>LR990860.1:6828155-8028155 GCA_905163395.2 Endotricha flammealis | reverse complement strand
GCTTTGAACGCGGGGACTGAATCAAGAAATTCCGTAACGAAAATAAAACCTAACACCCCCCACTCCGCGCGGCGTTGAAAGCCGTGCATCGTCTAACATCGTTTCAGTTCGGTTCGGCACGGTGTTTGTGTGCGTGCGACTAGACGTATGCGTGTAGACTAGCTGCTAACTGCTCATAACTAATTCTATCTCTTTTAGACACGATGCTACGTGCACGTACACGTGCTCGTGGACGCCAAAAAGCACGCTGTATGGTGAGACAGCGTGCTTTTTGGCGTCCACGAGTGAGTTCGAGCCCGCGACTATGCAATAGCTTTACCGCGGCAGTCCCCGAAAGCCACACGTTTTTATATTTTATTAATAATTTGAAGTTATACCTTGTTCATTTGGATTTATTTGCTTGTTGAGGAGAGGTCTCTGCACTACTTGAGATCCTTGTGAAATTATACCGATCAACGGAACTGAAATAAAATAATAAAGCTTAATAAAATTATTAGTCAGTCAGTTAATACTACTTTTAAGACTAAATGTGTGCAAATAATAAAAATACCTCTTCACTATTTCTCCTTGGTCAACGAAGATATCGATCGAGAGAAACAAAATTATTTTAAATAATTTCGATAATTTTATAATCGACTAGCTTTTTTGCCCGCGACTTCGTCCGCGTGAAGTTCCGGCCCCGTTCCCGTGGGAACCACATTGAATTTCGGGAAAAGCTATAGCCTATGTAGCCCCTATAGCCCTGATAATGTAGCTTTCTACTGGTGAAAGAATTTTTGAAATCAGTGCCGTAGTTTCGGAGCCTATTCAATGCAAACAAACAAACAAACAATCAAATCTTTTCTCTTTTTAATATTAGTATAGACTAGCAAAACCCGCGCAACTTCGTTTGCGTGTATTTATGTAAGTATATTTATTTATCTACTTTATAAAACGCCACTGACTATCAGAGTTTTGACCAAATCACGGTATAAATCGCGTACTTTTCGGGTATCAACTACCTACATACCAGCCCAGCCATTTGAGCGTGAAGAAGTAACAAACATACACACAAACTTTCGCCTTTTTAATATTAGTAGGAAGTAGGGTGGGTAATTTTACAAAGTTTTTGACCTGGCAAATAGTTCATCTTATTGCATAGCTTAGTTCATCTTATTGCATACTAGTATCTTAATTTTATTGTTGTCTCTTATTCTTCTTTACCCTTTGTAAAAACATCTAACAAAGAAAACTCTAAACTTACCAATAAAAGCGAATAGAGTTGTCGAAGCAGCGATCAAACTCGATGATGCGAGGACGTAAGACATACAGCTCATTGCTCCGACTACTTCATCAGACAAATTTAGGCGCCGTTTCAATACCATCAATATGATAAGAGTACCTGGAAAAGAAACAGATAAAACCATGGCATTACCGAAAATAACATAAAGTTGGAACCATAAATTGTTACATCTAATGATCTGTGATAAGAGTTTTACTGACTAGCAAAATACTCGCAGCTTCGTTAGCGTATATATCGCTTTCCCTTGGGAATTTAAAAAACCTTTCTTAGTACACCCCTAGACGTCGTAAGGAACCTACATTCCAAATTTGGAATCTCTAGACCCAGCGGTTTGGGCGGTGCGTTGATATATGGTTAAGTCAGTCAGGACTTTGAATTTTATACATATAGTCAAAATATACAAATCAAATTCGTTTTGGACATTTGGCGGTGATTTGCACCGCATTTTTCAGCGTTTCGCATCCACATTGCGCCGAATGGCATTTTTTGTAGATATCCCAAGTTCCCAAGGAAGTGTGTGAACTGAATCCGTTTCTACCAGTGTCAAAAAGCATGATTTCTTTATCTCGAACATAGATAACTATGACTGCCAAAGATTGTCATTGTAACTCTCATATAATTTAAAATTACTAAAAAGAAGATTGATTTTATTGATACACAGTTTTTATTCTAAATAGGATAACGTTAGGATAAAGAAGATTGTTCCCACAACATTCTGAGCTATTATATTATAAAAAATTGAGCGAACAAAAAAGTTTAATACTAACCAGTAAAACTAACAATATTTCTGTAAGCTAAAAATCCTCCAAACATGACATCATCCCAGTGGAACTTGTATCTGTAGTACATATACGCGATTAGAACTTCAGCTGTGAAAACAATAAAGTAACATGTTATTAAAACATTAAATAAACATGCAATAACTACATACAATATGCAACTAAAAATCAGTCATCAAACAAAATAAACAAGTCAAGAATAATTCTTAACCACGATAAATTATAAATTACTAGCTTTTCCCCGCGGCTTCGCTCGCGTTTAATTTTATGTCATCGATCTCGTTTACCACCAAATAACCCATAGCGCGACTTGTGGCGCCATCTGTTGGCCGATAGCCCATCCCACACAGCGCCCTCTATAGCAGAAAAAATATTTTCCCATGGGAATGACATACTTTCACGGGATAAAAAGTAGCCAATGTTGGGCTCTGTATCCCTGACAATATGTATACAAATTTTCATAATGATCGGCTGCTTACTCGAGCCGTGAAGGAATAACAAACAAACAAACTCACTTTCTCATTTATAATATTAGTATGATAAATATTTCAGGGTATGTTACATGCAAAAGACCGAAAAATTGCCTGAATCTCAATCAATATCATCAATGGCAAGTAATCACCTGCTAGCCCTGCACTATGCTAAAAGAGTCTGATGCCTTTCCCATTGGCTTTTAGGGAATGATATTTAAGTAAAAAAGGAACGAAGAAAGTATTATTAGTAAACGGGCATTTAAAGAAGTTAGATTTTCAGATCGGGTACCATGTTTTCGTGATCTATGTTTGCAGTTATTATGCCAGGTCCGTCGTTATTAAAAAAGTATTCCAATTTCTTTACCAGATAAGAAAATTCTATCTCCAAGTGCCACTATCAGCATCATTAAAATAATGACTCGTTTATTCCCTTCTCTCTTCTTGAAGAGCGCTTTAACAGCATTCAAAGGTAATCTCCAATTCAAAACCGACATCTTGTTTTCAGTATTCACTTTTACATCTTTAACTTTAAATATCACATAGAGGAGTGCGGAGACCTGGAAAATATATTATTTTAATATTAATATGTTTTCAAGGGAAGATTTTGCAAACAAGAGCTATTTTATAAAACATACTTTCCTCATTGAATAAAAGGTGAAATGTAAGTGGCATCTCGTGTTAGAGATGATGAGCAAATATTCTAAGATCACAAAGCAAAATCAATAATTTGTGATCGAAGACTTCAACATAAAAGTAACGCCTGAATAAATTAGACTAGCCAACCAAGCATTAGTTGATGAATGGTTTGAGTCTGGATGGCGCTGTGTGAAATGTAACAGAATTTATCTACCTTAATTTCAATGAGGAAAGCTTAAGTGAATAATCAAAGCTAGTACCTGTAGTAATAAAACAAGAGGAAACACACCGTAGAATCCTAAGTTGCGATATAGAAGTGGTCCGCAGACTGCACCCACTACATGAGATATTTGTATGGCTGCGCGATGGGCACCCATAGTTCGGGTGACGTCACGACCCGTCGCATGGCAAATCTGAAATAGTTATGCCTAAAGGTATGATTGATGAAGTCGTAATTTTAAACTCTTTTGAACATTGTTTACATCTAATCTAATAGGTCGGCAAAGTATGATCTGGAAATAATCGCACAAGAAAACGTACCAACTGTTCTATTTATTTTGAATGTCGTAAGAGACGATAGCATGGTACACTTTTGTTAGCATTCAGATATCATCTCAAATTTTACATCTGAATCGATTTGTTAAAATGAAGAGCTTGTAGTTTTTCAGACTCTATCTGACAGGAATAATTTATTGCAGAACAAAAACTTCAGCGGCAAACTAATTACTTCTTTCCATTGTGCAATGAATAAAACGATCAGAGCCCCCTTACTCTTGAAGATAATTCCGCTCGATCGCCATTGGATTGTTTCTTTTAGGTACTCTTTACAGTTAGACTAGCGCTAACTAAATACTGAACTAAATGAAATCGGATTGTATGCTAGCCAAATAGTTAGTAAAGTATAAAATTTCAAGGATACGATTAGGATTTGCTTTTGAAATTATACAGAATTAAAATTGCGATTGCTATGCAGAGTAACCTAGGGTCAGTCAGATCGGGACAGTGAAGGTAACAAAATTATTAACTTACGTCGCCTATGTGACTAAATGCTGCTGCTAAGAGCAATCCAAAATTTCCTCCAAGTGACATAGGTATTTGTACTGCATATAACACTTGCACGGTTGAAGCGCCAGGAAATGTTATTATAAGTAACACAGCAGTGGTCATCACAGACATGCCCACCAATGGGAGAATGAGTAGGGGCTTCCGTCGGCCGCTGTAGTCGCTCCATGGACCAACAAAAAGGAGAACCATAGTTGAGATGAGAGCGCCGACGAAACTTCTGCTGACGTTTACTCCTGCCACAACGATTTGACTTTCCGCCTGAAATTGAAAATATTCGGTAGATCAGTATAAATTATAATTATTTTAAAAAAACAACTTGAATCTACCTAAGTACACACCAAACAGCGCATGATCTCATCATCTGTATTTATAAAGTGTATAAAGAAATGACTGATGCATATTATCGAATGTCAACGGCATCAAGCATTATTGATAACAGTTGCAGTAAACCTTTATGAACTTTTTGAAAATGCTACACGTGGATGTTAAAGACGAAGAGTATTCTTAATAATTTTCTTTGCGTGATGATTGTTTAATATCTGTTATTTATGTTGTTATAGAGTTGTTTAAAACTACCTAATGTTTATTTACATTTCTACCTAAAAAAAAATTATTAAAAAATCTACAACAAATTGACCTCAAAACTAACTGAATGAATAGTCTGTAGACATCCTAATGTTTATTTGATAATACAATTGCCTAAACCCAGCCTTCAGAATTTATAGTGTGATAAAACAGACACCTAGATAAGATTGAAGAGGTAGACCATGACGTCCAATGGAGCATGAAGGAAATGTGAATCGAGAAACAGGTCACACAAAACAGATACGGAAGGAGACGAGGACAAGAAACAAACCAGATAGAAAAGGATACAAAATTAATGGAGCAAAGGACCTCATTCGAAAATTCACTTTCAATCAAGAGTTATGCCCTATATTCGTTTGTGACTTGCAAAAATGAATGAATATACATGTTTATTCTCAAAAATTTTAAGAGTAGGGATTCACGATTTTCCATCAAATTCGTAATCATTTCAACTAGTGGTCGTAAGTAGCTCTTATGTCTTGTTTTACGAAAATTGGAAATTTTCCTTTGATCTACACCAAATTTAACAGAACGTTTGTCACCAACATGTTTACACATTTGTTGTTTCTTTGGAGAATTAGCTTTACGCTCTACTATTGAATCTTTACTTTTGGATTCTCGATGTAAATTACTCGTACGTATCAATGACACAGACATTTTTTTTGCTTTAAGAGCTGTTGTGGTTCCATTAGGCAAGGAGTAGGTAAACAATACAGGTTTACCTCAAAATATAAATATTCTCACCTCAGCTAACCGAAACTCTTCGCCTACACCTCTGTCGCATATATCTAAAGTTTTGTTCAGGTCTACTGTGCATGCCGTACGTAGATACAGGTTCTGTAATGAGGTCTGCCCCAAATTAATGGCAATCATTGCCCCAGCCAAAGCCGGTTCCAGTATTATTCGCCATTTATCGTTTTTCGTTTGAATTTTCTCGTCTTGTGTCCTTCTGCAAATAAATAATAGATATAAATACTTTTATTTTAGATGATCAACGACCATGCAACTTAATAAATTAGACATGACATTATACATAAAATGAATGGTATTATATTTTATTAAATAAATGAAAATTCTCAGTATTTTGTGATATTTTGTATGAGTCTTCATATATGGTTTTGATTGAAAAAAAATATTTTCATATTAATCCGAAACGCTTAAATGCTTATCACATTACACTTAATCCTGCTATTAAACAATTGAATTAATTATGTTTTTGGAATTATTATGTGTAGTTTTTGCAAATCATTGACATACCTCAATTTCTCCAAATCGTGAAGATCAAGCGTCCCTACAGACATATTTTTTCTTTATAACCCGGAGGATTTTACTATGCTTTGATTAGTTAATCAATGGTTATCTTTTCACGCATCGAATAAATAAGACTCACATCACAGTTACACCGACGCGTGTGTATCGTAACACAGCACTTTTACTAATACCTCTTGATAAGATAATGACACTTTGCAAATTGCCAACAAACATGCTTACTCAAATAGGGAGATAGCTCTTTGACCGGGGACATGCATCGTTTAAAGTACACAAAGCCGAGACGATAAGGGTAAACCGCTCAGTTAATTGAAACACATTTCAGGACAATTTAATTCAATTATATCAATTGATTCCAGTGGGCTTGATACTGTTATCAGTATCTACTATAATGACATCTCTATCGCGGTCAATTTGAACCCTATCTGAATTTCTGGGTCATGCACATTATGATATTATAAAACAAACAACGATTTTATTAAAACCCTCAGTGGGCGAATGATGAATCGTGGATTTTATTTCCAAGACGATAATTTTTTTTACTGAAAAGTGTATAATAATCATTATTCATAACTCTAGCAATCATTTAGCAATGAAGACTTTAGTTCGGAATTTAAGCATGTCAGATTTTGATGATGCCTAGTGCGATGATGAGGGAGAAAGGTCGAATGGAAGGAAAGCAGCGCGGCACATGCCAGTATGGAGAAGATTTTCTTTAATTTTTATTCTTAGCGTCTAATACAAAAATTAAAATATTTCGTCTCAATATGTTTTTAGGACTTGGACGGGGGTTGTCTCCTTTATGTATCGTCGAGACTATTTCCATATTTGTTAGAGTAAATCATGATCCTGTATGATGAAAGTATTACCTAATATGGGAGAAAACCCAGTGTTTTAATTTCTGACCGATAAAATTTAGTATCAATGTTTTCGATATTGCAATCTATGTATTCAATTTTGCCTGAATCATACTTACCTACGTGATATGCATCACATATTTAAAATTTTACTTTAATTGTTGAAATTCTCGTTTAATATATTAAATCTTTACAATAAATGAAATTGAAGTACCTATTGAGAAATCAATTCTTATCCAATAACAGAATCCCGAATTTACTTCTCAATGCCCGTGAGGCTGGACTTCTGATAGATCAGTTTGCACAGAACTTTCACTTTCAAGCAGATAGATTATGTATGTTTTACGGATGGAGGACGTAGATGAGCATTTTCAAGCGTCGCTCGGCTAGTTTTTCAATAACAACTTGCAGTCTGTAAAACTCTGCATAGTCTGTAAAATAAGTATTTACTTATACTGAGTCATGTAATTAGCATAACAACTTTGTAACTACAATTTTTCACCTTGCATTCGAGTGGCAGGTGGCAGCGGAGAAAATTGCACTCTCACTGAAAAGCATTCAACAATAGCAAACCATGAAAATAGATTTCATGGTTCTTTTGTGAATGTTAAAGAGCAAATTTTTGTCAATTAATAATTCACAAGACGTTATTCGCAGTCAATGAACGACATTGTACATTTTGAATAGATGTTAGTACGATTTGCACTATTTTCACGGTCGGTTGTAGAGCCAACTCGAAAATAAAACAGTTGCGTTTCTCGTTTGGCGGCGATCGGAGTTACGTGCGTGTATCAGTTACGTTCCATATAATTAACTGATAAAATTACCCTCAAAAGATACTTAGATTATCATTAGGAATCGGTGTCATTAATGTTACTAGGAAGTGTTGTTAATTTATTATGAAACGATAAATCGATCGTTACAAAACAGTTTGTTTTTATAAAATTTGTATTATCTAAATCCTTTACAATAAATAAAAGAGCTAGCATTTTATGTACGTTCATCAGCAATCTAGTCTAGTACCAATAGTGCAAGCTTTGCTATATTTGGGACTAGATGGCGTTGTGTAATACATCCAATAATATTTATTATGCTATTATAAATTTACGATACTAAATGAACTTATGATCAAAGGTTGTTGTCGGTTAATATTCACGAGAAGATAATAAATTAATCACAATTGTTTCACAAATGTAGATAAACGTATTGTGTAATAGATTACAAACTGATTTTAAAAAAGAATATTACTCATCTGTATCAACATTAATTGTAGTTTTACAAATTAATTTTATCTAGGAAATTAACACCAAGGATAAACACTAGACTAAAACAGTAGATAGGAATATTGTTCATACTCTAAGTTTTGTTTAATATAATCTATATTATATAAAATTCTTTTCCTGAATGAGTGACTGACCGACCGGATCACCGCAGTCTTGGATTTTTCGAAATTCCACCCAAACAAAGTTGCTGGGGTTTTGCTGGTATAGTTTGTTATAAATACGAATTCCTTACCTAACTGCATGACGTTTAAAGCGGGTAATGTGTTTGAAAATGTGATAATTGAATGACGTGTGCTGTGCATCACATCATGATTCTGACTTTGACTTCAAAACGAAGTTAATGATGCCTCATTCGAGTTAATTACACCGCTATCTGTTTTCAGTAAAACAAGTTCTTATTAGTTTCAGACGTGCGGGAAGTTAGTTTACAATCGAAATTAAATTCTAATACTATAATAATTAAGTCATTTTCAGTATACAAGCGGTATTTCAAGAATTTCAGTATGGTTACGACCTTAATCAATAAACTGGTTCGAAATTTTTGTTACAGTCAGTAGTAGTTATTCTTTAAAGTGAATTCAGTGATGTGTTTTCAGTGATCTTGTTGAATACGAAAACTTTATAATCAAAATAATTACATCTTTATTGACATCAATATTTTAATTCCGTTTGGAGATAAACAATCATCAAGTTACAGGAAGTTTACAGCAGAACATAACCAGCCTCTTTGATAATTCGAAAATAGTAAGTACCTTTTAAAGTATTTTTATTAAAAATAGTCATTATATTCCACAAACTAATGATTTGGCAATGATTGTAGAATCAATGAAAGCGCATTTTCGTTAATTGATAAAAATGAATCAATTTTTATGATACATTAAATGTGTTTATTGCCATATCAAGAAATAAATAATGTCATGCCTGATAATTCAGGTATATTGTCAATACTATAATAAGAATCAGAAGTTAGAACAAAGACAATCAATTTTTTTTAGGGAAAATTCTACCACCCTTTCCACAGCTGTGTTTCCTGTGAAGCCAGGACTAATAACAGCGACTTCAGATTGTCTTCAGATTGACAATAAGCAGTAAAGCTAAACTCAAAACTAACTTGAAAATTCACAACAAATTTAATCAGAGAGATATTAAAAAAAAACAAAGGGTTAGAAAAAAATAATTAAAGAAAGAACGAGGGGTTAGAAGTTGTTATCAGCCACCTGTTACTTCCATTCAGTAACTTTAAAAAAACTTCTAAAAAGTAACAACGATTTATAGGTAGGTACCAGTATAAACAGTATCGTGTTACTTATAATGTTACGTAAAAATAAACTTCAGGTAGGTTAATTACCTATTTATGTAGAAAAGAAATTTATTACATACTGCTATCTATATCCGTTACTTGATTTAGGAGTTTATGAACTGACAAGAGTGAAAACAAATTCAATGAATATGAGACATTGTGGTCTCATTCTAAATAGTAAAGAAAGAAACTCCACTGTCCATCGCTTGGAAAGCCTATGACAGTAATATTTGCAGTCAGCGGCAAACATGTTGTCACGATTTGTTGACATGTTCTCTAAAAGGTCTTTAGCAATTAAAATTAAACTCAAGGTGGAGTCTACACTAGACGAGCCGAGCACGAGCGGAGCACGAGCCGAGCCAGCATTCGTGTCGTGTGGACCGACTTACGAGCCTCGAACGAGCGCGCTTCGAGCATTTGGCTTGTGTTCGACTGTGCTCCGCCTATTGTCGGTTTTTTGACGAACACAAAGGGATTTGTGAATAGTGATTGTTGTATGTCCACACTCACCGCGAGCAGAGCGGCTCGGCTTGCGTTCAATTTGTGCTCGGCTCGTCTAGCGTAGACCCACCTATACGAAAATGACAATATATTTATGCCGCTGACTGTACATAGTAGATATATTATTGTACGTATGTACTGTTAGGATTTTTTTATTGCGTTACACATTTATATTCTCAAGTCACAAACAATTGTTTTCATTAGCCAATAGCAAAGCGATATAGCAGACCCCAGTTGGGAGCTGACGTGGGATAATTATCATTGAATGACGGCATGTCCTTATAAGGCAGCTGCCGACCTTGGTTTGGAGCTGGTATCGTCGACCACGCGTATTGCGCATCCAAGCTGACTCAGTATTTTCGTCAAGTGTAATGATAAAAATTGTTAGAGATTAGAGAGCTTGCTTATAATCTTTCCATAGCATTTTACGACAAAGATGGCAAACAAGCTAACGGCGCACGTGATGATAATAACTTTGTAGTCTAAGGAAGGACGCTTGTATTACCATTTGTATCGCTCACACGTTGCCGACAATGAAAAACCTTTTTTCAAGGACCTTATTTTGTGCTCTCTCATGATGTTGTTTGCTAACTCAGCAAAATTAACTTATCATGATTTTACAGCAGTAACCTAATTTCAGTATAGTCAAGCGATCGATTGTTTATTACATAATAATAAATAAATTATATGTCTAACTCTGTAAGTGCTATTGTCAAAAAGAACAATAACGTAACTGGTCTATTTTTAAAGAATAAGCATAGGTGTAGTAACCTGGTGTAGGTGTAGTATGATTAATAAAAGTCATATGCTAATTAGTCCGACCATTCTAGAATATCTGTCATATAATCCTATCACATTTAAATATATTTTATAAAGACAAAGTTTCTAATTGACTGATTCAGCTTTCTGGGTACACTTTGAGAAATCTAATAAAATATTTCAACGCCATCTTGTCCCAAACTACAAAGTAGTTGGCCAGTTGGCTGATACATACCTACATATACTTGGTCGTATAAATGATTTTATTTAAAATAACATTTTAGGTGTAGGGATAGAAAATTTCCAGACTAACACTAAAAACCATGTTCATGCATACAAATGTTTCTCTTGTTCGGGATTCGAAGCCCGCGACCTTTGAAATAGAGTAAATATTGTCACAATCTCAAACTTCATTTTATTACTCGACTGTCGTATCTGTCAACTCTTTATAATTCAGAAGTGGTAGTTGAATGAACTCTACCTACCCTTTCGGAGTTTACCGGTGTGATGCAACGCAATCCTTTTTACAAAGCTACGACGCTTGACATTGAGCTGTATACATTTTAAAGTCTACCTGTTCCCTAGATAAATATAGATAGTATTAGTAGTGCATATCTATTTCTGTATCAGGAAGTGCATTTCCTAGCCTCAATGACGTGACGTCATTATATTGATCGAGCCTACTGTCAATGCGCTGTGCGAGGACGTCACATGGGGGCCGTGCGCACGCAGGACTTCGCAACCCGTCAAAGAATTTATTAAAATTATGACTCACATTTCTTTCTAAACGGAGACAGGCATAAAAAATCCTATTTTTAAATTTGATAATTAAAATTGATATGCATCATTTTAGGTTGGTAACACACTCACGTAACACCGTATAGTTAGTGATTGTCGCGTGTGCGAATTTTATCACGCATGCGTGAAAAACATGGCGTCGACCTCACTGCAGGGTGGAAAACGCCAGAGGCGGATTGGGGTCTCGGAAAGTGTTATTGCAAAGCAAAGTAAATTAAATGTGTGACTTTTCAATTTGGTGCTTCATTTACTAACTTTACTTTAGTGACTCTGTGATTTACAAAGTCTAGAATATGCACATTTTCGAATCGAAGTAGAAACGTCTCTTTTCGTTGAAATATTAGTTTATTCCAGCGTTTTTAAACCAACTGTTGTCCGCAGAAAGATCTTTTCTATCAAATTGTTACAGAGTAATATTTTAAAGAACTTTTATATTATACTAAAGAGTTTTTTTTCGTAAAGAGGTCACATTTCCAATTTCGTCCCTGTGCACAATTTGCATTCGGGCCCCATCGGTAAAAGTCGTGCACTTCCGCGGGCTCGCCTTTCAACCCTCGTCGCTATGCTTTTGCTACAATCAGGAAAATCTTTACAATATTTCCCAATTTTCCCCTAAAAATTTTGAGTTCTAAGTGAAAACCATGTGATAATTTTAATATTTGTCTGTATTTGTTTCATGTTGTTCATCGTTTAAGTAACAAATAGGTTTTGTTTAGTGTTCGTGGAATTGTTGTGCTAAAAGTTATACCGCAGGGCTATCGCATTTTGATACAAAGGTAAAATGTGTAAATTAGATACGTCTATAATGTTTGTGACATTTTATATAATATGAATTGTAATGATTATTATTTAATATCAAAATACTAATAGAATGAGGTCCTTGTTAAAAATGAATTTGATTAAAAAACTGTTTCCAATACTTTCCAAAAATCAATTCAAAGTGAATATTATGAAATATTACAGTGTGCTAAAATTGGTGGCCAATTATCGATTTTTTTGTGCGTACAAAGTTATATAGCGATTTATTTTTTGTAAATTTTAAACATTTACCTCTACTTTTAAATTAAAATAATCGAAATATAGTTAATATAAATATTGATATCTTTACAGATTTGAAGCAATGAAAGACGAAGAGGAGGATGACTGAAAAGGGCGAAATCAACAGAATGCTAGGTAAGTATTAATAATAATACTTTATTTATTATCTCACATAGAAAAATACAGGTTTACATTATTGTGGATTGTACATTAAAATCGACGAGACTGGTGTCTGTACTAGGAAGGCCTGTATGACAAATCTACCAGTACCAGCCTTATCTCCTTCTATCTTGAATAAAAATCCTACACGTTTTTTTTATTACTTGGTAAATAAAAATAATATTGGTAAATAATACTTTGTACTTAAGTTATAGTATATACTTTTTATATTAGTGTTATTGTTAACAAAAAAAAATCTTTTTTTTTTGTTTCTTAAATGACTTCACAGGCTCTTTTTATTTTTTGTTATACCGCAGGGCTATCGCATTTTGATACATAGGTAAAGTGTGTAAATCTGAAACGTCTATTATGTTTGTAATATACTTATTATATATTGTATATACTTAATATGAATGTAAAGAAATCAACGATTTTATTTTGTAAGATGCAGTTTTAGTAATTTAATATATAAATTAAAACAAAATATGAAATGAAAAGTATATTCTATAATAGAAATATTCAACTCTCTCTCCTTATACGATCTACATACTTATTTAAAATCGAAGCACACGTAAATGGAAAGTGAATTATCATAATTAATGCGTGGTAGTTCTTTTATAGCTTAGAAACTTCTTAATCACTTATTATATCTATAGTGGTGAATCAATTAATATTCAGAGCGTTCTGAAGAAATATTATATGCAGAGAAACTTAATGTAGATTACAAAGAGTGTATTGAGCTCTTATTGAGCTTAACCACAGATTGATAAATAATGTTTAATGTTTAGTTTGCCAATTATAGGCACAACCAATTTGCACTAAATCGCCTATCAATAGACTATAAATGGGTATATAGGCTAATAGTTAATCTGATTCAATCATCGCCCACACGAAGGTGATAAGTATAATATTGGTAGAACATTCTTAGATATGAAAATAACCACTAGGTAATAAAAATAGTTACTTTTTTACTAAAATGTACATGATACAGTAAAAATGCATATCCAGTCAAAAGTGGTTTTGACCAAGCCAGACGTCCGGCTTTTTAGTCAATTGAGCCTGGCGGCGGCCGGAGCCCTTAGTCAAAACTGTTTTTTGTAAAATTTTCCTTATAAGTAATTTATAGGCTAGAAATATGTCGTAAGTACAACATGGGTAGGTGTTTTATTTATTTTTATAGAAAAGAGATGAAATCATTTATCGCGGCTATAGCCATGAAAACAGGCTAGTAACTCTACCAAAAAAAATTCTCCCAATAGCAGGCAAACACACGATTCAAGTCTCAAGTTGTTTTCTGGGAACTCCTTTACTGAAATAAGGTACATACATTTATGTATCTATATTTTATCTCAGTCTGAGCAAAGGCATGTTTTATAACATATCTATTATAATAGAATTAGCATGTATTATATGATGCATAATAAGTATGTACCTATGATTATAATGATAATTATTATCTTTAGTATGAGGTTAAGGCCCTCGATTACAATGACTCAACTGAGCATTGAGAATAGAAAATTTAGATCATTTAGAATATATTACAGAGACAAGCCTCGTACCTACATAGTACATATATAACTTTATTGTTTTAATAGTTCCACACATTCATCCCATATTAAACTTCCTGTCTGTAAATAACCACATGTATAGAATTCTATATATTAGCGTTTTCCTCTTAGATATGAATTTGTAGTTATGCTCTATTGGGCCATATACTGTGGCTAAGCTCAGCTCAAGGTATACCAAGGTATACCTATAGTATATATACTATACTCTTTTATATGTTCGTGTGATGTTGGTCGTACGTAACCACCTGAGTCGTTTACTCACTTCAATGATCAGTGTCAAATAGTCTTTCTAAGCGGTAAAATAGATTCTGTTGTGTATATTTTAACCATATTTAGAAATCACTCAAGGCTCCCGGACCGCACCAAGCTTATGCGTCTACGCAGATATGCCCGCTACTTGACTCACTTGAGTGTTGTGTTTACGAGATAACCCACCGATAAACTTCGGAAAATTAACTATTATTTTAAGATAAACTTGAAAACTGATCAGTTAAACAGGTGCAGTGTTTATGAACATACGGTCTAAGGTTATGTGGAACATAAAGAGGTTTAAAAAATATAATATTAAATTCGAAACAAATAAAAAAACATGTCCCAGGTTTAAAGTGCAAAAGTTAAAGAAAAAAAAGAAAAAGATCAACATAAAAACTGGTTTTATGTGACGAATGTTTAGTGATAGTATATATACGGAAAATGATCGCAATAATGTTGTGTGTAATTGAAAAACTGTACAATCTAGCTAAAAGTGCTTATAAAAATATAGTGGAAGAAGAAACAGGGGTAAAGACGGAAATAAACGAGGAAATACGAGAGAAGATAGCTCGTAAGAGAAGAATTAAACGCAAAGGTACATTTTTAATAATTACATTAGATTTTTTTTGTTTAAAATTCTGCAAGTCATAGGTAACTTACATAATTTTAAAGTCACTTTGAGAAAAACAAATGACAATATTGATAGTCTAAAATCTAGATAGATAAAATCGATCCTTGCATTATCTTAAATACGATAAAGTCATCATATTTCTAGATAGAACTACTTTTTTTAAGCATACATTGATAAAAATATACCTAGTTAATGTTTTCTTCTTGAGCATAATACTTATAAGAAATATATTATTATCAGGGGGAAACCAAAAATAAAAATGTTTTTTTTCTTATATGCATTTGCACACGAACTTGACTCATGTCATTCATACCAAGGTCTATGTTATGTAATTAGATAGAAATATGCATATTATGTTACAAACAAACAACATTTAAAATAGTCGCGACATCTATTGTTTAGTTCACAAACTGTTTTATACTTGCGCGCTTTTAGTACGGTGCGATCGCGTTCACTATTCGATAGCAATGCATTGACATAGAGATGCTTCGGTACAAAGAGTATAATTTCCGCTACAAAGTGTTTCATACCAACCGAAGGTGTACAATGAAACTGTAATGTAGTAGAGATGGCGTTTACTTCTTCTTTTTCATAAGAGTGGTCTCTGTCTAACACTAACAAATAACAAATTTTATCTTTTTACCAAAATTAACAATGACCTAGGTAAGACTACCTCTAGGTCAGATTGAACTAACAAAGTTAACATTGCTTTTGTTAGTACATAGTTTTGTGGAATAAAATACTTATATACTTACTTTAACTTTGACTGCCTAATGGTACTGCCTTTCAATGTGTTGATCCAAATTCGCGTGTAAGGTCATTCACTTTAGGTCCCACTTCACATTGTGACTGATTTGGCAAACATACCGTTACATTTTTAGCCGACCGTACTAATATTAAATTTAGGGAAGTACGGCTGAATTGTAAAATATTTAAATGTGATGGAAATTACTCATTAATTTCCTTTTCGTATATTCTCTTTATGGGATACCTCTTTTTGGTTTTGCAGCAGACCATAAATCAATAGGTACCAATTACCATAATCACACACACACACGCCGAATACCCTGTTGTACACAACGAATCTATATCAGGTATTTAGATAGGTAATCCAGTAGATTATCACAATAATGCTAAACCTATGCCAATTTAAGATTTGGTGTGTCGTGTCGCGACACAATGATATTCGGTTTCATACATTTAGTGTAGTTAGAGCGCTTTTTGCATGACGTTTAAAAGTTAGAATTACTATTTCATGCTATCTCACATGACATGGTCAAACAAAGGCGCAGTCAAATAAAGGTGCAGCCGGTGCAGCAAACATATAGACAGATTTGTTTTAAAAAAACGTGACGTTTAACATTAAAATTATTCAAAAGAAAAAAAAACATTTAAGACAACATTATTATCATATTGTTGTTTTCCAAATGGTTGAAATCGTACTAGATCATATTGCAGACAATTTGTACAGATTTTATATCATTGAAAAGTTAAATAAACAAGTTATTAGTGCCAACGAGCTGATCTACACCAAGAAAAGTCATGTCCTAGTTAGTTACTGAAGTGTGATCGAGATCGAGTTAAATATCGGGTGTTAATAAAATGACATCAGAAGATCAATAAACTCATACAAAAATTAATTAATACATCATACAATTTCTGCCAAGTAATCATATTATTATAATGATGTCTCAAATAAAAATAATATCTAACAACATAGAAGCTAAAAACATTACAAAAAGTTGTCATTATTTTTGGTAAAGATATGAAACTTCGCTTAACCAATAGTTTTCAATATTTTAATTACACCAAGGAAACAAGATGTCATGTATTAATATTGTTTATTGGATTTACTTATTCACCCTCCCGCCTGTTGAGTTAGTGACGTAGCGAGTGAACTGAAGTTGGCGCGCCTGCGTACGTCAGTTACGCGCGTTGCGCTTGCGCGTTTGACGGTTTATACGGCGGTGCTGTAGTCGTGATCCGATTAACAACGTCAGTTTTATTTTTGTTTCTTTTATCAATATTTATGGCATAAAACATTATTTACAATATTACGTGATCGTAGAGCTTGATTTGACAAATAATTAACGTTACTTAATTCGCATTTTTCACATAAATATTTTTTTCTAATTTAAACAACTGCAATTCTGACTATGAGTAATCACTACGCGGAAAGAGTGTTTTTGTAATCCAATAACAGTTGCACCAATGTTAATGTATTTTATAAATGATCAAAATGTTTATGTGCATGGGACGCCGTATACTCCAATTAATCTGATTCTATTTGTGTCCCGTCTCGCTCCTGACACGTTCCCTCTCAATAATGCGCGGCTATATTCACCCCTGTAGGCGTCCCGTTCCCGCGAAGCGCGCTCATTCACGCGCGCCGTCCAATCCAATATTTGAATCGGGAATTCGGGATAGCACGCTCGCAGCTGTCAAATCAAGCGATACGCGACGTATTCCCATCCTACTATCAACTAATATTGTAATCTTGTATTTTTCACGTTGCAGTGTCTTTACTTGTGTTTTGTCACGTGCAAAAACAATGTGAAAAGTGGTTGTTAATATATTTTCTAAGTAACTTGTATCCTTTCTGAATTGTATGGCTAAAAATCGATCGGAGACGCAAAATGTGAAGGTGTTTACCCTCCGTGACAAAGTGTTAAGTGATGAAGGAGCCTGATTTGCGATAGTGCAACATTTATCGAACACTCGAAAAGGATACATTGAGAACAGAAAATGCGGATCAAGACCTACACTGATTTACGCCCAAATGGTAATATTATTTTTAAGCTCAATTTATCTCAAATTATAATAATAAAAATATGATTGAGGAATTTACAATTATTATGCATGATTCGTGACTACCGTCGTCGTCATAATTTTAATAAAAAATAGTTTTAACACTAGACGTATGTCGTTAATGTTTGCTATTATTTAATTGTTTATGTCCATAATAACTACTTAAATATTTTCACATTTCTACTTTCCTGTAAGTAGTTGTTGCGATTCTCACCTCTATTCCCAAATTATAAGACTTAATTCAAGTTGGTTTATTAAAATCAATATTAAATCGCGAATATACAATAAAATTATCCATACACCCGCATATTCACTAATAAATAAAATAAACAGGTACCTATTATGCAGGCTGAACATCATTTTGTCGTAATCGAACCTACGATCAATAGAGTGGTGTACGATTACACGAATGGGACATGTTAAGCAAAACAATAGTTTATCATATCAATTATCTATTAGTAAAATGCAAACCTTTTTTTTACAGCGAGTAACTAAACGCTATCTGAAACTTACTTTAAACTTATTACTTAACAAATAGGGTATATAAAACTTATCTCGATTTTGTGCAACCAGACCTTAGTGTTATCTTTTTATTTCTTAATTAGTCGACGACAGTTTAAGATATACAGCGGGTTGCTCAAAAACATGTTAAAGTTTGACACACTAAATTATATAACGGTCTGTCAAACTTCACTTAGCGCACTATGTGGTCCTAAGTTAAGCAAAATCTCAACTAGTTTATGTTATGTCTATTTTATTTTAGTGAGTACACAACTGATGCCAATGAGTACATATTTTGAAATACGTACATTTGAAATAAAGAAAACAGACTCAAGACAAACTCAAATAGTAAATAACTCGCAAAAAATATTATGACATGTTAACCCTTTAGCACCACAGAGTCACCAACTAAGCTATCATCTATCTTTGTCACACATTTCTTCAATGCGCCAAGTCTCAATAACGTGAATATATGGGCGTTCCCAAACAATCATTAAATCTGACTCACCTATACCTATAAATATAAACGCGAAAATCACTGATGTTCTGACTCATCGCGATATCTCGTGAATATTAAGACTAGAAAATTAACAATTCGGAAGTCCTCATCGCGGTGTGAATCAAAATAGCGTATATTGTTTTGTACTTACGAAGTTTTGGCCATATTTTGTACAATTGAAAAAAAAATGTTTTACATTTTTAAATACATAAATATTATACAGTTTTTTTTATTTCGTTGTGAGTTATAGTTAGGAATTGGGGTTTCAACAATTTTTTTAAATTCTTATAGGAAAACATCTAACATGCATGAATTGCATGATACTGTAACAATGAGTTGGTGGAGACCGAATGCTTATTTTCTTAAATATTCTGTATTAGGTACAATAAAGGTTGAATTACTTATAACTTGCAAAAGTAACTCGATGTAAACAAATGTAAAGTGAATATTTTGGTATAAAATATACAATAAATTTCGATAACATTATGTGTGGGACCCAAACAACAATGAAGGTTAGCTCACAATCACAATAAAGAAGGAAAGCAAAGGGTAAAGGAAAATAGTATTGCACAACTATATTTTGCAATGTAACATTTACATTTACATGTTATTCTTCTAAATAAAACTGACTTTTACGACATTAAATTTTTTATCGTAAGTCACTGATACATTCATTATGCATTATTGGGTTAAGTCTTGAATATTCAAAATTACGGCAATGGTGTAAATGACTAGTTTTAAAGACAAAGTGCATATTTGATAGTACTGAACATCGACGTAAAGGATACTACATATATATCGATGGTACTGAACTACTGATTTTTACGCCAGCAGGTGGACCGCTCGTTTAATGCTTGCTGAGCAAGTACGTTTCTTACCAGGTTTTCTAATTTCAAATCTACGGTCTGAACTGGTGGTAAGATTAGAAAATACGATTGAAGAAAGCTTGTAATAGACCTATTTGAACTATTTTACTATTGTAAGATAGTAATTGTTCAATCGGGACAAAACCGGGCTGGCCTATACTAAACTGTTATGTATCTCAGTACGTATTCATTCATTGACTGTCATGAAACATGGGTTAAAGGCGTTCTAATGATTTAAATTGCGATGACTGGCCCCAACGTCCTCTCATTGGTGCAATTGAGGCAGTCGAGGTCGGACGGTGTTTCATCACGTTCATAAATACAATAAAACCTATATGACGTTACATATAGATCGTTTAAGAGCTGTTTTACTCAAGCTAGGTTATATTCTAGGCTATATATTTTACTAAAACTTGCGGAATTTCATGAGATAAGTAATTATGGTCAATTCATATCCTACACGGTCCTATAGGATCCCGCTTTTGAATCTATGTGTTTTTTTTAATTATTAATTCTTCTTAGCTAAATCATAGTGGAGTCTTAATTGGTAGGAATTTTAAAGTTCAAAAATAATTTCATATTTTCATACGACCCGGAAAAACACCTAACCTCAAAAATGTAATTGATATAAAAGGTCTTCTATGTATGGCCTTCAAGTTCTATGTAAAATATGGCCAAACAATACTCAGACTTATGTGACGTTACATATTATGCATCTTCCGGGACCACAATATTTATTTATTTGTAAATTCTGCAATGTATATCGTCACAGCTTGTGATTTTACGGCCCGTTGTTACAAGTCAATGTAATAATTTTTTGTGTTACAAGCTTGTTATTATAATTTTTTCGCGTGCAGTATGCATAATTTTAATTAAGTTTATTAGTTTCTTATTTTTAACAAGAATGCAATTTTGTGGAAACATAGAATATCATTTATTGGACTTGGACGGTAAATAGTCGACTTCATAAGACAAAAAAGTACTACCATTGAAAAGGAGTAAGTTGAAAAAAAAAAAACGAAACAATTATTATCCTCTCCTATTCTCTCTCTCCTATTTTTATCGTTGAAATAAAACATTTTCCAAATTGCGTGAAATTTTGCGATTGTAAATTGTCTCCATCTTAACAAGTCGTGATAAGGCGTAGACTGAAGACTTCCTTCTTATTAATTCAACATCCATTCATGGTTGTTAACAAAGTAACGGAGTGAATCAAATTGTATTCAAACTTTCTGTCTTTCATCCGGTGTAAATAGTGACTGACCGTGAGATAAAATAATCAAAATCATACATTATTTCTTTATTATGAAACTGCACCTTCTAAAGCACTTTCTCAGGTCAATGAGTACATTTGAAGATAAATTAAAAATAATTCAACATTAAAAGTAACCATAACAGACAGTAAACTACCATTTCAAAAACAAAATTCATAACAAAACCCAGGCTTTTATTTATAAATATAATTCATTCCAAAAATATTAATTAACAGTACAAAAATTCTTCTGTTTTCAATTCCAAAGTTGGCAATTTATGGCAGTCCAAAATCTTATTTTTTTTTTTGAAAACATGGATAACTCCTGTAGAGTCGCAACTAAACCGCCTTGTCGTCGTATTGGCTTTAATTGATATGTGATATATTTATGTACTATACACTTGTATAGTATATATACAGCAGTGAACATGTGTCATCAGATGACCTATTTGACCGAACTTTGATAAAAGTATAGGATTTCTTTATATCGACTTCAAATGAATAATTAAAAATTATCGAAACTAATTCGGAGACCACAAAGATTCCGTCCTAATTTCTACTTCACATAACCTTTGGAAAAGTAACTTTCTGCTTGAAAGAGGATAATTAACAGCAATAATTATTATATCCAGGTGTAAAACAGGAACAAACATTGTTTCATTATCATCAGATTGCAAGAAAATTACACTTGATAGTTTATGTCAACAATGACCGTGGTCGGAAGTCGATCCAAGACTGAATATAGAGCAGGCTTCATTCAAACTAAACGTATAAACTTTAAACCAGACGTTCATTGTTCGACGATATATTTTTATGCAAATAAAGATGTATTGTTGTGTTATTACTTCGACACAAAGTTGTAAAAAGCGAAGAATAGAAACGCCACCATTACCGTAGTACTATTTATTATTGTGTGCCATTACCAAGCTTCCCAGTAGCTCAGTTGGAAGAACACTCGGCCGGATTTTGATATGAAGTGGATTCGAATCCCACCTGTGGCGCGGAGGTAAAAAAATTTTCATTCAAAATATTCTCTAAGAATGGTTTGTTGACAACTATAAAAACAATCGAGTATAAGGAAGAAAAATACAAAGTTCATTTCTAAAGAGGTCACAGTATAATTTTTCTGTGAATCCGCTGTGCACCGAAAATTATTAATCATCCGTGTCGTTATGATGAATTCGTTGTTGTTGGTTGTC
The DNA here is from genome assembly GCA_905163395.2 of Endotricha flammealis. Taxonomy (NCBI): domain Eukaryota; kingdom Metazoa; phylum Arthropoda; class Insecta; order Lepidoptera; family Pyralidae; genus Endotricha; species Endotricha flammealis. The sequence continues at coordinate 8,005,795 of LR990860.1, read as the reverse complement.
ATAATTTGTTCCGAATATGGTCTACTTTATCATTTTAATGAAACTTTACAAATTGTTATGGCCTTCCGACGAAAATAAATGTACATACTATTTTGGGTAACTATGTCAAAGTAATTTACGATAAATATTATACATTAATTAAAAATAGACTTAGGGTTGGTAACACTATGTCTTGATAAATTACAGTTAACTTTCACCCTGTCTGTCAAATAAACAGCTGTATGATTTTACTACAATTTATCTGCAAGGAACTTATCAAAATCATATAGTGAGTAAATCGTCATTAGGTACTTGATTTAATATTGTAGTTAATTTGTACACAGTAGAATAGGAGATTTATCGCAATTTATAAAAGTCTGAAAAAGAAGTAAATCATATCGCAAGTTTTATCAAACAATTTTATTCACACGCACATGGCTATCGCACATACAATGCTACGATAAACTGCATTAATGTATGGTAAAATATACTTTATCTATATATATAAAAATGAAACCCGTTTTCCGTTGTCACGACATAACATGAAAACGGCTTGACCGATTTGGCTGATTTTTTTTTGTAGTTTTCTAATACTCTGTACAAGGTTCTTACGGAAAAAAATATTAAGAAAATCTCTCAGAAAGATTGAAAAAAAAACGAAACAGTACCCGGGCGAAGCCGGGCCGGGCAGCTAGTAATGTAATAAAATCGTATGTGTAGAGAGTAGAGACTCTCAATTCGTGAGCAGTTTGTCAAAGAGAACTGTGAAAAAACTGTCAGTTTGAAATCTGAGGGATAGGCTTTATTGGTAATATCAAATATGAAAAAAAATATAAAATTTTCTTTTCGAAATCTTACCTAATTCAAAAAGTGTTATAAAATACCATTAAAATACCAATTTTTTTCTTAATTAGTGCCATTTTGTTAAGTGTTACGTAAGTTTATATGACTTGATTGAGCATTATGCCATTTTTTTAGAGATTGCCATAAAGTGGCACTTACTTATTAGAGTGGTTATTGTATAATTCTTATATAACTTCTTTGTGTTTTATTTACTTGTATGTCCAAATAAGTACTTCACGGATTTACATAAACCCATATAGAAATAACGAATCAAATTAAGACATTAGGCATTAGAAGTCAGTAAGTTTGTCACTAAAATCACAAAATCTGTGACGATTATTGAACGAGTGCAATTTTTTTTTTATTAAAAACGTTTCCGATATTTATTATTATTGACTAAGGTATTATATTTTTATTTAATTCATATAAAAATGTAGGTATTGCAAAACTTGTCTCAAATACAGTAGTATACAATAGAATACAGTACAATACAGTGAGACATAATCAAGGTTTTCCTTCAAATAATGCAATTTCATACCAACGTCGCTTATCTTTCATTTCACCTACTACTTCTCAAAATTGACAGTGCTATAGTAGTAAGTTATCATCAGAATATAATGAAATAAAAAATCAAATCATAAAATCAAAAATACATAACTAATTACATGGTAATATTAACATGGTTTGGGAACCCATCTGTTAAGTGCACCTACTTCTGCTTCCTCGTCTTATGTATCTGCCTGTTCCCTCGAGAATTACAAGGAATATTAATACTAGGCTCTCATAGCTGTATAGTATATCTATATATCCCGCAAGAAATGTCAGAGACGGCCAGTACGGACTACCCTTGACTGCACTAGACCCCGTGTCTGGGGACGATCAATCGATATCACCCTCGGTACTGCGGTGAATGTTGACTCAGTTCCCCATGCCGGGAAAAATTTCCTTCAGATAGTATACAGAGCCTTTAAGTTATAAAGGTACAAATACAAAGATTTTTATACATCAAAGTCAATGTTTAGTACATCAGTTGAATTCAATAATATGTTGCTTTATGTTTAAAATGCGTTCATGGAACTCATTGTTACTGTATGTTTTTTTTTATACCACAACAAACAAGCTTACGGTCCGCCTGATGGTGAGCGGTCACCGTGGCCTATGGACGCTTGCAACACCGGGAGTATTAACACTCGTGCGTTGCCGACCCCCTTTTGAAGAACCCCATATTATAGTCTAAAGGAAAGACCTCGGGGATCTCTTTCCACAGCCTCAGCGTTCGCCGGAGGAAACTCCTCTGAAACCGCGTAGTATACGCGAACATTTTGGTTCTAGTGTGTGAGGTATGTGTGTGTTATGAGTTATAAGTAATAAATATGATTGAATGAGTAGTTTCTAAGAAATGAGAAAATACGAATCAAAATAACTTGAAATAAATCAGTTTGAAAAAATCTAGACTACTCCATTAATTTTTACCTGGATGAGGTTAAACACATTTCAGTTAATTTATGGGTGGTTAATCTCTATTGTGTTAAAGCGTGTTACTTCTAAAACAAGAGTTCTGTTACTCAATAACTTCGACAGATGACGGCACTATTTCCGCCTTTCTTTGCATAATTATATTTTAAGTTGTCTTGTATGTCGACAACATTCATTTCAATTAATTGTACAATAAATTTGACGTGCATTAACTGTATAGCTTATTCGATGGCTTATTATGGAAATGTGGAAACATAAAGATATCATCACAATTTAATGACATAGGAAACGCATTGATCATAACAACACTTAACCAGTGAAAGTATTATTGCATTTCCTATGACTCAAGAAACAACACTTAGCCAAGAAAATAAATACCAAGAAAATCTAAAAAAAGGTTTAAAAATAATATTCGAAATACGATTAGCGCGCAATTGGTAATAAATAATACTTTTTTTTTAAACACCTGAAACCATATTTTATTAACTTCTAAATATTTACATGACTTTTGTCAGTAGGTCGAGACTAACTTGAGAGAGTTGAATGACTCTCACTGGGAGTTGAATGGAGAGCCATTCAACACTAGGTGACCATAGTAATAACTAAATTTTCATACACATGGATATAGATTTTAGCTTGTGAAACTTGGATTATCTCTGTGCAATTGACGCATCAATGTGCGTGTTTGATTCTCTCAAATGGACTCCAGCGAAAGTTTTCACTGAGCCCGCGCACCGATCTCCTCAGGTGCCATGTTGTGTAATATTTGTCTGTACATCCATCCGTAGGTACATTATGGTAGTCAATAGTATTATGTAAGTGCCCATTGTTTTACTTTAAACCTCATCCAGTATATTTCCTTCTCTGTCGTAATACAAGTTATGCGAAAATTTTCAACGAATATATGAGCGCTGGTATACATTTTACACTATACACCATCTTATACGAAATAAAAATGTATGAAAAGATTAATTATAAACGGACATTTCAATTAAAAAAAACAATTTCTTAACATAGATTATTGCAGAAAAAAAAAATAAACATTAATTGAATAATATTTTTTTTTCCTAAAAATAATGTTTTGCGAAATTGCCAAAATTTCGTAAACTTTACTGTCGATTGCCTGGCGCTAAATTCTAGTCTGATCTAGAAACTTGTATCTATTTTGCGTGAGGCAGTTACGGCTATTTCAGTCACACATATGCAGACATTAGCTAGACATCTGTAGGCAATCTGTAGGTACTTAGTTCTCTTTCATACAATATATTTCCTCTCTAAAAATCTTTTGAGTGATGTCGTAAAAATGTTTAATCGTCCGTCAATCGTGAAGTTTCACTTCAACAATCACCTTGAAGTTTAATCAATGCTATTTTAAATATTGCCAATTTACAGAATAGGTAGCTCTACATAAAAGCAAATTAAAGCTATACATAAATTCGTAATTACAATGACATGAAAATCCCATTTCCAGATGCAATGTGTTGGTTGACTACACATCACGATTATTTCGGGGAGGCCTATTTGCTTCTTGTGACTTCTTGTGGTCAATGGTCAGCCATAGAGGATGATGATAACACCTTAGACTCTTCTTTGCATCGTTTATGCGATTAGAACATAGTGGATTTGAGAAAACCTAGAAAAAGAAAGCAGTCCTAAAAACCAGAAATGGTTCATCTGCAACAAGCTGGATAAAAACAAGCTAGTTCTGTTTCTTAAGTCTAGTTTTCACGTTCATAGGACTTGAATAAAACATATTATTCTAAGTAAATTCTTAATAAGACGAAAGTCAATGCATTATACAGCTATGAAGCAGTTGATTGACATCACCGTTAAAATATGCGCATTTTTTTACAATCTCAATCTCAGGCTCATCAAACGGACAAGCGAACAACGACAGGTATTGCCGATTAGATCACTGATTCTCTTATATATATAAAATGCCTTGACTGAGATTTTTTTATGCTACAAAGTTGGCAAACAAGCATACGGCCCGCCTGATAGTAAGCAACTAAGCATCACCGTAGCCTATATACGCTTGCAATACCAGGGGTATCACTCACGCGTTGCCAACCCTCCCATCCCAACCCCAACCCCTCCCCCCAAGCGGAACTCTGGAGACCTTAGGTACTCACCATATGAACACAACATGGCCGAGACCAATGCTATTTGGCTACGATCTTCGTATGGTGTGGTCCTTCCCCAGACGGGCTGCTCCGATTTGAGCGGATTGTCCGCTGTGCCCTACCAGGGTAGGTAGGGAACCTCTCTTGAATCAACGCACAGCCCAAACCGCTGATCGTAGAAAAATGAAACTTGGAGGGTGTATTTTTTGTATGACGTAGGCGTCCGATAAGAAAGGGTTTTTTCGAAATTCCGACGGGAAAGCGGCATACGCGTGGGTTTTACTAGTCAAATTGATAAAAATATTTCTGAATTTTATGTTAATTTATATAGGTTTATACTTCATTAATAGATTCCCATAATCTATCTATATTGTGGATTGATAAAATAAATATAAATTGTACTATTTTTTCACATTAAAAAACATTATATTATTAAGAATTTCTGTAATGTGGCAACATGTGCTTCCGCCTGATCACGAATGTCACGTCTCCAGGTGAAAATTACAAGACCTTAAAAAGCCATGCAGCTGCCTCAATATACCTACCTATGTTTAATTTATTATTATTTATGTTCTTAATTACGATTTTTTTATAAGATCGTTGATATGTACTTCTTGTAAATAGTTTAGTGTTTGCTATGAATACTTTGTTACAACATTCAACGTAGGTGGAAGTGCAGTTGGGGATCGGGACTTACCAACATAGTCACGGCTGTCTATTTACAATGGCCACAGATTGACTACCTATATGCAGTGAATCTCATAAACGACCAAGACAGTTGGAAGGGGAATGGAAGGAAAGAAAAACTACAACAAACTTGGAACTTGATCTTGATCACACAAATATTTGATAAGAGGGAGTAGATCAATTGGAACTTCCTTCCTAGCCACGTGCAGAAATAGCATAGACAGACTCATTACCAAATGAAAAGTACATTTTTTCACCCACCACTATAAATTCACGATATAAATTCTCCCTACAATCGAAAATAATTATAAGGACAATGTGATTATGACTTAACATGGTACCAAATTAGACAACAATAAGTATATAAAAAGGCAACTTTTGTTATTTATAACAGTTATATCAGCGAAACGCAGTAAGCAAATGCAACCATGAGTTGGGTTGGTTCCACAGAAGACAGATATGTCAAGTTACATTGACAGACTGGTTCAAGGGGCGTACCACCCACTCATAAAATATCTAGATGAAGCAGACTGCTTTCCGTTTGGTGAGTGAGTATTTAATAACGTTATTTTTTATCAATTCCTTATTCTTCTTTGTCCTTGGTCATTTGGTTTAATATTTTGAAAATGATTCCGATATCTTCACGCAATATATTAATAGATTCTTGATTACTTTGTATTTCAATGGATAGCGTTTAGTCTTAAGCTTAGCACATAATTAGTGCTTTATGAGTCATATAGAATTCCTAACTACTGAGTAATTTAGGATATAATTTTGTTATAGACAATGTTGACTAAGGGCGTTGCCTACGTATATTCGAAGCGAATTCGCGCGGTGCTTGTGGACGCAATGTATTAGTAGTGTATCAAGACAACGCGCTTATGATTTCGCGCATCAGGATTTGCAAATTCGTCCTCTGTTGATTAGTTATAAATATAATAATTAGATTTTATGTTACTCACTTATAGTAAGCCCTTCTTAGTTAGCCTTTGACCCCTAATAATCCACCAGATTTGCTAACTAAGCCTTATAACTTCCCCTCTGAATGAATCATCCTGTGCGTGATTACCAAAAAAGGTACGACAATATAGAAGTGTAGCTACGCAAGATTAACGGTTAGGGGTGAAACCCGCTTCCACCCCACTGCGCAATGAAGCCTGTCTAGGTTCATACTTACGATCAACCTGTAGATAAAAATACCTTTCGTTTTACATACGAAGATATACTTATTTGAACGTATCGCGTGTAAAAAGCTGACCTTTCGCCTATTTTGGCGATGGTCGGTTCAGGGACTTCACACAGTCTAAATTAGACTTAGTGATAAAGCGAATTGCTAGATCTTTTATGTCAAGGCTTATTTGGCACCATACAATTTCTTTAATACACAATATTGTCTGTTGTTTTGATCCAAGAGGTTCACTCGGAATCCATTGAGGTTATGACATGGCTCACACAGCGACCCTTCTTTTCCATCTATATCTAAAAGTCGATAAACCACGCTTGTATTTAAAGTGCACTCAAACTTATTGTTATAAGGATCATTTTTCGTTGGCGTGCTGCCAGCAAGTATTATTGGAAAAGTTTTGGTATGTAAGTATTTTAGTTACCTATCCGTGGGGTGATACGTTTTATCGATTTCTACAGATACTATGTACGCATTAGATTGAAATCGAGTAAGATCATTCATGCTGTCGTTTCTTCGTGAACGTTAATATATTCAAGTAAAGCCGTTTATGAAGCCACAGTAACTCGACATTGAGAGTCCTTAACTTGATGAGACGCGGTAGATACTACCGAGCGTGTGGAGTATGGGGGTGGATCGCCCGCTTTGCGTGCCCGTCTAAATTAATATCATTCCCTCCCCTACGCTCATTAAAATGTTCATGCAATGACGCGTACATTAACTCGGCTTGTGACATTTTTTTAATGCAAGCCTCTAGACAGTATACATTAACAATTTATAAGCGAAATGCTGTTATTGCGCGATAATGACTACACAAAGTATGATTTTGTTGTCATTGCTTGGGGCAATAGTAATGATCATTTCCTAATATCCCATTGATATTATACTCGTATACTCGTAGTCATACACACAATGTTGGAACATGTTTATAAATCTGAAAGCTTAAGAAATTATCCGTTATCATTCCTATCGTGAGTGTACGAGCTACATGCAAACAGTTGTAATTATAATAGAGATGAATTAGTAAGTTACACGTATACAATATTTACGATTTGTTTCGAAATTGTTTCACAGATTTTAAAAAATCATTTCTCTCCCGTATGTAGGTATGGTATGAATAAAAAACAAGAGATTCCTTTCTGCAAACAATAAATCGCGCTATTCGTTGCCAGTACGTACAAACGTACATACGTCTGGCGCAATGCCAAGTTTTCCTTGCAATTTTACTGCCCACTTCGACACTCCGACATTTTGCAGTCGACAGCCTAGACGATGATGGCAATAACCTATCAGTTTTATTACTTTTACTAGTTTCTGAGGTTTACTCAACTTTTATACGTTTTCATCTAACTTTGAAGTTGTTGGTAATCAATCTTAATTAGCTTTATGTGTATTTTATATTATTATACACAAAATAATTACATTTAATCATGGAATCATGGGGTGGAAGTGCCCAGCGGAACATACTAATCAAATTCTAGCGTGTTCTACAAAAATTTTTTCGCCAGCAATCAAATTGAGTTATGGCTTCTAAATGAACCGTTACTGAAAGGAATTTTAGTAAAACAGAGTATCCATACTAAAACTGAAATAATTTTGTGTCACGTGCGAAGTGCACGACCCAGTTTACGTTGAAGAAAATCGTAAAACATGGTGTAATGTGGGACAAGGCTTAATTAATCTACGTATATTGTCTACAGACAAGTTTCGTAGAGGAATGTTCAAATAGTCGCGGAAACTAATTAGTGCACACATGGAAAGCGGCGAGAACTCAATTTGATACCTTGATAATATTTCGATCACTCTGTAGATAAAAATAAGTAGATACTATTGTTTTCTTACATTCTCTGAACTATACTTTGAAGTAAGTAGTGCATAACAATAGTGTAAAAATAGCCTTGTTTGCTTAACGGGTGTCTCATAATTGTCTCATTAAGTAGTGTGTAAATAATAATAATCTGTGCTTTGTTCTAAATTTTCTCCATGGATTTTCCTTAAAAAATATTATCTATACATGTTCGCATAAAAATGCTAAGGAATTTGTATTGCTATCGCAAATTCATGTTATAAATAGCCGAAAAGAATTCGATCTCGACGATCAGTATTGATGAAAAACAGACACGGTATTAAATGTCTGAGGTGTGAAGTTTCTTCGAATCAATGAGTCTATTGAAATATAGTAGAAACGAGATGAGTAAAAAAGTACAGATACGATATACGGTATATTAAGAGTTAGGCTCGGCTTCACTGAAGTGGAAATTTGCAGAGAGAAAAAGATGCGTTCTAAGAAAACTGTTATTTTTCTATATTTTATAGGTAAAAGACAAAGAACGTAATATTTTTGTATTTTTCAGATAACTTTAGTGTTTTGGTCCCAGTTTTTGTCGATGAAAGTCAAGTAGGCTTTAAAACTTTGACCTTCGCAGACCAACGCAGGAAACACCTTCGGCTGTAGGAAACCATAACCCAGCAATGAGATGATAAGAGTTGATGATGATGACGACGTTGTAAATTAATATCGAAAATACTACTCAACCTTTAAAATAATTATCTTTCCATTGCGCTCACCTCCTCGGTGTAGTCTGCTCCTAAGTAGCTTAGTGATTGATTGTTTCCTTTACAACTCTGACTGGAGACAAATGACCAACTGTCAATTTGCCACATTGTCTTTAAGTTCACAAACATCTTGTTAGACTGGTTACGTTAAAGGTATGAAGACTGGTAAACACGGGAAACGTCAGTACTTGTACGTTCTGTTCACCTCGTGTATGTACTTAATTACAAGCGAGTGCGGTTGCATTAGTTTGTGTCAGGGACGGTCGTTCACATTCTAGAAAAAAGAACTTTACATAAATAATAATAAATTAAATAAAAAGAAAATACGTTTATAATTAGTTATTTTGCGGCAATGTCGTCCTGCAATATTCTAATCCTTTTTAGGTCCATGATGTGTTGCGTGACGTTCAAATAATTTAATATTTTTTTATAAATAAGTATGTTTTTTTGAACTAATCGTCATATGTAAGTCCTCTGACTTTTGAAAATGCTACCACATTCCTGAACTCCATTTTGTGAATTAAAATCTTTTTTATAAAAAATAGTCGTGCGGTATCACACAATACTGATAAGTTCCACCAGCTAGCCTATCAGACAGATGAATTGACACTTTTTATATTTATCGACAATTTACCTAAACCTGCAAATGTCGTAGAATCGGTAGTTGCCAATAACAGCACATCATGCACACTAACTAATCAAAACAAAACAAATCCAATAATCGTTGTATTACAAATTATCCAAGTATCGACGAAATTTAGAGAGCGGCGTACAAGAAAATTATTCAGTACTGTTGGTTAATGGATAAAGCTCATTACTGGCGGGCCGCTTCGTAACGCATTGTATAAAATATACATTTTTGTTATAATAATTACAAACAATAGTGTCTCTATTAATAACGACGAAATTCAGAACATTTAAACATTCAGACAGAAATGAAAATGATATAGGTACTCAAAAGGGCTTATCATATTATGTCTAATACTTACGTAGTTACGTGCATTGGTTACAAGGTGGCCTTATTACTGAAACCAATCTCAGACTCAAACCATAAATTTGATGCAGCATCATAAATTGATGAATGAATGATGTTGTGTCCATTTATGAAAATTGTTCCTGCTGCGTCACTAGCATATGCATGGAGAAACCTTTTTGCAAAGGTGCGGATACAATCAGCATCCATTTGTAATAGAACATGAAACAGAGCCAAGCATAGAGAGCTATTTGAACATTTTCACGATCATTGTAACGAATGTTACTGCATGTCCTTTCGCAAGAATGCTCCACTACGACGCGACGGTCTCGTTTATTTTTCTGCCAGCACTTTTATACGATTCGTTGTAGTGTGGCCCATCACAATTTGCGCTATCCATTTCGCGTTTATTACGGAAAAAAATGTTACAGCTACCGTAACTACACAAATATGTAGTAATGTCCTCATTTTGCCATTATCGGCTTAGATAACATGTGTAATAAAAGGTCTTAGAGATGCGGGTGTTACGTAACTCGGCATGTTACTTTTCCACCTGGCCATTTTGTATTACTATTCAATGCGGTTGCCAAATGTCGGGTTTGCCAAGGTGTAAGGCGCCGCGTGGCCCTAATGTGAGCCATGGATATTTTTGTTCAGTGTAATATATTGAAATCAAACAATTGTTTCACAATTTATTTGATTTTACTCATATTAATAAAACTGAAAAATAGATTTTCAGTTTCATTAGGTATATTAATACAAATAAACACGATCTTGATTTAATTTCCAATTAAAATGTATATTGGTCAAGGATAGCATTACTTGTTAAATTTCCTGTTGTAATACAATCATGGTAAAGACCGACAGAGTCATTGCGCTTTTTGTTATTATTTTCATATTATGGTTTGTTTCTAAAGATGACTAAGCCAACATTCCTTCTCACGACAACGCCATATGGCACACATAACAACTGATGCTTTTAGAGAACCAATTGAGTTGAGATGAGGACATTTTGAGATAAATTCCGAATATGGATGACTGAATCATATCAAAATGAGTGTCAGATTAAGAAGTAGGCAGTAAATTGCAAAAATGAGATTCTATCTAAAATTTAGCTGTTTAAAATAGGTCTAGTAGATCCAAAGGTCACCAAATCACAAATTTAACTGTACGATTATGTCTGCTAATACATATAAGATGAAATATTTAGATGTAGATATGTACATTCATTAAAAAATTGCGATCCTATTAATTTTAATATGGTTTATTCCTATCACATCAAATAGTATAACAAAAACCCATTTGACCATGAAAACCGTTCCGAATTTTTTGCTAACTCAAAGCGAGCCAATTTGGCCAGATTACAACTGGAGTGCTGTAGGCCAAAATTAATTAGATGTCACATAAATTACAATTCCAAATTCTTAATAATATTTCGATATTTTAATTAAACTTATTTTGTTCTTAAAATCGTTTAGGTACTTAGAGAATAGGCCTTCAAAGTTCTTTTTACAGCTTAAATAATTAAAAAGAATTTTTTGTTTTTTTTATGCTATACATTTTATTTATTTAATTAGTACTTAATACTTGTTAATATATACTTTTATCCAAGTTGTTTAGTCAAGTATTCGTATTACCAACCTAATATGTTTAGCCAAGTATTCGTTTTACAACCGATGAACATGAAGAAAAAGTAAGAAGCTTCTTTTCGAAATTAACTTCAAACATTTACATTTTATTTTATTAAAATCTACAGGTGTTGAATGCAAGACAAGTACTCATATCTTTGGCGGCGTGCCTTTCATGTCATGTCATGGTATTATTAGTGGGCATCAAACCGGTGCCAAGGTTGGGAACGGTTGTATTAATAACTATCCGTTGTCGTTAAGGTCATGTCTATTCCATTAACAGTAAGGTAGGTTATTCTTTAAAATTTGGACGTTATGACTACTTAGGACCATAATAGTTGATATTAAGTTCAACTTTTGCCATCTAGGATCAATTAGTGACACAAGTGAATAGAAACGAAAATTAGACATAGCAAATACTATGCCCAGTTAGTCTCGAATAGTATAGATACAATGGTTTTTTTTAATTTATTTTGTCGATGTCGTTAATGCTTTTCTGTCATTACGCAAGCTAAATTCTTCCATTCTGGGCGAAAATAGAGTGTGTACGGGGATGTAGCGGAAAATCAAGGGATACATAATTACATACTCGATGCGGAAAATAGACGACATACGTCTATAAACCTTCGTGCTATTACTTCAATTTATGTTTTCAATGGTTATTCTTAGTACCTACGCGTTCATATCCAATTTCATAACTTTTGCGAGACAATTATCCGACAATCATTCCGAAAGAAAGTTGCCGTATTTTCACAGTACATTTGCAAGCTGCTGTCGGACAGACTGTCGGAAAAGTTTTTTTCTAGATGAAAATGCCGCATCAGAAGATGGAAAAATATAATGTTTTAAAAGACAAATATTCCTATAAGAGACCATTTACTGAGAATAATATAAGAAAGTTCATGGGAAAGTAAATATTTTTAGTTTGAAATTACTAAGAAATCCTTTCAGGTGATTTCGCAAAGAAAAATTATGGTTAGGCAACCTATGTTATTAATTCTCACAATTGTATTAAGTGTGAGATTTTAAATAATATTATACTAAAGTGTTTCCTGTTTTAAAATAATTGTAATAATGGAATTGTAAGAGCAAAAGAAGAAATACGGAAGTATGTATTTCTTCTTTTGCTCTTACAATTATGACCATGTAAAGTAGATTGTACTTTTCAAACAGTCAAAATTTTAGTTTTTTTTACCCTCCATAGTATAATTCAGATTTCGCGTAATTTTCCATATGCGCGATTTAAAACTACCCCTTACGTAGGTACTCACTTTTTAATCAAATTATAAGATATCCATTTTGTTCTGTTGATTTACTGTTGTGGAATACAAATAATTTTGCTATAAGATATAAATGATATGTTCAATGAACTCTTAGAATCCAATTGATCTCTTGTATCTAAGAGTTACGTTCAACCGGTGTCGATGATACTTGCCTTTCCTAGAAGGTAATTAAATAAAGAGAGAGCACTTCACTTGGCGACACTGTACGCATAGTAATGGAGGGACAGGTGATAGGTCTGGTTCTAGTGTTCATCGACATGTCTTGATAAAAACCTATCGATGCCACTTTCTAATGGTATTGATGTAATAACCTTGTTTGACATACTGGTCAAGAAATAATCACCAAAGAACTTGTCATTATAAAACACAACTACTGGTCTATATTATGGTTATTGAATTTTAAAAAATAAGCTATCATTAGCATTAACGCCGAATTTAATCTGTATTTTTAATTTATGTGTATTTTTGTCTAATTTATCTCTGGGAAACATTAGTAGGTAAATTTATACATCATTATGTATAGAATACAATAGCAAGTAACAGCCATTTATAAACTAACTATACAACAAGCATGATGCTTATCAAGAAATCCTACTCGAGTCACAAGGTTTATCTAAAAAAAAAACCAATTTTTTTATGTTAATCATAAGTTTCATTTTGTGGGACTTGTTACATACAAATACATAATGATATCCTATAGGAAAATAATTGTTTCTAACATATCGTAAAAGATGATCTTCGTAATCAAACAAGTCTTTTCAGTTTTCACTATGCTTGTTCAATCTGTAATTATCTGCAATAATTATGACATGAATAATACCGTCTTATGGAAATATATGATTCGAAATGATTTAAAATGTGAAAGCAAATAAAAAATAAAATAAATATTCAGGGACAAATCACACAGATTGAGCAAGTCCCAAAGTAAGTTCGAGACTTGTGTGTGGGATACTAACTCAACGATACTTTTATAACAAATTCTTATTGATTAACTTCCAAGACCAAGGCCAATCAGAAAAAGTTCGTTTTTTCATCATGACCCGACCAGGATTCGAACTCGGGACCTTCTGGGTTGCGGACCGGAATGGTCGGGAAAGTAACTCTGTTTCTTTATATTTTGGGATAGTTTGAGACCCAAGGAAATACATACAGGAAATACAACATAGGATAGAGTTAGGACACATCACCTCTGGAAAGGGAATAACAATAAATTTAATAGTGCTGGTAAATCCGCTAGGCACTAGCCCATATCACTACTAAGTGACATAGGTACATTATTAAGCCAGTCAATCTGTATTGTTTTAACCGTAACATGGTTAAAGAATACTTGGGTCACAAAAAACAAGTTTATCTATTACTAAAAACCACAAAATGTGTCCAACAACTGACGTAAGTAACTGTACCTTGAACGATGTCCTCAATCATTGTCAGGGAAAGCGGTTTCTATTCATTTCGCGACTTTTGCTGTTTTTTATCGGACACGTGACGTTTACTCGCGTCACAGAAGATTGAACACGTGTCTACTGCAAGTTAGTAGATACTCTTGTCTTATTTATTTATACTCTAAGGTAGATACTAACTATTTGACTTTTAAACTTCTATTCAAAGGCACCGCAAGTTGTATCGAACGTAAGGAATCTCTTTAAAATGCATTATTGATACAATAGAGTTGTATCAATAATTTTGTATTATTTTATCACGTTTAGTTCTTTTTAATGTCTACGTTGAATTTTGACAAATATGATTTTCTTTTTCATTTTACTTCAATAATTATTATTTCTATTAATTTGATTACATAGTTAATTGAAAACAAGAAAATCTAATTGAGTAGGTTCATACCTCGGAACCGTAACTCAGACGATCAAACTAATCTAGAACTCAGACCATCAAACTAATCTAGTCCGAGAGTATACCCAATTATTTCCAATACAACTTTTACATTTTATTTTGTCACTTCTAAACCAATTCGACAAGAAGACAAGTATCCTAAATAACTACGTTACATCAGAACCTGATTATAATAAATCTCTATAACTCCGAACATTGACAGCCCCGCATTTACACCTCTGTCATTAAGAATGATTATCTTAAAAGCATCGGACGTTCGACAGATGAACACAAGTTATTTGTTAACCATTTAGTTCCGTATGTAACTCCTTTTGTTTTATACGGCTTTCGCTTAACACAATGGGCGACCACCAACACCCATTATGGAAAGTTACATATTTCTAGTGACATTGGCGAAAGTTACACTTTTTTGTTTGCCCAATATTTTTCGAACTCCTATACCAATATTGGCTCGGGACATCGTTTATGCCTAGCCACGTTCCGCTATATTTTTTGAACCGTCAATATTGATTACAAATGCCTGACTGAGCCTCCTCTAAATTGTTATTACGACATAATAAATGATATGATTGCGCACAGTACATTGCTCAATAGTAATTGTACATGCATACGTACTACTCGTCTATTGTCAAAAACTGCCTCAGCGTAGGCCGAACAATACCTTCGACTGTCGATGGTTAGAAATGGCAGGTATTGTACTGTGTACTATGTCACACTTTACACAGCTCCTGTACAATGGAAGGAAACTTTATTGTAGTTGATTTACATGACGGAACAAAAACTAGGTATACATTAATTCCTGCATAATCAAATCAAAACCAGATTTTAGAAGAGTTTTCGCAGTGACAAACCCACGCGTTTCATTTTTAACAATATTGTGAATTTGTCACAGTATTATGTATATGCCAACTTTCCTTTTTCACCCGACATGTCAAAAACTTACAAAGTTATTCTCTGGTAGTACCTATGTCACTTAGATGGCTGACTACGAAAAACAATTTTGACTGAAAATATTTACGACATTTCGGAAGTTTCACACGACAAATTCTTCATAAGTTTATGAGAATGTTCTTTTTGCGACTTTCTAAAGCCATATTTGTGTGGTTATAATAGTTTGAAACGGATACAAAGTTTTAAGTGAAACCATAAAAAATATATATTATAAACACTATACTACTATTTTATTGGTTACTCTATTTATGTCTTAACTGCTGGCGGTATAGTATGATCTCACTGTAAATAACGGAGAGTAAGCACTGTACGCGCATCAATACTGTGTCAATAAGCCCATTCATCTCATCTCAGCCACCCGCATCCGAGCCTCTTTAATTGCCGATAGATTTTAAATGCCCATTAAGCGTAACAAAAGCGTCGTTTATTAAAGCAAAGCCCTTTTTTATGAGAGCATCACTAATGAACTTTATATTATTATTGTAAAAAGCAATGAAGATTTTTAAAAATATCACGAATTAAAGAAAATCATAAGCAATAAAATACATATTTAAAATGATTTGAATTAGATCAATTTCGGTCCACCAAGAAAATTGTTGGTAAGTTTCATCTTAACCACAATCTTAAAATAAATGTTAATTAAAACTTGCAACTGATAAAATCAATATCACAATGATTTTTTATTACTTGCATCATTATTATACATATTATTGTTCTTTTTTGTAAAATTACACAGGTTGGCAAACATTTTTTATGTACTTTTTATCGCTGCAGTTATATATATATTATGTGTATTGCAAATAAAGTCTATTCTTTATATTTATTTTTCTAAACAATTTACAATTGAATCTAACATAATTTATCGTCCTTTGACCACTAAAGAGAGAAATGATTCGTATATCAACAAATTATCGTGAAGATTAGACTGCATAATTTCTGTTCGACATATTGTCGACTTCATTATACGAGTAAGTTTATTATTTAACTAATCGAACGTCGGTAACTTATGTTCTAATCGAGTAAACTCGTTTAGCCAGCTCAATTTCAATTAATCGATTAATAAACAGTACGTACCTACACTACTTAACCGACAAAACATTGTTTTTAACACTGATTACATTATGTATTTCATCATAGGTAATTAGGTATTATAGCTTCTCTTATAATTAATAAATTCAGAACAATAGGTAGATATTTATTTCATTTTACAAGAATAGACAAACGGACACCTGTGTCCTTATTAATAAATGTGACGTCAATAATATTGTCAGGTTTTCATGAATAAGTAATTGTTGCGACCTATTCAAATTGTCGTCTGCCATTTATAGCATTTTTTAGAACATACAACAAATAAACAAGAAAGCAGATATAACCTGATATAATGAACATCAACAAAAGTTCTGCCTGCCTGCGTTGTCAGCTAGGTACAAGAAATGTGAGAACAGGGACGAAAGGGATATAAAAGGATTTGGGCTTCTTTACTCACCAAACGAAATTCATTGCTGCTTCACGCCGATATTCTGTTAGAGGGTGGTACTTGCCCTTTTTTTTTTTTTTTTGTTTTAAGTCAGGAAAATGCATTACTGCATGTCCCGCCACTTGGGGGAAGCGACGGGGGTCTGTCGGGCTCGCCTCTCTAAACCAATGAGGGATACCGACTAAAAACCTGACTGTCTGCCACCTTCTCCGCCTGTAATGTTCTACTATGTACATCAAAACGTTTATTAAATTGGTCTTTAATTATGCGTAATCTTATATCTATGAACACCTGCTATGACATGGGTGTTACGGTTGTCATACTTATAATAATAATCTGTCTTTCGTGGATGTCAATCTTTATTTGTTTAAAATGGCAATTACCTATTAAATCACCTCGGTTATTGATCTACTACGAATTTTTTTTTTATACCCACTAATGTAATCTCGTTACAATACAGGTTACATATACATATAGACAGTTCATTTTCACTACCTGTATTCATAATACTCGAGTGTTTTAATGTCTAGCGTCTTTTCATGGTTCATGGTCCGTTGCTGCACATTCAGTGGTGTATCTTGCGTCATTTGCAACAAAAACTTGGATTTTAGACGTTATTTACATGAAGGATAGACGTTTTATTCTTTGTAGTAAAATCTAGTTCCCAGGATATGCTCGCGAGGCGAGCAACTAGGACATAAAGGAGAGTGTCCTTCAATGAGTAGTCGTTTCCAGAAGGACATGTTCCTCATTTTCAGTCAGTCGTGGTGACACCACTCGTGTGTTGTACCCATATTTTCTGTTATTTCACATACCATTTGAAACTTGCTTTAAGGGGTCTATTTTGTGTTAGATAAAATTGATACTTGTAACTTGTTTTGAGGGTTCTTTGTGGGAACATCCTGATTTTTATTTTCGCGGTGAGTTACATTTTATTGTTTTTGTTAATGCGTATCGATTTTTTTTTCTACAATCACGAACAGAGTTTAACCCTATATTTAAATATGATAACTGGCTTTTATTTTGGTCTGCATTTGTATCAATCTATATTTTAAATAGTATTTTTATACTAACCAGTTTCTTAACTCATAATAAAAAATGCTAGAGCGATAAAAAAAATTGGATTGGGTACCTACAGTAATTATATATTTTTTAAAGTTGAATTAAGATATTCGAGTTTATTTTAAGTATTTTAAAAGACTTTTTATAAGCAACATAATTAACTTTAATAATAAAACGAAAATTAAGGTTAATTTTCAATTAATTAGCATGTCCTTCTAAAATTAATAACATTTTCCTAATATTTTATTTTGAAACAAAAATATGGTTCTTGAGTTAAGAATTATAAAATAAATTAATTACGTATTTTTCCTAAAAGTGTTTTTTTTCTGAAAATCGAACCTGTGACGGCTGCGACATAGTTATACACCAATTACTTACACCAAAACCGGTAGTCAACTTGTACATAATTATATCAAGTTAATTTAATATCAAAACGGCACGATTGATTACCTTATTAATTGATATTACTCAACTAATTTCACCGGATATTGTATAATAAAGAGGTATGCTTAGCCAGAGACTAAACTTAAACTTTTAATCAATTTATGTAACGTACTCGTATGTATTTTAAAGTTATTACAGTGCCACAAACTTATCTGTGCTGGTGGCCAAAACTAGAACTAATGAATACCTTGACAATTACCTTCAATAGTTTTGATTGTAGCGCCTCCACTATCGGCACAGATAACTTTGTGGCACTGTACACGT
Organism: Endotricha flammealis; assembly: GCA_905163395.2. Taxonomy (NCBI): domain Eukaryota; kingdom Metazoa; phylum Arthropoda; class Insecta; order Lepidoptera; family Pyralidae; genus Endotricha; species Endotricha flammealis. The sequence goes on along the minus strand of LR990860.1, from coordinate 7,987,018 downwards.
TTGAGAAGAATCGTTTTGACATTATCGATCGTAAATACTGAGATTAAAACATTTGACATTTGTTACTGTAAGATTGCGCAATCGCTTTCTAAGCAACTGATTATTACGATTGCAACAGAATACATTTGCATTTTATATGGGTTTAAAAAAGTAGTTAAAATATTAATTAATCATGCATTTAGTTTATTTAAATAAAAATTTATTACATACTAGCTGACGATCTCGGCTTCGTCCGCGCTATATCATATAAAGGCACGAATTTCGAAAATTAAAATGGCCTCTGTTACAATTAAAGTTCGCTATACGGCTTAGAAAATTGGTTGGGAACCGAGATGCCAGTAAAATTTTTGATATGAAACCGCTGTCTACACTGTTTTAAATCTTTATATCAAACCCATGTTTTAAACCGTGTTAGGCCATAGAATACAATAATAACTTTGAAACTCTTTAGAATACATATACGATATCATTACAATGAAGTTGTCGAAACAGAACCGATCGTATCAAAGATTAGATTTCCAACAGGCAGACATTCGAAAAAAGATATTTGATATTATAAACAATGACATACATTAATTTAATTTTGTTTCGATTACTAAACTGCATTTACTTTCTTTTCAGGTAAGTTCACTCCTTCAAACATCATATACATCAATGCCTTCAAAAGCAAAATGGTTGTGTTCAAAAGTTATCATCAAAGGTAATATGACATAATGTCTTGTATCTTTTAAAATACTTTATGCAGTGCGATACGGATCCGCGACGGACGGTCCACGACGGGTTGTCAATTAAATCCGTGAAGTGCGTTCAGTGCGAGCCTGCGTCGCGGATTTAATGACAATCCGTCGCGGACCGTTCGCGCGTCCGTCGCGGAATCCGGATCGCACTGCATTCCTATGCAATTTTTTGATAGTTTAAGGACCTCCTTAAATTATTTAAGAATTGTCATTGTGAATTGTGATGTCCATGACGTGACATAATTACTTAAAGCCACCGAACTGGCAAATTCGTGACGACATAACGCAGCACAATCGTCACGACTTCATTGATAGAAATCGTGATTGCATTTCAGTATGAATTTAATAAATTGTAATCGCATACTCGCCATAATAAAACTGTAATCAATTAATAAATCGATACTTTGTATTCGATTATGACTGGTTTTAGATGACCAATGGCAAAGCTTAGAATCATAGACATGGTAATTTATTCTCTTACCGAGTAAGTATCCTGTGTTTATGTATGATCATGTAGAGTCCATAAATGCAATCGAGTGCTACCCCTTTATTATTAAAAAAGATAAACAAAGATTTAACTGAAATCTGTTATAACACTGTCATTACTTGAAGACAGTTAAATAAAGTGCGAAAGAGCCAAAACAAGATTTTGCTAAACGTTTGTTTATTAATAGGTTAATTAATGTTTTATATTGATCAGGTTGTGTGTGATATAGGAAGGGATGGGTCTCTATTAAGCAAGATAGGTAATCGACGGTGGTAGTCTGTACAATAAACATTAAATAAATCTCTGGTACTTTAGGTGTCAGTTGTTGGCCGATGTCAAAAACGACCATTGTAATTCGTTTTGATTCGACTCGCTTACTAAAACAAAAGATTACTAAGAATGACGACGCCATTATTTTTAATTGATTCAGAAATCTGTATTGGATATGAATGCAATGGGTTCAAAGCAATATTACATTTCTATATTTATTAAAAAAATATATTCTAAATAGTAAAATTTAAAGAAAGTTTATCATTTATCATTATTAACATTTTAATAAATTTTTGTCTGTTTTTAACATACTTTTTATGATTTTTTGGTGAAATCTCAGTGATGATTTAAAACATATACTTAGCAATCATTATATACAATTTTATAGAATAAATTACTAACATTACAAACAGGAAATGAGTTTACTGAATAATAACTTCTAGTTTCGTGTAAATTTCATGGAAATCCCGAGCAAAATCTACTTTACATCGTCATACTTAACGGCTTAAGCCACCATTACTCATCTCATTGTGAATACAGTCCAGTCTGAGTTTATAGTAGGAGGACAGAACGGTACAGTTATGGAGTTAAATAAGTATGCTGGGCAAAGAATTATGAACAAATGTTTATGCAGGCCGCTGCCAGCAGGTCGCATTGGAGGCGTTTGGGGGAGGCCTATGTCCAGCAGTGGCCTTGTTGTGGCTGAGATGATGATGATGATGTTTATGTTCACAATATGAAACTTCGTAATTACATAGTACAATAACTAATTGAATACTGTGTCCAAATACTCTACGGACACAGCAGCTAAGCATGATATCCCCAGCCAGTATTTGGATGGTCTTAAAAATGTCGAGCTCATGCAAGAGGGCAGATGTCGATTTGATGCCAACTGATGTCGATAGATTAAAGTTGACAGATAGATGACAGGTCAGTGATAATAAGAACACTGAACAGCAGTTGACACCACACCAGTTACAGGAAACACAAGCAGAAGAAATCTAAAAATTAGATTGATTTCATATGCAGCATTTAGAAACCTTGAATCGTAATTCGTGCCCTGGATTTCATTTAATTCCTTGACGTATGACAACCTACTGAAAAATTGTTCTATGAAGACTAAAATATTATGTTGCGCTATGATTTGAAAATGTTATAAATGCGATCACGCTATCGCATTGCGACAGTTTCCTACAACTTTATTAGTATTTTGGCCATTATTGTTGATGTTTATTGTGGCCCAATTATTTTATCACAGGAACTTTGATTTATAGATTCATAAAGCAATGATTTTGTAATCGTTATGTTATTTTTAACAATGTTAATGTTTACGGAAACTACAAATAATCGATTTGCATAATTTAAAACGTCTATAGTTGTATTTGTTAGTTTTTCTTTTGTTTCCTTTCTATGGGAAAATGTTTCTTCAAAATTTTGAATAATTCATGCCTCGTTTCAACTTTGTTTCTTTGAAAGTACGCTCTGAAGAACATCTAGGTTATACATTATGCACAACTAGTTAAATATTATTTTTACTGGGTATTGTATATTCCGAATAGTTCTGATTGTATCAAAAAATTCGTTTAAGAGCTGCAAATTTTTGCGACTGCGTTTGAATCTGCAGATCATAATCTTAATGCTTGCCACTCGACTGCCTGGTATAAAGTATGTCTTTGCCAAATATTAACCAGTTCTTCGTTTCCCGTATTCAGCCACTTCTCATAACCTTTTACCTCTTCCCATAACGTTTCAATTGATAAAGTTTTTACAAACCTGTGACATCCTAGTTTTGCCAACAACAATAATCTATTTAATCAGAAACTGCTTTTAGTAACATTCGTGATATAAAAACACCAGCCTTGTAACCAAGGAAATAATTATACCTAACATTATAAATATTTTTTATAGAATACAGGATTATGAATCTTTATTTCGCAATCTAGGAAGCAACAAACTAAGCGTGTAATTTTCTTTGTTGTAAAATAACGTCATATAGTTAAAATTTCCATAAATCCTCCAATCTAAAGAAAAGGCTGAGCAACACACAGCCCAAAATTTTTGGCTTGGAAATTCCCTTTATAATGCAGATATGGGATATGACAGTTTTTTTTTCTCCAAATTTTCACGTAATGCACGCGAAGGAAGTTGTGTGGGTTTCGCTTGTGTAAAATAATGCACGTTTCTTTTTTGGGTCTAATTTGAATAGCGTCTAGCCAAACAGGATCTATTTTATGCTACCTACGCACTAGCAAATGAAACATGCTTTAGGTAACATTAGCTTTCACTGCCCATAGTAAAGATAATCGGCGACGATTTATTTTACGAGTGCACGGACAGCGGAATAAAATAAATTGTAAAAGTCAACTGGTCCACCTACGTCAATTCAGATTCTAGAATCTAAGGTAGAGAAACAGAATTCTTGTTCCTGGGAAATTGTATGAAATAAGTTGATTACATTTTGGAGCAGAATTCTTTGCTTCATCTTTAAAACAATGTTATGTAACTTAATTTTTCTCATTGGGGTTATGAAAGTCAAACAGTTATTTTCAAATCAAACTGGTAGTTCGGAGATTAGTTTCAAACAAACTTTAGCTTTATGATACTGGCATTAGTCTAAGTAGAAATACCCCTGAGGCAGTTGTTAAACTATTTGTTAGAAATCCTAAAACAACTAAACAAGAAGTTTAGTTGGCGTTACTTTAGTATAGTATTTAATTGATCAAGATGGTAGATTATAAAGTCTGTGTACACCCACGACCCACCGGCGTACATACAACACCTTGATCTCGATACATATTAGGTAATATAATGTAAAGTCAAGTTTATTTAAAACCTTTGTCGACACTTGGACAACCTTTAAGTAATAAATATGAGTTTATATTGTGAAAGTAGTGATAGCCCTAATCGCCTACATAATCCAGAATCGGATACGGCATTAGAGAAGTTCTCTCCGCCTTTTAAGGATTTTATAGCCATGTAGTACCATGTAAATCTGGGGCTCAAAGAAAAGTACGAGCCAACTATAAAAAATATATTTGAACATACAGATTTACGCATTTCTGCAATAATTTTGGTAACATACAAATACAGATCGAAATTATAGCAAAAATGCTAATGTACACCTGAATGAATGCACACTAAATTTTAGGTAATTGAATGTACAATAAATTTTAGACCTTGCGGCATTGAAACAAACGTGTACATTTCATTGGAGCCAGCTGACGAATATTACTATTTATATAACTATTAAAGAAGAGATTTCAGAAGTAAACTATGCGTTGCCGGGCCGTAAATCCTAATGATTTACACTATTATCGCCACATGTCGACTGATTTATCGACAGCGGAACTCAACTTGTTTTCGGTACACCGTTCACCCCTAGTTCGTGTTACCGTAAGCTGTGAAACAACGAGTTTCGTTTTGTGTGTATTTTCGTAAATTGGATTACGTATTTGTTCATAATTAGACGTAACAATACCCTTTTGTAGCGATAATGTTATAAAACCAACAGATTATAAATTACCTTCAAATATTTACAAATCTCTTGTAACATTACCTTAGGAAATTCAAAACTTCTTCAGCTATTCTGTACAACATGAAGAAACACTTATAATATGTCTCTAAAATCATATTGAGATTTTTTTTATTGTAATGGATCTCACCGCAGCACTCCGTGATGTATCGATAGCTATCGTGTCTAGTAATTTATTATTAGATGCTATTAAGTCATGCTAATTAAATGAAATGCATTTGTCTGTGAATGAACGACTGCGAGTTGTCGCGTTAATCTATATATATAAAATGCTTTGTCCTGACTGACTGACTGACTGAGAATCAACGCACAGCCTAAACCGCTCATCGTAAAAATCTGAAACTTGGCAGGTGGAACTATTATAAGACGTAGGCGTCCGATAAGAAAGGATTTTTCGAAATTCGAACTCTAAGGGGGTAAAAAAGGGGGGTAAAGTTACTATGGGACAACTTGATTCCTTGGTCCAATCTACTTCAAATTTTGCATAAAAATTGTTTAAGAGAATTGATGGAAGATGTGATTCTTATTTTATTGAAATTCTTGAAAAAAATGTATTTTGTGGGTAATTTTCTTCGAGCTGATATCAATACTCATACTCCTTAGTCCTTTTGATTTCAATTACATTTCATTTTGACACATCCGTGAAGTGAAGTGTATCATCTGTCATGTAATTATAAATTGTGAATATTCAATTATAATGTCGTCTATTTATTCTGTTTGTGATATCGGAAAAACAGCTAAAATTCTAACTATGTTTAAAGCGGACGGAATCATATATGGTTAAAGAATATTTATTTCTCAAAAGAATTACAAATTCACTTACTGAGAAACTAGCTTATTACTTACATTACATTGGGGCGCACTTAAATAATGTTCAATCATATTCATCGATAATAAATAGTAAGTAATTAAATATTAAATTTTATAATATCTGACAGGGTTCAAGTTAAATTGGTAAATGGTTAAATGGCATATTAATATGGTCTCTTTCTCACTTATAGGAAATCTCATTACGTCGACTCGCTCTATTATTTCGTAGTGTTGTTGTAGGCTATGATGTTGTATACTTATACATTTTTTTACGGAAGTGGTTGGAAAACAAGCTCAGGAATATGGATCATTTGATATTATGTGATTACCGTCGACTATGGAGCACATAGATTCTAGGGTCCCTAACCCGTTGCCGACCTATAACAGGAAAAAACAGGATACAGCGAGAAATAGTATAAGGAATCAGTTATATTTTTTTTATACCACAAAGGTGACAAACAAGAATTTCGGATATTTCACTCCCCGAACGAAACGCATTGCTGCTTCACGTCAATATTCTGTATAAGGGTGGCTCTTCACCGGTCGGGATAGCCTATTTCATAAACGCCCACTCCAAAGATTGTAATGAGAAGTATAAAAATAGAAAAAAATATATCTAAACAAATGAAAATTTTTTGGGTGTGTTCTGAAAAGTGTGGTGTATGATGAAGGCAATCGATATGAAAGGATTTTTTTAAATTCCCACGGGAAAGCGGGATAAACGCACACGAAGTTGCGCGGGTTTCTCTGGTTCGTGATAAAACTGTAAGGACCTATAAAGTTTTATTTTTATTTACGACAAACACAATTACATTACCGTGTTCCGTAATTTCACTACTATGTCTCACTAATTTAAAAATTCCCACGGGAAAGCGGGATACACGCAAACAAAATTGCGCGAGTTACGCTAGTAAGTATATATTATATAGAGGCATGATATGTATTTTTATTTGTTACGAATAAAATTAAAAACTACTGAACCGATTTGAAAAATTCTTCTTTCACCGTTGGGAAACTTCCATCAAAAACAATACGGAGATCCTCACAAAAACCCGGGCGAAGCTGGGACGAGGCGATAGTAAAAAATAAAATGCATAAGTATAAAAATCTTCTGCACTTATCTATTTTCTGGTCATATCGGTACCAACGGCAGGTACAGTACCTAACCAGTATAATGATGGTACTGCAGGCTCCGACGCCGAACTAGATAACGCGTCTGGGTGCCACTGATATCTCCGCTAGCCGCCCATTTGCATATCTCCATCGTACTTCGGCTTTATAGCTTCGGAGTTTGAGCCTCTAATGAGATTCAGCTTCTTGTTCAGTTTATTGTATGAGAAAATTCGAGCAAATGGAATTTGGACGTGTGTGAATCCCGATGTGGACGTAAAAGCGTCAATCTTCTTAACGTTAAAGTTATAGATTGTTTTTGGTAGACAAAAGATAGATCGTATTAGTGAAACGAAGACTTGATGTATGATAAAAGTGTAGAACGTTTGCCAGTTAGAGATTGGTCGAGATAGGTCGACAATATCAGGCATGTTACTGGATAAAACTGAATGTATATTGGATTTATTCTTGTAGAAATTAAGATTGAAATGTGTTTCTGCCACTGACTTAACATTTCCTTCTGTAAAACAAAGTTATATTACTCAATTTTACTTACATGGTATGACGAATGCTAACTTAATTTTATAACACTTTCTTACATAACGAATCACAAACATAATTAAGCATAGCGTGGCTAATCAGTAAGATAATATTATTTGCAGACTACATTTTTATACTATAACTTCACACTAATAAAAGCATCGCCACATATTCAAAATAAAAGTTTATCCAGAGACGTATGAGAGTACTTGTCTGTGAAGGCAAAGGAAAAAAAGCGATTACTGTCTTATTTGTCATTGTAAATTTACAACTAAGAGTAATTTTGAAGCAATTTAGGAAACACATCAAATAAGCATAGTCCAAGTCAGACGAGACGTTCTTTGAAGTATCGCATCGGGGGTTAACATTCGAAGTTATCATGGATGCCCGTTAGCGGTTCATCCATATGGAACGCGCCTCTGCTACGGAATCCATTGTCCACGCCGGTCGGATGCCGGCCGGTGCTATTTATAAATCCCAATCAACTACATCGGGAAATTTACCTCTATGCCTTTTGTCTAGAGCTGGTTATAAAATACCATGTAATGGAGAGCGTTGTACATTATCCAGTTCATTGGTGTCGTTTATTGCAAACTATTAACATGGGATAAATGCCATATTTGAGAAATGGATTACATATAGTAATTCCTCATTTATCTATCGGGTTTATCTATTAGTCTTTTAACTGTATCTTGTTGTTTAATGCAATGTTGTGAAGAGCGTTGTTAAGTAGTTCATTGGTTTTAATGTCATCTATTGCAGACATTATTGTTATTATAACGCTAATTAAAAAAATACAAGAATACTTGAATCAAGTCTATGTTAAATTTACTTTTGTAACGTTGCATTTAAAATTAACATACATGGTAAAGGTTAAGCAAAGTTTGACATTACATATATGATGTAAAATATATTTAGGTTTATCATCATCAGGCACGTAATCAAATCGGCACAAGTTCATAAGTATAAATTTAACTGAAAAAGGTATTAAACCTTCACACGGACGCGGTAATCGGGAAATGATATTTTGGTTTAACATCAACATGTGGTCGACTGTTATTTACTTTGACAGTGGAAACAAGTCCAATATAATTGTCTTTAATTTAAAATTATCAGTTCAAATTTAATATTTAAAAATGATGTTCTTTTATTTGAAATAAACCCAAAAACATTTGGTTAACAGTATAAAATTTGAATTGTATATGTGGTAAGACTGTCCTAAATTGGTCTTGCTTGCTAGCGTGATTGTATTATGACCGTCATTACGGTATTCACTGCTCATGTTAAGTTACGTTTGTGGTCATTGACTTGACTTTACCGCTTACCTAGCACTCACTAAGCAATCCTATACTATTTGTTACAAGCTTACACAAATTCACTAATGAAAGAGAGACTGTATTTTGAACAGTTTATCTTGGAGGAGTGATTTTCTACTTGTCTGCTGCTCATGTCGTACATGTTTAACAGAGAAAGATTTGTCCAATTGAAGAAAAAGAGAACGAAAAACTCATTCTCATTAGATTTGAACAAGCAATAAGTAAATTGACACGTTCACCCGGTTCACCTCTAATCCATGAATTAGATTAGAAAGGTTTATTACGGGTAAGTTTAAGTGGCGTGAACGATTGACTAAGTAATCAATCAGGCAATCTAGGACCCTTTTCACAGTGATTTGCACACTATAAATTACTGGTTGGTGTTGGAGCAATTCTAAATATAATCTGGGAGAGGCGGCGGCGGCGGCGGGCCGTAAGGAGGCGGCGCGACCGCGCTCGATGGCGCCAGCCCGCGAGTCAAGGCCGACAACCGATGTCGCGGGGATTGTGTTGTGTTGTACTGCAAATTTTCTAGGACATTGTTAACTAAGATTAATTAAGGAGACAGCGGGCAAAAAGTTGTAGAGTTTAATGAAAATTCCACCGAATTGAAATGAAGTATATTGCGTAATTTCTACATTAAAATTTTGTTTCAGCTTAGAAAATTCGGAACATTTTCTCATCAATCGAAAGTTATACTATTCTTTCAATTGATCCCAATGCTTTATTTTTTCTCATATTAAAGTATAGATCTAGTTTATCAACATTTATGTCTGTAAGCTTTTCTACAAAAACAATAATACTTACTAGTTATATTTACTTAGTCCATTATGAATGTTTACAAACGACTTATGCCAAATCTATTTAAAAAAATGTCTGTCGGTCAGTTTTTAAAGCGGCTATACCAATTTTAACGGGACTTTCACTGGCAGATGACAGCATATAGTAAGGAACAACTTATCAGGCTACGGTTATTTCCGCTATGTTATAATTAAAAATATTATCATAAATGATCTCACAGTTCGATGTAGACTACTTCTAGAGAAGTCTACTTCATAATGAATTGAGTCATATTGACGCGTAAATTTAGATTATTTTGCTAATTAACAAACAACAAGGTTGCTGTTTCATCATATTGTTTTAAGGTAAATTCCACTATTTGAATTCTAACAGATGGATACCAATTATTTTTTTAATGAACATTGTGTTTTTAATTGTCTACATCAATATACCGTAACGATCGATGCAATAACCATTAAATTGTGAAACTTGACTAAGAAAAGAGTGTGCTATAAAATAATGTTGCACGTCTCACTATTTTCGCAATCGAAAGATGATAAAAACATTAGAATCTGTATTATGAACAGAAAAAAATACTTAGATTATACAATTTAGAAAATGGCCGGAGAATGGCATTATTACCAAAGTAATCTGTGATATTACTTACCACAGAGAGTGTTCAAGAACACAATGAGACGTATTTATGACGTCTGACGTCTCATACAAACACAATTAAATTCCTCCAATGTCAAATGGTTCACGTTAATTGAATATTGACGATTTAATTTTTATATTACCTGTGAATAATTGAAACTTCATTTTTAAATGACTTTAATTTTTTCTGCAGCATTGTAGAGTCAACTACAAGTAAAGCTGTATACCATCGATTTTAGGGTTTATGGTGTAGAACTATATGTAGACCTTATGAAAAGTTCAAAGTATAAAGCTAGACATGATATTGAAGATTTAAATCGTGACTATAGATACTGTATTGTGTGTTTATGATGACATAATGTTGAATAAGAGATCCGTGTACCAAGTATTCTAGCCATCAACGCCTGTCAGTTACCAGACGTTCAGTTCTTTTGTACTTTACTAAGTGTTAATGAGAATGTTGAGAATATTTTCAATGCACAATAGGTACTTGCTTCGTCGACTTTTAAGGAAGTTGAACGACCATGAGTTGAAGACAACGTGATCTTTTTGTAAGGTCTTGTGATAAGTCACAAGTGCATTTTTTAATTAATAATTTTAACACATTTTTTATGACGGCTGGCAAACAAGGAACCGTGTCACTTGTCAACAAAATGACATCCTATGCACATCAGCAATAATAGGGGCGCTGACAATTCGTTGTTTGCTACAACATAGGTTTCGTCCTTGTGGGCTTCCAGCCTGATATTCTCGTAACAAAAACAGATTCAATTTCGATTTAAACTCTATCGCTGTCGCACTCACCCATACAAAATAGGAAATGAAGCATGAGTTTAAATCGAGATTGAATCTGTTTTTGTTACGAGAGTTGGATGTCTACGCATTAAACAAAATACATTGCTGTTGCAAGCCAATATTCAGTGAGGGAGTCGTACTTTCCCGGACAAGTTAGCGCATTTCATAGCTCAACCACTAAACATGACTTTTTTCTGATATAAGTTCAAAAACATTACTATTACTAACTAATTAAAAACAAAACAAACAATGGATTATGCCCAGTCATAGTACAGTCTCATAATGCTATTCATGCGTCGTACGCATTCACAATGAAATCAATCCGATAAACCTTTTGTATTCTAACTAAGGTGGGGCATGCATTAGCCCGTGTAATTCATGCATCGCATTGACGCCGGCTGATTACATTTCCATAATGCACATACTATTGTGATTTGGAAAAAATAAATGATAAGACGAGGATGATATGATGTGTAAACAAAATAGTAGTGAGAGTCGAACTATCAGACACTAGCGAAACCCGCGCAACTTCGTTTCCGTGTATCCGCTTTCCCGTGGAAAATTCTCAGATGTATTATACCTAAACCTTCCTCTTGAATAACTCTATCTATTAAAAAAATCGCATCACAATCCGTTGCGTAGTTTTAAAGATCTAAGCATACATAAGGACAGACAGACGGCGGGAAGCGACTTCATTTTATACTATGTAATGACTATTATTATAAAGAGGAAAAATTTGATTGTTTCTTTGAATTGAATAGGTTTGTTTGAATAGGCTCCGAAACTACTGGACCGATTTCAAAAATTCTTTCACCAGTAGAAAGCTACATTATCAGGGAGTGACATAGGCTATAGCTTTTCCCGAAATTCAATGTGGTTCCCACGGGAACGGGTTCGGGACTGCACGCGGACGAAGTCGCGGGCAAAAAAACTAGTAAGTACTATGTAAAGATAAAGATAACCTAGTCGAAATCAGTGACGTATAAACTGAACCTAAGATTAGTATTCGTATTTATATTTAACTGGTTCAACTTTTTTTTTTCAATGGTTTCGAACCTTATCTCTACAACGTAACGTTCAATTTATGGAGGCAACTATTTATCCACCAGTTAAATCCTCTTCCTTATTATTGTTTGGAAAACATACTTTGTTTTGTTTTTCTCCAAATTATGCGGAATGTTCCATCTTTAGTTTCAAAAACAAATGTTGAAAAATAATCAGCCCACATTTTGTCTGGCAAAAGTCTGAATTGCATTCTGAATTCCACACGAATCCTCATTTTGTTTGTAGGTACATAATACTGTGTACATATTTTTTACTTGCAGAGAAACCACATGTTTGTTCATGCATAAATGTATTTGACACGAAGAAAGGATTCGTAATGAGGTTCACGATTATAATATTTACATTTTAAGCGAGACTCATCAGTAACACTTTTTTTTCATGTCGGTAGGTATACAGGAAGTTTATTAACATAATACGTTCCGAAAACCGCATACAATCATCCATACAGTAATCTTATTTTTACGCCATTTTTATTTCCGAAAAATGGGAACATTCTTTTTCTTAATTCTAGCTATAGGGCAAAACAATATCTAAATCTAATTTAAGGATTTGGCGAAATACTGATTGAGTGGAACGACGACAGACATCAAACTTTCACGTCTTCCACGCGTTAGAATGAAATTGAGACCTTTCATAATAAATAGATGTCGAATTTAAAGTTTATTCAATTCATTTATTTGCTTACCACATAGTTACAATAAGATCTTACAATCTAGTTAAAGCAAATACTATAGACGAGTAATACGCACAGCTTCGGAAGAATTCGGGCAAGACGCGACACTTGCGCCTACGGCATGAGGTGAGGGCGGCATGAGGTGAACGATTTCAAAACTTTTGTATGCAAAATGTTATAGCGCCCCTAGCGGCATGAGGTGAACTGTGCGTTTTGTATGCAAAATGTTATAGCGCCCCTAGCGGCATGAGGTGAACTGTGCGTTTTGTATGCAAAATGTTATAGCGCCCCTAGCGGCATGAGGTGAACGGAGGTTGCCAAGTCATTGTATGAGAAACGTCAAGAGCTGTGCGTATTACTCGTCTATACTATAGTATTTGGTTAAAGTACAGCATATGGCAGTTATGGCACCCTGTAAGGGTACTGCAAATTTTGGAGAGGTAGTTCTAATGTAATGAAAATAATCGAATAATACAATATATAATTTTATAGTTCTAAATAATTGTGTTAAATTAGTAATTTTATACAATAAAATGGTATATTAGCATTTACTGTGATGGAATTGAATGAAGAATGAACGCAACCCAAAACATAATCTGTGTAACGTCAAGTGTCAAATTGAAATTGTTATTTCCTTCCGCTTTAATACATCTCGTAAGACACACGCCTTTTTTCTTTTTTCCTACAAATTAATTATCACATTCAAATAAATAATAGTTTTCATCATACTGTCGAAAAACTCCTGCAAATAATAGAAACAGTTGTCATTTAGTAGTTGAGGCCCAGTGCCCTAAGTGATGATTTGTGGTAGACATTTAGATAGATCGAAAGATTTTTGAAGAATATTTTGTTTATTTTCTCCTGTTTTATATTGTTTGGGATTTTGTTATAAGTTTTTATGTTTAAAACATATTGTAGTAAGTAATTATTATAAGTCCGTGTTCCGAAACCCGGAGGGCACGTTAAGTTGTCGGTCCTGCCTGGCTGATATCGATAAATGACAGTCATTAAGCCAAGTTGGTGGCTTTCAGGACTTAAAAACACTGGCCTCTGTCAATTTACATTGCGCAGCGTACGCTTTAATTCCCTTTCGATTGAAGGGAGACATCCCTGCAGTGAGATGATTATGGGTTGATTATGATGAATATAATATAAGAAATGTCACTGCCAAATAATATGATGACTAATATACAAAGTCAAAAGCTATTAAGATTCAATAGCGTTGTCTGAAAAAGGATGTTGTTATTTGTCCAGCATCTAAATTGCCGTCGTCACACTAATGTAAAGGCGCTAATCCATTGCTACCCACGGATACGCATATTCGTTAACATTCGCATAGTATGAATGTCATAGAACGACGATAGAGGACTTTATTACAAAATAATACCTACTCTTTTCATAGTTAAAATCCAAATTGTGAAGTAGAAAAATTACCATACATTTATTTACAAAAGTACAGTGTGCGATTTTGAAACCAAGCATTTTGTTCCAATTGCTAAAAAATTACATTCATTCCTTTCTGTTCGAATTCAAACGAATCTATTGTAAATCTTAACCTTTCGGGACATATTTTTTCGAATTACATCTATAGGAAAATGATAATTTTATACCAAATTCTAAGACAGAAGACTATAAAATCACACTACGCAGTCGAAATTTGCTCATTCAATCTGTTATTTATATTTTAAAGCGATTCTAAACTCAATCAAGTCGTCAAGTCGACAATGGAGTAGCAGCTTAGCCGTCCCTGGTTGCAGATTAACGCTTGATTACTCATCCTCGTTGTCTACGTGTGTCATTGAGATGTGTCGGTATCCGCCCACTTCGTCTACATACCGATAAGCAATATAACCGTAAACGTTAAAAGTTATTAATTAATCGTTTTTAAGGGAAATAGGAAGTTTTATGAAATAGTACTGTATTTTTTTATTTTTTTTTAAAGTGAGTTGCCTGTTGTTTTTTATATTAATGGCACATGGCTGTCACTTTTATAGATTAAAGCTATTACATACCTAACGTGTGTTGTATCGTCACACACAATACACGTTACATTATGTAATTCTAACCATAATAAATGTATAAAACCGACATCATTCGCGACATGACACACACACCACACTTTAACTAATATAACTCTAGCATTAGACTAGCAACAAAAACCTCATGTTTGATGTATTTCTGACCCCGTTGTCTGTTGACTTCGTTCTTACATTATACTCTCAGATGGTGACACAGTAAACAATGTTGACTTTACCAAGATTTATTATCAATTTCGAAACTCGACCGACATTGAAAGTAGGACTAGTAACAAGCACTAGAATTACAAAAAAAAACCTGTTTCGTTTTCGGAAATTAAACTATCCAAACGTATAATTATTACGTTTGAGTTTTACAATAAATCTATATACATAGATATATAGATAGATAGATAGAATAAGCTTTATTTGCAAAACACACAGTGATACAGTAAACAGTAAAAGTAACAAACAAAACATGTGTTTATGCAACAAGGCGGCCTTATTGCTCAAAGCAATCTTTTCAAGGCAACCTTAGGGTAACGAAATTCCGTAATGGAGTGGGCAGGGCTAGCAAAACACAGTAAACAGCAGGACATATCAATATACATATCTAAATATAAATAAATAATCTAAATGCCATAAGTTATTTATATAATACATAATAAGTATGTATAGGTACAATATTACATATATAAAATAAAAGGAAATTTACATACATATATAAAAGGAGAAGCTGACTGACTGAAATATCAACGCAGGGCCTAAACTAAGGGTTAAAAACTTGAAATTGTGCACAGGGGTTCCTTTTATAAAGTAGGGGAGCACTAAGAAAGGATTTTTCAAAATTCCCACGGGAAAGCGAGATATACGCAAACGAAGTTGCGCGGGTTTAAGCTGGAGCTAGTCATTTATAAATTGTAACTAACGCCTGCGGTTTCGCCCGCGTAATCCCGTTATTCCCGTTCCCGTTATGATTACTGAAATAAAATGTATCCTGTGTTAATCCAGATTAAAAGCCACTTATGTATCTTTCAAACTAATCCAGATATTTTTTCGTGTAGCATAATGTGAAAATCTGGTAGATACTGATACAGAAAAAATAAGAGAGAATCCTAGAAGCCTGTGCCTTGCGCACAGTGGGCCACTAGAAAAAATAAAATGTGTTTCTTCGTTAGACTCTCGTGGAAATGTATTATTATGTATAATTATCAAATGTTCACAATCTTGAACTGTAACATTACAAAATGATCTTCTGATCGCTGTCACAGTTTAAAATTTTAATATAGCAATGGTCAGTTTATCCCAAGGGCCGCGGGTTCGAATCCTGCGCAAGGCAAACATTTGTGTGCATGAACATGTCTGTTTGCCTTGGTCTGGGTGTTTTCTATGTATAATAAGTATTTATTTACAAAAAAAAAAAGTATTTAAGTATGTTTATCAGCAATCTAGTACCCATAGTACAAGCTTAGTTGCTTAGTTTGGGACTAGATGGCGTTGTGTGATTCGTCCAAGAATATTTATTATTATTTATTTATTTAATATAATTTATTATCATATTTATATTAAAAAGAATAAACGAAACGTTACCATCTAAATACGGTAAAAACATTATTTTCTGTTCTTGTACTTTCAACCTTATTAATAATTATTTGTTATAGGAAGCAAGGAATGAAAAAACATTTTTATTATTCCAAATACCGACACATTATTTCGTAAAGTTTTTAGTCGGAACACCGCCTCTTAATTTCGTTTACTCATTATAATTTTATCGCAAACATCTTATTACCTCAAGGTGTATACTTCATAATTTGTCAACTCATTGACTCATTTCTTGGTGCACAAAAGTCTCTCTCAAGGTTGTTACGACCTCCTGCGGTCGTCGTTCTGATTATGCGTAGGAAGGTGAATTTTAAAACTGTAAACATATTATTAATTTGCCAATATTACAAAACTCATTCACTGTTCGTAGGTTTAATTTATCTCTGTCATAAATTACTTATCTATCCTACGCTTATAAGCAATAATTATCCTAATTTCACAAAATAGGAAAGACTGTAATAAATCACTGACAATAAATGCATTAAAACAGACACTACGCAGAAAAAGAAAATATGGTAAATATATGAATTAATCATAAATATTCCATTAGTAGCTTTTGCTTTTAAACTAAGTCACAAAAAACTGAAGTATGCGTGA
Source organism: Endotricha flammealis (assembly GCA_905163395.2). Lineage (NCBI taxonomy): Eukaryota > Metazoa > Arthropoda > Insecta > Lepidoptera > Pyralidae > Endotricha > Endotricha flammealis. The sequence goes on along the minus strand of LR990860.1, from coordinate 7,970,035 downwards.
TTTATTTTTTTCTAACTATTGTATTCAATGAACCTCTTGGGTTTATTACACGCTTCGTTTAAACCATGTGGTGGTAATTTTTTATGGTTTACAAAATGATCTATTTTAAAGTGCACAGAGCGGTGTACCTCAGGTTATAAAATTAGAGAATTGGTCATGCTCTCGAACGGAGAGAGAGCCTATTTATGTCCACAGTGTTTTTTTGTTCCAAAGTCATGTTGTGCTTGTGTACCAAGGGTGAAATTATCCGGCGCCATACGCCCTTTTCTTTTATTGTCGTCTGTTGCTTCTGTTATTTGCTTTGCTTCTGACTCACGCGGGATAAAATTATCGGAAATATTCAAAGGAGGATTTTCAATGAACACGCAACACTGAAACAAACTTTTATTTATAGTAAGTAAACAAACGCGTAAAATATATTTGTCTCCAAATGTTACAATTATCTAAAACTAGAAATTCTGTGCACGTCTCATCTGGATTTTAAAATATATATAGGTAGCCATATTTTTAAATAACAGCAAAATGTCCAATTCCAAAATTCTCCTCAATCTTTTACCACACAACCCTATCCAGGATTTTAACTGGTTATTATAACACAAAAAATGTGTGCCTATGACATTTTATTAAAGTGAATTATGATTACTGACGGCTCTTTAACGGTTTTATGGCTTAGCGATCCGCTTAAATTTATGAAGACAGGTAATCTCGGAACAGTATGCCCACATATTACTCTGTGGTATGCCCGTTTAAATAAGATATAACGTTTTCATGAAGGATTATAAACGCATGCCATGATTGAAATATGTTGGATTTGAGTTTTAGGTTCGTAATCTTATTTTGTACGTTTTTTTCTAAAGCCAATAAGCTAACATAATGCTGAGGTTGGGTCCAAAATAGTTTTATGTTTAATACAATTTCTTGTTCCCATCCCAACCGAAGTATTATAAAGTTTTTTTTATGTTTTTTTTTTAACTTAATGCTCGGCTGGCCAGAATTTAATACTACGATGGCTCAGCGACGCAAAGTGAGTCTTGGCCTCCAACACAAGAAATTTCAAATAGAGAAAATTTATATCTAGAAAACTTGTTTAATCTTCTACTTGTTTTAAACTACATAACACTTTATTTCAATATTAATATTCCCCGGGTCGTCAATATTTTCTTTATGTGGTCGCCTTTAGATCTGCGGTTATCAATTCTGACTACACAGGACAGCATTGTGAATATGTGGTCGGCTAGTCATGTCAATATAAATTAAATCAACACAAACAGATCGTTTCATTCTTAGAAAAAAATTCATACAATATCATGTCTCTAAGAAAACAAGTTCTGTAATGTCAACTAAGGTTTCCTCTAGATGTCTATATATCTCAGCATGTAACACGATGCAGTTTCTACGAATTACCAGTTTGGTCTGCGTTTCTCCGTGCTGGTGGTCCTATGGCGCCTGTTCCATATTAGGAATGCTTGCAGGGAGGTGAAAGGTTGCTTTAATACTTCGTGTATAAATGTACATGTTACCTTATTGTTCTGTTTATATTGTTAGAACATTATGTTAATGTAATGTTTATCCATACAATATTTAGGTCTACACTTTCTAATATTATGACCTAACCTTTCCAATTTTGTACGGGAAGCACTAAATGGCCTATCTAGATATCTTTCTATTGAGGAAACGTTCATATGCAAAAATATATATGTGTCAAGCAAGAATTAGAAGAAAAGACTTAGACGGAAGAGAGCTTAAGTCAGAGCGGGCTCAACTCCAAAAAATTCATCCATAATGGCGAAAAGAATGACAGATGCAAAATAATAAAATGAACTAAAAAATAATAGATTTTAAAAATGTTTTAGTTTTAATCTAACTAGATACATTGTGATGGTGTGGTGTGTGTGGCACCAAGGAGCTGCAAGAAGTCTCTGAACTACGTTCAATCAGACCTAAGTCAGTCATAATCTCTAATGTACATTATGTACTTGCTTATGTTATTATTAAAGCCACAAAGTAAATTAAGATTTCATTCAAGAAAGTTTCAATACACGACCTTCGCCTGTGGTGGTTTTCAAATTGTACTTTTTAATTAAATGAGAACTTGATGAATTGTGTTAGTAACAAACAATGGCTATTTACTTGGAAATAATGTTTAATGTATTTTTCAACAATACAGGTTGGTAATTCGGGAATTTTTTAATTTCCTTTACATTTAAATTCGTCTTGATTTTTTTTCTACTAACAGTTAGACTTATGAAGTGTGTTCTCTGTATTTAAAAACGTCATTACCACCTCTTCCTTTATAAAACACTAGGCAAAGTGATGGCAGTGACATTTCCCAGTTTTAGGCCAACATGACACCATTATAGACAAAAAAAAACCCCTGTGAATTTTATTATGACATTTAAGAAAGGTTGCAAATGAAACTGAAAATGTCACTTCCGTATAAGTACAAAAACTTGACTTCTGTCCTTTACGTCTTTAATTTCACGGTCAATATTTGGGACAATAATTACATTTCGCGAAAACAGACCAATGTAAAAGAAATTAAATTAAACGATATATGACGACGGTTCTGTTTCACATAAACTTATTAATGTAAATAATTCGATTTTTAAGATTAAGGACCCGTTTAATATTTCCGGATAGATCAGTTAATCTATCTGATAGATAAATTGTAGGAAAATCAGAAAAGAACTGTCAATTTAAAATATGATCTCAATCACAATATTTTTAGACGCTACAGTTACGAATCAATAATATGAAACGTACCAAATGCATTCAATGGAACACTACGCTATAAATTAAGTTATCATAGTTACCAGTCTACATTCAGTTTTTGCAATTGAGACAATGAAAAACGCCCGTGAGATCGGCACTAAATTGGACGCGAACACAAATATGGAGGTCGACTCCCTGTACCACGAAACTTCACCGATAGTTAACAACAAAAAAATATATACTGATCAAATGAATTGCGACGAATAAAAACTTGCACTATCGTATCATGGTAAAAGTTTTGGCAGGACGCGGTATTAGCACGTCTATCAAGTAGTTAATCAATTGTGATAGTCTCCGCCCAAACAATTACATAATGTATGTGAAGTCTATGCTATATAATACAACGATACATAGACATACCCCAACTCATTTACTCATGAACACCCTTGACCTAGACCAAAAGAAAAAAATATATTATAGCTAAAAAAAATAAAAATTGAGGAAGACGTCTCAAATAGTAGACAGAAGTAAACTATTAATATTAAAGTATTACAAGATCTTTGGAATCACCTCAATGTTTTCCTATCACCAGCTAAAAAATATATACTACATGCGCAATACAGAACTAGTAAACAACGATTACAATGATGTTATACAACCCACACGTTGGCAATAATTACAAGAAGGTCACAAAACAACTTTTATAAACGATATCGATACTAGTCCACACTCATAATAGTCCATGGACTTCTTGAATAAATTCTCATAATAAGACATCCGCTTTATTATTACTCAAAGGATTATCACGACACGCACTGGTGACTTAAATCCTTTTGAAAAATGACACTTCCCCTCAAGCAAAATAAAATAGAGCGTCCAATGTATACGCCGGACACAAATAACATTAGAGACGTCGTATAAAACACGGTTAATATTGTACATTACGTTTTTCAGACGTGACTAAATAAACTATAGCTAAAGCTATAGACAGACATATTGCAAAATATTGCAAACTAAACAATTATTGCGCATTTTTTGTATCTAGTTTAGTTCCCAATTGAGGATGCTAATTTGAAGTATTCTCAGATATCCTATAAGTAACAGCCGTTTTCGAGTATGCTACTTCAGAAACAAGTATTGCAAGTATTGGTTTACTAACTATTGAGACTACTCAAATTAATGTAAAGAATTAAAAATGCATTTGGTGCTAATAATTGCACAGATAAAACAAAAACTAAAATATGTAAGCACCAAAGGCATTCTTTTTATGCGTGTATGTGTCAGCATCTTTAGACTAAACAGATGTGGATAATAAAGAAAACGGCAAAAGTTACTGAAAATACATTGGCAATGTGCCACTGATTGGATGGAGCGTTATCTAGAATATTTGGAAATGCTTTCCCCAGACAATAATTCGTGGAAAGTTGGAAACACAAACAAACATGAGTTAATTATTCCGGCTCATAACGTATACATTCATTAAGGCCTGACGAGTTTTTGTACATGTTGTCAGAGTGGTCAGAGTTATAATATATGAAACAAAATAATTATTTTAGTCTCCATGTTTCACCGGCCGTACTACCCCAACACAACAAAATGAATTCGTTTAGACAAAATGTAAGCAAACAAATTCGGGGAGAACGAAATCTAAATGTTCGTAATTTCTCTTTTATTTTTGTATTCTGTTTAAACAAATAAAGAACTAATTAGCTAAGATGGTTTTTGGTTGATAAAATAACAGGTTTGGCAGCTGCTTAAGCTAGTTTCTGATTGTACTATTACATCAAAATACTATTACCATGACTGTAGACATTATAAAAAACTATCGAATGCATTTTATTTTAATATTCTACAAACTGTTAGAAGTAACTGAATCCGCTATATGCATATCGAATTCAACTGGACTGGTTGCACAAACATGAATTTCCATACGAGCGTAGAATGCTATCGTAATCGTAAATCAGACAAATCATTTAAAATTCTGATGTCGTGCTCACATTCCTTCCATTTAAGACTCATAAATTATATCTTAGATATAGTCAATGCAGTCCACCCACTATCTCCGGCAGTTACAGTTTCTCGAAAGAATCATGTTAAATCGCGGAAACAACCATTCAAAGAATTAGATAACCTATTACTGTCGTTGTGGTCATATTCGTCATTTTTTAAGCTTTGTCCTCGATGACAGCGAGGATGAAAAGTGGAGCTGTTACATAAACGATATCCATTAATTTCAATATTCTTTGCTAAGAATTAAACTAAATCAAAACCAGCAGATTCATAATATTGCACACTAGTATTTGCAAACCGTAACGAGTGATGTATGTACATAAAACAACACTGTAAATTAACTGAATGTAGCTCTCCAGCTGCTGAAGAGCTACATTCAGATATTGCTGCAATCGGCGTTACATTCCTATCATTAGTTTGCAAATTGACATTGAATACAGTCATATCCGCTCCGCGATCCGCCGTCTTCGAAGACACAGTCAATATGAATACCATGTTGTTCTATTATTCTTTATCTATAGCAACTCCGCCCATATGACACCCACAAACCAGCATTCTTAACTTTATGCTTGACCGTTATTATAGTGTTTCGTAAATATTTCTTTAGATTGAAACACTCTTGTTAAATTCAAATAATGAATTATGTGAACCCAAAGTCTTTCTCACAATTTGTTAAAAACACAAACACAATCCAGTCTGTGGTAACATACTGAAAAAGTTATTGCACAGCTGTCGTAAGTCGTAACCCTTTAATTAATATTCTATACATATTGAGTAAACCTGAGAAAATTATTTAACCTGTTATAAATTACTTAAGTTACAATGAACTGAATATCATAGAACAAATCCTATTCTTCTGATGGTCTAGAACTGAAAAGAATGTCCCAACTGTGTTACTTGCCAAGCATGTTGTAGATGTTACTACAACATGCTTGGCAAGTAAGGTTACATTTTAAATTATTTCGTTTGTGTTTGACTAAACGATTGGCTAGCTATCTATTGTCACTTTCACCATTTTCCATCAAAGCCCTATTCCGAATAATTATTCTGCACTTATCTTTACAGAGATAACAAGCGTGACATGTATTATGCACGCAACCAAAACAATTTGCTAAACCAGTCAGATGATTTAATACAGTGGTGCCGATGTGCTGTATGAGTCAGAACCTAAGTCTCATTTTAGACACCTAACCGGCCCCGCTTAGGAAACGACCTTTACGTCATCATGTACCCATAACCGTGACGTTTATTGACCTCAATTGAGTTCCTGATTATCGTTCGCATATCGCCCTATCCCATTAAAATTCTACCTAATTAAAAGTGTGAACCATCTGTCTGATGTTTTACGAACCGAATAACATTTAACAGCGGGAGATCTGGTGTCCTAATTTTAAGACAATATTGCCTATAAATATAGTGTTTTATATATTACGTTTACCTTTTAACGTTGTGTTTCCTTATGCATGCTTTCTGGATGCACATCAACATTCCCTAAAAGGCATGTCGTCCAGCGAGTCCGCCCACCCACGCCCCACTCTGTAGGATAAACAACACTTTAAAACTACATTTAGTCTTTCAATACCTTGACGGCCTAATGTGGCGCCACAGGGTTTTACACTATTTATAGAGCTACTTAGGTAGTTCGAATAATCTGTGTGAATGAACCATAGCTCGCCCCTGGGATATAATAGCACCCTTATAATACGGTAATTTAATGCAGCAAATCTAACCATGTGAATATAAACATTTGGGTTAATTGTCGTTTATACATTACCCAAATCATTTAGCTTAAGTATTCTGTTAACGTAGTACTTAGTAAACAAAGGTTGTGCAATCATCGAGCTGCAAGTGTGGGCTTGTTGTCCCTGGCTGCATTTTGCAAATTATCAAAACCAACCGGCGTATATAGTGAAAACCATTTATCTGTACAACTTATTCAAAATACTGGCTGACTTATCACCGCACAATAAGAATCAAGTTTTCTTTTGTTACATAAGTGAACACAAAGAAATTATTTTTGTAAATGGAATGGAATAACGGAACTGCGCGGAAATATCTGTAACATGGCAAGCATCCGCTAATAATGTTGCAGATATGAAAGTAAAGGAAAAGCGGTCATTTATTGCAATATACTACTTAGGATGTGCATTGTAGAGGATTATTATTAATCTTACATTAGAATGGTAAAGATTACCATATTTACATTCAAAGAGAAATTGATTTCTACGTTTGTAACAGGTTTTATTTATACATAGCTTACGATATGCATTATGTAGTCGACCATGTAATAAAATGACATGCAGTTTCTTGCATATACGTACAAATATCCTCTTTAATGTCATGAGAACTTTATAACCAAATAAGTACGTAACACTGTAAAAAATATCTATTCGTGTGAATGGCAATGGTTTTATTTTTTGCTTTGTAATCTTTACTTTAACAACCTCCCATGTTAGATCAGTATTGTCCCAAGTTTATGTGGGATTTACAAGAAAAAACGATGACGCAACTGTTTTGTATATTCATGTTGTATTAAGCGAGTAATGAGCTGAGCTTGTAATTTGTTGAGTTGACTACCTAACATTCGCAATTTTCCAAACAACTCATAATTTGTTAGCAACTCTTTCGTGATGCTAAGAAAATTACTTTAACCATTTGACCGCCACAGTTACGTAATAATGAAAAGCCTTTATAGATACGGTATATGTATATGTACTTTAAATGCCAACGACTATTACGGTATGAGTGACAAGTCGACGACGAATTGCGTGCGACGAATCTTTTGTAAATCTGCTTAACCCTAAATTGGATACTTGGTGGCTCTCATCTAAAAGGTTACCTGTCAATACCAAATTCATCACTACCAACAAAACAAACTAATGTGAATTCTGTGCTACCAAACAATTATGCTTTTTTTTGCATTTCTAACAATGAAACTATTGTGGTTTCCAGGGCCACCGCCGCGGCTGGGGCTGAAGGCGGCGAGCCCCGGCGTCGACGAGGACTGCAACAGCAACACGAGCCTCGCCGGCAGCCAGCACTCGGCACACGATGACCTCGACGCGCACTGCGATAACTCCGGCTACCTCTGGTTTCTCGACTATAAGTAAGTTTCTTACTATATACCATCATCAACTCAGCCACAAGAAATCCAATCGTTGCTATGTATACCTTAGTTAAAAGTTTTCTATGGTGTCTGTTCTCACGTGCCTCAGGTATTTTCATCATATTATATTGAGTTTATATGTATATGCCAAAGTCTGGAAAACTTTTATTTATCTTACTCTTTTTAATTTAAGTAAGTGTCTATTGTAAAGATTTGGAGTAAGTCCAAGTGTTTTTGGACGAAAACATAACATGTAGCCAAAGTATAAATGAAATATTCAGTTTGATAATTGCTTTTGATTATTTTCACTTTCGTATTAAGATCCACATAAGTTGAATTTGGTCCTGTTCTTTGGATTATAGATATAATTATACCCCTTACCCTCAAGGACTACGCAAGTCAAACAAGTGAGATGTCATCTCTATTTTGGGAAATGACCTATCCCACTTTAGGCTGGGCAAAAGGGAGACAAAGGTAAACATGTCTATGCTGACCTATAGCATAAAAGGGGTAATAAAAAGGAACAATGACCCCCCCATCCATCCCTAATCTTTTACGACTTGCTATCTCCCCAAAACTAAGCTACAATTTAGATAAATCGAATGACTGATAAAATGTATATGCCACAATTAATGCTTCATGTTGATATTTTGTGTGAGTGTGATACTTCTGTCAAGTCAGCCCAATTCTTAATTATTTGAAGCTCGGAAAGACAGGTCGTCTTTCCGAGCTTCAAATCATTTATGAAATACATGCTCCTCTAAGAAAAACTTTTCTTTCTCGTTCCAGTCCTATCTTTCGAGACAGCACTTGCCACCATACTTCAGTCCTGTCATCCGTCTCGGCATCATACAAGGGCATAAGTGACCTCGCATCGCGTTTCGAGTTCACGTCCAGATACAACGATATTGCACGGGATTTGGATGCCAATCTTGCTGAAGCTGATATGGAGAGTTTTAAGACCGAGGACATCCATGCACTGCTGATGACCGCAAACTTGCCACACGACACGATTATTGACGACAGGACTCATGATGTGAGTAATATAAGGACAAAAAATCTTTTGTTGGTTACGAGTATGTCTCCGTCTGTGAATGGTCCCAGTAAGTTATGTCAAGGGATAAATGAGGTAGTCAACGACTTGATGGTAGATCCATGTTCACACACGATTCCAAGTTAAACACGGATACGTTAACTGTTCTATAGACGGCAAATTTACGAAAAAAGTTATAAAAATTTTCAATCTCTTTTAATCATGCCATTTACGGTCTGTTAATATACTGTCTTATTAGGCTAATATTTATCAAGTAGTGATAGTTGATCGAAATTATAAAGATAATTAAATACGATAGGATTCTAGGTATTAGAATTATAAAAGGAAATGTCAATGAAGTCATCGATTACGTGTGATGCAAGATGAAAAATTAATAACTTACATTTAATCAGAGTAGTATTACGACAGGCACTGATTTACACGTAAATTGATAAAACCTATTAACTAATCTAGCGCTTACACAAATAACTTAATTTAATAATAATATTTTATAGATTTTTTCCTCTTTTATATTCATGCAATTGGACCAACATTTAAGTTGTTATTTGTTAATCTACTGTTAAAAAAAATGGTGTTTATTTTTCATACCATTTGAGATTTTAAATATTCATTTACACTCCGATGCAAAATATATGAAATATTTAACCCAGTTTATCCGCCTACTAGAGCATTCACTCACAAGTGAATTCAGGGAAACGTATGTCCAAAAAACATAGGTAATGTTTTTACTTTTTTTAAATTGGTATCTGAAGTGCACTTACATAGATACTTCATAAAATTAAAAAATGCTAATCTAACAATAATAACAACTCAGAAAGATTTATTGATACGAAATCAATGGAGCACAAAAAATGGATACCATATATCAGTTTATTATTCTCAAGATAACTTATTATCGAGCCAGAGAAACTGTTAATTAACGCAGAAATTACCCATAATTACATCTGTTTTTGCTCCACTTGTACAATAAATGCTATAAGAGTGTACGAGATAGCGTGTCTGTTTGCAGAAGTGCCACTTTACAGCTGTTTCATAATTCACACTAATAATTTAAACCATAATAATTTTAATTACCTACAATAAAAATATTTTTTATACCATACGCTGATACTGCCCCTTTACTTCCTTAATAGCGAGAAAGTAGGCAATCCCTTCCCTAGAATAAGCGGGAGGAAAAAATGTATGAAAATCCATTACTACCCTGAAAAAGAGCAGTAATGGATTTTCATAATTTTGAAACAAGTGAATATCGCGTAATTTTTTTTTTTTCGATTATATGATGTAGTATTTCAATAGGTTAAAAAAAACTTTTCTCCTTTCGATAGTGTTGTTGCGTGAATCAAAACTAAATGATGTTGTTGCGTGAATCAAAACTAAATGATAACACAAGTTAAGCAACGTTGACCCCAGTCAGTATTTGGATGAGTTTAAAAGTCCTCTCTTCTCCCGCCTCTCCGTCCTTTCCTTGCAGGTGTAGTATAAAGTACTAGATAACGTCGGGTCTCAAACGACTCCATCGTTGGAAAACGGTCACTTTACTCGCTTAGTGAACAATGTACTATTATTTGGCTGAACTCTGAAATAACTTAAACAGCGTCTCAAATTACCATTACGCCCTGGTGTTACTAATGTTCATAAGCGGCGGTAATCACTTTTCTTCAGGTGACGGTGCTTGTTTGCCTATCGTATGTCATAAAATAAAAAGATTATCTGTCAAAATATATTGTGACTATTTGTGACACATGTCCTAAAATAAATAAAAGAACGTAAAACGTAAAGAAGTTTTGAATTTATTTGGTTTTTAGGTCAACATCTATAACACTACAATTATTTAATAATCATCATCAAATACTAAATATAAAATAATCTTAAATTTCTCATTTACAGGTAAACACCTAGATAAGAATATTTTATTTACTTTCTCGACCAAATCACACCGAACCTTGACATTTAGGTTTCAGCTGTTAGTTTACCATAGGCCTAAAGGTCGATACTGTAATGAGCGATCACGTAGTGACCTTTAGAGAAAAATAATGAATGGGCCAATGAAGTGGATGTTTCGAAATATACCGAAAGTTTTAATATCGCGATAAATTCAGAATCTTCTCTAAGCTAATATGTTTTCCTATATTTAGAACATGTATTACGAATAGCCTTCTTGACGGAAGCTATATGACTTGTGTCAAGCAAGACTCAAGATGCCTGCAAGTTTTGATATCTCGAATAAGGATAAAATAAGGCGTCCACACCACCAGATTGCAGTGGAAACAATCTAGCTGGGCGGTCTCGACCAACCAATGACCTTGGATTTCTTGTATCCATCCACACTACACAATTGATTGCCTATAAAGTCAAATTGGTCGAAAAAATCTATCGTCTAAAAGAGGTTTTAAATCTGACACCATTACACTAGTATAATACAACAGTGACTTAGATAAATGACATCACGCTCAATCCTTTTTAAGCTTCTATATTATGAAATACGACCCTATTCGTTACATACCTATGCTCTGTAAAGGGGTTCATTAGGATACCCTTTTATGACATGGTATGGTTGTAACGTTTTGTGGCAAGTTCTTTATTCTTGTTTCCATGACCTTGGGGTCTTGACGATCAATTTACCATACCGTCAATTTATCTGACCTATTTTTGGTTTGATACGAGACGCTTGCATGCGTTTTGAACATTAGGTGACGAAATTTCATGGTATTCAAAGAATATTTCCTTACGTCACAAGTTTCGTAATGGTGATCAAAGTTACGATCTTCAATGTGTAAAGAAAAATGGATTTGTATTAAAAATAAGATGTCAACCGATCCATTTTTTAGACGTCATATTTTGGATATGGGTGGCATCCAAAATTTGACGTATCTCTTGTACCTACATACAAAATTCTGACCATGTCGTTACATAATACACATCAGAAGCTAAACAAAAAAAGTATTGTTAACACAAAAAATTAGGCCAAATGATTTTTCTAACGAGCAACTACAAATTTCAATATTTTAATCGTAATTACCTAGTATGTTTATTTTCCAGTTTTTCAATTACCATTTTGTTTATTTTCTTTATATCAGCTAAACCAGTTTCATTTACGTCAGGCCCGTTTCTTTTGCCTTTGAAATTGACTTGTTTGTGTGGTGTATTGCAGAGTAACCCCCGTGGCGAGATGTTCGCCAGCATCTCAAGCTCTCTCATGGACAGGTTTCGATTCGACAGCAGTGTCAGTATCGACAATAGTTTCCAGGTTCGATAGCATTGCTGTTCAATGTTCATTTTCATATTACACATCTAAAAAACCATATTGCTCAAATTGCACTTTGTATATTTCAATTTCCATTTTTTCATTACTTTTTCTACATTCATTGCGTGTGAAATCGCCATAATTTTGCTGACGATTTGCTAGAATATATGTTACATCCTTTACTTGAAGAATACAACGCCATCTAGTAGATGCTTCGTAAATCTTTATAAAGAGCCAGATAATGTTTAGTATACGTAGATTTTTTTACGTCGAATGCTTTATAGAAGAGAATGTTTCTGATTAGAATCCCATTACAAATGTAGGATTAATGTTCCATAATAATTATGTTATTTAAAATATACATATATAGTATTCGCTCGTAACTAAGGGTACAATACAAGGGTAGTAAGGGTGCAAATACTTTATACTATTACGTGCAAGGGTAAATTAACTTCTTTTTATTTTTTTATTTTGTAGTATCGATTAGATTGCAATATAGTCATCGATTTTTCGAGGCTAGTGATAATAATCTGAAATGATGAATTATGATTACCTATCATATTTGACTTTGTAGGTTTTGTTGGTTTTTAGGCCGGCTCAGCCTTTTAAAGTATAAATAATTTAATTCACATTTACTCTATATGCCAACATTGTGAAATACATTTTTAATCGCATGACAGTATATAAACGAAAATCATTTTTCACAAGCTTTATATTGCCAGCAGCATTCTTTTAATTACATTTAATTGCTGACTGCTTAATTAAGGTCACAGCCACAAATAATACTCCATTCAAGTCTCAATGAATTAAATAATTTTGATGATAAATGTAATGCCCAAAAATTTATTCTGGATATTGTGAATTATCTAGTTATGTAAATTATTATCGTTACATCCTTACTAATATTATAAATGAGAAAGTGAGTTTGTTATTCCTTCACGGCTTGACTAAACAGCCGATCATTATGAAAATTTGCATACATATTGTTAGTGGTACAGAGCTCAACATAGGCTACTTTTTATCCCGTGAAAGTATGTCGTTTCAATGGGAAAATATTTTTTCTACTATAGAGGGCGCTGTATCGGCCAACAGATGGCGCCACAAGTCGCGCTATGGGTTGTTTTGTTGTCAAACGAGATCTATGTCATAAAATTAACGCGAGCGAAGCTGCGGGGAAAAGCTAGTTTATGAATAAAAAATATTCAATTACATTACACGGTACATCGTCATCTTATTCTGGTGAGATAGACGATAAAGAAATATTTTTTAAATATATCCTAGCTACTATGTATGGTAGTAGTAGTGGCTTTTATATAGGTTGTCTCGAAGCGCGAGTACCATCCTTCATTTTGTATATCCTAATCGATAGATGTGAAATAGTAGTGATATACTGCTGTGTTTCATACGATCACTTAAAACGGCGGACCCGTCCTGTTTACTTCCACCACACTTCTACCGTCCATTTTATTACTTCATTGACAACGCATCCAAGGTTGCTTTGTCCTCCCCTCTCATAAAAAATATCCAAATCAAAACAGTTATGTTCATGCGCACAAGCTCTGTCTTGTGCTGGATTATTTGAACCCGTGACCTTTGGACTGGGATTGGGAACTAAAACAGTAACTGGCTATTAGTTTTGTCACTGTCAATACAATAAAATCTTATTTGTCCGCATATTGGTACATTTGTGCATTAAAACGGTCAATTAAATAACTGTCTGCCCTCTAGAGACACGAAGTCACACATGCGAATGGTACTAGGAAAAGTGTTGGCTCGCATTCACTGGTCTACACAATCGAAGTAGATACTAGTCTCCCCCGGGATGTACCAGTAGTAAATATAAAATAAGAGCACTGTACAAGTGTGCGTACGTGTATTACGTCAATTTAACCACGCTCGTTATTTCTCAGTCATACAGTTCCCTCAGACTTTGTATGTGTTTGTGTGCTATATTTAATTGTCAATATGTGTGAGGGGCCACACATTGCTACCATGTGTGCGTTGCCAATGATGTCTATCCTGTACATCAGTTATTCTCAAACTACCATTGCAGCAATCCATTCCACACGTTTCCCAATTCACAAGGGTCCGTGAAGTAATATACGGTGTACTAAACGCATTACCAACCTTGAGGTGTTGCTGCATTCATTGATAATTATAACCTTAATAACTTCGCGCTAATTAGTCATTATTTGAAAGATTTTTGCTGTTGGATTCCCTGTACTGAATATGTGTCCGTACCGTACGCACGTGTTACGTTAGATTTAAAGTTTGAGAGTGACTTGTAGTAGCTAATATTAAAATTAATACTCCCTGCCCCAGTAGCGTTCAGGGCTCTCGGGAGTACTGTTCTGTGCATCCGTTGCGATGAATTCAATCAAATGTAACGTTCTTATAAGTGACACTTCAAGGAATCTTATTGATAACTGTGTTTGTGTAAGATAGGACCTTGTGAACTGTTAAAGACTTGTGTAGATAGTGGACAGAGTGAATTTATTGAGCTTTATTTAGCTAGTGATAGTGTGACATAGACTTATAACCATGGGCGTGACCGAATATGACTGGGACTCCTACAATGGGTATTACTCTGTGAGTCAACTTTATGAATATGATATCAGCATACCTACACTTGTTAAATGTTTTCAGGGGATTTTACTTCAGTCTAAAAAAAAATTTTTTTAAAGTCTTGGCTATAACATAATTTCTGTCTATTTCATATAGACAAAATGTTTCAAAATATTATTTTATTAAAGAACTTCAATTGTTTATTCAGAGAGTAGTCTTTCACGCACACTCAGTCAGTTGCAGAAACCAATTCAGAATAAAATAATTTTAATTCCCCATTAAGTCTCGATCCATCTCCTTTTATCTTATTTAGTTTGACGTTACAGCTAAAGAATAAATAAATAAAACTTTAAAATAAAAATACAATAGTTTATTAATGTCAATATTTCGTTATATACAATTACATCTAATATTATTTACTAAACCCTTATTAAATTACAGACTAATTTCGCTGTCATTTGCTTTCATTGCCATAAAATTAACAAACGATGTTATTTCTACCCTCATTGACTTATTTACTAATTACTGTATTCATTGTCTGTAATTGACATCATAAATATAAATTAAATGTTTAACAAAATAAATATTTCAACTATGTAAAGCAATTCGTTGTATGATCAATGACCTCATTGTAGCAGGAAAAGGAATTAAATTGATAACACTTGTGCGGCGACGCCATGTTGTATTGTTTGTAACATCCTTTCATAGTGACATACCTACTAAAGTATGTATTATTTTAAATATTTATTTATTTTCTTCAGTAACATTTAACTTAAAAACACATAGGTATTATAAATTAACATTTTGTATATCTTGTTATAATTTCGCGATGAAAAACAATTTCGTCGTAAACCACTTCGTATTAAAATCTTTTTCGCCGTTACGCCGTTAATCTTCCAAGAGGTAAGTAGGGTTCAAAGAAAATTAGGACCAATTTCGAACAATTCGAACTAAAATAAATTGGAGACACTTAAAAAGCGGTCATGACACGCCCAATTTTCCCTTATTGTCTTATACGAAAACTTTTGAAATATTGGTATTTTAAAAAACAACTCTGGACATTATTCCATTTAAGTCAAATATGGAAAAAATAATAAAAGAAAGCCAAGTAATAATACTTATAAGAAAATTTCAATAAAAATATTTGTAAACAGATTGATCATCGTAATGATAAATTTAGTTGAAACCGTAATGTTTGGAATAAGGCCATTCATATTATCAATTGATAATTTAAAATTTGTAATCAAACTAGATTTTATGAAAGCCCTGGCTACATTCAGTGCAGGTGATCGACTCGACACGATATTGCTGCACGCAGCTGCAGTTCCTTAATTTAGACACGGCTTACATCCGCGTCCAGAAACGTAAATGTTTACGCCCGAACGCGTTTCGAAATATTCTACGAACCGTATTGAACGTGCATTAGATTTTAGTAATCGTTTTCCTGGATATATATAAAATTATAGTGAAGTTTTATATAGTAGCTGACGCCTGCGGTAATGCCCGTAAAATTCCGTTTACTCGGGAATTTCGAAATATCTGTTTTTATCGGACCTATGAACTACTTACCTGCTTTACAGCTTTAGATGTAGTTTTTAAGATCTCGTGTTTAGTGAGTGAATTAGTGCACCTTTCATTGAACATAATAGTCACTGAAATATGTAAATATAATACTGTAATTACATTGATACGCATTGATAGTAACGTACGCAGAATTTTATGTTGGAATACTGAAGTTTATGTAAGGGAAAAACAACTATTATCTGCCACTTTTCGAATTTTATTTTGCATTAAAACAGCACAAAATCTAAATTGCATAATTTTACAAAATTTCTTATGATAGATGTCAAATTATTCACCAAAACTTAAGGTATACAATACAGTGCTTATATGCTTCTGTAGTCCGCACGTCACTGCTCATAGACCATGCTTGATATTAATTTCTATAACATCATTTATTTTACTCATTAGGGTGAAGAATCCGTCGGTTCCATCAATACGATGTCGATATGCAAGTCGGAGCTGTTGTTTTCGCCCGTGAAGGAAGCCCACGGCGTTCACTTCAGTGTGGACAGCCTGGACTGCGAATTGCCAACGGAGCAGGATCTTATCCTAACATGTCAAGCCAATAAGGACAATTATACAATCGCCTTTGAGGGCAGTCTCACCACTTATTCTGAAGACAGTGAGTGCGTCGAATCGGCCGTCAATCAAAAACATGGTATGAATTTAACATTTATACAGTTATTTAAGACTCAAAAGGTCACTTGGGAAAACATCCTACGTTATGTTTCATTTGTGTCAGTTTTGGTGCGATAATGAATTTTATATGCAGTTATAATTCGAAAATATTTTATGTTTTCTGTAAACAAGCGCCTATATTCTACAGGTGTTATTATGTCAACAACTGGTTAGTTTTTTTAGTGAGTTGTACGTTTTTTATTGCATCGGAAATTCTAGAATGTTTGGAATACTCTAAAAGTGTTTACCTTAAGATTACGTTTGTTTAGTATTAGCTGATTCATCTGATTAGTTACTCATGACCTCATGATAAGCTAGTTATAAATGATTTTGATCTATTTCAGACAAACCAGGCATTGAAGACGACAACATAATTTTAGACAATGACGAGAGAACGCGCAGGAATTTAGAGTTATTAGAACGATGTAAGAAATTAACTAATAAGCTAACTACTTCTATGGCAAGAAGTGATCTAGGATTAACTACTTGGAGTAAGCTTAAGAAACAAAGCAGTCAGTCACCCTTAAGGAGGTAAGCACAATCAATTTCAAAACTTATGTTAAGTATCTCTGGTGTGTTTTACAATAGCTAATATAAACAATATTTTTTCAGACACCCTTCCGGCAACAATAATGAGGATTCAAACGAAGCGACTGAAACTACAAATGAAATGAATAACTCAGTTATCAAAAGCCAAAGTTTGCCAAATCTATATAGAAGGAAACTTATGAGCAGTTCTATCAATTCTGCTGCTCTAAGCAACTCAACTGTAAGTACTACTAATGTCGCTAACAA
Organism: Endotricha flammealis; assembly: GCA_905163395.2. NCBI lineage: Eukaryota > Metazoa > Arthropoda > Insecta > Lepidoptera > Pyralidae > Endotricha > Endotricha flammealis. Next base: position 7,952,308 of record LR990860.1, on the reverse strand, counting down.
GTAAAGTTTATTTGGTGCACTTGACCTATTTTGCTATTTATCACTTATTACTATTTTGCAGGTCGATTCATTCTCCACAAACCAAAGATTAACTGGTACTTCTATATGTATGAAAGTCTACGATGTATCACAAAACCGTTCTACACACGGAAGTCAACATTCAGAACCTATGAGTACGTCATCAACGGAAAACCAATCCTCATCCGATAAAAGTCAGCCAAAACAACAGTTCAACTTAGTCAAGTTGTTTATGAAGCAAAAGAGTGTCAGTAATGATGGTATTGTCAGCATGGACCAACTCGATAGGTCTGAATGTTGGCCATCTAGTTCAGGTGGAGAAAGCGGAGATTCCATGGGAGAACAAAAAATAGGAGAGCTAAAAATTTTAGAAAGGCCACAAGCCGATTTACCTTCTAACGTAGAAGAAGTAACCACAGTTGTGTATGAGGAAATTCAAAATATTCATCCTTACAATAACACAGTATACGATAAAGTTTTAATAGAGGAAGAAGAAAGTGCCGATGGAGCTAAATTGAGCGATAGTGAAAGTAACTTATATGCCACAGTAAATAAACATCATATCAAAAGAACCAACATAAACATTACAAACAGTCCTTCAAAATTAAGAAGTAATCGTAAATCATCTTCTTCACAATCGTCAGCAACCAGTGTTAGTATTTCAAGCTGTTCTGAATCAGACGGCACACAAATCACAAGAATGAACAAAATATTGCAGCGAGAATCTTGCGATAACAAATCAACGTCAACACACTTTGAATCTACGTCTATTGATAAGAGTATGCAAACGTCTAGTATGCAGCTGTCAACAGTTTCCCATGACATAGCCAAAGTAGTGGAACCATCTTTCCTAGAAAAGTTAAAGGAAGGAGATTATGAAAAGCCAGTCTATGTCTTATATCCAAATTATACATTACCAGATATAAGCTTTTTGAATGGTAGACCAAACATTTATCTTAATCCTGTACAAGTAAATATGTCTAAACCGACCGAAAACAAAAGAAATAGACTGCAAAACAAAGGTAAACGTCCATTTTCATGCAACGACGTTGAAATGCTGAAAAGAAAGGGAGTCGGTCATATCAAAGATTGGGATTCGCTTAACTTTTTGTTACCTATGGAATGCAAACAGATGCTTTCAGAACTTCCTGAAGTTATGCAACATTTGAAGGAAACAAAATGTGGTGATAAATATTGTACCGCGTTGCCTTCGTCTAAATCTAAAAATAGGCCAATGAGCTGTGATTGTAACAACTTAGCAGGAAATGCTACTGCTGTATCTTCTAGTTCGAGTACTGCTACACAGCCATCATCAGGATATCGTGGGTCTTCCACTATGTTGACAGATTCCTCAGCTCAAAATAGTCCTGCTCCCGCAGGTAACTTCAATCCACTATTCGTTTATAGGTACGATAGTGCCACAAGTTCTGAAGCAAGTTGTGTCAACAATGATCCAAGAATTAATCCTTCAATCCCAAAAAGATCACTTTCTTTGGCAGACCAGAATCGACTTGCTAAACACGGTGAACTAGCACCACCGAGACCACCGCTCCCAAAAAGCATTTTGCGTAAGTCAATGGACAAAACACGAAAATCAAGTTCGCATACTAAACGATACAGTATGTTTGAAATGGACGATTTTGTACAAGATCCATTAGTATGCATGACAGCTGCAACTGAACACAAGACAAAACGAAGGTCACTACAGGAGCCATATTATCTCCAAAATCAGAACTTGGATTACAGGAAAAATAATGATTTGGCTGCAAAAAGACTGTCTCAGCAGTTTCTTGATGCGGCTGAAAAAGATGCAGATTACAACGAGTATTACCAAGACGAGGGCGTTGGAACAGAAAGTAGTTTAGAATCAGGAAAATCAAATGAAATAAAGTACCATAGACCACATACACCTCCACTACCTAAACCAAGATCAAAGAAAATGGAATATACTGAGTTTCCCCCACCTAGTGCCCTTATTAGTAGTGCAGACTTACAACAGTTAGAAGAATTTTTGAAGCTCAGCGGAGTTCAATGTCAAAACATGGACGATTGGGATCAAAATCAAGTTCAAAAGGTAAGAAGTCAAGTGGCCAAGTTTCTTCAAATGAAGCGATCGCAAGATGAGAATCAGAGGTCCATGGAATCTGGTGGCAGTAATTGTAGTAGCAAGAAATCAGTGAGTTTTGCACAAAAGTCTGAAGCTAAGGTTGATTGTCACCAAACTCAATTGAAAGCGGTAGATGAATTGAAAGGGGTGACCACTCCACCCAATTCACCCAATCTCTCTGCAGTAATACCGCAGAGGCACTATCAGGTAATACATTATAACATCTACCGCACTTTTTGCTCACGTCATTGCCCGCTGATTTCTGTGAGTACCTTTGGTTCTTTTTGTTTCTTTTGTTTATTTGAGCGATTTATTTATTCTACATTATATATCATCGTAGTTCATTATAGAGTACGTATTACCTCTTTTTCTTTACGTTTGTTATGTTTCATTTGCTGAGTACTTTCATTCATGCAAAATATTTTATTTTAGCCTTTCATTAATATTGCTAAGTTAAATAGTAACATAACATTTTTCAAAAAAATATTTTACTTAAGTTTTTTATATTTCACTAGGGTAAGAATTTAGCAGAAATACCAATATGTGAAGAAGCAGAAATTAGTCCTGATGAATTTGGAAGTCCCATTCACCATGAAGGAAGAGGAAAATACGATTTTATAGATATTTCACAAAAGAGGGGTAAGTTTAAGTGTAAATTTTGATATTTAAAGTAATGTGTAAATGGCACTAATGAGAAGTGAAATCTATAACAAAATATAATATTGTTTTAGCTTTGGTTTCAAACGTGACGGACGCTGTAGAAATGTTGATTCAACATTTCTCTCCCGCAATTGATCAAGCGGAGTTAACATTCTTAGGAGACTCCAAGCAATCCCCAGCGTGCGCCAAGATTGCTTTGAACGCCTTGTGTCCTGCTTTGTACGCAATATTCAGGGATGGCCTTAAAGATAGCATCGAGACGTCATTCGGAGCTGTAAATAATTCCGTCTGGCAAATGGTCGAAGCTACAGCGAGGCAAGGTAATTTACCCTTTCATCTGAAATATTTCGGTCTTATTTATTTTTTAGAAGAGAACAACAACAACAAATCAGCAGTAAAGTCATTTTGTTGTTCTAATTTTTACATGTTTTCCTGTACAGGCCCTATAACAAAGTCTCTCAATGAATTGGTATTAAGAATCAACAGCGAAGATGCAGTGTCTGAAGGACTGGTCAAATTCAATGCATTTATACTGGGTCTGCTCAAGTAAGTATCATAAACTTTTAATATAATAACGAAAGATTATTATCAAATGCTTACAAGGTTTCTTTAGTATGGTACTATTTAAAAACTAAAAAATGTCTTGTTTAACAGTTCACAGTCGGTGGATGCTTGGGTGTCATACGTACGGACGAGAGAATCCATACTTGCCAAACACTACGGGCCAGATTCCATCATACTTGCCGGTTGTGTAGGAGAGTCGCGATGCCGGGCCCTTTTAGATACACTGTTGGCCAGTCTTGAACCACTGAAACTTCTTCCATTTACACTGGACCTTATGTTTGAAATGCGAGAACTTCACAGGAGTTTCAAGAAGATCGAAAGCGACATGCGTGCAGCCAGTCGGGTAAGTTACAACTCCTATTTGACAATTAAAAAATCTAAGCTATTTATGATCAGTATTTCTTCGTGTTAAAATCACCTCGTACCTAATCTTACATATTCCTTGGGTAAGTAGGTTATGACAAAGTGTTATTCGTGTATCAATTCTACATCATACATATAACTGCCGTCGCCGCCTAGCCGAGCAGACATCGCTTTATTTGCATTTTATTGTTTACTGCATGTGCTTACGAACCACGATCACGCGTACGTTGTTTAAGCGGGTTATTTTAGCATTTCGTGCACAGCTTTCATAAAATGCAAATAAAGGCGTATAAACCGATATTCCAAATGGCCTTCTCAAGGTTAACTTTCATCGAACTAACGACGATAGCATGATGCATGGTGCTAAAAAACTTTGATGTATTTAACAGCCCACTTCGATTAACACCCCACCACTAACACTGAACCAGCGTAACTTGCTGAAGCTGGTACGATCGATGCAGTCGAGCGGCCTCTCGAGCGATGACTGTCAGACTAGCGTCATAATGAGACACAAAGAACCCAAAAACAAGGAACCATCCACTCCCGATCTGCTGAATGATTCTGCCAACGTAAAAACGGCCTTAGAGAAAAACAGACCTCGGTCGTGTGTTAATCCAACATCAATCGGATATGATATCTGTCCGAACAATAGTAGAATAGAGTTGGAAACGAACCGGAGATGGTCTGGAGTGCAGTTGGGCTCGAAGTTAATGCAAGCATTCGATCGGCTCGTGTTCGACGACAGTGACGATTATACCGACAGTCTCGAGAACAATAAACCCTCCATAAAACCTGCCAACAATGACGCGAAGGTAACCAGGAGCGGCTTTGTGTGGACCCTATTGAGTGTGCCTAGTTTCGTAGCCTTGGTTTTTTGCCTTCCATTGATTTGTAGAGCCGTTTTTTTTTTCGAATGCTTCTAACACGTTTACTTACGTTTTCACGTTTACGGGTACTTTGCTTTTATGTATAGTGTATGTTTATGTCAACCTTATTTTATTACGTTTATAATTTTTGGATAACTTAGTATTTTCTATTTCATTATCAAGTATGTGTTTGATGTTTTACATAAATATTTGCGAATTATTGTTGAAGTTCACCAAGTATAAAATGTATGAATGAATACCTTTCTTCAGTAGAAAATATAGTTGATGTTTTTTCCTATTCGTCCATTAATCGTATTCTTCATATTAAATATCAAAAATTATGTTTTCCAGTTGGATTGCAGCGGCGAAGAACAATGGAGACCTGGTTCTGCCGGCAGTGGTGCCAGCGGGAACACTGGAAACGGCAGTGCAAATTCCGGAGGCAAGTTCAGAAGGTTGCAACTTAAATGGGAATTGCTTAGCAACGCTGAGACCCCAAGTACACCTTCAGGTAATGCATACATGAAAACAAACAAATTATAAATGAAGTGAAGCCAGATGAGGGAAATTATTAGCCATAAGCGTCATCAAAAATTATACAGTACTAAGTACTCCTACTAAGTACGTCTGCAATAAACGCAATAAGACAAGTTATTATGTCTTGAAAGACAGACAACAGATATAAAAATACAAAATACTTTCGGTCTTGAAAGGAATAAATACCTACGCGTCAGATTTTCGTCTAACATTTGGCGAACAAATATACTTGAGCCAATTTATCAGCTGCACAAACACGAAGTGATGAATAAAGAATACAGTGATTCATAAACATATCCATGACACACCTTGCATTTGAGTTATATTTTATCGATACAATAACAAATTGTTTCAATATTGGGTTTACTAAATATCCAAAATATGACGTACATTATACATTATAGAATACTGCAAAATGTATTAGCACCAGCAAATCTAAACATGATGATAATCCAAACAAATTGTTACGTTAAAATACAGTTGCAAAAGACACGAACATAAATAAGTACATTCCAAGTTGAACAAAAGTTTGCAAAATTAAACCAAAGCCAAAATAGCCAATATTTTGTGTATCTATCTACAAGTATGTTTGGTCATTGACACTTTTTACATTCAGACTAGGGCGCAAACTATCATATCGACGACCAATGATAGTCAAAATTTTAATACGTAAGTATTATTTGTCATCAGGTGAGACATCGCCGGCAGCAGCACGTGGCTCCAAGATCCCCAGGCCGGTGTCATCGCCGGTCAGGCCGCAAGCGCCCACGCTGCAGTCGCCAGCCAAAAACACTCATCGGTTTGTATCTCTTACAATTTTATGTAGTACTACTAAAAAAAATTGCTATCACTATGATAAAATACATTCCAAAAAATATTTTTTTTGTGACTGATGTATACTCAACCTAATTATTATGCCGGGTACAGACTGCTTAAACGTAACATGTAAAGGTGGGTCTACGCTAGACGAGCCGAGCACAAGCTGAGCGCAAGCCGAGCAGCTCTGCTCACCGTGACAAGTGTGGTTCGAGGCTCGTAAGTCGGTCCACACTACACGAATTTTGACTCGGCTTGTGCTCCGCTCGTGCTTGGCTCGTCTAGCTGTAAAATGAATGGAGCATTTCATACTGCGGACGCAGCGCTGTGTTTCTTTGTGTTCCTTTCCCTACCTTTATCGATCGCAGCGAGCACTAGTTCAATGCGCGCAAGGCGTCCACACTATGGGAATTCTGTTATTACAAATTACGTTACAGAAATCTGTACTCGGTATTAGATTGTATAGTAATATAAGTGAACATAGTATACGATATACGTCAATCTACTGACTTTTGCGGTGGGTATTTAATTTATATTGTCCCTGTTTATGGAAATCTCCAACTTTGACGGCATATTTTGCATTATGTATTTGAAATTCGAGGAAAATACTATACACAATTTCATTGTTACATAACAAGTGCAGGGGAATTACCATATGTAATTGCGATATTTCATTTTGAAGTAGACTAGTCTCAGAACTAAGTAGTCAAATAACACAAAATAGTCTACAAACATAGCACAACAAGAAACATTATTCTTTCTAAGGTCACTTACCTTTTTTTATACCACTAAGGTGGCAAACAGGCATTCGGCCCGCCTGATGTTAAGCAGTCACCGTGATTTAAGGACGCCTGCAACACGCGCGTTGTTGACCCTAAATTATTTGTTAAAACCAATTGGCTTTCATTATAATAGGAAACAATAGCAGTATCCGGGTTAATATGGACATCAAATCGACCACGAATATTTTTACAGGGGAATCCCCGTACCAGTACGCAAAGGAACTTCACCAACGACTACCACTCCAAGGACCGCTACAACTCGACCTAACACCGCGACCAAGAGGCCACCACAAGCGGCTAATAGGTACTTATTTTATTTGTAATACAGGATTTAATAACGCGGTAGTTTTTCATGTCAATTCAAAAACATACCTTGCTCAAGAAAAAGTATCATTAGAATACGACAAAGTAGATTGCCAAATATGTAGTCTTTCAATTTAGTGTTCTGGTTCATTAGTTTTCTGAATGTACCAAGGTGAGATTGTCTTATTAGATTAGGTGATAATCTTTTGTTTTTAATTCGATACACAAACTACAGTACGTTATAAATCTCAGGTGGTGGGTACTCTATTTCGGGTTTTGTTATGCCTATTATATTTACTAGTATTTTATTTTCACGTTTATTTATGTCTTTATCGCTGGCAAGAATTCAAGGTCTGCACTACAATAATTTATTGCAATGGGCCATTATTTTGGTGGTGTAGTAATTCTATTTTAGACGCTTTACCTCAAATCTATGCACAATATCTTCAGAACACTACCAGAGGTGACAACGAAGAAACCTGTACAGAAATCACGACTCTCGATCGAAGGAACACATAAAAACAACAATAATAAGAAATCACCGTATGTACATCACGTGGGAAATAATTATACTTACCTACTAACAAAGCTGACATACATGGATTTTGTTTTCTACTTACCTACCATAAAACTAATAGCACGGTCTGCAGTCTGCATGCGGTACGATTTAATAATCGAAAAGATCAATTCACTAAGTAATATGGAATTTCTTAAAAAGCAAAGCAAATAGCCAGGTCGCCTATAGGCCCTTTGGCCTATATATAAGGTATTATGCCCTGTCGCTTACTAGGTATATCAAGTATTTTCGGTGTATAATTTTGATGAGTACCTAATAATGTAAAATCTTCATAACCTATAGGTATTCTAGTAACATTCCGCACGTGAGAATTAAAACAAACAATATAACGGCATGGTGATCCAAAAAGCTCATAGATACTTTTATTAAAAAAAACATTCATCCGGTGACATTAGCATGAACCATAAATTTATGTTAACACTCGTTTTTTAAATATAATGAATATTATAGGACATCTCGAGTGGATCAGCCCTGGCAAGGCGGCGCAGCGCCCCGGCCTGCGTCGTTGCCTTACGGCCGCGCCGCAGCACCACCCGCTCCCCGAAGAGCCGCTTCATCATCAGCCTCTCGCCCTCATCACAACTCGAATCAGCAAAAGCACAAGTAAGGATATTATCATGATCATCACGGGTGTTTTCGAACAACCAGATGAAATCATTTCCATAGATATGGAAGATTGCAGATATGAAATTATGAACTCTATGATGTAAATTGAAATCACAGTATTCATATGACCCGCGAACTTGTTTTTATCTTAACAGGTAGCTTATTTAAAATATAATCAATTTTCCAGATATGTGAGAACGCTATGGCATAGGTTGCCATCAGATTCGGGCCATCTGGCCTTCAATGAGGGCGAGCGATTACGGCTGATCCTAGAAGTGGACGACTTCTATCTACTCTGCTGTAGAGGAGAGCAGAAAGGGCTCGTGCCAAGGGATGCTGTCTTGTTAGAGGACTTCTGATATTGGCAACCCTAGCACGAGTGGCAGCCGTGCTATCGGCCCCTGCGGCTGAACGGCAACTTCTAGAAGGACCCAGCGCGTTGTGATAGGTCTTTTACTCTTTAGGATATGTAAAGTATTGATTGCTTTATACGTTTTGATACTTTGATATGTGATAAAGAGTAAATACGGTTAAGTGTAAATGGAACTTATTTGGTTTGTAAAATTCGGTTTGGAACAGTATCAGTGAAATGAGGAACTCTGCTGCTCGATATCTATGTAAATATAAGGTTAGGCTCATTTCATCTTAAACCTGTTTTCAGTATATTTAGTGTAAAAAGTTTTATCGTTTTGATGTTACCTATTGCAATATTCATTGTTTTTACTCTCATATCCTTAACATCACTAAATTGAAAAATCTCACTTTTTCTCATCTTGTAGTAAAATCTAGTCTTACGTTAGGACACGAGGTCTTGGACTGTTTGTAAATATTAAGAGACACAATTAAGGAATATGTTACTGTGCATTGGTATTGTAGGTTTAAAAGAAGCGTGGTAAATGCGGTAATGTTTTCTCCCATGGGATGTGATATAAATAGATTACGTTTTATTATAAGGACAAAATCTCATAATGTTAAGGGCAAACTCCATAATAAGCTAAATTAAAATTCGTCGTCGCCGAGAGAGAGGCACCTATTAAATTGATGTTTAGATAAATTACTTCAATGTGAAATTGATGTCTAAAATTACCCGTAATGTTAACGATATGTATCATAATATTATTGGCATGTAGTGTGTTTATAGTGAAAACCTTTACAAAATTTTATAGGAAACCCTATTCGTTTGTGTATAGGTAATGTATAGGGAAAATTGAGGTGATTGACGCTCGGTGCAGATATAAAACAAAACAACTAATCACAGATTTGTACTTAATCATCTGTCTCAATAACTGCATGGCGCCATTCCTTCGCACCATCCTTTGGTCTGTGGTTTCCTTAATAAACGCATAGAACAAAATATTATCAGCGTAGGTAGCTGTAATTACTATTCTTTCTAACTGCACGTTCCTAGCCAATGTACCTTCCATGAAGTTAGCCTACGCTGCTAGCATCCCCAAAACTTTGAGGCGGTGTTGGTGCATTAACACATTACTTAATCTAATCGCATGAGCCTATCCTCTCTACACATCCCAGCCCAGCACAGCATAATGAACTTTCCGTTCTTTGACATAAAGAACTACAGTTGTTCATATTGCAACACAATTTCATGTTAATCATAGTCCATCACCAGCGAAATCACCTAACAAAATTGATTTTTAAATTAAAATTGTGTGTATTCGTTTGCTTAACGCTAGGTGTCACCATAATTAATGTGATATCATAATCATATCACTGCTTAAATGCGGATTGAAGAGAAAAATGATATTTTTGGTATGAATTTGTATTGCTCAAGTTGGAAAGACAATTTTTCAATGATATGATATTAATATTCGCAAAAGAATACTCTAAATGTAACCTTTATATATACTCATCGATTTCAAGTTATTTATCGGTGTAATAAAGTATATTGTAAATAATATTCTATGAGAATTATCGTTAGTAGTGAAAATTAGGGGTCATAATTTGTAACAAACCTTTGAATGCACGATACAGTTCCTCTCGTAGTCGGTCGTGCTAACGAGTCACAGCATTGGTGAACATGTAGCTCATATTATTGTAGTGGTCAAAATTATTATAACGAAAAATTAAGGTGTCTTTCTCGAGGCGCAGCGGTTTATTAAAACTTGCCAACTGCGTTTAGCGATCAAAGAATCAAGAGGCTTGTCGGCTCTCACTACGCTACGTCGAGCGTAGGTTGACACAAATAATTGCTGTACAATAGATGTAATTTATACAATAATTAGGACATAATATTGGAAGTAATAGAAAATATTAGATATCGTAACATACATATTGATTTTCTTTTTGTAAAAATAGACAACTCATTACCATTGTAGAATTAATTCGCGCTTTGTGACTGAATGATGTGATGTGGCCTTTTGTATGTATTTAAAGTTGTAATAATGTTACAGTGTTGTGCGTGTGCGCTTGTTGCATCAGTCGGAGTACTCATCGTATCGTCTATTTAAAGTAATAGCATCGGGGAATGCTTCCACAAATTATTTATGTAATTTAATATAGTAATCGAGCTCCTAAATAGCCGTTGAGTATTAGTGGAAGAAATATGGCGCGGCTGGGTCCGCGGCCGCCGGAGCGCGCTCCCAGCTGCCTTTGATTAGCTTCCCACATTATCGCTTGGCAATTCGCGTGTACCTACCATTTCGCCGTAACCCTTAGAGGAGTTTGTAGATGTAAGTTTTTATCAACGGTTTGTATTGTCGAATGTTGAACTGTTTTTTTATAAAATGACATTATCCTGCGCGTTCATTTTAAGGTATTGTTGGGTAGATTGTGGCGAGTCAGTTGTCCTTATCGGTACAAACCTTATTTTACGATTGATTTATGTGTTTAAGATTTTATTTATATTTGCGATCGGGAACAATAGTTTGAGTTTGAAACTTTATTTTCTTAAGAAAAAATATATTTAAAAAAAACAAAAAGAGGCTTTCGTTAACCTACGAAACGCAACGAACGACTGAGAAACTAATTCCGAATATTTACTATTAAGTTTACCTCGAAAAGCTACGTAATAATATATACTATAACATTTCGATTGGACATTTTGTAAACCAATATATATCAAATTGTTTAATATTTTATTTGTTTAAGTGCCATAATTTAATGAATTAACGACGATAAATATTATTATAATGCATAACCATGTACACCAATTAAACAATATGTAAAAGAAAGTGTAGTTTGATTTCTATTTATTTCCTTTAGAATATAATAGGGGGTTCGTCAAAATGGGCATTAAAAGATTTTTACAGGGTCGGCAACGCGCGAGTGATACCCCCGGTGTTGCAAGTGACCAAATTTACTACCAAATTAATTTACTTAACAGAATTTACGCCCCTTTGACTTCACCCTTCCCTGGGAAGATAGATTGGGAAGTAGGATTTTTAAGTTTAAAATAAAAGTGCTTTCATTTACATAATTTATTTATTCAACATGTAGAGTACAATAATAATCTAAACTACGATTCTCTACAACAGTTTACAAGCATTCTATATTTTCCGTGATTTCACGACGAAAGTGAAGAACCATCGAAAACCTAACGGTACGAATAAGTATCGTGTATACGTGTGTTTTAAACAAAATATTGAAATATCAACAAATACTTTTGATAGCTAAGGAAATATGTTAGAGTTATGTATCGTAGTAGAATTTTTAATTTACAACATTTTTGATAAATATTTTCTTTTGACATAATGGTCGGGCGCGGCTACTATTATATAAATATCTTATGGGTCGTGAAGTCGTGAGTTGGAAAGTTGGAAACCCTCACAAGGCAAATATTTGTATGCATGACCATTACTGTTCATCATGGTCAGGCTGTTTTCTATGTACCTAGTTATCATATCATAATGTATTTATTTACAAAAAAAAGTATTTATGTTAATTTATCGATTCTACTAACTCTACTGATAGGTATAACAAGCTTTGCTTATTTTGACTAGGTGGCATTGTGGAATTTGCCTTTTTATTTCAAGACCAAACTAATCAAAAAGGGCCTTTCGCAAAATAACACAATATACTCATTAGAAAATGTGCCTTTCGCTAATTATTTCAATAAGCAACTAATACGTTTCACAAAGTGATCTTTCCACACTCAAAACTCTCAATTTGAAAATGTATCTACTTTCACAAAAATAAATATGCAAAACATTTGTGTCGCAAAATTACACTCACAAAATAATTGTCATTGTAATAAGTACCACTGGAAAAAAAAGTAATTTCGTAATCTATAACAATGTTGTTATAGTAAGCCTTAAATAAATAAACTTCGATAAAATAAATATCGTCATTTCAAATTTCGTGACGTAGGTACACTTTATCGACGTAATTAAGAATATGACACACCCACACCGATTTAACTGCTTCCCTAAATATAATGACGAATTAATGCCATCTACATATAGAATCTATTAGTGACTACATGCATTAACTACGTACCTAATATAATATTTCTGTTTGGACTTTGATAAGTAATACTGTGACTAATGCCGTATATGAAATGTATTACATACACATTTATACTTACCTCCTTACGACAACTAGGAAACTCCTCAGAATAAATGTGACACCTAACCCGTGAGTAGGTAAACAGTATTGTAAGTCATATTATTTTTACTTAACGTTTTTCAATTGAAACTCATTGCTACATGTCAAAAGGTCTAACACATAGCTATGCGTTAGACAATACTCGAATCAATCGAGATGTGAAAAAACAAATTATAATTTGTCAAGTTCATAGGTATTTCAAAGGAGATATTATACTGTAGCAACTTACTTAACAGACAGTTAACCATTTAAGAACCATTTTCTTTTCATAAAATCTTTTTTAGAACATTATATTACGTGTTTAAAAAATTCATCTACAAAGTGAATCATCTACATCGACATTAACACCACTAGACCGTTAATTTTATTGCCAAAATTGTAGATGTGTTTCCCATAGACACATCTCAGTAAATAGTGAATGCTGGACGTTGAGTCAAGGATGTGCGTCTAGAACAAACAGAGGGTGGGGGGTCACGAGCACTGGCTGGTCTAGCCATGGATGCCCGTCGGTTCCTCTCATTATTACGCTGTACCATTTCTTCATCTCGATTGTACTTGCGACGTGGTGACATGGCACGTGGAGTCCTTGGAGCACGAGCAGAACGGCACCGCGACATTGGACGCTCTTCTTCAGCCCACTCATGCACAGACATGTAGTAGTGTTCCTGTATAAGAGATTTTCGAGTTAAATTGATCAAATTTTGAAAGTTACCATCCTTCATTGCCTATTGTCAATCTGAGGTCGCCGTTGTTACTCCTGGCTATACAGAAGACACAGAGCGGTGGGAATGTGTGATGGGCTTGTCCCGATCAAGTTAGCAGCCTGGCAGTACACCGGCTGCTTTTTTAAATAATCTTCTTATTATGCGATTTTGCCTTCTATGTTATTGTCGTGACATATACATAGCAAGAAATAGATGCCGCTGCTTTCCGATAGTAGGTAGTATGCTCCATAAACTTCACAGATGAATTTAGCCAACCTCTAATTTGATCTAGGACACTAAAGCAACTCGGAAAATAAAAAACTGATCAGTGTCCAAGTTTACTACTTTCAAATTTTGATGTAATTCATTTGAGCTACTTGTCAATATTTTTTTCTAAATATCAACATTAAAATCAAAATAATGTGCGTGAAGAATTCAATACAAGCTACTGCTTTATGTAAATAGAGACGATACTAAAGTAATCTGTATGTTAAGATAAAAATAACAGCCACTTACCATTATCTCCGAAGGTGTCCTTCAACTATAGTGCTTGTGCAAAGTGTTGACAAAATGGCACTAATTTTATTACTAATTTACTTAAAATATATGTGTAGTCTTCACAGATATGCCAAAATATTATCATAAATTATTTTGCACCTACCCGGTTCATTAATATCATGAAAGCCGTAAACTACATCGGCTCTTACATTACCATTGACTAGCAAATGTGAAAACGTGTTATTTACAAATTATAAAATAAAACAATAATACTGTTGTTAAGTTATATTAATTAACTAATTACGTAAGACGCTATTGCGTTCACAAAATATTCTAAGTAGGTAAACTAATTTCAAAATATGAATAGTCATGCCTACATACAGTACAGTTTCGTTACAATCAGTACTTTATATATTAAGCCTGTGACATCGGAAACAAGATCTCAAAAACTTAAATTAACAATTGAAAATCGCATCGTGCTTTGCTAAAGCTTAAAGCGTAAATTATGAACAAAATTAGTTCAAGTCACATTATAACTTAATAAAGTTAATAATTAATATTTTTATGTAAGTTATGTCAAAATACCTTTATACTGAAATATCATAAAAATGCATAATATGTTATAAAATCAGAGCTTTTACAATTAAGCTTTAACAATGAATTGATACGCGCTATCTAAACCTAATCGTTAGCTACAATCATAGGTACAATATAAAACATTTATTACTCTAAAAATGTTTTCTTTCAGTCAATCTCGAGCCCACGTTCTCATCACAGCAAACAGCAATCATACAAAAATATAAAAGCCTTCAAATACCGTATTGAATAATGGGTAATATCAAAATCTATACAAATAATACCATAGAGTAACAAAATTCAGTTAACTACCTACCATTTCCATTCCTATTGCTGTGAAAAGAACTATCCAATTACCAGTCGTACTTAGTCTACACTCCAAATGAAAAATACAGTGCAACTACGCATAGGTATAGCAGTGAGGGGGACACGTACATTGATCTATGTTTATCAAGGGGTTAATGCTCCCGAATTATGAAATACGTTACGTTGAATAAAAAAGCTAAAGTGAAAACCGTATCGATAAATAATAGATAAATATACGTGTACCTAAACAAATCGGTGATACCGAAGCAACGCAGGTACATACGATTAGTGATTTACATAATAATTGTGTACTAGATTACTGATTACCAAGAAATTTTATCATTATAACCGCAATACAAAACGTGCCAGTGTAGCAAAGTGTCAACAGATGCCCAAAGGACTCTAGAATTAATTATAATCAGTTTCTTTTGCATGATCTATAAAATTACATTATTTCAGTACATTTTTTGTGGATAATAAACTAGTATGAATTGGCACTCGATGATTTTAAACGTAAACTGTTAATTTATATTTATTGTAAATAAATAAAATGAAAATATTTTACAAACACTAAAATATGAATTGATCTAAATTAACAATCATTATTATAATGCTACTTACAACATTTATTGTAACAATTCATTTAATGAAAACCATTTAATGATATAAACAAGTTGCTCACAACATATTGTCAAAGGATATGCTAAATCATTGACATAGTATAATGTGGACTAATCGCGGACATCCATTGCCAATCAAACGCTCGATATCACGCAAACTGGGAACATCAAATGTTATATAACAGAGATAAAAAAAATATACAAAATTGGACTCTTGATTTTAAAAAATTATATCGATTCTTGAGAATGCGAAGTCACCCAGAGTGTCGGCTTAACACTGCTGTTGATTCAGATTCTCATCTGATTTCGGTGGTTGCGGCGGCAGGGGGCTCTACGAAAAAGAAATAATAATTAATAATCTTGATAACATTAAACAAAGAGAAATCATCATACCTGCAGTAAACATAATTAAAAAACACGCAAAAAAAACATACAAAATGAATGTTAATGGTAAGGTTAGTTGTGCTTTAAATCAGTGTACCTTAACCTTTGATTGCCTATTTAGTAAAATGTGTATAAATATTCGAGCTGAAACAAAAAAAGATGATTGTATGGTAAAAGTGAAAATGATACCTGAACCAAAAATTCGAAAAAAGCAGAAACCACAACAAAAAGTGATACAGGCCCAGCACAGAAAGAATAAAGGGCCTCACCTCTTGCGCGGACCGTTGGCCATCTGGCAGCGGCGACTGGCCCGTCATCTGCTTGATGTAATCTTTATCGTCGAATATTTTGATATCACCACCTCCAGGTTTGTGTTTTACGTTATCCAACGAACCCACTTTACTTTGCGCTTTGAAATCCAATTTTTGATTTTCGATCTGTTCGAAAGAGTTCAATACGCTAGCATAAAATATATATTACATACATAATATCATAGAGGCTTTGAAGGTTTGCTAAAAATCTGTAATATTTATTTTTAAATATTCTCCATAAAAATATATTTAAAATAATTTCCAAAACATTTTCATAAATTAATGATAACAAACCTACAACGCCTGGAAGATAAGCACGCTACAGGGCATGCTATTCCATTACACATAATAATGTAATGTGGTGTGAGTGCTTTAAATAGACAACATAGGCGCCGTTTTATGAATCGTGCTTGTTTCATGTATATAGCGTAGCATATTATAAAATATTGATTTTCATAGCGTGCACGTAGACCATGTTCGTGTGTATTGTGTATGTAGGAGGGACAATAAATGCTGGTCGCATTAGCTTCATCATACAAGTACTCATACCTACTAATACGATCGTGACATTCCCTAATGTAAGAAATATTTGAATAAATATAATTATCACAATGACGTAATAACGAATTATGCTTTGAAATATTTAAAACAATCGCAAATCTAATAGTTTTTCTATTCAATTCAAGTGTCATTGTAAACAATAATAATAAACGTTGAAGCGAATCATTCAGCGTGTGAGCTGCAGCCGCCGCAAATCTGGTTATCATCACCAAAAACGTTGACACATAACTCTACAGTCCTGCAATACCTAAGGTACCATTCTCGTTCACGGAAAGAGTACCAAACTGACCTTACTCCACAAGGAATGAAAGTGTTTATGGGCAAAGTGTTTATGTGATGCCCTCCACCTTGGCAACGCCCATTTTACATACTAAAAACAATAACGACATTTTTAACTTTCTAACGTGTGACGAAAACATCATCACCTTCAGTTCCGACAGCTGTGACACAAAACCTATCACACACAATGTGCATATAATGGTGTAATCACACATTGAGACTCAAGCGGACATTTTGATAAAGTTACATTTACTCACTGCTCTGGTTCCAATTTTTCCCACTGTAGACTAAAGAATAATTATGTTATTGTATAAAATAGTACTTTCGTTGCTTTCTCTATCTACTTTAGCATTGTTCTACCTACATTTGCCTTTTCAAATTGTGCTGTGTATTTATATTATTGTTGAATAATTTGTTACCTACAACTATCGTCGGTGTTCAAATTCTAATCAGTACAAAGCCCAACTTTCTATTTGTACAGTTATGTTTTATAAAATACTCACTGTGACTGCATTTCTGAGTAATATGAACCTTAAAAAATGTAGTTTTGATATATTTTGGTATAGATTAAAATAATCATTTACCTTAATAGCACCTCCTCCAGGTTTATGTGTGATGTTTACTGTGGAGGCAACCTTAGGTTTGGCTTTGTCTTTGAAGTCCAATTTTACCGTCTCGATCTTCTTGTCTCCACCACCGGGTTTGTAGGCAGCATTTTGCAGCGAACCAATCTTTGATTTAGCATTCCATTCCAATTTTGTAGTTAGTATCTGTAATTTGTAATACAATTATTTTAATATTTTTCTCGTTTACTTGTTTTAATTCTACTTCACATCTTAGAAAACATACCTTTTTAGCGCCTCCGCTAGGGGTGTAAGCATCGTTTTTAGCAGCAATTTTTGGGGCAACACCACCAAATTCTAATTTCCTATTTTCGATCTTGACTTTGCCTCCACCAGGTTTATATGTAGCGTTGTCCAGTGAACCAATCTTGGACTTCACCGTCTTTATGTTAGGGGATGGAGCGTTACCAACTTGAACTTTATTCATGGGAATTTCTGTAAGAACATTTTGATATTATCGAGTGAAATGTCTAAGAGTCAACCTTCAGAATTTATAAATACGTGCTGCATGTCCAATTATAATCATCGCTTGATATTTAGAGAAAATATGTGTGCTTGGATACCTACTCTACTTTTTTTGATTTTGATCTAATAATTGTTTTACTTACTTTTCTTGTCAGTTGGTAGAGGATTTTCAGGTGTCTTGACGGCAGTAGCGCTTTTGCTTGATGATCGAGAGAGACTAGGTTTTAGGCTGTTACTTGATTTTTCTTTGGTTGGCAATTTGGATGGTATCTTCTTATTGGGCGAACCGGGTGACCCATTGAGATCCTAAAATTTTATAAAATTTGTATAAATATAACATTAACGAATATTCCATTAAGAATATTAAAACTTTTTGAACTAACTGTGTTGCAATTGATTTCAATCAATCAAAGTAAACAAAGTTACTCACATTTCCTTGTGTTGATTCATCAACTCCGCTGTCGTTATCGCCATCTGAAACGTAATAACAATCTTTGTACAAAATATATAATCATTCATGTGATGCATACATTTAATAAAAATCTTTGGCTCATCTCAAATCGTTTACAAAATTACCTTTTGGTCGAGTTTTTGGAGCAGAAGCTACTTTTCTAGGTGTAGACTTTTTAGACTCTGAATTAAACATGGATGTATTAAGTTCGGTGGGTTTTTTGATTGGTTTCGATTCTAAAACAGGTGATTTTGAAATTTGCTGTGGTGCTTTATTAGGAGGTATCGGCAACTTATTGTCTTTGTTCGGATCGAATTTAATATCTTGTTTCATTTCAACTTTGGGTGTTTTTGGACGTTGTGGATCTGGAGTTATGCTTTGAGGTTTATTTGAAGGAGCAAGATTTTGTTGCTTCGGCTCTGGAGAGTCGTCACTTCTAGTCAGCGAAGGAGAGCGATCATATAAATCGGTTTGTTTTTGATTACGAGTAGGCTCATTCGTATATTTAACTGGCACAGAGCTGTTGTGTAACACCACATCATCGTCGTCGTCAGATCTCTTCTTTGGTGTGGAGACTGGTAATGAGCCAATAATTGATTCAGACATTTTAGACCCAGATATTCGAGATTCAGGACGGTCAGTGATATCTCTAACTCCGTCATTAGAAATTTCTGATCGAACACTTTCTTTGGATCCTCGCACATTATCTTTACTGTCAATTTTGCCTTCTTGAATCAGACCGAGCCCAGGACTACGACTCGTAAACTCTTCGATTTTACCCCCTATGGCACTGACTGATTTTCGTCGATCGTCTTCCATTTTAAGAGGGCTCGGTGCCCCTGGGGCAGCTGCGATGCTATAACTTCGACCTTTGGGAACCCCAGGTGCTTCCATACCGTTTTCCGATTTGATAACATTTTGGTTATCATTAGTGATGCTTTGATTATCCAGGTTGACTGGTTTGTTTTGATAAGTGTTAGTAGGATCTAAGCCCTTTATAGAGCCTTGTGATGGCTGCCTTGGTAACTGGGCAGGTACTGGGCCAGGTGCTGTACCGTTTCTTGGTACACTGTTTATTTGCTGATTGATTGGTGGTCTATTAGCATCAGGAGTAGTCGCAGTAATAAATTGTGGTGGTTGTCTAGGGCCAAATTGTAAATTATTTGGAGGAAATCTTTGTGGTGGCTGGCCTGACGTAGGAGACTGAAGAGGCCGTGGACCCTGTTGGGGTGCTATCGACTGAGGACCTAAATTTCGTAATTGAGGGGGCTGCGGCCGCGGTTGTTGAGCTCCAAGTGGACCTGGAGGTGCTGGACCCCTTGGTATAGGTGCGCCTGGTCGAGTCGCAAGTTGTGGGGGAAGAGTTACAGGTCCGCCTGGTTGAAATTGCGGTCTAGGTTGACCTTGTGGTGGCGCTCCCGGTCTAGATACTGATTGAGGGAAAGCTGATCGCGAGTCAGCTCTCACCAACGACGGCCGGGGTGCCTGCTGCGTTAGACCCGCGGTCTCCGAGCCGAGTGGTGCTGCGCTTGGAGGACGATACTCCGCCGCCGGTGCCTTCACAAGTAAACATGTTTTTTAATTATCTTACTAAAAGTACTTAGTAAACTAACCTAAATTAAAGTTCTAACATGCCAGATTTCAATTAAGATAGCTAACAGTATAACACTTTTAAAGTTTTAATTACACTTCAAATTAATTTATGCATGTCAAGGGCTTTCGTTTTTTCTGCTAAATAATTAAAAAAGTGTATTTCCATCTTTCCATCGCCAAGTTAGAGATTAACAGATAGATATGGAGCAATGAACTCGCAGATGCAAATCGTAAATAATCGAATGTCGACTGAATGTTAACGATTTTGGCAAATAATTCGCGAAACAAGAACGATTGAACACGACAACGCTGGGCGGCGACAAGCGCGCCGTCACCGCCCCCTCCGCGGGTATCAAAACAAACATTTTAGAACGGTTTTAGGTAATAAATAAACTGTATCGAATCTTCATTAAGGATACTATGATCTATATGCTTGTTTATTACAAAATTTACAGTTAGTTCCATCATGGAAATTATTTATGTCACACATTACTATAATAGTGCATAAAATGTTGTTCCTTTATCAGTAGATAAACAAGAGATCCTTGTATGTCTGAAGAGATTAAGATAGATAATAAAGGCAATAAATCACTGTTTATAGTGCTCACAATGACCACCGCTATTTCAGTATATAACCTAATCCATCACGTACCTAACTATGCTATTACAAAATGTTATTTTGCAGTCATGTAAAACTATTCGTACATGCATAAGTAAATTCAACGTCTGCCATATGTAAAACTTTTCCACGGTCACAATAATTTTGTTCAAATTATGTATTTTTCTTGTGTTTTGCTGATTAGTTGAAATATGGCATGTTTTGTGAATTACGACCCCTCTTTAGTTGAAAAATGTGAATCAATTCAAAGAGCTGTAAACATGTCACGAACTCGGCCACTGGGTCAACAACTAGTGCCGATGAAATAAAAGTCCTTGAAGTCTAAAAGTTATGAACTTAAATATTTTATACTTAAAAAGAAAAACAGGGAAAATTACAAACATAATTTATTTTTTTATTACGTCTAACGATTTCAAGCGTATAGGAATTCATATTGCAGACAATCTTAAAAAAACCTTTGGGATATTAGGCCTCAATATTGAACCTAAAACTTTGAAGCCCCCAATTTATTTAATGGCATCGACGAAGCTATAATGTTATATCTATACCTATACGTGTTACAACAGTATAAAGAGAACATCCTGATCGCGTGATCTGTTCGCGGGTAGATAGGTCTCGTCAACGAAACCTGTCAAATTTACATCAAAACAGCTACAAAGTAGCTCGCGATGTCCATATTCTGGTACAGTATTGCACCCTGCATAGTTATTTGTTAATAAATCTGTCTAGACCACGACAGTTTCTAAAACTATTCGATCCAATAGTTAACCGCATAGAGTCAATTTTGATATAGGTACCTCTATTAATATTTATTTCTCTGTATTATTTTATAACTTTTTTATGTCCCTAGCCTCCAAAGAATAAAATTTTTAAATATTTTTGTATTTTTTTACACACTGGTACACCGTACTTTGGTTGGAGACAGAGGGCGTTGCAAAGTGAAAAAACTGTCAAGGGCGTGACAGTCAAAATAAGTATGAGAAAACCTTGTCTACCTAGAGTCCTAGACGAATGTACTTTAACGATATGCAAAGTTATTCAATATTCTAATTACAAGTAGATAAAACAATAAACTTGTACGTACTGAAACTAAGACTGAAACTATTGCTTTTACTATGAATATACAATTTAATGTATTTCTCCTTGGAAACAGTTAGATTGAAATCTGATTCTTGTTAAACGTAATGGTCTAAGTTGGTTCTAACCTAGCCTTCAAATTTAATAACATAAAACCTGAACTAGAAATTATTTTCGATATGTAGATGTGTGTGAAGTGAACCAAACAGTTTTCCTTTTTGGTACGTAAAACATTTTTTCTGAGTATGAAAAGCATCTTTATACACGTACAATAAACTCGTACGTATAATAAATTTTTGTAGTAATAGAAAAAATATAATATGAGAAGAAATTCCCCGAAAGAAAATATTCACCAGGCATTGAAGTAAAATTTATTACAATTCTGCTTATTGGTAATATTTGCTTGTAATATAGAGAAAATAATTTCAAAGTGTATAGTCAATGATAGAGGTAACCAGTACCGTAAATATAATTCAAGTTTTCTAAACATTGCATGAAAGAATTTATTATCTCAAATTGTAAAACTCTTAAATTGTACGAATTACAAAGTTTCATACGCTCTAGTCCCCTTCGATTGAAGGGAGACCCGTATCCCTGCAGTGGGATGATTATGGGTTGATATGATGATGATGATACGATGCTTACATTGCATCAAAATCTTTGTTCTTAGTACTCTACCCTGGTTATCTGTTTTATTTGTTGACTTTGCCTTCCGTTGGTTTTCATTTCGAGTAAATTTAGTAACCTAATCCAGTTTACCTTTATTTATTAGGCAGAACGAGCTTCATCATGTAATACTTATTTCCTGAACTTTTGCGAGTTGGTAATATTTAGCCGGCACTAATGGCGGTATCATTTTAACTTATCGCGATAAGCATACCTCCAATTGATTACTTAATAGAGCTAAGGGCGGTTCAAAGGCGGCCATCATCTATTTTATTAAACTTTGCAAAGCATTTCATTGCCAAGAAAGTAGCTACGCTAACATTCACGCCTTTTTGTAAACAACAATAAAACAAATTAAAGCCTATGCAAAGTTCCCCGTTCAATTTGTTACAAATACAATACGCGTTGTATTTTATATAAAATAAGGCTTTTACGCAATAAAGTGTTATGTGCAAACGCCACTCGTGCTCTCGTGTCACCACGAGGCTTACCCGATTAACGTTGCTAGTTTCCATAACTGACATTAAATGTTTACAATCTTGAAATAATCAGTAGGTTATATGTCATAATTCTTCGCTCGACGAGGCGATCGCTTATTTGCGATATCTCCTTGAAACTATAAAAGATAATAAAATGTTTATTAGCTCTGAAGTCTCACGCAAATCTATGCTATAAAAAATGATGTGCTTTGCTGACGCAGATCCTATGGAGGCGATTGTGACGCAGCAGTGAAATATTCCAACTCTTCAAACAACCAATTGCAAGTGAACGCGTTGTGAGTTGTGACTGTACATTGACTTAAGTGCTTATTCTAAGTACCTGATATACAATAATGATTCTACAGAATAACTACTTATAACAAAGATTATTTTAACTCTAGTGTAAAATGTGTCTCTCTGCATCATCGTAGCTCCAAAACAGTTGATCCGATTCTGATTTTCAGTTCTTTAAAATGTGACTTGATAAAGTTTTGTTAACTTTTTATTCAAGTCTACTTTTATGATTAAAATTTTTAATTTAAGTTTTATACTATTTTTTGAAGTGGACGCAGTCTTATTATATTCAGTATTTAATCTTCATTGACACAGCATCGTAATAAAAGTTATCAAAAAAGTCTATAAGATTATCTCAAATGGATTTAAACATGAGTCAACGCTTTATTACTCAGTTATCGTAAGATTTTACTTTAGATGACGTATATAAAGTGCTATTAACGGAAAACTGAATTTCCGAAACCAATGACATTACGTATACTGTTCAAACAATATAAGTTATTATGCAATATACATTGTATATTTCTCTTGTGGCCTTGTCTTTACGTCGACGATATTTCAGGTTTTTAATCATCACATTTCTATTGATGTGCTTGATTACTCAATGTGGGACACAATCCCACGTATTTGTTTGTTTTATGAAGCAATAGAAAATTTATAAAATGGGCAAAAATATCTCCACCGGGTAATATTTCCAATATACCTCCACATTACCATCTCACAGAATATAAACGTGAAGCAGTAATACCTTTTCACTGGTTCTTGATAAGTATCAATAGCCTATCTGTTGGATAAACTATTAAAATATACAAAAGCTGTCAGTTTATGAGACGGCTTTTAGACGCTATATATATAATACTACTTAATTGCTAAAATCATGATAATAAGTGATGATACTGTATAGGTATGATAAACAAATGGATATTACGTCCATTAACATCTACCTACGCAACGTTATGTTCAATGTGCATTTATTTACAATTTACCTAAATTTAATTATGTATGTTTTGTTGACGAATGTACCTATTCATAATTTATCTATAAGTAATTATAAATAAAACTAAAATAGTGTTTAAGACTTCATATACAATTTTAAAAAGACAACAAATGTTTTTTTTTTAATAATTGAAAAATACAATGAAAAACAATTTTACTCTAAATTATTTAGTAACAATATGCAATAGGCAATCAAGCTAAAAAAATCTAATAATCCGTTTTTTTTTTATATAACATGTTATTGATTAAAATAATGTACCTACTACTACTACTGTCATATCCACCCACTTGGTCACACACAGTTTCTTTGACACGTTGACTCATCCAATCGCTGAATCACACAGAGATTTAAAAAAACGTCTTGCCAGAATATTAAAACTAAATGTTAAAGTAACTTCTATTCTTATTTATTTTAAACCGAATTTATTTTAAACTATGGATACTATACAGTTCGACGTGTTCAGCCCCCAAGAAGATAAATTTCAAAGTAGTGAACTACTCCGTCTAAAAATCTCAGTAAAAAATAATATCGGTTAGCAGTCTATTATATGTAGTCAAGTCATCAACATAATACTGTTATTGTCCGACACGTTAGGCTGCGTTTACAACTACAAGAAATTTCACGCAAGCAGACAGCCTGCAGACAATATCTGCGAATTGTCGCGCAAGTGATTAATAAAATGTCTTGTCTTATCTGTCTAAACGTATTTGCAATTTTTCTTCAATAAAATCACTGAAGAATTCCGCGGGTTTTTCCGCGAGAACTTGCAGATATAAACGCGGCCTTAGAAGTCAAATGGTATGTTGCTCTCTTTCTCTATTTAAACTCTCGCCTTAATAGGCACATTTTACAGTACTCACTGCTCGTTTCGCAAGATAGTATAAATAAAAACATGAAATAAACTGAAATACGAATCCATCTCGGTCCTGCGTCATAAGCTTTTAATTTGGACAGAGTAACGTAGTTTTTGAATAAATAAACTTGTTATTACAACTCTATAAATACAAGTCAAC
This sequence comes from Endotricha flammealis, assembly GCA_905163395.2. Lineage (NCBI taxonomy): Eukaryota > Metazoa > Arthropoda > Insecta > Lepidoptera > Pyralidae > Endotricha > Endotricha flammealis. The sequence goes on along the minus strand of LR990860.1, from coordinate 7,927,033 downwards.
TACCAATTTAAAATATTACATGCGTTAAACATATACATTATATATATAACTTGTAGCGTAACTGCGTAAGTACAACACCCCATGAAACGAACTACATTGTTATTTAATTTATTATATACTTACGCGTAAAATACAGAATTAGTCTGACGAAGAAAATGAATCAGATATATTTAAGCGAGTATATCCAAAATAAACAATGATGTTAGTTCCAAAATATCAGAGAGAAAAACAATCAGGAAACACCTTTCAATTTTCAAGTATTTAAATTTGACTTTTTAATATTCTTTGCCCGAGACACTGAGGTTACATGAGACTAAATATAATCATTTTATATAACAATTGATTTAAATCCTTAGATTTTTAAATCCTTAGGCGGAAATTAAATTAAAATTGCGATTTTCTAATTAAGGCATGTGACAGACCACTTTCTATCAAGTCGGTCTTGTTGCTAACCTATTTCTCGTATTACTTATCAGCTTGAAACAATAGGTAGGTAAGCAATACACGTGTGAATGAGCGACCGTGGAGCGAACTGATTAAGCGTATTGGCCTTCACCACACCCATGGGAGCAGCCTGGGACGGCCGACCTTAGTAACCTTGATTACTCTTTCACACACGACCATATACACTTCATAATTGAAGGGCAACTAAAGACAAATGTCTATTTTTAAATTCCTAGAAGAAAAATGATTGTTGTAATAATGATAAGAAGAAAATTAAAAACTTTACAATAAAATTTTAATGTTTTTACTGTTATAAACTACTTATATGTAAGTTATGTTTCAATATCCCAAAATGCTTAAGTATAATAATGATGAAATTATTTTGCTAATTAGTTAAAAAGCGCCTGTATTATACAATATGCCGCATGTTTATCAGAATATTTTCTCGTCAAACTGAACCTTAAATTTCAAAGAATATTACAAAAAAAAAAGAATTTCTTATTATTTGAATTGATCTAAGTAATTTGATTGACTTCAGACAGGCTTTTGCTACGACACCGGTCAATTGCAGGAGCGTAAGGTTAGTAAGGCTCTCACAACAATGGGCGCCTCGAAGTCTCGAACTTCGGCCTAGGGCGACATTGGGATAAGGCGATCGTATTGGAATAATTAGTACTTCTCACTAGCTGTAAAAAATGTTTTATTATCTGTGACTCTGTGTGATTTATTTGTGCCTTGTTCAGAACCTTCTCAGCAAGGCCCTATTTCTCGAAACTTATTAGACTAATAATATTAGTACATGAACTAATATTTTCTACTAGTTTGCTAGTGTGCGTTTCTCGAAGCTACGGTAGTAAAATATTAGTTACTAGTTGCCAACTAATAAATATTAGCTAAAATTACCTGAGTAAATTCAATTTGGTTTCATAAAAAAATGTGATAATAAATACTCTTGTAAATTACGCTGATAAAGCTATTAGTCTCAGAAGTCTTGTAAAAAAAATTTGTCAAAATTATTAGACCTCAGTTTCGTTCGTTTGATCGAGCTAACTAAATCTGCAGATATTACATTACACTACATTGTTTAAAGAATAACATTGCTTGAGACAGGTGTTTATATTTTATACTGAATTATTGTATGTTCACTTACCATTGTGGCTTTTTTAATATTCGGCCAGTAGGCATCTCGTACGTAGGTCCTTCGCGGCAGAAACTACCCTAAGAGACTGTCATTCTCTTGAGGTAGTTTCTGCCGCCAAGGCCAGTTTTGTAATTTTCTCCCACTTTTTCCGCTTATCCTGCTTCGATAAAACGTCTGAGAAACCCCCAAACAGAATGCCTTTTGCTTCTAATTTGCTTCTAATATACTTCTCAAAACCATTAACTTTAGATCCATGATATATTGAAATTAATTTACATTTTACAAAACAATCCGCTTTTACCGCCAATATGTGCAAATGACAACATCAAACGGAACCAAAAGTGGCGGAAACTTTTCCCGCATTTTTTATGAATAAGTAAAGAGGCATGAATATTATGTGTATTCAGCCAAGCCGGCCTAATATTTTTAATTAGTCGGCTACTATTAGTTATTAGTCTAGTTCGTGTTTTTGAGAAACAGGAATTATTAGGTCTAGTAATTTTTACACTAATAACTAGTAACTAATATACTAGTAAACTAATAGTTTCGAGAAATAGGGCCCAAATGATTGCTAGTGTACTTGCCATATGCTAAAGTAGCTATTCTAGTAATTTTCTTAACATCATTAGAGACTTTCTAATGATGTTAAGAAACTCTCAAATAAAGAGTCTAACTATAAAATTATACCACTTATTCAATGATATCTGGTACAATGTTTTAGTCGCAAACTAAAATACAAGTCGCTTATTGTAGCAATTGACGTCACGGTACAAAAATAATACAAAGAAAACTTATAAAAGAAAAATGCAGAGCAATGACTGAAAAATGTTTAACAATTATTTAGAATCTATCATCACTATTATCAGTTTTTCCATGACGTCTGTTTTATTAGTTGTGTGTTAGTACTGTAATAGACCATACACGATTTATTAATTACTAGCGGAAGTTGATCTACTCATGGAAAATTCATAATTGCAAAATAGATAGATCATAACTTGGACGTAAATCTAATTCTCATGCGGGCAAAGCAGTTTTATGGTCGAGGAACACTTACAATTTTTTGGACTACTATACTTTTTATCCCGTTAATGTGATCAATATCCACCGGGTGGTTCCTATCGGATGGGTAAAGGAAAAGAGGCCAAAATAAAAAGAGAGATGGGAAGACGAAATTAGCAAATTTTAAAAAGATTGTAACCTCTGGAAGGAAGGGATGATTTGAGGAACTTTTACCCAGTAATGGGTAGCAAATTTTTATAAATGTGTGTTTTTTATAAATAGAATTTTGTGAAATCACATATTAATTAATCGTTAACTTACAAAAAAAAGTAACCTCTGTGCAAAATTTTAACTCTACAATGTTTTTGGATGTCCATTGATCAGCTAGTCATGTCTTTTATTTTTATATTAGATGTCCATTGAAGTAATTGTCTAGACGCAATCGAAGGTTAAAATCATCATGGCAATTGCATAATTGAGCCTAGTAACATTAACAATGAAAAATACATACAATAGAATTAATGAGAAAATGGGTTTCTTATCGGGGTAACGCGGGTAATGGGTGTATTATTTATTACACACGGTAATTTACTTACATCGTCGGGAATTTCTAAGAATTTTCCTAATTTCATTGCAAATAGACAAAACGAAATTATAATTTTAAGGGTACTATAAACGTTATCGCTGCTATAATACAAAATTATGGGTTTGTTATGACGTAAATAAAACGGCTGTATGCTTATGTAAAATCACCGTACGAAACATTTTTGTATGGATATTGATGTAAGTGTAATTACGTCAATCAGAAAGGGATATCGTCTGTGTATGATGCAATCATGTTTATGCTGACAAATGTTTGTCTTGCGGGATTTTAGGTATAAGAAAAGAGAATCCCACAAAAGTTGTACTTTCAAAGCCAGAACTAACCTGACTTTCCTACAGCAGTAGCACAGTATTATAAATACTACTACTACTGTAGCAAGCCGATACCGCTGTATCTCTTTATTTTATTTATTCTTTATTGCACAAGGCATTCTCTACTAGTCAACCATCGGATAAGGAGAGATATTGTTGGCGGGACAAAAATTTAAAACAAATATCTACTGATTACCATAAATCTACTGTGTAGAGATACAAAATTACAACTGTAGTAAACCGTTTTTGAGTGAAAAAAAAATATTGCGGATAGGAAGTGGAAAACAGTTGTTTACAATGGAATTTTTTCTTTTTAAAGAAAATATTGAATTCTCTTAATAAAAGTAAAATTTTTAAATAAAAGTACCTACTTTGCTAAAACTTATGGCACAGATCACATACCTAATTATATTTATTAGGAGAATGTTAAAATAAGATCCTTATCCTTTAATTTATTTTTAATATACCATGATTTTTTCTTCAGGACTGTCTATAACACACACACACACACAGAGTTCAAAATATAGACTGGCAATAGGATAAAACAACAAAATAAATTATTTAAAATTCCAATTCGAGTAAAAAATTCATTAAAACACGATTTTTAATTATTGAAGACACCTATTCGGGTTTTTTAGTATCTTTATTTAAGAATGAAACAACTTGACGTAGTGCATTATAATTGTGTGGTTTTGACCGCATCTCAGACGTGCCTATACTAATACGTAGGTAGGCATTACGTGCAATATTAGTAATCCAAATAAATTTTGTGCTAAAAATAAAGTTAAAATATAATTAATAAAGTTAAATCTTGCGTAGTATTGAACATAATTGTAACAATTTCTACACGCTTGCAACAGTGAAAATGCGGCATCGGGCAACGGTTGGCGTCATTCAATCTAGCGTCACAGACTCTGTGACGTGTTAATAACGAGATAGAGTTTCTTTTGCCAAATGTGAGTCACCGTCGATATAAAACCGCTTGAAATACGAAACAAACACCATTCCGTATCAAACCTTCGTAAAACACAGTGCTATATTTTTATTTGACCAATGTTTTTGAACGGTGTCGAAGTGATCAATTCAAAGTTGGAAAACATAAGTTTGGATATTGAAAGTACGTACATAAACACTATTATATTTTGACAATAGTTATTATTTATATTAATTTGAATTATGTTCAATCCTGGCATGTGTATTTTCGATATTACACATATTTATTTTTATGAGAAAAAATATTTTTACGACTTGTTTTTATAACTTTTGATTATTTGAATATTTTACAGCTACATAAAATATATCTATTATTTTTTATTTTACAGAAAACATGCAACCTAAAGCCGATAGACCGCCACTGGCTCCTAGAGCTGAGCTGCCTCTTCTGCATCTGACACCGTCAGATTGTGGGCAGAAGAAAGCTGACGGCAGTCCTCATCCGAAGGCTGTCAACCCCTGCCTACTGAAGCCTCAACACGATATACCCGCAACACCTCCACCGCGAAGCAACCAACAACCCCTTGAGTTTTTCCCGAAAAGAATAGGATAAATCAACATTTGGCATCAAAAATCGAAATAAAATTGAAATGGCAAGATGCCATTTTGTCGGAACACGGTCTTTTCCACGAAGTCGTATAAAAATATGCCGCCGATATTAACGTGAATACGCAAATGCCAGATCGGAGTAAACTTTAGTGAAATTTGTGAGCCAAAGTATATGCGTCAGTGTCCATCATTTGGTAGTGTGTTAAACTGCTCAAGACCGCGGAAATGTTATGAATATTTATTTACGAACCATTATTTATTGACATTTAAGTGCATTACTCTGTGTTACTTTGCAACTACTAACAAGGTTTATTTATCAGACATATTTTGTTATTTTTGAGATTGTATATATGTAACAAACAAGATAGTAGAAATATGCGTATAAAATGTGGTTACCGTCCAGTTAAGTTAGTTAAGATTATTGTGGCAAAAGCTAAAATTGTTCCTAATACTTTTATTTGTAATATATATAAAAAGTTATAGTGTGCTGATTGATATAAAGAAATAAACATGCCACTATGTGATAAGCCATAATATTTACATAACGATAAATATTACTAGCTGATTTATTTTTAAGATATTGTACATACCTAGTTCCTAATCTCGAATAATTTTTTTATTAAAAAAATATTTAAATACGATTATGCTTATATTCCTGTCAGATACCCTTTATACACACACCTACAGAAAACCACGTTTTCCTTTACTTACGGTATTTAATATATATAAATATGACCTTTATTGTCAATTATAAAAAATAAATAATAGTCATCATTGAACTAGCTGACATAATATATAGCTAAGGGCTTAGCTCTAACATTAGAAGCCCCACAACTTAGAAGTCTAGATTTTAAAATATCACCTACTAGATACTCTACTTTTTTCAATTATCAGAATAATTTAAATACGTTTTCTGTCAGATACTATTAATCATTAGATACATAGTATAAATTGAAGTCGCGCTGTCTGTCCGTATGTATGCTAAGATCTTTAAAACTACGCAACGGATTGATGCGGTTTTTTAAATAGAGAGAGTGATTCAAAAGGACGGTTTATACGTACAATACATTCCGAAATTCCCATGGGAAAGTGGGATACACGCTAACAAAGTTGCACGGGTTTCGCTAGTGTTATGAATAAGATCATTACATTTTTACGTAAAAACGGCGTCATGGATTTTAAAACATGCTACACACGTTCACGTATCTAGAGTACTTATTATATCGGAAAATACTGATGGGATAACATACGTGCTATTAATATATTTTATCATTCAGAATGTAATTTAATAAACGTCCCAATATAATCATGAAATGATCTTAAATAACATCAAAAACAATCTTAAATGAATGATGATAGTTGTTATTTTTCCATTCAAAATTACAGAAAAGGGTAAATAATGACAGTCAAGAATACACAAAGGCAAGTCACCTTCAATGTTTGTAGGGAAGTGTACAAACAACCATTAACTAGGGCAATGATCTCACAAACTACCCCCGTTGACGGCCGAGTAATTTCAGTAATAACTGGCACAAGTATCAGGAAGTACAGAAATTAGAGACAAAAATTTGACATAGAAAGAAACAAAATCATTAAATATATTTTTAGTGCTAGGGTATAAAATGGGCATATGTTAAAAATTAATCTTCGTTTTGACATGCAATAATATGCTTCCATTTTTTTTATTATTTTGAAGCGATAGTGTAATAGTTTGCTAGATAATAGCTAGCAAACTTACGCTAGACTAGATATTACTTAAATTATTATAAAAATATGTTTTTATTTATCAAAATATTTTTTTAAACAAAAACAAAAAATCGTTTTATTATACTGTACATATAAATTCAAAAACAAATATTTTTATATAAAAAAAAACCATTGTAAACATTGTCTTCACAAGCGACGGGACAATTAAATTTTTGAATGACGCACGTATGTACAAGAATTGATCAATTTCATTTCTAATTCATTGAATAGTTTACAGGAAAAAATCTTCTGTCTCATTAGATAACTACAGTCATTATTTAAATGCGAAATTAATTATATAATATTATGTTTATCGAGAAAAACATAAAATGGCATTCCAGTGACGTTTTAATTTGTAGAGCAGTAAATTTTAATCCTAAAAAACGTTTGTGGGTGGACGGCGGATATTTCAAGTGATCCCAATTGCTCTAATGTGTTCAGGTTTGAGTCACTCTTGTTGTACATAATTTTCCTGTCTTATTTGGAACATTGACATCTTTATACGGATTTAAGAACACAGGAAAATCCTAATAGTGTTTTTGTAACAAAATTTACTTCTAAATATTCTGACACTGTTTTGTGTGTCCAATTCTAGATAAAGTATTTAATATCTTTGTATCTATCGATTTCGGGTGATGTTACCGGCAATGGCTATGTAACTTTTATATTATGCCTTCTATGAAATAACATAAAAACTGCTAATTTGTCTGATTCAGTTCATATAGCGTTGTGAATCTGAATGTACTTTTGTACATCGGATGAATGAAGCTATTAATTGAGATATTTATATAAAGTAAAATTTTCACTATAGTAGTCAAATCATAATAACAAAAACTTCTAGCATAGCAGCTAATAACACTCTAGTTTGACGTATGCCTAGAATATAGAATTCTAGATACACAAAAATGTACTAAAGGAGAAGATATCTTTTTACATGTGAATAGATTTCTGTCTTGCACTATAATGTATTATGTAAGTTAAAATAATTTTACTGAATCAAATAAAAATATATTTTATGACGACTATCTCAAAACCCGTGGATTGATAAGATTGCGACGTAATAGACATGCTTAAAAAAATTGACGCACGCCGGCCGGTATATTGACGAGGCTTTCTTCAATACCCTGATAAGCTTGATCCTACCTTGTTTTGATAATTCTGCTATCAATTATTACAACTAGATGACAATCTACTTAGGTGCTCAAAAATATCAAGTCCATATCATGAAAGCAACCGGCAAGAAACGTAAACGTAAATGTTACAGTAAATAATTAAACAAGTACACGATCGATACTAACATTAGAAACATAATAATAACTACTATATTTACTGACTACGACGTTAAGTGATATCGAACATGGCACTAGAATGTTCGCAGTGATCAAACAAAAGCCGGAGCAGTGCTCAATGTTTTCAATTGTCTTTATAGATTGGTGTACTTACCTCAAAAGCCGAGTGATCGATAACAAATGATAATTCTATCAATTTTTTTATTTAGTATTGAATTTAAAGGTTTTGGGGACCTTCCGCTGTGGTCGCTGACAAAACCTGATGTGCCGTGATACGTACGGCCTCTATTGGCGGCTGAAACAAGTGAAGACTTTCAAAATGACAAGAAACGGCACTATTATAATTCAATAGAAAGTTTTAGATTTTTACGTGAACGAACATGGAATTTTTTTATTTGGTTTTAGTATGTATACAATTAATTGCGTAGAATGTTAATGATATCATTTCCTTATTTACGATATGATATCAATTTATCAGGTGTAAACATAGATGCAGTTTACAATGTTGATTACCTTTAAGTGATAGTTGAGTGAAGAGATAATTTGTTATAAATGCAATAGGTATAATTTTTCTACGTGTACCTCTCTAAATATTAGTAAGCCTAGACGAAAGAGCGTCCTGCGCCCTGAAAATGATGCGCGCGCATTCTCCGGTGACGATCCTCACAAGCGGGATGTTTCCAACGTTCTTTTCACCCCGCCATTGATGACAAACCCTACTTCCCTCTCTTTCACTCCCAAATGAAAAGAAGAAGAGAGCAATCAGCACATCGGTACATCAAAAAAATAAAGGCTTTCGTGAGTCACAGCCTGCTGGAGGATTACTAAGCTTCTAAAATAAACAAAACGGGGCGAAACGCTTTTGTTCCAAACAACGCAATAGTTCTTTCTAGAAAATTTTTACATGGACATTTTCAATAAATACTACTTTGAGATGAGCCAAACCTGTTTTTATGGATATCCTCAAGTTAAAACACCAATAACCTGAAACAAAAAAGTATTTACATTAGTAGAGATTTTTTTATATATATTTTTAAAAACGTGTGACAGAGTGGTAAACATTTATTTATTGAAAATGAAATGATAATGTTTATTTCAGAAATTAGGCCTCCACAGGCACTTTTTCTTGTTTACAACTTGTATAAATAAAAGAAAATAAACGTTATAAACTACCACCATTTCGGAAACAAGCAAAATGGCCAACAATAAAAGAAATGGCGAAAGAAAATTTTGAGATAGAGGCCTTTTTGAGTGGAATTAAGTTTAAAATACGTTTATATTATTGATGAAATATCTATTATCTGCATAAATTTTACTATAATCTGTGTAAATGTAGGCCACCGCAATAGCATATAACAATTACTAACAAAAAATTTCCTTGTCTGTTTTTCTTGCGAGAAAGTTTTCCTGTTGAAGCCAATCAAACTTTGTCATGGTTTGTTTGTGATATGAAACATAAAAGGTATCGGTACAAAAAAGTTTCTTGTTCATAAATTCTGAGTCTTTCCAAGAAAATGAATTGAATGCTAGCCGACACAACTTAAATATTATTTGGAAAAAATTACAACATGAGTGAATCCATACTAATATTATAAATGCGAAAGAGTATATTTGTGTGTTTCTCCTTCTTTCACGTCGAAAGTAACGGAAAAAAGGATTGACATGTTTTTTTTTAGGTTAAGGTCTGGAGTGTGATATGGGCTACTTTTTATCCCGGAAATACGACATATTTCCCTCGGAAAAAGACAAATCAAAGGCAGATCCTCTGGACCATGCCGGCAAACAGCTAGTTACTAATATTTTACTACGATGTTAGTAAAATTATCCAATTTTCGCTTAGAAAAGTCCTATCTTTGAATAATCTCAACTACATTGTCATTCGACGTCATTAAAAATTAAATATTTTATTTAACCTTACGTTCTAAATACACAAATTTATTCGATTTAAGATGCAAATAACGATGCCAAACGATATGGTATTTCCAAAGCGAGAAATCGAAAGGATTTCTAACAAAATGGTATTCCTTCCTTGCAAAAAAGCTATAAAACATCCCCAGGTTTTCCTCTTCAACGAATACCTTTTGTCTTTATATGCAACCTGTTAAGATACCTATGGCGTGTGATAAGCACCGCAACTCATAAACGCACGTATCAAGGGCATGACGCCCTTTGCAAACGATACGACGATGGGATATAACAAGAAACTTGATCTATTTTATTAAAATATCATATAATAGATTCAAAACTTAGAGTGGCGATAGCCCAGTAGTACAGTCAGCCAATGAAAGAGGTAACAAGGCCGTATGTAATTATGATTCAATTTTACTAAATATTATGTGAAGAGGTTTACTAGATTTTTTTATCAATCGTATTCATATTGTAATTACAAAGTTTCATAACGATGCTTACACTATTCGCATAAAAATCTTTTGTTCTTATTTCTCTAACTTGGTGACTAGTGGTGACATCTTTTATTTTTTGACTGTACATCCCTATAGAGGAATGTGGAACGTACTACAAAATTCGAGTTTTCAGATTTATGTACATACATATTTCAAAATTTTCTAATGATCACTTGCTCGGCGGTTAAGGAAACCCACAAACGAAATTATATATAAACGTGGGACCTAACCTAAGATCTAGAACCTTAGGTCTGTTTCCCCTCTGGGTCGTGGACAGTCGCTCCACGTATAAATCGGCATCTTGGCCAATCCCTTAGACATAGGTAGCGGACCACGCCAATCCTAATGATTTAAGAAACGGATAACGCTAGGAGGAGGGGACTTTCAAATGCTAACCCCGGCTATACACTATTCGAAGTTGATCGTAGTTAGGCGAATGTAATAGTGTAGAGAGGCACCTCGTTTTTACTTTTCCTTCGTTTTCAAACTTCGTCCTAACTTCGCATTGATGAATTTCACGAAATGAAATGAAATGAATGAAATGAAATCGTTTAATTCAGAAATTAGACCTTCACAGGCACTTTTTCTTGTCATTTACAACTTGTTTAAATAAAGAAAATAAACTACGTTATATACTACCACCATTTCGGACACAAGCAAAATGGCAACCGGTAAAAAGAAATGGCGAAAGAAAACCGGTTACGGCCTGTTTTGTCATTTTGTACTTTTTCTTTTTTTTTTTCTCCTTTTTTTTCCACTCATTAGTTACAATGTAGGTATAAGTACATTAAAATTTATAAGAAGAATACGCGGAATGTTACGAGTACTATAGTAGAGCTTGAGTAAATGTCTTTGATCTAATTTACTGTGTGTGTATGCCTCTAAAGTTAGTTCATGTAAAGTGTTGCTACGCAGCGCTTACCCATTTATGATTATCCCTCCATGCCCTCCAGGTTTAATTTAGATCAAAGAACAGGTAACTAAATCCTCAAAGAAACACCTGAATATATCGAATATATTCATTTTGTAGGTAAACGTTTCAAATTTAAATGTTTGATTTGATATACTGTACTATGTGTATGACTCTTGTCTCATAAAGTTAGTACTTAATAAAACAGAAAATTTCGTAAAATTATCACACAAACTAGAGCAGGGTTAGGGTATCTAAGATGAATAGGATTGATTTGTGACTCATTTTAAATAAACTCTACCTATAATCGTCATTCTACAAATCAACCTAATTTCCCTAACAATGCATGCTAGTTTCGGTTATGAAAAACATGCGTGATTAACTAAAAGATGGCGCAAGACATTTATGGAACACAAGCAATGAAATATGAGAATTCTGCACCATTGAACTGATTTAAAACTGTTATTGTAACCAAGTCCTTGAATTTTGCGAGCGTTTTGGCCAAACCAGGAAGAAGATCGCGTGTCAAACTTCATTACAATAGGAGTATGCCGTGACCCGCGCCGTGGTGCGTGTGCGTACGGCCTTTGATGCTCGCTTAGTAATGATCGTTGCACTGTCTGTTTTTATCGGTCAATCAATAATTTTTTAATACTGTTTACAGTCAAAATTATTAAACAATCGAACATAAAGTGTGTACTAAAGATATATCACATCTGTATTTTTAAAGAGGAGTCAAGAATTCTCAGCTTTTAATATGGAATTTAGAACATCCGACCGATAGGTTTAAACGCGACCTAAGTACCATGTAGGATACTACAGTAGGTACTTAAATCTACAATAAATTACTGATTGCTCTGACCGACAGCAACTTGCAAATGTGAACTACATAGAAAGTTACTTTTTAGAGCGATAAACTGGGTAATTCAGCGACTGACACCACGATGGATTGGAACCATGGTGTCAATCGCGGAAGGACTGTTTTTGAATTGACTGATTGACACCATGGTGTTTTTGAATTGACTGATTGACATCAATCAACCATGGTGTCAATCAGTCAATTCAAAAACAGTCCTTCCGCGATTGACACCATGGTTCCAATCCATCGTGGTGTCAGTCGCTGAATTACCCGATAAACTGCTCGAAAGATGCAGCGAGTCATCGTTGTTAAATTACAAGTCTAAACGTATTTGCAGCGAATTGGTCGCTGTTGTGCGTCGACAGTACGTAGTCGACGCACGAGTAGCGACCAATTCTTCGCAGCATCTCACGATAGAGTTTTCGGAGCTTGTCAGTTCAATTTCGTTCTCGATATGATTGTACAGTATAGATAGATTTATACATAGTTTTTTTTTCCTTGCAACAATTAATATAAACTACCTACCTCCAAGATAATTATAATTTTCATGACATCCATTAATTTCATGCGTACCTATATACTTCTGCGATAAGACGCGACAGTTGCAAGAATAAATTACAAGAATGAATATGATATAAACGATATTGCAATAACTTCCGCGATATCTTTATTTATTTATTGTGCACATGTTTAAGTATTATTGCACATCTTACGCGAATTCTTCCGCGAGAAATTGCAAAATAATACGCGGCCTTACAGTTAAATCTATTATTTAGGATTGGTGTAAAAGATACTATATTTCATTATAACCCATAATATAACCTTTACTAGCGAACACCTGGTATAATATACCTGCAGAATTCCATCATCCTCGTTCCCATGGTAATCCTTTCTTTACGTAAAAATTCGTGTACAAAACATCAAAATGATAATGAAAACCGCATCAAAATCTATAGCTTGATTTAGAAGAAGTTAAAAGATAACTAAACAGATGTAAAAAAATACTTTATTTTAATAGTATAATACAATTTAATGTAACAACACCCGCTATTAAAATAGAAGTTTATTACACTCATTTACATAATAGCTAACGAAGAAAGACTACCGTGACCTATATTTTGTTACAATCAATATTCTGCAATTCGATCTGCAATGTCAGAGTCAATCAATAGTCTACTAAAGTCTACTTGAACGTAAAGAGTGTAAACTACGCTATCTTCAAACATAGCCACCGCATGAAATACGCAGTAATGATCGTAGTGCAGTAAACTTCTTTTTCTAAGTAATATTAGTGGATATTTCTACATAAACTTAGCAACTTGTTATAAGATTTGAAAAGACACAAAGAAACCAATTTATTCTGCATTGGTGCTCAATTAGCATAGAAATTAATTTTGAATTTTAAAAATCCATGAAATTTCCGAGATGCCGAGGATCCGAAATTATGGATATTTTTTTAATAACGTCAAACATTGTTCTAATGTTCTTTGGATCTTTGAGATGTTATCAGTACGACTTAATTAAGAGTTGTTTCATAATTAGTCCAACTTGAACTATAAACATAGCTTCGTACCGTTAAACAAAACATAATATTGGTAATAAAAAAAATTAAAAGAGTAGGAAAGTAAAGAAAACGAAGTAAACTAAAGAAGTAACATTTTTTTTTTATTTTATGAAGAAAAATATTGCCTTTACTTTTCGCTCAAAACTGTAGACAAAATCATTTTATGCTACTAGTAGCGCCATCTGTGAAAAACAGGCTGAAAAACGAAAACTACTACTACGTGCGCTTTTCCTTCAAAGTTCGTTATCAACAAGCATTCTCTACGAAACTCTCCGAGTTTGTGGAAACATTGGTAGATGGCGCTGTTAGCGAATTGTTGTTTTCACAAAATAATTCTATCTCCTATCTGTAATAATTTTACATACAATCTATAAATAAAAAAATATACATATCTTTCTGACATAATAATGATAAATATTCGTTTGTGTTGTTCGAACTAATATTAGAAATTTCTGTAACAATGTATTTTTTACTAATTGAAGTAGAGAATCTCTAGAAATATTATGTTGAGTCTACTTGCGCAAGTAAACATCCATCAATTAGAATTTGTAAAATGAAGGTTTTACAACCAGTTTCACATTTTAATTCTACATTAAGTCTCAAGTTATCTTTTTTTTCTTTGGTTTGACAGTGACAGCTGTAATTTAATGTAACATTAACTTTAAAAACGCGTTTCAAAATCTGACAGTTACTTTCGCCAGTTTTACATCAAAATCAATTTCTTGTACCCTATTTAAACACAATATTGAGACAACAGTATAATATTTCGTGCCGGTGTCAAACAATGGACTTGCTCGAGTGTTCAGCCCCAATTCGCAACCCTTTCGTTTTAATGGGAGGGTGAACTTGTCCGGGTGTGTATTCCTCATGCTCCAACAGTGATTCATAAATGCTACGGTACTTACCGATTACTTAATTCATTTAACCGCATAAGTTACTCGAAATGGAATAATTACTCGATGGGACTATTGTCTTTCTTTACAATTTTTGTTTTTTGTTAAAATAATGGAACGAGTGATTTTTATACAAATGACGCTCATTAGCTCAAAGTAATATACAATCTCTGTGTATGGCACCAAAAATTATGTGCGACATAACAACAGAAGTAGATTAAGAGAGGTAGGGCAATGCGGATAATTCGCTCAAATCGGAGCAGCCCGTCTGGGGAAGGACCTCCACTTTACAGAAGATCGTAGCCAAATAGCATTGGACTCGGCCATGTTGTGTTCCTACGGTAAGTAAGGCCTCCAAAGCTCCACTTGGGGGGTTGGGAGGGTTTCAATGCATGAGTGATACCTCTGGTATTACCTGCGTCTATATGTTACGGTGATGCTTACCATCAGGCGGGCCGTATACTTGTTTGCCACCTTTGTGGCATTAAAAAAAAATATATATATTAACACTTTAGCACCATGTAATCCACCCTTTGGAATTCCCTTTGGAATTACATCGCAACAAGTGACAGCAGCAGATGGGTTTGAAACGGTATTAAAAGTGTCAAATTGACTACTCCTGTTTCTGACTATAATGGGAAGATGACCTAGCTAGATCCTAGATATCACTAAAATACCATAGAATATAGAAATTCGCAATAAATCAAACGAAACGAATCCCGCAGCGAGTCAAATATTTTTATCGATGGATTTTTTTTAATTTGACTAATAGTCCTTAGTAGTACTCCCTTTCACATATTTGTACATTAAGTATGTAGTTAGGTACTTCAAGTGACGTTAATATTGTCTCAATTTAGTTACGTGTTTTATGACACTGTTAGGACTTAGGAGACTATTATTTCCAAAAATATTCATAACGACTATTGACGGTAAAAATATGGATCCGGTGTTGAGTATCCCATTGAGGCTATAAATAATTTATTAATGTACTTTCAACTGAGGGAGACATTGTACAAAGTATCAGCTATTTTTGACATGTATAGGTAATATGTACTTTATTTACTTACTATAGTATCTACGATAGTTTGGTATGCTTTCGTACCACCAATCGTAATTAAATTTTACATACAAGTTACGTAAGGGGTACTCTACAGATATGGACATAGGGCAACTTTCATCTCAAACTATTTATTCCGTAAGGCCAAAAACAGACGGTGAATCCCAAATGTGACGACACTGAAACTTCTAGTTCTTCCTTTGACGGACCACACATGACGCAACCCTTTTGAAATCGGTTTGAAACGCGTTGCAAACTAGTTACATTGAAATCAGCATGCAGTGCAGGGGCCCGACGTATAGCTATACACCTTTCTTCATAGAACGAATCGTATTAATTGTTATCTAGTTCTAATTAAACACATCGTGACATTAATTTACATAGCTATATCGTCACTAGTCTATTTGAAACACTTTAAAATATCTTACTTAGATGGCCAATAAAATAAATCTATATGACTTTAATATAATTTAGGTCTATATCAAGTATATTGTAGCTGAATTTTAAGGATATTAAGTAAAAAATTCAACAATAAAATATTGGTGTCAATGATAAATATAAAAAAAAAACTCGAGCTACATTCGTCGGAGCCTATCTTTACTTTGCAAAGGGTCCCCTCTGGCCAATGTATGACCGTTATAAAAGAACTTGTTGACGTGTATCGTGAGAAAAAACGTTGTTCAATACATCTTATCTTATCGGTTTATGTAACCGAGCTCTAGAGCTAGATTTATTGAGACTCGTAAAATACGATGTAAATCGTAGAATAGTATATTCATTTTCTTATTTAACCAGCTCCGTTTAAAGGTTTTTTTTTGTAAAAAAATGTTTTGGTATAATTTGTATTAAGTTAAAAAATATATTATTCTGAATGCCAATTTGTACAATTTCTGTAAACAAACAAAAGTCATTTTTGCGTCATATATAATTTTGCATTTAATATTAGTAGAATTACTTTTGTATGACATTATTGGTTTAATTACTTTTGTGTGGCATTAGTAAATTTCAATAAATTATTATTGAACTATGTTTATTAAAACTCGTATTTAAAAAGGATGGCTAAATCAAATTCCCTAGCATTTATTCCCTACTAATTGTACCTGCGACAAATATTAGTAACATAAAAAAAATGTCTAAAGTCTACGTTATTAGCTAAATTAGTTAACTTATTTAGCATTTTCAATGTTATGTTAACATTCGAGACTGGCCTTCGCATGTTGTCATGCCTTAAGTCTAGCCTTACATCACCACTAAAATTATAAGTTCATGTTTATAATAAATATTACTTTATATAATTAATACATTACAAGTACCCGCACCTTTGGACAAGCCTATTATTCCCATTTAAAAATTAAAACCTAGATTTTTCTATTATTTACATATATATTATAAACGCCAAGTGAATAAAAAAATAAAATTACTTTTCAGTGAACGTCTCTAGATGGAAGGCTTATTGTTATTCAGCAGTGGATTAGATTAATACGTTTAAGCTGAAATGATGATGTTAAAACATAAAACTTTCTTGCCAAAAAAAGTCCTATTTGTGGGGTGGAAGATTGAATGGGGATTTTTTATTTTTGTTTAGGTTTTCTTGAAAATTTATTGTAATACTAGCGAACCCCACGCAACTTCATTTGCGTGTATCTTTTAGGTTTGCGTGTATTCTGTTAGGCTTTCCCGTGGGAATTTTAATTTTTTTCTCTCCGTAAGAACCATCCTCGTACTTCAAGGAATATTCTAAAAAAAGAATTAACGAAATCGGTTCAGCTGTTTTCGAGATTTGCGCTTAGCACATTTAGCGATTAATTTTTTATATTATAGATTCTGATGAGGGGAGGATAGACACAACTAGCAAGTAGTACTAATAGTAGGTATTATAACAGCAACAAGTTGTATTATAAACTCAAACATATATGGAGAGCGACCACACATATTACTTAGTACTGGGATATAGATCATCACTTCGGGCACAATTTATATTTGTAACACAATTTAATAAAGATAAGCTTTAACACATTTTATCCTACGTTATCAGGATATCAGGACTTAACCAACCTCCAGCATTGCTTCATATACCGTCTACAAACAAATTAGGAATCTGGAACATAATCTCTTCACGAAAGATAAAAAAGAGTTTAATTTAATATCTGACAAAATAGATTATTTTTCTTTCATTAGGTACCTAACCTGTTGTCACACCTAATTTTACATACCCATACTATCTGATGTGATCTACAGATTTTTAACTAAATTTTATCATCTACTATTTTTTTTATTATTTAGTAAATCTAACGACGACGCCATGGAGCTCCCTAACAATGATAAATCTATTTAAAGTAAAAATTTACTGATGTCAACAAGAAAATAGTTCAAGTTTGGTAACTTCAACTAAATGTTTGCGTAATTTGTTGTGTACATTGTACAGCAAGCCATCACACACGGCACATGTGAAATGTGCGCGTACGCACAGCTAAACTAATTTGTATGCGACCTCACGCCGCACGACACTACAGGGGCGCATCAGGGTATCCTTGATATCCGCTATATGATTACCAACTAAGATTGTTACTATATTTTGTTAACAGACTGATTAATCCTCGGCATCTATTAACCAAAAGTTGGTAATTACTTTTGAAAGTTCTAAATAAGTCTTTTAATGTCATGTCTTAAATTTTATCTACTAATACTACAGTATGCATTATATAGTATCTCTACATTTGAAAAAGTCTTTCAACATTGAAAGTATGTGCAAATTCGTCATAAGTAGTGCCGTCATTCAACTAAGTCTACTATTCCCCTATAAAGGTCAATTTGCATTTGTAAATAAACAATCGAATTAATCAGTATGTAGTGTAGTAGTATGCTGATGTACTATGAACATTTTATCTATTCTCACCGTATAGATGATATAATTCTTCACTTAAAATGACGTCCAGCATCAAGCTTCACTGCCAATTCAAAATTGATGAGCTCATACGCAATTAGAGACAATCAATTTAACAATCACATCATACACTCGGATGATTTCAGGTCATTGTGTTACTGAAGCAAACTACCAAATTAAATTCTGAGAAGACGTCTGAAGGTCGGGGCGACAGTTACAAAAAGATGTTTAGAAATTGTATTTTTTTTTTGCTCATGTTGTTTAACTTTATGGACTAGTTTTAATTGGCAGACGACTAATTGAGGAAGCACACGCAACGTCGCGACTAAACTCAACTAAACTGTACTAATCGGTGCGATATTATCAACGTAATAGTTGCAATTCGGTCCGTAGGCGATGTTTATTGCCTTAATTTAATACCGATTCGGTATTAAAAAACGAATTTATTCTTCATTCCCAATAAGGATTGGCTGTGTAGGTTCAAGCTCGTGCAATTCCAAATAATTATCTCAATTAACCTAATAAAGGAAATTAATCAATCCCACCGAATTGTAATAAATTGTCGCTCGTTTTATGTAAAATTTCTTTATTTCTCAAAAGTAACAGACGTCTGTTAAAAGACTAAAAGAAAACTTAGTCTTACAATACTTATTTGGGCTCTCTTTAGGAAGACAAA
This sequence comes from Endotricha flammealis, assembly GCA_905163395.2. Lineage (NCBI taxonomy): Eukaryota > Metazoa > Arthropoda > Insecta > Lepidoptera > Pyralidae > Endotricha > Endotricha flammealis. The sequence goes on along the minus strand of LR990860.1, from coordinate 7,907,712 downwards.
ATCGAGGAGACATGAAGTGTAAGTATAATTTGAAGAAAGATTGTTCATCTAATAGTATTTTAGGATCCTTCAGGTGAAGGAATTAATTCTATGAAACCATTAGATGATGTTAGTTTCTGACACTATAACTAGAATTATCATCAATCTCAAAAAACATCGTCCCAACTTCGTATCCGGGACGCCCGTGGGACGTTGCGTGATGCGACCAAACCGTCCGGCAATTTACCAATCATCAGAGTTGTGGTTAATACGAATTGTCCTCTGATGGCACGATTAGCTAATCCGTTGACACTGGCATGGTACAACTGATGAATAAATCAGTGTTAATTTTTAGCACATTTCACTTGTAACAATATTCATGTAGTTAGTTACATAGTCATTTCATTAGTCATACAAGATATTAGTTACACTAAAATATGTTTCTAACTTATTTAGACAAGTCGACGGGACAGAAACGTATGTACGTTTCGTATAATGTATAAAACACTTAAGTATGGCTTACTTTTAGAACACTTTTGGATGATAGAGCCGTTATGAAATGTGCTGTCTGGACGGTGATAGTACAACTTCTCAATGTAAGCGTTTCATTCACAGAGTGCGTTCCGGCAGCCTAAGTATCAGGAGTATGTTTTTCTTTTTTCTTCCCTTCTCACTGCATACCAATCATCTCAATCAATAATCAAAGGTAGACAAAACATCCTGTTCAGTCGGGTGCACATAAATTGTGTTTGCCTCCTTAAAGTAACACGCTAGCTCGTTTGTCCTCGCCTATCACAAAAAAAGTTATAGGGACGTTTAGTGCAACATTTCGTGACATTTCATTAACATTTATATCATCTGTCCTTCCACTTGGTTCCACTGCTCGCTCCGGCAGTGCATCCAAGGCTACTTTTAATGAATAGTGGATTGAAGTTGAGAAAAGTCGCCTAGGATCCACTGAACTGAGGGATCGAGCAGTCAAACCAAGTGGAAGATACGCATATCTCCATTACAAAAGTCATTAAGGCGACGCATCGCTAAACAATTAATCTAAAACGGAGCGTTTGTGCCCCGCAACCTGCACACACTCTGATGCTTTTACGCGGCTTGTGGTTGCGAGTTGCAACTCGCAGTCGCAGTCGACCGCGTTGCGCGTGACCGCGCGCTGGAACATAGACGTCTTAGAGTTGCTATTACAACTTTTTTATTTTCTTTCTGTAAACTTATGTACTAATGTATATTAGTATAATATGTTTACAATATATATATATTATTGTTTAGGACCTGTTTTTATAGTATGGATTCGCTGTCACCATACTGACCACATGATCGTAAATAGGTTGAGATTGAGACCCATGGATATATGCAATCACAAGGCTGCGCGGGTAATGAGATAGATACTGCAGGTTATAGCAGAAAATAAAGATGAAAGTTATTTACATTTTATTTATAAATGTACCTAAGTACATGTAATTATTTTCATTGAATTTTTTATAATTATACATTTTTAAATTTAAATTATTTACAGTTTTAATCATTTATGTATTTGCTTTATTTATTTATTTATTTTAATTACACATTTACATAAGTTTTTCAATTATTTACAGTCTACTCAATTATTTACATAATCATATTTTACAAATTACGTATTTACATACACAATTTCTTTACAATTGAACACATGTACTTTTTACATTATTCAAAATATTGTTTTGTGGTTCTTCTGATATGTTCAAAATATTTGGGACAGTATTTTCCTTGCTATTTCCAATCACGTATTCTGGATCACGAATTGGCTTATTCCTAATATGTCTTGGATCGACAAGCTCAGGAAGAAGACAATCGTAATAGAATTTTAGCAACTTCGGTTCCATAACATCTGCCCAAAACTTGTCATCTTTCTCTATGATTTCTGTTTTTATTTTATTATCGCCATACCATATCCCCAACAAACAATGTTTCTTTTTGCAGATATGTAATTGTCCCTGAATTTGGAAAAACCAATCCGATTTTTGGTTAATAATTACTTCGCTATTTTTGTTTTTTGTATAAAAGTGCATCTTTTTCTGTTTAATTGCCTCTTCGATACCAATTTTAAAAGGTGCTATGGGACATTTAATTTCTATAAGCATATCACTTGTGATACCATCGGGTGTAGCACCTAGAAAAGGATATTTTTCATCGATAAATAAGCCACAATTTTCGATTTTAACTTTATTCATTGTAGATAGTTGCTCGAGAGCAATTTTTTCGTATTTTTTTCCATGGCATATAGATTGAACATGATCAATACTGGGTTTATACAGCAAATTTGTTACTAAATTCTTGCAAGAATTTGTTTGCTTTCTTTTGACAATTTTGCCGAAATTCGAGGCTGTTAACATATTTCTTCGTAGCTCCATCCATTCCCCAGATTCACTTTGTAATATGGTTCGCTTTTCGATGTCTCTTCGTTCTTCATCGGTTTTAATCAAATTTTGCACAAAAGTCGCTTTAGCTTTTTTGAAAGTATCTTCGTCTAAGTCTGGTTTATCCACCACTTCTCCATAATCCAAATTAAGCGTTCTTGGTGCCAAGTTACGATTTTTTTTTCTTTTCTCGTGTTTGGCCTTAAGCCTTTTATTGTTTGTTGCGTTTTCATGCTTTATAATGGACTTGATGGGGCTGTTTCCATATATATTTCGATGAACGGTCGATAACAAATTGCCGGTATTGAATGAAACCACAGCTCCTGAGCATCTTGCTTGATAGGAACGTCTTTGCGAATAATTTATTCGTTTTCCACCAACGAGCTTCGCTATGACTCCATTAAATCTTTCTACTACGTTGCTGTCGACGTCTTCAATTAAACTGTGGACTTTATCAGCTAATTGTGCAAACAGTGTTTTTATTTTCTGCCACAATAGACTGCCAAAAAATGGATTAGGGGCATCTGGTCCCATAATATATTTGCATAATTCTCGGTTACAATTTTCATGTAGATTGAAAGCATGTAAAATAGACGCATTAATGTCTTTGTATAAACCATCTTCATTTTTAATTTCTTTGTGGAGTGCTATAGAATCGCAAATATATTTTCTTGATCGTAATATTTTTTGTTGTGTTAGGTTTTTTCTATCTGCTGCATTATAATGTGTATCAGAGGAAAGTTTTTGTAGCTTATTACAGTGATTTCTTAATAAATGATTTCGGCAGTAAATTTTTGCAACTGTTATGCCAGGATATGGGCGAGCATTTATTATTTTAGAATATGTGCTACTGTCACCATCAGCAATAAACCGTGAATAAATCAATCCATGCATTTCAATGGATTTTTTAAACCCTTCTGTTATAATAGTGGACTCCATAGCAGTAGATGCCCCATTGAAGTTTTTATAGCATTCATGTTCCTTCGGAGTCTCTTTTTTCTTTTCAGCTCTGGCGCAAATACAACAATATTTGTTTTTTACACACATGTACAATACTTGACCAAATCGTCTTCCAATTATGGCTGCAGCCCCTGATAATGCTGCGTAATTTGTTCGATACGACCGCTTACTCCAACATCCATCTACAATGACATCTATAATCGGTGTACCATCATTGGTGACTCTACCTTCCTTAATTGCTGCTTCTCTTTCTCTCTCGCCAGCTTTTTTCATCTCATCCCATGCAGTCTCTTCCCAATCGTCACAAATATCGTTTTGTGTTTTATTGTACATATAGTCTGACATAATAGGTAAACCTACTGCTGCTGAAAATTGCTTCAGTTGTGCATGCCCACAGCCTGCTGCCATTACCCCCGCAACGGCATCTTTGTTTATATTGGCCAATGTCGACTTTATTTTATTTTTGTAACTACACATTGAACAAACATATGTAAACTCGGATTGCAAGCCTACTTGATTTTCAGAAACTAGTTTTATAGTAGCTAATCCGCAATCAAACAAAGATTTATGCTGAGAAAATTTTATAAATTCTGTTGTAAAATGATTTACGTCTATTATTCGGTGCCCCAAATATTGTGTTTCTGTCTCAATCTGAAACAAACGTAAATTTCACTGTAAATATTCAACTGTGTTTGAAAGCGAAATATTTATTATAAGTACTTAATTACATGACAATCTATGACAATATACTTAATAAACACACATAATACAGTAAAAGACAGGCACAAACAGAGAAAGAGTGAACAATTAGGCGGCCTTATTGATGAATAACAATTTCTTTCAGAAAACTTTAGGGTAGGATAAGATTTTTATTGAGTTGCGGGTTCGGTGCGCAAGAGTAACATAATATTTGATAATAGTACATTACTTTACTGGTTTAAACAAATACAGAATACTTACTGATGCTTGAGATGCGCATTCTAATGTTATGTCTGGAGAATCGCTGTTTCCTTTATATCGGTTTTCTCTCTGAAACGTAAATTAAATATTATATTCTCCAACTTTGGCATACAGCACTAAAAATAAACAGAATGCTTACTGGTACTTCAGTCGTGCATTCTAATGCTATGTCTGGAGAAGCGCTATTTTCTTCACTTTGTTTTTCTGACTGAAATATAATTTACTTACATTATAACACGATTCATTATGAACATTCCAAAAAAAATAAAATAAATGAACATTAAACCTACTGTAAGTTTAGACATGCTTTCAACGTTACATGGAACATGCTTATTATTGTTATCTGCAGACCTAAAAAAATAGTTATTAGTGAACTTTAAATTGTTATTAATTATTATATCATAATTTATTATGGATACGCAATAATATCTTACGTGGGCAACACGTTTTGTAACTCCACATACGTTGGTGAATTATGGTCTTGTTTTCTATAAACACAAAAATATAAATTAAAATATAACTAAAAAAAAAATATATCTGATGTACTAATAAGTCAAAATAAATGTGTATACATACTCTTTCGTAAAATCGACAGACATCGTTTTATTTTCACTGTAATGCAAAGACGACTCCATGACTCTCGCCGAACTTTGTTCTAACGATTGTTTTCTAAAAAATATTTATTATTATTTGTGTTACTGTTTATTAGAATATTGTTTTGTAACTACTCCAGTTACGTAGTACTATTATCTATTCTGTGCTCCAGTCGACTATTAGTAAAAAATATACTTACTACTTACATACTTTTTAGTAAAAAAAAATTCTAAAAAACGTATTGATACGATATGAGACGTACCTAAGATATCACGCGTGTAATTTCTTTATTTATGTTTATGAAAAGTCAATCGTAAATTTGGCGCCTTATTGCTTCAGCAGTACGGTTCACAATTGCAATTCACTATTTTTACTGACTAATAGTCGACTGGAGTAGTTACAAAACAATATTCTAATAATTTAGGTAATAAGTAAAACACTACCTATAAAACTGGAAAAGCATTTATTTTATTATAATGTCAAAAATTACGATTACTCACCTTTTCTTAACCATATTTTTACATTGCTCAATCAGACAAGCTTTCCTTTTTCTTTTGGAACATCCAACACGTTTTTTCCCCATTTTTAATTTATAAAATATAAATTATTTTGCTAAATTTAGCACAGCAGCTCGACTGGCACAGACCCGTCGCTGACAATGGTCGGCAGCGGACTGAGGGGACACTGACTGAACTGATTGCATACTAATACGCGCGCGGTCTAGCTCATACCATAAGGTCGTATACGACAAAACGGTTTATTTCGTTCCAATTAAAAACTACAAATTAGTTTTAAAAATTGAATTGGCATATTGAAGTGTATCTTATGACTAATCTACTAAGAAAATTTTGATGCTTAAATCGGTCAGGTTTGCCTGTAAAATACAAATCTCTGTTTTAAAAGAGGTTTCTTTGATATTTTTTTCTCTGCTATAAAAATTAACGAATCGTGTTTCTGCAATTGTAGGAATGAAGTCAATGAAATGAAAGATCATGTTATCAAATATCACTTTCATATGTTTTGTAATTGTTGGGAAAAATCAAGATCCCCGCCACGTAAATTTCCAATTCGTCGTCTTAACTTCATACATATATAATTCCATAAGACATAATAAGTACCATTACATTACATTTTACCATAAGATTACCACTAATCTAGCCATAGTATGCTAATTACGTGGTAGTATTTATTTTTCTCACACTAATTGTATAAACATTCCATTCCGTTATACATTGTTTTAATTTTTATCTTTTTCTCACATTTCCCGTGTTTTCATTATGGGCATCGTCATTTAAATAATTTCCGTTAACTATACTATAGAATTTATGAAGTTAATTTATAACACGTAAACCTTGTTTTACTCTAGAAAGCACAGAAACCGACAGTCCCTTATTGTCTCAATATTGGCCAAAGAGCCAAAATCAGCTCCTCCTTCTCTGCGTTGTCACTGTTAACCTTCAGTGGCGGGTATCAAACTCTTTCGCTCGCCACATCTTCGCGGTAGACATATCGAAATGCCTATAAAAATTAAATTATATAGATCTAAAACTTAGTATATCTAAATGAGTCTGTGGGCATATCAACAACTACGAATCATCGAACATCGCATTCGTCTCGTCATCTTTCATCACTAACACTATTAAGGCCAACCTATAAAAAATCTAATAAATTAGTAAAACACGTTAAACTATTAAAATATCGTTAATAAGTTTCTTTATGTGAGGAGAAGTCGCGGAAGACAGTGTAGTTGGGAGAACCCATTGTTAGTTCACAGTTCATTAATCATCCTATTGTACCCTCGGGCTATGATCCCGGCTTCCCGGCCTCCGGGCAACGCCCAACATAAAAACCGCCTCGCCTATACATCGGTACTTATTAAAATTTTTTTTTTTTAAATATTTTTTGCAAGAAAAATAAACTACTGATGTAACAAAGGAATCTGCAAGTAGCAATAAAAACCTATAATTTAACTATAAATTAAAAAATATAAACGAAAACATTTAAAAACCGTGGCCAAAAGTGGAGTTGATTCGAGGAAGATTAATTTTCAAACGGACTAAATTGGATGTTGCTCAGGGTGTACGAAAAGTTGGTGCAATTTTAAAGATGGATTAACATACGAAATATGACATTGCTTAATCTCTTTAATTATGTTATTAATTAATAATACCAAGATTACAACACCGAACTAATGATTGATGTGATTAATGTTCACATTAAACTTTAATGAAACAATGTTCATAGGTTAATTATTGACTATTGAGTACAGTAGTTTTCTATCATAATCCGCATAGCGCTACATTACTCTGTGTATCAATGAAGTCTTTGAATTAATGGTAATTCACATTCCTATTACTTATGATTCCTTGTTGCCATTTAACCTAGTTCTTTAGATCATTAAATCTGAAGTTATGTTTATACCATACATGTAGGCTTTATCTGACATAAATTGCTAGTATTTTACTTTTCTGCATTGTTTACAAAGACGTTACTTTATGTTCTTGTAAGGTAAAAACCGTGGAGTAAACTTAATAGAATAGAATAGAATAGAAATTTATTTGCCAGAAACATGTATAATAAAACGTTACGCATCACTTCTTTGGTAAATATACTTTATTTATTTATTATAAAGTATTAATTAGGGCCATTTAATTATATCCAGCAGTAGACTTACCTGAGATGTTGATGATGATGAATTAAGTTTTATGATTAGTGACACAAACATTTTCCTATTGAAGTACCTATTGTAGTTTTTAACGACATTTGCCATTCATAAAATCTATAAATAATAATATAACATAATTTATTATGTTAGATAATTTTAAAGTAATAATCTTATCAGTATTCATTTTAACAACCACCTTTAGATTATTACAGAGTAAAACGAAAATAGTCTACTGATTACTTCTGAACTAAAACCAAACTTTTAAAAGTAAGTACTTTTGCTCAAACTCTTCAGTTTTAGACATCTTACAAGATGTGAAATTTTTGTATTTAATTTTTTTTTTTTGCGACCTACTTTTTCAATTATAATAATATCTATGATGACGACTACTTCTATTCTATTCTTTCTTCAGAGAATTTTATTAAAACATTCAAAAGTTAATGAAACATTAAGCCTTAAGTTATCTCTATTTTTATTCTACCTTGATTAGACAATGATACCATAAGGTTTTATATATTAACTTTATTGTTGTTAATTTTAAAATGTCTTTCAGAAAACTCTATGGTAAAAATAAAACTTGAGATTTACTGTCGAACTACGTATAAAACTCGTTTGTGCAACTTACTACAACACATATCCCTTCTTCTTCCCGCAATGTCAACTGAGGGTAGTTGGTGTTAATGTTTTCAAGCCACCTAAAGGTCACTGACTTGGCTATATAGCCCTTAGAATATCGAACTCAGCTGTTTCCACGAAACAATGAGTGCAAAGCCGTGAGCTCAGCACATGAGACAATGCCAGTATACGAGGGCAAAGACTCCGTGCATTATCACTAACGAGAGCAAGTGACTTTAATTGTGTTTATGGCATTAACATAACACAATAGACGCCATGCCTGCTTTGCTCGTTTGTTTTTGTTGGATATTTGAAACACCGGACACAAAAATAATCAATCCTTAACTTTGTTAATAATTTTCCTTTAGGCGCGTTTGGTACAATTCACGTTTCGTCCAATCCACCTAATTGGCGTTAGTCCAATTCGCGGTTCGCCCAATTCGCGGTGCGTCCAATTCGCGGTTCGCCCAATTCGTGATCGTTCCAATTTTTATAATCGTTCCAACTTTTTGGTATGAGTAAATATATACATAAGAACTGATTATTTGTATGGTACAATTTCGACATAATATTATAACCTCCTTATGACATTGTAACACGAATATGATTCTAAATTTTTTATAAATAATATAGTATATGTATAAGTACAAATATGTCGTTTTATTTAATAAAAACATCAGAAATATTATACATACTATTATAGAGCTATGATTAACAGAAAATCGGACCAACCGCGAATTGTACCAATCGCGAATTGTACCAATCGCGAATTGGACCCTTTTTTGACAATTGGACGAAACGCGAATTGTACCAAACGCGCCTAAAGGATAATAAGTTTGTTAAAACAAAGTATATAGGTAATAGAAATAAGTTTTCACATGCAACTTTCAAAATGAATACGTAACAATTTTAAACATTAAACGACTCAATAAACTTAAAGTAGGTAATTAATATACTTTATTTAAACCAGATAATCGTATATACAGATTTATTTTTATGCCGTACCGCAGATGTGACACCTTATGAAAAGCATCAGTAATAATAGACGCTACCCATACGTTGCCCACTAAATACACGGATGGAAGAGAATAGCAGAAGAAGGGATAAGGAAAAGGAGAAGGAGAAGAGAAAAGAGCTGGACTGACTTCGAACGAAACGCATTTCTTTACGCCAATATTCTGTAAGAGTAAGTTTGTACCACCCACTTCCCCGGTCGAACTAGCCCATTTCATAAATGCTCTACCACTTTGTGGATTTCTGTGTGTAATTCACGCATTAATCTCAGGAACATACAGATTATTCTAGTTGATAAAAGCCATGTAAAAGGTAACTCATCATAATCTTTATAACACAGATTAACTGGACCTTTTAATGGTCTAAAACTCCGTTTACATTAAACATATGTAAAATAGGAGAAAGTACTAAGTACTAATATATTCTAATTACATTATTCTGGAAAACGTCTCATTTACAACATAAACGTAAGTATTTAACTTAAAATAAATAGGTTAGATTATGTTAGGAAAGAGAATAGGCGTTGTTTAATAAAGTTGAACAGGCAAATACAAATAATATAAAATTTATACTACAATACTAGTTGCTTCTAAAGCCTTGCCTTAATGTTATCATGTATTTCAAATATTTGTTTCACGAGATAATAAACATGACCGATTATCACGAGTAACAGTATATTATGGATATAATAGTATTAATTAATAGTTAATTAGTATTTAGTAATTAGCTTGCACGATAAAACCTAGGTGGAGCATGCCGTGTCTGGCACGGGTTTCCTTCTAGGAAGTGTCGTCGTGGCCCCATCGCACCCTGCCCGTCTATCGTCACGTCATTTTAATTAGTTATAGGTACCTTTTGGTAGAATCGACTTAAAACCAATGAAATAAAAAATAGTACAGTAGAAATGGATACCTCGCTAGTGTATTACAAATCTGTGACATAGAAGGTAAGGAAAGAAGGGTTAAGAACTAACAAAATGTCACATAATTTATGAATTAACAATTTAAAACAAAGGTCACAGGACCCGCGTTGCGCGTTGCCGGCTACACGGTTTGATACTAACTCTTCTGTATAGACTACTACCAATGAGGTTTGAAAGCCTAATAGTCCCTTTTTTTAAAGATTTGAAGGCCAAATGTTATTAGTATGAAACCTTTTGTCTGTTTTAAATTACGTTTCCATACCAATGTTTTGAGCCGCGTAGCGCAGGCCTGAGATATCGCACCAACAGCAACAAATCCTAGTCATAATGAAAATAGGTAGGTATGCTAACCATAAAATGATTTGATAGCTCACTTACCTGCCCCTATTACAAAATCGTCATAGTTTCGCGTGAGGAGACCCCCTGAGCTGAATTATATTAGTATTCTTAGAAATGCGGTCAGTGTTTGGCGCACGGTCAACGTTCTGTTTGTCGTCATGTTTACTCCGTGAAAACACATGATTGCTAACTGATAAGTGATAACGATATAAATGTACAATTTACATTTTATTTCATGTCTTAGATTGGCATAATTATTATGTTTAATACATTTTAATTAAAAATATAGGTACACTCTATAAATAAACGAGTTCTTTTTAAATTTTACTTTACAACCTTTTGATAATTTATTGAACAAATAATTTGTGATGCCATCTCTTTTAGATAATCCTCGAATTCCTTGTGACCAGCTGTGGAACTTGGATTTATTGGAATATTACTGAAGCCAATTTAAGACCGTTAGGTATTAGTCGCGTAAATACAGCTGTCAGAGTCAAAAGTCCATAATAAAATTGTTAAAACACAACAAAACAATATTGAGAAAATACAATAGAAACATTTGCCGTGTTATCGCGATAAGAATTAATCACGATAGCGTGATAGATATAATACAAAGTGCATGGTATAAGAATGTTGGATATTTTGAAATATTTACTAACACCTATACTTACATTGCAATATAAATGCAACCTTTTTACAAAAAAGTCTGAAGAATATAAAACAAACTTTATAGTTTATTCTATAACGGTTCTATTGTTATTAAAATTGGCACAAATAATAAATGATTGAGATATTAATATATTTAAAAGTAAATTCACTATTCCCTTCCTTCAATATTTTCCAACTTTCTTTATGACTCTACTCCCAATATTAACAGGTTCATACTGACAATTAACATACTCGATGTCAAGCAATCTTTATTGTTTTAATAGTGAGACAATATTAGTCAAGCCTGATTGTTTATGAGATGAATTGCACAATAATCACATAATATTATGACGTAGGAATGAGCTGAGTACAGATCATTTGAGTTCTGAAGTAGGCCGTATCTGTTAACAAGAGTAATCAAATATTGAGGGTAACATCTCACTGATAATATCTTGACATTAGGGTCTAGCCTGACAATCACAAGTATGTGAAAAAACAGTCCGTAGTACGAGTTTTTCACCAGATGATGTTCGAATACAAGCGCATTTGAATTTTGTATGGAAAAAATAAAATGCCGCCTAGTGGTCCTATCTTTCCCAATGAATATATGTACAAATACAGACTCCATAATAGTATTATTTATTGTTTTAGTACAGAAGGCGAGTTACAAATGCACCGATATGATACTAACTCAGTTAAACTATAAACCAATAAATAAACCCACGCCGATCAGGGTCTTTAGTCTGAACCAATCAAATTGAAAAGACCGTGGTCCATTCAAAAGTAAATCCAATTCGACTACGTTCCAAAGGACCGTTGTCACAGATGAACTCATTAAAACTGCCAATGCTCATATGCTTGCAAGTGCGGTTGTAATACTTGCAACTGCACCAACAGCTAGCGAAAACGCAGTTCAGAACAGCAATAAATGCAGTTATATGAACTCTACATAAATTGGATTCATATTGCAACCTCGGTTTTGCACGGCCTCATTAAAATAAGAAAATATTTTAATGCAATTTTGCCTATTTTAATAAGTTCTATTTTACTCTAAATTATTAGTTCTATTTAATAGCAAGCACTTGGCATGAACACCAACCGCCCTTCTTGTCCGCTGAGGGGTTGATTTCCAGAACAAAAAACCGGACAAGTGCGAGTCGGACTCGCCCACCGAGGGTTCCGTACGTAGTAATTATAAATAAAGCAGAAATCGAATCACGCAGTTTTTTTTCGAGCTTTTATACCGCCTATTTTTTTTAATTTGAGTTTTTTTTATTGTGGATGGATCATCTGTCTACATCCTAAGCATTTCTTCTAGATAGTTAATTCGTGCTCATTACGTTACCCGCCTACACCGCATTGTGGATGAGTCGAGACCCTATTTTACGACTTTGTGACTTCCGAATACCCGAAATAAGTAGTTGACCGAAATTAGTGCACTGTCGTTGAAACGGAGCAGTCTATAGTACATGAGCGTAATTATTAATATCAGGTTGGTAAAGTAATATTTTGTAAACTTTCTTCTATTTTTTTTATTATTTAGCTATCCAAATCCTACTGCTGGACCTCTCGTCTTTTCCTTCATCAATTGGATAGCAAAACTGTAATTTTCCAATCCTTCACTCACGTCACTTGTCTGGTTTGAGAAGAATCAAATAAAGTACGAAAGTGACAAAACAAATTTTATTTTGGTCAAAGAAAGACAAAAAGAAATTCCCGTACCGGGAATCGAACCCGAGCCTCCTGGGTGAAAGCCAGGTATCCTAGCCACTAGACCATACGGGAGATACAGAAATATGTCGAAAAATATTAAATGATATTGTAAAAAATAATGGTCAAGATACACTTGTACAAACAATAATTTAATCAATGAATTTTAAAGTTTTTGTGATGATCGGTATAACTTCGATATGTTTGCCAAATGACTCACATCCTTGGTCATATCGCAACAGTCAACATTGCCGTATGTTTTGTGTAGCCGTCAAATACCTGAAGGTCACATTTATTCTCATGTGTTTGTTAATGACCTAGGCTTTAGAAACCGAAACAAATCCTACATAACTGTTATGTTAAAAATGTTGTGTTTAGGTTAAAAAAATGTGGGATTTAAAAAAATGTTCTGATATTTTACGGTCTCTTAAATGAAAACGTAGTATGTCCAATCCAAAGTCAATTAAACCGAATACAATATTATAGTACCGATATAACTCAAAGGAAAACCTTCATTAATATCATAGGAAAGGTAGGAAAGGCATTATCCTTGGAGTTGTAATATTTCAACCTGCTTAATATTAATTATTTATGCAACTATGGCATTCCTTTGCATAGTTTTAGAAAGTTCATAGTATATTTTGTATTTAGACATTAGCATTAAGAAGTTAAGCTAGAGTCTGGTAACTGGCACTGGGACACACGACAATAATGATTGTATAACACGCATTTCTTATAAAACAAATAAAATTAATATATTACTTATAGGTAAGAATATTATAAAGAAATCTGCCAAAAATTTGTGGCACTACGAATTTTAAACAACTTAACTTTAGTAAGACAAGCGTTAAATTGGTTTATTCTTCCGTAATTAGAAATTAAATGTATCATTAACTTAAGATTTTTATGCATCGACCAAACCATAAAGTCCTCTAAACGCAGCTTGACGGACAAAAACGTCCAACCGACGGGCCCGATTGTACTGTAAAACCCGGGGGCGCTACCAATATGTTTCCCGCTACAAGGAATGGAATAGGTAGAGAAGAGTTAGGAGTTTGGTTTCCGGATTTCTAGATAGATAAACAGAATATGCTTTATTCGCTAATCACAACAATAGGACACAGTATACACAGATAACTTACAACTAGACTAGTGAAATTGCAACATGGCGGCCTTATTGCTATAAGCAATCTTTTCAAGGCAATTAAATTTAAAAAAATAGATTACCCAACGAATTTTCATTTTTTTTTTTTTTTTTTTTTTTTTTATTGGGACACGGCATGTGACGCCAGCTCCTGCCAGATGGGCCGCAGGTCACTGGGGTCCAGGAATAGGAGCGACGAGACATCCTTTATGGTGTCTCGTCGCTTCTACTATGCCGGCCTGAAAGGTGCCTCTTCACGCTCCGCTTGAAGGACCCCATGTCGTACACGTATGGTGCAGGGAACACATCGTCGGGCAGCTTGTTCCACCGTTCAATGGTTCGACACAAGAATGATTGACCGAATCTTTTTGTGCGGGGTGGGGGGTTTAGATAGTCCACTGTATGTGAATGTGCACGCTGCTTAGGACGGTAGTTCCTGTGCTTGAACGGGGAAGGCGGAATAAGGTCGTGTAACTCAACCGAACACTCGCCATGGTACAGCCGATAGAAGTGACTCAACGCAGCGACTTCCCTGCGGAGTTCTAAAGGCTCGAGAGTTGCACCAAGCTTCGGATCATCTATCATTCTGATGGCGCGTCTTTGCAGTGAATCAAGAGCATCCATAAGGTACTTTGCAGAGCCTTCCCAGAGATGCGAGCAGTATTCCACACACGATCTAATTTGCGTTTTGTATAGTAGAAGTCGTTGTGTTGGTGTGAAGTATTGCCGCACCCTGTTCAGGACTCCGAGTTTGCGAGAGGCGTTTGAGATGACGCTTTGGATGTAATCTCTATGATTCAGATCTGCGCGCAAATTCAAACCGAGAATGGAAAGGTGATCATTGATGACGAGAGGAGTGTTCAGGAGAGTCGGGACTCGGGAGAATGGGACCATCTTCGCTGTGAACGCACAAGCCTGAGTTTTCTTTGGGTTAAAGCTGACGAGGTTGTGTTTGCCCCATTGGGCCACCCTCGAAAGGATGTCGTTCAGCTCCAACACCATCGTTCTGCGTAGCTCTTCGACCTCTTCGCGCTTAATTCCAGCACGACCCTCACAGCTCAGATGTGCCGTGCTGTCATCTGCATAGCAATGGATATTGTTAACAAGCAAAAGGTCGTTAATATGCAAAAGAAAAAGCGTAGGTGACAGCACGGAACCCTGGGGAACGCCAGCGTTTACCTTTTTGAGCTTTGAGGTGTAGCCATCGACTACAACTTGGAAGCTACGCTCGTGTAGGAAACTAGCTACCCAGGTACAGAACTGGTCGTTAAGTCCGTAAGACGGCAGCTTGGAGAGCAGCGCTTTGTGCCAGACCCTGTCGAATGCCTTGGAGATATCCAGACTGACTGCCAAGGATTCGCCGTAACGATCTATAGCCCTCTCCCACAAGTGGGTTACGTACGCTAGGAGATCACCAGTCGATCATTTCGGACGAAAACCGTATTGTCGATCGCTGATGATGTGGTGATCTTCTAGGTAACGGAGCAGTTGCGTGTTAAGGATCCGTTCGAGAACCTTGCATAATACAGATGTTATAGCTATAGGGCGGTAGTTATTAGGGTCTGAGTGATCTCCCTTCTTAGGGACCGGCTGCACATTGGCCGATCTCCAAAAAGCCGGCACGCGGCCAGTGGAGTAAGACAATTTGAACAGGCGTGTCACCACTGGAGTCAATTCTGCTGCACAATGTTTGAGGACGATCGCTGGAATGCCATCTGGTCCGCACGCTTTGTGTACGTCAAGCGACCGGAGCACCCTTCGAACCTGGCACTGTTGGATTTGGACATCCGGCATAGAATAGCCGCAGTGTTCAAGCAGTGGAGGATCAGCACCCCGATCGTTGAGTTGTGAAGCACAGGCGAAGATATCGGCTAATAATTCAGCCTTTTCTTGCGCCGTATTAGCGAGCGAACCGTCAGACTTCTTCAGAGGGGGCAGGGACGAGCGGCAGAAGTTAGACTCCACGGATTTGACCAGTTGGTAGTAAGAACGGCTACCCGTGGGGCACGCCATTAGCTGGTCTTTTATTCGAGTCCTGCGCTTAGCCTCCGCTGCATTGAAAGTCCTCTTGCAAGCTTTGGAAGAGATGTTGTAGGCAGGCTTTAGAGAGCTCGCGTTAGGGTCATCGTCTACACAGGCTCTCATCCAGGCTCGATACGCCGCATTCTTTGCCGCCACAGCCACACTACAGTCGCGATTGAACCAAGGTCTACTTTTTCCATTGCTGACCACCACTGAAGATGGAATGTAATAATCCATCCCCAGTTTGATTTCGTCTGCAATGGAATCAGCGCAAGTAGAAGGATCGTCGTCTCCAAAGCAGCGCTCTTTCCATGGAACGGCGGAGTAGTAGTCACGCAGTCCATCCCAGTCCGCAGAAGAGTAGTGCCAGACTCGCCTCTCTTTCCTAAAGAAGGGCGGTGGTGATTGGCGGGGCGCTTTTGACGTGACAAGGCAGTGATCAGAGTTTCCCAATGGGGCTTTCACAGAGATCACATATCCGGTGGGATGACTCGTCAGAAGCAAGTCCAACAAAGACGGTGACTGGTCGGCCTGCCTAGGTACTCGAGTTGTCTCTTTTACCAACTGAGTAAGGCTATGCATTAGAGCGAAGGTGTGGCTCTGCCAGCATGGTCAGTTCTCGGGGAGCCCAACCAGGACTCATGGTGGGCATTGAAATCACCCAGAATGACCATTTCGGCTGAAGGGAACCGCTGTTGAGCGTCGTCTGCGGCTCGGCTAAGGTGGTCGAACAGCCGAGTGGTCTCCGAATTCCCCGAGTGAGACCTATAAACGCAAGCGTAAATGCGCGATTGGGTGCCCAGGTCCACGTGCACCCACAAAGTGGACAAGGAGGGGTCCTCCAAACAGCGCAGACGGAGACAGCAAATATCCGACCGGACATATAAGCACACCCCGGCACGTGCTAAGAAGTTCTCTTCCAGTTTATAGCCGGGATACTGGAGGTCAAAGGAATCAGATGGTCGTAATATTTGGGTCTCCGTGAGGAAAAGTAGAGCAGGCTTAGCCGTCTCTAGATGTTGATGGACAGCACTGAGATTAGCTCGGATTCCACAGATGTTCGTGAAGTCGACTCCAAACTCAGAAGTGGGAGATTTATCGTTGCCCGCTGTATAACTTTTACTTGTATGATGCGCTGTCATTATAAATAGGGATGTGAATTAAGGTGACTGCTCTTCGACCGGCCGACCGTTGGCCCACCCTCCAACCACTGAAAGGCTCACTGCGTAGGACTGCGGACTCGCCGGACGGAAGGGCCCCCATACCCCCCCGGATGTGGTCGCCGGGACTCCCTCCGGTCACTAATCGGCACGACGACCCACACCGGGATTATGCGCCACCTATCGTGAGCAGCCTCCCATGGTAGTTAGCATGGGTTCGGGCTCACTCGACTTGGCGACGGGCGGCCAGCGGAATAACCGTTTCTACGGGTCTCCCTGGCCGACGAGTCCACAGACCCAAAATATGAGGTGACAGTGGGAAGCAGGATGGCCCAGGTATTAGCCCACCCAAGAGCAATCACCAGGGCACTGGAAGGTCCCGGACTGATCACAGAAACGCGATTTCTCACTTCACTGGGTTTACGTCCGGGGTAGGTGGTAGCTACCCAGTCGGGATAAAATCCCTCCCACCTGCTAGTTTCGGTCACACTTTTAGCACCACCCGGGGGGCACTTGTAGGGTCTCTAGGGTAAAGCCTACGGAAGCGTGTGACAGTAACCCCCCATTGCTGCTTTACGCCGATAACACTGTGAGAGGGTGACTTCCCCGATAAAGCTAGCACATTTCATAAATGCTCTATCACTCCATAAAAAATTTCTTAGAATATAGACATCGATGGAATATAATTTAAAAGATAATTATATTGTTTCACATGACGTCGAAAGAATAACCATACTACCGTTAGATTTTCAATCAACATTAAACGTATTTTGAGCCTTTCAAACGTTACAAAAACTAAAAGAATGCTTGAGAGATTTTCCAATATCAATAACAGTGGACTGTAATCGATGACGGTAAACTGTTGTTAGCGTTGTTAGAAACGTTATCTAAATTACAATTAAGTACTGCAAATATTTATAGATCAATCTCGAACCTTCTCGATTTTATGCAAAACATAACATTTTATTTATTATTTAACGATGAATCAGTAAAAATAAAGTTTCAGATTGTCTATCTGTGTAAATTAGGCAATATGGAAGTTATCACGAAATTGTGATGCTAAGAACTACTGCCAAGCAATTTATTTGTATTATTTTGGAGTGGTAGAGCATCCGGGAAATTGCCACCGTCTCACAGCATACCGGCGTGAAGTAGTGAGTGAGAGATCTGGAGGACAATAAACTCTCCTCCTTTCCTAGGAAATGTCATGGTTCAACTTTTCCTTCATTTTATTGGTGTTTGTTGTTTTTCCTAAAATATTTGACAAAGCAAACTAGTATCATTGTTCTACGTCCAAAATAAATAAGTCTTATTCTTATCTACCTGTATTATGCTTATCGGCCAGCTTGTTGGGTGTTCCGGGAGACTCCTTTACTTCAGCCATGCTGTCTCCGAGCTTAATCTTCTATGCACTCACAAACACCTGTAATAATACGAATTTTGTGTTATCTTTATGATATGGCTACCGTCAATTGTTACCACCACCAGGCTACCACCAATTCTTATAGGAATTTTGTACCATGATTTCCAACGAGCTCATTTCATACGTTTTTCTTTTCTTGGCTATCATTTTTTTAAAACGTACCATAAACACAGATTAGTAACTTCCCATGAATTATCTTTTGACAGCAAATCAGTTCAAATCAGAATGTTCCTACACTACTGTAATGAGTTTTAAAAAGTTCATGGTAGCTAGTCCCATATTTTACAGGGTTGACTATTTAATATAAGTATTTTTGTCTAACGTTAACCCTAACAGTTTATATCCATACCTAACAGCAAATTAATTATATTTGTCACTGTTTTTAAAAGTGATAGTAGATTAAATAACTTATATAAATAGACATTATGTCATTTCATACTTATAGTCAGCGGTGCTTATAACCGATATGATAATATAACATGCATAGTATAGTGACACACCTATTCCGGATTCATAAATTAAATTGTGATACAGTCACAACATAAGTTCGGTGGCCGACGCGGTCGTGATCGGTTGCCTTTTGTTAGAATAACTCCGAGCGCTCGTTGTATTATCAAAATCAGCGACTCCCAAACTGTCCTTGCACTTACACATATTTATAAATACACAACCATGACTCGTGACTGTATATTGTGTCATGAGGCAGTAACCGATGGAGTCCACTGCTCATCCTGCAATCAGGAACTCCATTTTGTTTGTGCTGGTTTAACAGAGGGAGGTTACAGAAGACTTGGAGACACCAGGAAACTAGCGTGGCGATGTCCCAAATGCAAAAAACAGGGTTCGCAGTCTCCTCAACCACAAACAGGCACAGGCTCTGACATAATGAATGAGATTAAATCACTGGCAATTAAATTGATTCCATTGGAGTCTTTAAACGAAGATGTAAAAGCCTTACGTACAGAAATTTCAGAATTAAGAGGGCAACTTGCCGAAGCCAATACAGTGGTAAAACAGTTTAACGACAAATTTGATAAAGTGGAGAAACGAATCGCAGCTGTGGAAAAAAGACAAGATGAAATTGTATGTATTAAAAGTGAACTTGACGAGCTCAAAACAAATATAAATAATAGTGAGCAATGGTCTCGGCTCAATAATGCCGAAATCAAGGGTGTGCCGCAGAAAAGCAACGAAAATCTATTTAATATTGTGGAGAAGATTGGGAAAGCCGTCAAACACCCTGTGCAATTTCACCAAATCAACTTCATTACTCGAGTTCCATCAAAAGACACCACTCATCCTAAACCAATTATAGTGTCATTTGTAAATAGATATGTTAAGGAAAACTTTGTGGCTGCGGCACGAGCGGAGATCAAGCAAAACCATACCACCTCGGCATCATTGGAGCTGGGAGGCAACCTCAAAATATTTGTGAATGACCACCTTACTCCACAGAATAAAGATCTATTATCGAAGGCAAAAAAAGTCGCCAAGGAGAAGGATTTTGCATATGTATGGGTCAAACATGCAAAAATACATGTACGGAAACACAACAGTTCTCCTCCAATATTAATAAAAACGGAAAAAGATCTCGCAAAATTATATTAAGAAGTGGTTTTTTGGTGATAAAATATTATATATTGTTGAATTTGATTACATTTGTTTGCAACAGTTTGGGGAGCATTGGTCACTATTGTGCATTTATTTTTTGCAACGATTTGCGGTTTCACCCGTCGAATGCAGGTAAAAAGTTTATACTTAATTTATTTATTCGATCTTACGATCTTACGCTAATTGATTTATGGTTCAAATATGTATTGTGTGATTATTCTAAAAGGATGAATTGTCGAGCTTACCTGTTATCTATGCAGCAGACTTATTATTTCTTTGGAGGTATGTTATGCGCAACTATTAATTTTTATATGGTCTACCTGTCCTTATGGATTTATAATACACGTAATGTTTTATCTCTAAATATTTATTTATCGGCATCTAATAGTATTTTATTTACAAATATTTACAATGAATTTATTTTTATACAATTTCTATACTGTGATTATGACGTCTTAAAATGATTTCTTTAAATATTTACTACCAAAATACACGAGGTTTACGCACTAAAACTGGTACATTCTATAGAAATGTATGTTTGAACGATTACCATTTAATATCTATTACTGAAACCTGGTTATTAGATAGCATAAATAACAATGAATTATTTGATGATCGGTACCTAGTCTATCGTAGGGACCGAGACTATTCCCGTACTAAACAAAAATTGGGTGGAGGTGTTATGATGGCGGTTCGGCGAGATATAACTGTTATCGAAAGGCCGGAGTGGAGCAGTACAGCAGAGGATATTTGGGTATCCTTATTACTTAATCAGAAGGAATCAAAAACGCCATATAAAGTTCATTTTTGTACCGTATATCTAATAAATGAAGTTGGTCATAACTTATATAAAACTCAGTTACAAAATTTCACTAACAAACTTTATGATCTCGTAATGTCACACCCTCTTGATAAATTTGTAGTATTAGGCGATTTTAACTTCGGTAAGGACATAGCATGGATTCCGTCTATAGATGATGTACATTTATTACCAACGAATTATACTGCTGATTACGTAGTCGATTTCATTGACAGCATTAACACATGCAATCTATTACAATATAATGGTGAATCAAACTGTAATTCCCGTATTTTAGACTTAATTTTTTCGAATGACTACCTCAAACTCGCGCATTGTACCGACTCTTTGGTTCCCGAAGATAACAACCATAAATCGTTGTATATCTTGCTAGAATTTGTCAATGTTATTCTTTTGGAAGATAATCGTAAATCTAAATATTTATATAACCGGGGAGATTTTCCATCAATAATTGAACATTTGAAAAATGTTGATTGGCACAATCATCTTCACACTGGTTCTGTTGACCAGGCAACTGATTATTTTTATAACACTTTATACGAACTGCGGGATCGCTTCATTCCATGTAAACCATGTGGTAAAAAATCATTTCCACCCTGGTACTCACCAGCACTCAAAAAAGTCTTGAAGGAGAAATATAAATACCATAATAAATACAAAAATTATGGAAACTATTCTGACTACTTATCTTTCTCTCTTTTGCGAACCAGAGCAATTGAACTTGAAAAGGAATGTTACGTAATGTATATAAAGAAAATTGAAGATGGTATTATAGTTAACCCTAAATCATTTTGGTCATTTGTGAAGAGTAAACGAGTTACTAACACATATCCTAACACTATGTATTTGAAGGATAGCTGCGCCAATACGGGCGAAGGAATATGTAACCTATTTGCAACCTATTTTCATTCAACGTTTAGTAATAATAATGGAACCAACTCCTCAAGTTTTGACTGCCGATCTTTCGCGAGCTCTGTACCGAATTCGGATTCAATTAGCATATCAACTGTTGAAGTATCACCCTCCAAAGTCGAGCATCTTCTGAAGTCGGTAGACCTTGCAAAATCAGCAGGCCCAGACTTAATACCACCTATTTATATCGTAAAATGTGCAAAGGAACTTGTCGCCCCACTCTGTATTTTGTTTACCCGATCCATAAAACAGGGTGTAATGCCAAAACTATGGAAATCGGCATTTATCACACCTATACTAAAAAAGGGTATTAAGTCTGACATTGAAAATTACAGGCCCATATCGAAATTATGTATATTTGCCAAAATATTTGAACGATTAGTTTATTCAGACTTATATGCTGTGATGAAAGGTTCGTTCGGCGATGAGCAGCATGGTTTCCTCCAGAAAAGGTCAACAACATCGAATTTGCTCTTGGCTAATGAATTTATTACTACTGGTATGGAGTGCGGTGGACAAATTGATGTTATATACACCGACTATCAGAAATGTTTCGATCGTATCGACCATTCGATACTTCTTGCCAAGCTCTTATCCGCAGGAGTGCACGGTGATCTTTATCGCTGGTTATCGTCTTACATAAAAAATAGATGTCAGGCTGTAGTCGTTCAGGGATTCACGTCTGTTTGGACACCGGTTCCATCCGGAATCCCTCAAGGTTCTATATTGGGCCCTCTTCTTTTCACAATATTTTTATTAGACATAAAATCATGTTTTCGAAATAGTAAAATCATTTTATTCGCAGATGATATGAAGATTCTTAAATCAATTGAAAATACTGCAGACGCTATCAGTATGCAAAAAGACCTCATACGATTTGAGACCTACTGTAGAACTAATAGACTTGATCTTAACATCAGTAAATGTTTTTGTATGTCATTTTCTCGGAAACCTAATATAATTTGTCATAATTACCAATTACGAGATATAAACCTCATAAGAGTAAGGCAAATCAGAGATTTGGGCGTCGAACACGATAATAAATTACTCTTCGATAATCATATCGATAAAATCGTTAGCAAGGCGTCCAAGTCGATGGGATTTATTATGAGACTATCAAAGGATTTTACAAACATTAAATCAATCAAAATCCTATACTGTGCATACGTACGAAGTCATTTAGAATATGCGTCTCAAGTTTGGAATCCGCAATATCTAACATATATATCAAGAATTGAACATATACAAAAGCGATTCTTAAGATTCCTGAACTTCAAAGCCAAATCTAACGTACTTGATTACGAACCTCGTTGTAGAAAGTTTCACTTCCTGCCTCTTAAAATTCGACGTGAAGTATCGGATGTGTGCTACCTGGTTGGTGTGGCAAATGGTACCGTAGACTGCCCTGAACTTTTAAGTAAGATACTACTTCGTTGCAACTTGCTGGAACTTGGACTTAGGCGGTGTCCACTACTGCATGTCCCATTTGCTAACACCAATTACAGGAAAAACGCATTTTTGATACGTAGCTGTGCCAAATTTCTCGAGTATTCGAACAGGTACGACATTGATCTTTTCTGCACTAGCACATCCACGATAAAGCGCATAGTCTCAAAAGCATATTTTAATGCCTGCATCGACCGGTGACCACCGTACACTAGTGACCTATTATGTATATCTATCTAACTATTATGTTATTATTATTATTATTATTCATTTATTTATGAATGACCAATAAAAGGAGATATTTATAATGCCATGGTTATAATCGCCCCTACGACTGTTGCAATACAATTTAGATTAAAAATAATTTAGTTTGGAAAAAGAAAATTATACCTAAACGGAGTATATACTGTCATTTAGTAGTGAAAACTTGTTATTAGCTCTTAGTTATTATTTGTTAAATATATATTGTTAATTTAGCTGTAAGTTTTCCGAATAAAATAAAATAAAATAAAATAAAAATAAATGTTGAAAAATGACATTTTAAAGCCTTGTCATTTTAAAAGGGCGTTGTATTTAGTCATGAAAACCCTCCCTCCCTATAATGTCACTTAGTACCAACTTGCATTCCAATATGAAAAAGGTACTTGGAGCCTAGGTATTTTGTCCTCCTCTAATATTAAAAAAATACATAAGTCATGAAATTAGACCGGTGTGAAGTTAGCGGCCAAACTTAGCAGCCGCCAATAACCCGACCAAATTGAGAAGTCACTTTTTTCTTTTAAACAAATTGACTCAGAAAACCGCTAAAACAGCTACGGACGCCTAGGTTCACAAACAAAACATGTCTAACATAATAACAAATCGACTACAAACATTAATTTAGTTCGGCCGCGGTACTCAGGAGTCAAATCACTTTTGGGCACAAAAGCTAAGATCTCGTAATGAGACTGGGCCAGCAAGGAGGTTTCGAAATATAGCTTGTATTGCTGAATACACCTGCTACATCGCCACAGTGAGCAAGAATTGGCACCCGATCTTTAAGACTATGCAAATCGAGTCCAAATAAAAAATTCAAAATTTTCTTTTAAATATTCATTCTTGCTTGAAAAGCGCCATGTAGAACGGCAAGCAAGGAGGTTTCGAACAATAGCTTGTATTGCTGCATACACCTGCTACATCGCCGCAGTGAGCAAGTAGTGGCACCCGATCTTTTAGACTATGCAAATCTTGTCCAAGTAAAAAAAACAAGATTTGGCTGCTGACTTCCCACCGGTGCAGAACGGCAAGCAAGGAGGTTTCGAACCATGGTTTGTATTGCTGAATAGACCTGCTACATCGCCGAAGTGAGCAAGTAGTGGCACCCGATCTTTTAGACTATGCAAATCGAGTCCAAATAAAAAAAACATGATTTTCTTCAAAATATTCATTCTTGCTTGAAAAGCGCCATGTAGAACGGCAAGCAAGGAGGTTTCGAACCATGGCTTGTACTGCTGAATACACCTGCTACATGGCCGCAGTGAGCAAGTAGTGGCACCCGATCTTTTAGACTATGCAATTCGAGTCCAAATAAAAAATTCTAGATTTTCTTCAAAATATTCATTCTTGCTTGAAAAGCGCCATGTAGAACGGCAAGCAAGGAGGTTTCGAACCATGGCTTGTATTGCTGAATACACGTCCTACATGGCCGCAGTGAGCAAGTAGTGGCACCCGATCTTTTAGACTATGCAAATCGAGTCCAAATAAAAAATTCTAGATTTTCTTCAAAATATTCATTCTTGCTTGAAAAGCGCCATGTAGAACGGCAAGCAAGGAGGTTTCGAACCATGGCTTGTATTGCTGAATACACGTCCTACATCGCCGAAGTAAGCAAGTAGTGGCACCCGATCTTTAAGACTATGCAAATCGAGTCCAAATAAAAGACTTAAGATTTTCCTCAATATATTCATTCTTGCTTGAAACACGCCATGTAGAACGGCAAGCAAGGAGGTTTCGAACCATGGCATGTATTGCTGAATACACCTGCTACATGGTCGCAGTGAGCAAGTAGTGGCACCCGATCTTTTAGACTATGCAAATCGAGTCCAAATAAAAAAAACATGATTTTCTTCAAAATATTCATTCTTGCTTGAAAAGCGCCATGTAGAACGGCAAGCAAGGAGGTTTCGAACCATGGCTTGTATTGCTGAATACACGTCCTACATAGCCGCAGTGAGCAAGTAGTGGCACCCGATCTTTTAGACTATGCAAATCGAGTCCAAATAAAAAATTCATGATTTTCTTCAAAATATTCATTCTTGCTTGAAAAGCACCATATAGAACGGCAAGCAAGGAGGTTTCGAACCATGGCTTGTATTGCTGAATACACCTGCTACCTGGCCGCAGTGAGCTAGCAGTGGCACCCGATCTCTTAGACTATGCAAATCTAGTCCAAGTAAAGAAAAACAAGATTTGGCTGCTGACTTCTCACCGGTGCAGAACGGCAAGCAAGGAGGTTTCGAACCATGGTTCGTATTGCTGAATAGACCTGCTACATAGCCGCAGTGAGCAAGTAATGGCACCCGATCTTTAAGACTATGCAAATCGAGTCCAAATAAAAGACTCTACATTTTCCTCAATATATTCATTCTTGCTTGAAAAGCACCGTGTAGAACGGCAAGCAAGGAGGTTTCGAACCATGGTTTGTATTACTGAATAGACCTGCTACATCGCCAAAATGAGCAAGTAGTGGCACCCGATCTTTTAGACTATGCAAATCGAGTCGAAATAAAAAATTCATGATTTTCTTCAAAATATTCATTCTTGCTTGAAAAGCACCATATAGAACGGCAAGCAAGGAGGTTTCGAACCATGGCTTGTATTGCTGAATACACCTGCTACTTGGCCGCAGTGAGCCAGCAGTGGCACCCGATCTCTTAGACTATGCAAATCTAGTCTAAGTAAAGAAAAACAAGATTTGGCTGCTGACTTCTGGTGAGAAGTCACCTCCTTGCTTGCCGTTCTGCACCGGTGGGTGCAGAACGGCAAGCAAGGAGGTTCCGAACCATGGCTTGTGTTGCTGAATACACGTCCTACATGGCCGCAGTGAGCAAGTAGTGGCACCCGATCTTTTAGACTATGCAAATCGAGTCGAAATAAAAAAATCATGATTTTCTTCAAAATATTCATTCTTGCTTGAAAAGCACCATGTAGAACGGCAAGCAAGGATCGGGTGCCACTGCTAGCTCACTGCGGCCAAGTAGCAGGTGTATTCAGCAATACAAGCCATGGTTCGAAACCTCCTTGCTTGCCGTTCTATATGGTGCTTTTCAAGCAAGAATGAATATTTTGAAGAAAATCATAAATTTTTTATTTCGACTCGATTTGCATAGTCTAAAAGATCGGGTGCCACTACTTGCTCACTGCGGCCATGTAGGACGTGTATTCAGCAACACAAGCCATGGTTCGGAACCTCCTTGCTTGCCGTTCTACATGGCGCTTTTTAAGCAAGAATGAATATATTGAGGAAAATGTAGAGTCTTTTATTTGGACTCGATTTGCATAGTCTTAAAGATCGGGTGCCACTACTTGCTCATTTCGGCGATGTAGCAGGTCTATTTAGCAATACAAACCATGGTTCGAAACCTCCTTGCTTGCCGTTCTGCACCGGTGGGAAGTCAGCAGCCAAATTTTGTTTTTTTTACTTGGACAAGATTTGCATAGTCTAAAAGATCGGGTGCCACTACTTGCTCACTGCGGCGATGTAGCAGGTGTATGCAGCAATACAAGCCATGGTTCGAAACCTCCTTGCTTGCCGTTCTACATGGCGCTTTTCAAGCAAGAATGAATATTTTGAAGAAAATCATGTTTTTTTTATTTGGACTCGATGTGCATAGTCTAAAAGATCGGGTGCCACTACTTGTTCACTGCGACCA
The DNA here is from genome assembly GCA_905163395.2 of Endotricha flammealis. NCBI lineage: Eukaryota > Metazoa > Arthropoda > Insecta > Lepidoptera > Pyralidae > Endotricha > Endotricha flammealis. The sequence goes on along the minus strand of LR990860.1, from coordinate 7,880,449 downwards.
TGTAGCAGGTGTATTCAGCAATACAAGCCATGGTTCAAAACCTCCTTGCTTGCCGTTCTACATGGCGTGTTTCAAGCAAGAATGAATATATTGAGGAAAATCTTAAGTCTTTTATTTGGACTCGATTTGCATAGTCTTAAAGATCGGGTGCCACTACTTGCTCATTTCGGCGATGTAGCAGGTCTATTTAGCAATACAAACCATGGTTCGAAACCTCCTTGCTTGCCGTTCTACATGGTGCTTTTCAAGCAAGAATGAATACTTTGAAGAAAATCATGAATTTTTTATTTGGACTCGATTTGCATATTCTAAAAGATCGGGTGCCACTTCTTGCTCACTGCGGCGATGTAGCAGGTGTATTCAGCAATACAAGCCATGGTTCGGAACCTCCTTGCTTGCCGTTCTACATGGCGCTTTTCAAGCAAGAATGAATATATTGAGGAAAATGTAGAGTCTTTTATTTGGACTCGATTTGCATAGTCTTAAAGATCGGGTGCCATTACTTGCTCACTGCGGCTATGTAGCAGGTCTATTCAGCAATACGAACCATGGTTCGAAACCTCCTTGCTTGCCGTTCTGCACCGGTGAGAAGTCAGCAGCCAAATCTTGTTTTTCTTTACTTGGACTAGATTTGCATAGTCTAAGAGATCGGGTGCCACTGCTAGCTCACTGCGGCCAAGTAGCAGGTGTATTCAGCAATACAAGCCATGGTTCGAAACCTCCTTGCTTGCCGTTCTACATGGTGCTTTTCAAGCAAGAATGAATATTTTGAAGAAAATCATGAATTTTTTATTTGGACTCGATTTGCATAGTCTAAAAGATCGGGTGCCACTACTTGCTCACTGCGGCCATGTAGGACGTGTATTCAGCAATACAAGCCATGGTTCGAAACCTCCTTGCTTGCCGTTCTGCACCGGTGAGAAGTCAGCAGCCAAATCTTGTTTTTCTTTACTTGGACTAGATTTGCATAGTCTAAGAGATCGGGTGCCACTGCTAGCTCACTGCGGCCAAGTAGCAGGTGTATTCAGCAATACAAGCCATGGTTCGAAACCTCCTTGCTTGCCGTTCTACATGGTGCTTTTCAAGCAAGAATGAATATTTTGAAGAAAATCATGAATTTTTTATTTGGACTCGATTTGCATAGTCTAAAAGATCGGGTGCCACTACTTGCTCACTGCGGCCATGTAGGACGTGTATTCAGAAATACAAGCCATGGTTCGAAACCTCCTTGCTTGCCGTTCTGCACCGGTGAGAAGTCAGCAGCCAAATCTTGTTTTTCTTTACTTGGACTAGATTTGCATAGTCTAAGAGATCGGGTGCCACTGCTAGCTCACTGCGGCCAAGTAGCAGGTGTATTCAGCAATACAAGCCATGGTTCGAAACCTCCTTGCTTGCCGTTCTACATGGTGCTTTTCAAGCAAGAATGAATATTTTGAAGAAAATCATGAATTTTTTATTTGGACTCGATTTGCATAGTCTAAAAGATCGGGTGCCACTACTTGCTCACTGCGGCCATGTAGGACGTGTATTCAGCAACACAAGCCATGGTTCGGAACCTCCTTGCTTGCCGTTCTACATGGCGCTTTTTAAGCAAGAATGAATATATTGAGGAAAATGTAGAGTCTTTTATTTGGACTCGATTTGCATAGTCTTAAAGATCGGGTGCCACTACTTGCTCATTTCGGCGATGTAGCAGGTCTATTTAGCAATATAAACCATGGTTCGAAACCTCTTTGCTTGCCGTTCTGCACCGGTGGGAAGTCAGCAGCCAAATTTTGTTTTTTTTACTTGGACAAGATTTGCATAGTCTAAAAGATCGGGTGCCACTACTTGCTCACTGCGACCATGTAGCAGGTGTATTCAGCAATACATGCCATGGTTCAAAACCTCCTTGCTTGCCGTTCTACATGGCGTGTTTCAAGCAAGAATGAATATATTGAGGAAAATCTTAAGTCTTTTATTTGGACTCGATTTGCATAGTCTTAAAGATCGGGTGCCACTACTTGCTCATTTCGGCGATGTAGCAGGTCTATTTAGCAATACAAACCATGGTTCGAAACCTCCTTGCTTGCCGTTCTACATGGTGCTTTTCAAGCAAGAATGAATATTTTGAAGAAAATCATTTTTTTTTTTATTTGGACTCGATGTGCATAGTCTAAAAGATCGGGTGCCACTACTTGCTCACTGCGACCATGTAGCAGGTGTATTCAGCAATACATGCCATGGTTCAAAACCTCCTTGCTTGCCGTTCTACATGGCGTGTTTTAAGCAAGAATGAATATATTGAGGAAAATCTTAAGTCTTTTATTTGGACTCGATTTGCATAGTCTTAAAGATCGGGTGCCACTACTTGCTCATTTCGGCGATGTAGCAGGTCTATTTAGCAATACAAACCATGGTTCGAAACCTCCTTGCTTGCCGTTCTACATGGTGCTTTTCAAGCAAGAATGAATATTTTGAAGAAAATCATGAATTTTTTTTTTGGACTCGATTTGCATAGTCTAAAAGATCGGGTGCCACTACTTGCTCACTGCGGCCATGTAGGACGTGTATTCAGCAATACAAGCCATGGTTCGAAACCTCCTTGCTTGCCGTTCTGCACCGGTGAGAAGTCAGCAGCCAAATCTTGTTTTTCTTTACTTGGACTAGATTTGCATAGTCTAAGAGATCGGGTGCCACTGCTAGCTCACTGCGGCCAAGTAGCAGGTGTATTCAGCAATACAAGCCATGGTTCGAAACCTCCTTGCTTGCCGTTCTACATGGTGCTTTTCAAGCAAGAATGAATATTTTGAAGAAAATCATGAATTTTTTATTTGGACTCGATTTGCATAGTCTAAAAGATCGGGTGCCACTACTTGCTCACTGCGGCCATGTAGGACGTGTATTCAGCAATACAAGCCATGGTTCGAAACCTCCTTGCTTGCCGTTTTACATGGCGCTTTTCAAGCAAGAATGAATATTTTGAAGAAAATCTAGAATTTTTTATTTGGACTCGATTTGCATAGTCTAAAAGATCGGGTGTCACTACTTGCTCACTGCGGCCATGTAGCAGGTGTATTCAGCAATACAAGTCATGGTTCGAAACCTCCTTGCTTGCCGTTCTACATGGCGCTTTTCAAGCAAGAATGAATATTTTGAAGAAAATCATGTTTTTTTTATTTGGACTCGATTTGCATAGTCTAAAAGATCGGGTGCCACTACTTGCTCACTGCGACCATGTAGCAGGTGTATTCAGCAATACAAGCCATGGTTCGAAACCTCCTTGCTTGCCGTTCTACATGGCGCTTTTCAAGCAAGAATGAGTATATTAAGGAAAATGTAGAGTCTTTTATTTGGACCCGATTTGCATAGTCTTAAAGATCGGGTGCCATTACTTGCTTACTGCGGCTATGTAGCAGGTCTATTCAGCAATACAAACCATGGTTCGAAACCTCCTTGCTTGCCGTTCTGCACCAGTGAGAAGTCAGCAGCCAAATCTTGTTTTTCTTTACTTGGACTAGATTTGCATAGTCTAAGAGATCGGGTGCCACTGCTAGCTCACTGCGGCCAAGTAGCAGGTGTATTCAGCAATACAAGCCATGGTTCGAAACCTCCTTGCTTGCCGTTCTATATGGTGCTTTTCAAGCAAGAATGAATATTTTGAAGAAAATCATGAATTTTTTATTTGGACTCGATTTGCATAGTCTAAAAGATCGGGTGCCACTACTTGCTCACTGCGGCCATGTAGGACGTGTATTCAGCAATACAAGCCAAGGTTCGAAACCTCCTTGCTTGCCGTTCTACATGGCGCTTTTCAAGCAAGAATGAATATTTTGAATAAAATCTAGAATTTTTTATTTGGACTCGAATTGCATAGTCTAAAAGATCGGGTGCCACTACTTGCTCACTGCGGCCATGTAGCAGGTGTATTCAGCAATACAAGCCATGGTTCGAAACCTCCTTGCTTGCCGTTCTACATGGCGCTTTTCAAGCAAGAATGAATATTTTGAAGAAAATCATGTTTTTTTTATTTGGACTCGATTTGCATAGTCTAAAAGATCGGGTGCCACTACTTGCTCACTGCGACCATGTAGCAGGTGTATTCAGCAATACAAGCCATGGTTCGAAACCTCCTTGCTTGCCGTTCTACATGGCGCTTTTCAAGCAAGAATGAGTATATTAAGGAAAATGTAGAGTCTTTTATTTGGACCCGATTTGCATAGTCTTAAAGATCGGGTGCCATTACTTGCTTACTGCGGCTATGTAGCAGGTCTATTCAGCAATACAAACCATGGTTCGAAACCTCCTTGCTTGCCGTTCTGCACCAGTGAGAAGTCAGCAGCCAAATCTTGTTTTTCTTTACTTGGACTAGATTTGCATAGTCTAAGAGATCGGGTGCCACTGCTAGCTCACTGCGGCCAAGTAGCAGGTGTATTCAGCAATACAAGCCATGGTTCGAAACCTCCTTGCTTGCCGTTCTATATGGTGCTTTTCAAGCAAGAATGAATATTTTGAAGAAAATCATGAATTTTTTATTTGGACTCGATTAGCATAGTCTAAAAGATCGGGTGCCACTTCTTGCTCACTGCGGCCATGTAGGACGTGTATTCAGCAATACAAGCCATGGTTCGAAACCTCCTTGCTTGCCGTTCTACATGGCGCTTTTCAAGCAAGAATGAATATTTTGAAGAAAATCTAGAATTTTTTATTTGGACTCGAATTGCATAGTCTAAAAGATCGGGTGCCACTACTTGCTCACTGCGGCCATGTAGCAGGTGTATTCAGCAATACAAGCCATGGTTCGAAACCTCCTTGCTTGCCGTTCTACATGGCGCTTTTCAAGCAAGAATGAATATTTTGAAGAAAATCATGTTTTTTTTATTTGGACTCGATTTGCATAGTCTAAAAGATCGGGTGCCACTACTTGCTCACTGCGACCATGTAGCAGGTGTATTCAGCAATACATGCCATGGTTCGAAACCTCCTTGCTTGCCGTTCTACATGGCGTGTTTCAAGCAAGAATGAATATATTGAGGAAAATCTTAAGTCTTTTATTTGGACTCGATTTGCATAGTCTTAAAGATCGGGTGCCACTATTTGCTCACTTCGGCGATGTAGCAGGTCTATTCAGCAATACAAACCTTGGTTCGAAACCTCCTTGCTTGCCGTTCTGCACCGGTGGGAAGTCAGCAGCCAAATCTTGTTTTTTTTACTTGGACAAGATTTGCATAGTCTAAAAGATCGGGTGCCACTACTTGCTCACTGCGGCGATGTAGCAGGTGTATGCAGCAATACAATCTATGGTTCGAAACCTCCTTGCTTGCCGTTCTACATGGCGCTTTTCAAGCAAGAATGAATATTTAAAAGAAAATTTTGAATTTTTTATTTGGACTCAATTTGCATAGTCTTAAAGATCGGGTGCCAATTCTTGCTCACTGTGGCGATGTAGCAGGTGTATTCAGCAATACATGCCATGGTTCGAAACCTCCTTGCTTGCCGTTCTACTTGGCGCTTTTCAAGCAAGAATGAATATATTGAGGAAAATCTTGAGTCTTTTATTTGGACTCGATTTGCATAGTCTTAAAGATCGGGTGCCACTACTTGCTCACTGCGGCCATGTAGCAGGTGTATTCAGCAATACAAGCCATGGTTCGGAACCTCCTTGCTTGCCGTTCTACATGGCGTGTTTCAAGCAAGAATAAATATTTAGAAGAAAATTTTGAATTTTTTGTTTGGACTTGATTTGCATAGTCTAAAAGATCGGGTGCCACTACTTGCTCACTGCGGCCATATAGCGGTTGTATTCAGCAATACAAGCCATTGTTCGGAACCTCCTTGCTTGCCGTTCTACATGGCGTGTTTCAAGCAAGAATAAATATTTAGAAGAAAATTTTGAATTTTTTGTTTGGACTACATTTGCATAGTCTAAAAGATCGGGTGCCACTACTTGCTCACTGCGGCGATGTAGCAGGTGTATTCAGCAATTCAAGCCATGGTTCGAAACCTCCTTGCTTGCCGTTCTACATGGCGTGTTTCAAGTAAGAATGAATATTTAGATGAAAATCTTGAATTTTTTATGGACTTGATTTGCATAGTCTAAAAGATCGGGTGCCACTTCTTGCTCACTGCGGCCATGTAGCAGGTGTGTTCCGCAATACAAGCCATGGTTCGAAACCTCCTTGCTTGCCGTTCTGCACCGGTGAGAAGTCAGCAGCCAAATCTTGTTTCTCTTTACTTGGACTAGATTTGCATAGTCTAAGAGATCGGGTGCCACTGCTAGCTCACTGCGGCCAAGTAGCAGGTGTATTCAGCAATACAAGCCATGGTTCGAAACCTCCTTGCTTGCCGTTCTACATGGTGCTTTTCAAGCAAGAATGAATATTTTGAAGAAAATCATGAATTTTTTATTTGGACTCGATTTGCATAGTCTAAAAGATCGGGTGCCACTACTTGCTCACTGCGGCCATGTAGGACGTGTATTCAGAAATGCAAGCCATGGTTCGAAACCTCCTTGCTTGCCGTTCTGCACCGGTGAGAAGTCAGCAGCCAAATCTTGTTTTTCTTTACTTGGACTAGATTTGCATAGTCTAAGAGATCGGGTGCCACTGCTAGCTCACTGCGGCCAAGTAGCAGGTGTATTCAGCAATACAAGCCATGGTTCGAAACCTCCTTGCTTGCCGTTCTACATGGTGCTTTTCAAGCAAGAATGAATATTTTGAAGAAAATCATGAATTTTTTATTTGGACTCGATTTGCATAGTCTAAAAGATCGGGTGCCACTACTTGCTCACTGCGGCCATGTAGGACGTGTATTCAGCAACACAAGCCATGGTTCGGAACCTCCTTGCTTGCCGTTCTACATGGCGCTTTTTAAGCAAGAATGAATATATTGAGGAAAATGTAGAGTCTTTTATTTGGACTCGATTTGCATAGTCTTAAAGATCGGGTGCCACTACTTGCTCATTTCGGCGATGTAGCAGGTCTATTTAGCAATATAAACCATGGTTCGAAACCTCTTTGCTTGCCGTTCTGCACCGGTGGGAAGTCAGCAGCCAAATTTTGTTTTTTTTACTTGGACAAGATTTGCATAGTCTAAAAGATCGGGTGCCACTACTTGCTCACTGCGGCGATGTAGCAGGTGTATGCAGCAATACAAGCCATGGTTCGAAACCTTCTTGCTTGCCGTTCTACATGGCGCTTTTCAAGCAAGAATGAATATTTTGAAGAAAATCATTTTTTTTTTTATTTGGACTCGATGTGCATAGTCTAAAAGATCGGGTGCCACTACTTGCTCACTGCGACCATGTAGCAGGTGTATTCAGCAATACATGCCATGGTTCAAAACCTCCTTGCTTGCCGTTCTACATGGCGTGTTTCAAGCAAGAATGAATATATTGAGGAAAATCTTAAGTCTTTTATTTGGACTCGATTTGCATAGTCTTAAAGATCGGGTGCCACTACTTGCTCATTTCGGCGATGTAGCAGGTCTATTTAGCAATACAAACCATGGTTCGAAACCTCCTTGCTTGCCGTTCTACATGGTGCTTTTCAAGCAAGAATGAATATTTTGAAGAAAATCATGAATTTTTTATTTGGACTCGATTTGCATAGTCTAAAAGATCGGGTGCCACTACTTGCTCACTGCGGCCATGTAGGACGTGTATTCAGCAATACAAGCCATGGTTCGAAACCTCCTTGCTTGCCGTTCTGCACCGGTGAGAAGTCAGCAGCCAAATCTTGTTTTTCTTTACTTGGACTAGATTTGCATAGTCTAAGAGATCGGGTGCCACTGCTAGCTCACTGCGGCCAAGTAGCAGGTGTATTCAGCAATACAAGCCATGGTTCGAAACCTCCTTGCTTGCCGTTCTACATGGTGCTTTTCAAGCAAGAATGAATATTTAAAAGAAAATTTTGAATTTTTTATTTGGACTCAATTTGCATAGTCTTAAAGATCGGGTGCCAATTCTTGCTCACTGTGGCGATGTAGCAGGTGTATTCAGCAATACATGCCATGGTTTGAAACCTCCTTGCTTGCCGTTCTACTTGGCGCTTTTCAAGCAAGAATGAATATATTGAGGAAAATCTTGAGTCTTTTATTTGGACTCGATTTGCATAGTCTTAAAGATCGGGTACCACTACTTGCTCACTGCGGCCATGTAGCAGGTGTATTCAGCAATACAAGCCATGGTTCGGAACCTCCTTGCTTGCCGTTCTACATGGCGTGTTTCAAGCAAGAATAAATATTTAGAAGAAAATTTTGAATTTTTTGTTTGGACTTGATTTGCACAGTCTAAAAGATCGGGTGCCACTACTTGCTCACTGCGGCCATGTAGCAGGTGTATTCAGCAATACAAGCCATGGTTCGAAACCTCCTTGCTTGCCGTTCTACATGGCGCTTTTCAAGCAAGAATGAATATTTTGAAGAAAATCATGTTTTTTTTATTTGGACTCGATTTGCATAGTCTAAAAGATCGGGTGCCACTACTTGCTCACTGCGACCATGTAGCAGGTGTATTCAGCAATACAAGCCATGGTTCGAAACCTCCTTGCTTGCCGTTCTACATGGCGCTTTTCAAGCAAGAATGAGTATATTAAGGAAAATGTAGAGTCTTTTATTTGGACCCGATTTGCATAGTCTTAAAGATCGGGTGCCATTACTTGCTTACTGCGGCTATGTAGCAGGTCTATTCAGCAATACAAACCATGGTTCGAAACCTCCTTGCTTGCCGTTCTGCACCAGTGAGAAGTCAGCAGCCAAATCTTGTTTTTCTTTACTTGGACTAGATTTGCATAGTCTAAGAGATCGGGTGCCACTGCTAGCTCACTGCGGCCAAGTAGCAGGTGTATTCAGCAATACAAGCCATGGTTCGAAACCTCCTTGCTTGCCGTTCTATATGGTGCTTTTCAAGCAAGAATGAATATTTTGAAGAAAATCATGAATTTTTTATTTGGACTCGATTTGCATAGTCTAAAAGATCGGGTGCCACTACTTGCTCACTGCGGCCATGTAGGACGTGTATTCAGCAATACAAGCCAAGGTTCGAAACCTCCTTGCTTGCCGTTCTACATGGCGCTTTTCAAGCAAGAATGAATATTTTGAATAAAATCTAGAATTTTTTATTTGGACTCGATTAGCATAGTCTAAAAGATCGGGTGCCACTTCTTGCTCACTGCGGCCATGTAGGACGTGTATTCAGCAATACAAGCCATGGTTCGAAACCTCCTTGCTTGCCGTTCTACATGGCGCTTTTCAAGCAAGAATGAATATTTTGAAGAAAATCTAGAATTTTTTATTTGGACTCGAATTGCATAGTCTAAAAGATCGGGTGCCACTACTTGCTCACTGCGGCCATGTAGCAGGTGTATTCAGCAATACAAGCCATGGTTCGAAACCTCCTTGCTTGCCGTTCTACATGGCGCTTTTCAAGCAAGAATGAATATTTTGAAGAAAATCATGTTTTTTTTATTTGGACTCGATTTGCATAGTCTAAAAGATCGGGTTCCACTACTTGCTCACTGCGACCATGTAGCAGGTGTATTCAGCAATACATGCCATGGTTCGAAACCTCCTTGCTTGCCGTTCTACATGGCGTGTTTCAAGCAAGAATGAATATATTGAGGAAAATCTTAAGTCTTTTATTTGGACTCGATTTGCATAGTCTTAAAGATCGGGTGCCACTATTTGCTCACTTCGGCGATGTAGCAGGTCTATTCAGCAATACAAACCTTGGTTCGAAACCTCCTTGCTTGCCGTTCTGCACCGGTGGGAAGTCAGCAGCCAAATCTTGTTTTTTTTACTTGGACAAGATTTGCATAGTCTAAAAGATCGGGTGCCACTACTTGCTCACTGCGGCGATGTAGCAGGTGTATGCAGCAATACAAGCTATGGTTCGAAACCTCCTTGCTTGCCGTTCTACATGGCGCTTTTCAAGCAAGAATGAATATTTAAAAGAAAATTTTGAATTTTTTATTTGGACTCAATTTGCATAGTCTTAAAGATCGGGTGCCAATTCTTGCTCACTGTGGCGATGTAGCAGGTGTATTCAGCAATACATGCCATGGTTTGAAACCTCCTTGCTTGCCGTTCTACTTGGCGCTTTTCAAGCAAGAATGAATATATTGAGGAAAATCTTGAGTCTTTTATTTGGACTCGATTTGCATAGTCTTAAAGATCGGGTACCACTACTTGCTCACTGCGGCCATGTAGCAGGTGTATTCAGCAATACAAGCCATGGTTCGGAACCTCCTTGCTTGCCGTTCTACATGGCGTGTTTCAAGCAAGAATAAATATTTAGAAGAAAATTTTGAATTTTTTGTTTGGACTTGATTTGCACAGTCTAAAAGATCGGGTGCCACTACTTGCTCACTGCGGCCATGTAGCAGGTGTATTCAGCAATACAAGCCATGGTTCGAAACCTCCTTGCTTGCCGTTCTACATGGCGCTTTTCAAGCAAGAATGAATATTTTGAAGAAAATCATGTTTTTTTTATTTGGACTCGATTTGCATAGTCTAAAAGATCGGGTGCCACTACTTGCTCACTGCGACCATGTAGCAGGTGTATTCAGCAATACAAGCCATGGTTCGAAACCTCCTTGCTTGCCGTTCTACATGGCGCTTTTCAAGCAAGAATGAGTATATTAAGGAAAATGTAGAGTCTTTTATTTGGACCCGATTTGCATAGTCTTAAAGATCGGGTGCCATTACTTGCTTACTGCGGCTATGTAGCAGGTCTATTCAGCAATACAAACCATGGTTCGAAACCTCCTTGCTTGCCGTTCTGCACCAGTGAGAAGTCAGCAGCCAAATCTTGTTTTTCTTTACTTGGACTAGATTTGCATAGTCTAAGAGATCGGGTGCCACTGCTAGCTCACTGCGGCCAAGTAGCAGGTGTATTCAGCAATACAAGCCATGGTTCGAAACCTCCTTGCTTGCCGTTCTATATGGTGCTTTTCAAGCAAGAATGAATATTTTGAAGAAAATCATGAATTTTTTATTTGGACTCGATTTGCATAGTCTAAAAGATCGGGTGCCACTTCTTGCTCACTGCGGCCATGTAGGACGTGTATTCAGCAATACAAGCCATGGTTCGAAACCTCCTTGCTTGCCGTTCTACATGGCGTTTTTCAAGCAAGAATGAATATTTTGAAGAAAATCTAGAATTTTTTATTTGGACTCGAATTGCATAGTCTAAAAGATCGGGTGCCACTACTTGCTCACTGCGGCCATGTAGCAGGTGTATTCAGCAATACAAGCCATGGTTCGAAACCTCCTTGCTTGCCGTTCTACATGGCGCTTTTCAAGCAAGAATGAATATTTTGAAGAAAATCATGTTTTTTTTATTTGGACTCGATTTGCATAGTCTAAAAGATCGGGTGCCACTACTTGCTCACTGCGACCATGTAGCAGGTGTATTCAGCAATACATGCCATGGTTCGAAACCTCCTTGCTTGCCGTTCTACATGGCGTGTTTCAAGCAAGAATGAATATATTGAGGAAAATCTTAAGTCTTTTATTTGGACTCGATTTGCATAGTCTTAAAGATCGGGTGCCACTATTTGCTCACTTCGGCGATGTAGCAGGTCTATTCAGCAATACAAACCTTGGTTCGAAACCTCCTTGCTTGCCGTTCTGCACCGGTGGGAAGTCAGCAGCCAAATCTTGTTTTTCTTTACTTGGACTAGATTTGCATAGTCTAAGAGATCGGGTGCCACTGCTAGCTCACTGCGGCCAAGTAGCAGGTGTATTCAGCAATACAAGCCATGGTTCGAAACCTCCTTGCTTGCCGTTCTATATGGTGCTTTTCAAGCAAGAATGAATATTTTGAAGAAAATCATGAATTTTTTATTTGGACTCGATTTGCATAGTCTAAAAGATCGGGTGCCACTTCTTGCTCACTGCGGCCATGTAGGACGTGTATTCAGCAATACAAGCCATGGTTCGAAACCTCCTTGCTTGCCGTTCTACATGGCGTTTTTCAAGCAAGAATGAATATTTTGAAGAAAATCTAGAATTTTTTATTTGGACTCGAATTGCATAGTCTAAAAGATCGGGTGCCACTACTTGCTCACTGCGGCCATGTAGCAGGTGTATTCAGCAATACAAGCCATGGTTCGAAACCTCCTTGCTTGCCGTTCTACATGGCGCTTTTCAAGCAAGAATGAATATTTTGAAGAAAATCATGTTTTTTTTATTTGGACTCGATTTGCATAGTCTAAAAGATCGGGTGCCACTACTTGCTCACTGCGACCATGTAGCAGGTGTATTCAGCAATACATGCCATGGTTCGAAACCTCCTTGCTTGCCGTTCTACATGGCGTGTTTCAAGCAAGAATGAATATATTGAGGAAAATCTTAAGTCTTTTATTTGGACTCGATTTGCATAGTCTTAAAGATCGGGTGCCACTATTTACTCACTTCGGCGATGTAGCAGGTCTATTCAGCAATACAAACCTTGGTTCGAAACCTCCTTGCTTGCCGTTCTGCACCGGTGGGAAGTCAGCAGCCAAATCTTGTTTTTTTTACTTGGACAAGATTTGCATAGTCTAAAAGATCGGGTGCCACTACTTGCTCACTGCGGCGATGTAGCAGGTGTATGCAGCAATACAAGCTATGGTTCGAAACCTCCTTGCTTGCCGTTCTACATGGCGCTTTTCAAGCAAGAATGAATATTTAAAAGAAAATTTTGAATTTTTTATTTGGACTCAATTTGCATAGTCTTAAAGATCGGGTGCCAATTCTTGCTCACTGTGGCGATGTAGCAGGTGTATTCAGCAATACATGCCATGGTTCGAAACCTCCTTGCTTGCCGTTCTACTTGGCGCTTTTCAAGCAAGAATGAATATATTGAGGAAAATCTTGAGTCTTTTATTTGGACTCGATTTGCATAGTCTTAAAGATCGGGTGCCACTACTTGCTCACTGCGGCCATGTAGCAGGTGTATTCAGCAATACAAGCCATGGTTCGGAACCTCCTTGCTTGCCGTTCTACATGGCGTGTTTCAAGCAAGAATAAATATTGAAGAAAATTTTGAATTTTTTGTTTGGACTTGATTTGCATAGTCTAAAAGATCGGGTGCCACTACTTGCTCACTGCGGCCATATAGCGGTTGTATTCAGCAATACAAGCCATGGTTCGGAACCTCCTTGCTTGCCGTTCTACATGGCGTGTTTCAAGCAAGAATAAATATTTAGAAGAAAATTTTGAATTTTTTGTTTGGACTACATTTGCATAGTCTAAAAGATCGGGTGCCACTACTTGCTCACTGCGGCGATGTAGCAGGTGTATTCAGCAATTCAAGCCATGGTTCGAAACCTCCTTGCTTGCCGTTCTACATGGCGTGTTTCAAGTAAGAATGAATATTTAGATGAAAATCTTGAATTTTTTATGGACTTGATTTGCATAGTCTAAAAGATCGGGTGCCACTTCTTGCTCACTGCGGCCATGTAGCAGGTGTGTTCCGCAATACAAGCCATGGTTCGAAACTCTTTTGCTTGCCGTTCTACATGGCGCTTTTCAAGCAAGAATGAATATTTAGAAGAAAATCATGAATTGTTTATTTGGACTCGATTTGCATAGTCTAAAAGATCGGGTGCCACTACTTGCTCACTGCGGCCATGTAGCAGGTGTATTCAGCAATACAAGCCATGGTTCGGAACATCCTTGCTTGCCGTTCTACATGGCGTGTTTCAAGCAAGAATAAATATTTAGATGAAAATTTTGAATTTTTTGTTTGGACTTGATTTGCATAGTCTAAAAGTTCGGGTGCCACTACTTGCTCACTGCGGCCATGTAGCAGGTCTATTCAGCGATACAAACCATGGTTCGAAACCTCCTTGCTTGCCGTTCTGCACCGGTGGGAAGTCAGCAGCCAAATCTTGTTTTTTTTTATTTGAACTAGATTTGCATAGTCTAAAAGATTGAGTGCCAACTGACAACTTGTGTCTTGATATTGCATAAAGGACTGGTTAAATAATTCTGAAGTCCAAAACCCCTTGCTTGCCGTCTTTCTGGTTGAAAATGTGTGAAAATTGCTAGTTTTCTGAAAATCGCCATGAACATGACTTGTTCACCCCGTTTCACCCCTTTAAACAACGGGTGATACCTTTTGCTCACTGCAGCTATGTAGCAGGTGTATTCAGCAATACAAGCTATATTTCGAAACCTCCTTGCTGGCCCAGTCTCATTACGAGATCTTAGCTTTTGTGCCCAAAAGTGATTTGACTCCTGAGTACCGCGGCCGAACTAAATTAATGTTTGTAGTCGATTTGTTATTATGTTAGACATGTTTTGTTTGTGAACCTAGGCGTCCGTAGCTGTTTTAGCGGTTTTCTGAGTCAATTTGTTTAAAAGAAAAAAGTGACTTCTCAATTTGGTCGGGTTATTGGCGGCTGCTAAGTTTGGCCGCTAACTTCACACCGGTTGAAATTAGTGTTAAAAAATTTAAAAAAATGTAGAATCACAATTTAATTAAAATAGATGTAAATTATCGATTACAACGAAATACACATATTGAATGACATAGACACTGTAGACATACACAATGTCATAAACTATTGTACTAGACAACTGTTTTAATATATCTCTTGGCAAAGAAGTATACTTTATCTTATACCTGTAAGTATCATATATAATATTATGAATATAAAATAAATATGTGTATGCACTTACCGTTTCGGCGATGTCCGCTTTACCGGCAGGATACACACGCTTTGTCACTATCACACACAACGTAAACACAGCACGAGTGATCCGTATATACGAGCCACACGCTCGCTATCGAGATAAACACTGTGCTACGAAAACTCCGCCTCCGGCCTACAGAATGGAATGGTGTTGCCAGTTTTGAAAGGAAAATCCACTTTTGTTAATTTTGTAGTTTGTTTTTTATGAACAACATCCTATTATATTTAAATGTACTTAAATAGTTTTAACAAAGCTATATTTAAGTATTAGAATCTCTTCTATGTAATGCTAAGTATCCCCGTGTCTTTATTATAAGTTATGAATTTTATGCTAAATATGTTATACTTAGGTACTTAATAAATTGTAATGCACATATTATTCCACTATATTATTATATTAAACTCTTATCTTTAATATGATAAAATGTATATTGGAATTAAAAAATATTATGTGTGTAAGTTTAATATTATGCATGCTGAGCTTTAATAATATTTTTTTTATTACTTATTCTACATTTACTACTTAACATAATGGTCTACATATTCGTAATAAATCGATTTATTTTACAACTTTAGAGAATATTAATAATTTTTTCCCCTAAAACAGCAGGAGGCGCATTACCTGGCAACACTGAGACACAGCTTCACACAATGCAATTGGCGAACACCGCCGAACGTTCCCGAAGGCCCGTATTGATGCCGGGAAAACTGTTTCCGCGCCATTTTTCCTGGCGCAAGTGCGAGGGAGGTTTTGGCAAACGATCCCTTGATGCTGCCCTGTTTTCAATCGGGCATTGACCAGAGTGTGGGTGAATACAGACATTTTTTTTAATTATTGGTTTTCAATGCTTGCTGTAAAGTATCTTTAGAAACAGACTATTTTCTCTTATCAAATAGTACAGTACTTACTAAAATAAAGGCCAGAAAAATAGCTAAAACTATTATGACTAGACTACCTAGCACAGAGATTTCATATTTATTCCTCTATGACTAAAGCGGGAAAGCGGTCTGCAAAATCATTAAAATTTTATACTTTGTTACGGCGATACCGTGTGACTTTGTTCTTTGTTTTTAGGTCAATCTAATTCAATTATTTGTACATATAATAATACAAATACCTGCGAATAAGATATTCAATTAAATATGACGTAAGTAAGCGAGCGAGTTGATTTACCAATTGATGAGCAAGCCTAGTATAGGGAGACAACTTGATTTAATATCTATGATGAATACATATTATTATTATTATATTAATAATCTATTACCTATAATTAAAATATGTATTCACACGTTTCCTATCATTAATATTTATATTATAGAATTTTTAATAATTTAACAACTAAGATTATGAGAGCGCCTGGTGATATCTCTTTGTGTAACTTTGCAACATTTTTTTTAAATTAAATAATGTAGAATAGAATATTATAGTATAAAAAATAACTAACTTTACCTAGTAGTAGGACAGTTGGGGATTACGACACTAATTAATTACAGAATACAGCCACAGTTTGTGTAATTAATATACTTAACAATTAATTATTCTTGAAAACCGGTGTAGCTAAGCTACGCGCTACGGTTTCTCGTAGTGGGCTGCCTTCGTGGAGTACACTACTCTTGAAATATTCTCCTTAGAAGAAGAAGTAGGGTTTTTTTATTAATCTTTTTTATCTATAAGCACTTCCCAATTAATCATGTTATTATTAGGAAGGGAAAGGTTATTCAATTCACGCTTTTATATAGTATAAAGTAATATTATATTATAACTAGTAAAATACTCGCAACTTCGTTTGCGTATATCTCGCCTTCGTATGGGAATTTTAAAAAATCCTTTCTTATTACATCCTTAGATGTCGTAAGGAACCTACATTCCAAATTTGGAATCTCTACACCCAGCGGTTTGGGATGTGCGTTGATATATAGTTAAGTCAGTCAGACTTTGAATTTATATTTATAGATTTGAAAAGTTCCGTTCTCGGTTTGTAGACACTACTGTAGTATTGCAACATTTTGTAACAATACTGAGGAAATCATACTGATATGCTAATATGTGACAATAGGCTGTGCCACTCAGCATTTTTCATTAAAGTTGTTAAGACATCTTTACGCTCTATATTTTCCATGTTGTCGTCTGCAAGTACTTTGAAACAATAATTGAAGATAACACAAGGAAACATTTTAACAGTTTATTATAAAATAATTTACGGTTTTTTGTATTTTTTTATGTCATTATAAACGTACTTAATAAATAATAATAAATTTAAAAACACGTACAACGTGTGTTTACAGTATTTTAATTTAATCTTACTTTAGTATGTACAGTCATAGATAGAAAATTGTACAAAATGTTCGGCGATGTTATTGTAACATAGTATAAAAAAGGGGTAGTCCGTATCTAAGTTGTTATACGGGATGTTCGAGGCCGGGGTGACGGTGAGCGAGCGGGGTGAGGGGCGTCGACGACGGGTCGGCTTAGGCGCTGCGCCCGCGTCGACGCCGACACCGCGGGGCCGCCCCGAACTTAGCCCTCCGCGGGCGCCTCTTCTCCCTCAGCAGGTGTTTTCTTGCCCCAACCGTCACACATTTTCCGGAGGAAAGCTGCAAATACACAAAAATATATTAATCGAGGAAATTACATTAATATGTTTCCAGATTAATAGCTGGTGAATGGTTATATCGTTTATCAAGAGTATTGAAGAAATATAATGAGATAGTAAAGAGATGTGACAAAGGTGAAAAACTACCCAAAAAAACAGGTCTTTCACCGTAAAGAAAATGAATAAATAATGTTCAAGCTATGAATTAGTTGAAACAAGAGACAGTAGACAAATAAGCTTTTGCAGTAAGCGAGATCGAAGAATTGCAATAGCGGCTTCGACGACGTTGATGCACTTACGATCTTATAACTAAAGATATGACGAGTAGAGACTTCTACGCCATCACCTTCTTCAGGAATGCTGAAAATGTACAATAGGTAAGACAAGGGAACACTCACAACCCATCCAAATGTTTGGATTTCATGCTATGCTACATATAGGCTATGTTAGGTACTCATGAGTACAATCTCTATGATGTTTTTACAAAACTATATTTCAAAGTCTACTCGAACATCATAATAATTTATTACAACATACAGTTTCGTGAAAATTGGGAAGTATGTGATATTATTGTTCATGCAAGTTGAGGTAAAGTGAGGTAACAAACTAAAAATCGTGTTCTAAATACAATACAGTGCCTAAACATTTCAAATTATTACAAAAATCAATATAATCACACTGTGAATCTGTGAAGTGCTTAAGACATGATTATTGCAAATCTATGTAACGTTATGCTATGTAGAGACAAGGGGACTGAATATCGAATAGTTGAACTTACGTGCGTAGGGGATCATGCCATCATCATCTTCAGCATCCATGCAGTCCTTTACGACTTCATTGACTTGATTGTCCTCCAATTTCTCACCTAAGAAAGGAAATACGTTCATCAATACGTGTGTGAGTCCTCTATTCGAAATCTCTCATTTTAATATCGCTCTATTTTTGATAATTCAAGTGTCATTTTTAAGAAGTCACAATCATGTAAAAATACTTCCAACACGCAAAAGTTCATCTGTTGTCAGCGACGCCCAACAAAATTTTGAATTTAATGCTAACTACATAGTTCACTATACTATCCATGCATGCCCATAGTTCAGCTGTCTTGGCGATTTGCCAAATGTTCAAACGAATAAACACATCACGCACACATTCCTCCATCACTAGCAGTTTAATGCCAAATCTTCTCATTGGCACATCAAAGGTAAATTATAAATAAAAAGGTAAAATTAAAAAAGAAATATTAAAACACACAATAAAAATTAATAATTAAAGATAACTAAAATCGGTCAAAGGAAGCTAAATAGGAACTACATTTCCTCAAACAAGTTTCAAAGTCCTGTATAATACTTTGATCAAGCCTAATTTTTTCCAAGCTAAATGATTTAAGTTTTACAAATTCACACTCACACTTTAAATAATTTTGGAATCTTTCACGACAAGTTAAAAAGTTTCTGGACTCGCCTTCTTAGCTCAAACTAATGAATTAAAATAATGAATGGTCGAAATATTTTGGAAACGTACCTAACGCGAGGAGGGTGTGTGTGAGTTCAGCGCCCAGCATAAGGCCATTTTCACTCTTGTCATACAGCTTCAGACACTCCAAGAAGTCCTCATAGCATCCCTGGTCTTTGTCTTTCTTGGCTTGGCTGTAGATGGGAAGGAACTCCTCGAGCTGCAAAAGCAAATGGAAATCTAAATAAAACATGTAGTATCTACAATAGTCAAAAGCCAAAAATTTTAAGAGATGTCTGTTAAAAATTGGTGAACCATTTTAATGGTGTGGAAGCTCAAATGCTATATTATACAAAAGTGCATGCTTGTATATGTCCCACCATACCACGAGCAGGATATATTGTATACAGTTAGATGACCTGACTCGTCAGCTCATTTGGTCACTTTCTCTGATATAAAAAATACAGTCGATGAACACTGTTTCTGTAGATTAGCTCAGATCAGATGAATACAGTATTTCTTCTTCATCACTCTTTCTATAACACTACTCTGATAATCTTTCCTCCATTATTTATTTACAATTGTTTATTAAATATAATGTTATAAGTACCGTCATCGTCTTCTCTCCCTTCTTCTTGGTACCACCGAGTTTCTCGATGGTGGCCATTGTGGGGTTGGAGTTGAGCGCCCTCAGCACATCACCAAGATTGAAGGCATCAATCTTGTTGCTGCCATCAAAATCGTAGATGGAGAAAGCGAAGCTCGCCCCTATAATTACAAAAATTATTTAATCAGTGATTATCATTCCAGTTTTCCCAAAACTTAAAAAAAAAATTGCCGTCCTACAAGGCAGTGATTATTTTCTTGCGTAGGTACTAGTGGGTGTAGAACCCTTCTTATTACATTTTAGACTTGTCACTGCTATATTATGTCGGTTGTACACCAAAAGCTTTGCTCACAATACTCATGTAGCTTCCTCAATATTAATTACTACTGCGGCTGCAATATAATTTAGTTCGCCTTCTGCAATCAGTTTAAATTGATACTGTTTATCTGAATTTATTTTGTAGTATAAAATAATTGTTATTGTTAATAAATATTTATTTTGTTGTGTGTTCAATCCTACTGCCGACAGTGTTTTAGAAATTTTCCGGATATAAATGCTAAAGAAGTCAAAATTTAAATAAATATTTCTATTTACCACTCGATATCAATAAGAATTAATTCTATTTCCATTATTATTATTGTTGTTCATTATTGTTTCGAATAATAAGTCTTTATCAATAAATTAAGAAGAATATAATACTATACATCAAACATTTTCTGGAAACTCAGTCATATGGTAAGTAGAAGCATGGGCGGTTAGCGCGTGGGCGGACATTCTACGCCCAGAATAATACTTTTCCACGGCACATTTCGATACTCTGTGAACTTCTGAGTCACAATCTAATTATAGGACGATTGTAACTCTGCCCTAATTTATAGAAAACATTTTTAAATAAATTTTCTTGTGAAACAAATTGATTTTCTTAAATATTATTTAATAAGTAAACAAATCTCTTCTTTCTTTTATTTATTTTATAAGTACCTACACATATTCATAAATCATAAATTAATAACTACGTACTAATGATATAAGGTGTTCATTCAAAACTCATTGCATGAAATTGCATGTTTCCTTTTAAAAACACACAGTAGGTGGGTATATTAGACGTCAGCTGATTAAACATTAACGACCTTGATAATGACAGACAATGATCAACTAAGTGCCTAGTTTTCGTTGTTAAAAATTATGCACACGTTGTCACCTGTATACATATTTGTATACCTGTTTAAAGGCATGCCAAAAAATGCGAAGTACGGTTGCAGTGAAATCCGAGCGGAGTTTCTCTGTTTGGGCGGGCGGCGACGCGGGATCACGTGACGCAAAAGTTTAATTTTGGAACGCAGCGCGCGCGCAGCGGCCGTGCCACTGGCGCCGCCGACGGCATCTCCTAGCAACGCGCGCCTTTTATGAGAAACGGTGCTAAACTTAGATGTTACGATGCTCACTCTCATTCCATATGTTATGTTTCCTCTATTTCATAATGATCAATGAAGTTACCAGCATTTTTTTAAATATGATTTTTCAGCTTCAGTTCAGTACTAGTACCACTTTTGTACGTTTGATTATAACGCTTGATTTGTAATTAAGTTATTATCGACTGGTTAGTAAAGAATAAAAATTAAATGTACTCACTTTCGACGTCGTTTTTGCTGAGGTCGCTCTGAAAAGGTCAAAAATAAATTCATTATTTTCTAAAATACTGTTCTCGTGTAAGTATTGTGCAGATATGTGGTGTGCATGTGTGTCTTGATTGGTTAAGTGTCACTGTATTAAATCGGCTAAGCTGTAATACCATTTTATCACTTGGTTGATAGAGCACAGCACTGAATTTACAATGAGGAAGTTATGTTCGGAACAAACGAGTCGCTCTCGCGCTTCCGGTCTGCGGAAACGTATCACGAGGAGCCACTGCAGGTTTATTTCACTTGTCAAGCTGAAAGTCCATGTTCTCACTGTCCACCTTATCACAAATCACTGCCGACAGGTGACTCACCATTTTGTGTGGTGTTGGTTCCCTCCCGGTCTTCACTGGCAGACGTTCAGACAAGAAGTGGGGCTCGGTAACTTTTCGCGGGACTGTTTTAACTGGCTTAGATGGCGCACCCGTCTGGATATTTGAGATTTAGCCCAGGAATCCGCGACCGTTCTATTTTCGGCGGAGTTGACCCGACGCTATAACGTCTTCAAACACGTGCTGGCTCTGTAGGTGTGAGCGAGATGAGCAGCTTTTTCAATCGTCCACAAACCATATCGACCTAACTCCGATTCCACTGGTATATCTACATTTACGCTAAACTATTTCGATCGATCTCTGTGATGTAGCATATAGGTCCACTCTCGAAAACCGAGGTATCCATAATACTAATTTAGGGGAATTTTGAGAAAATTCCAATGCAAGAGTAATTTCATGTCAATTCATTGAAATAAAATTACTTCGACACAATAATATGTTGTTTAAAATAAAATAAATAATTTGACAAAAAATATTTTATTGGAAAATAACAGAAAAAATATCAACCAACACCATACAATACATACTTTTTAATTATAATAATCATTCGCCGCATTCCTTATCAAAAGTATACTCTTTCCAGTGTGAAGAGTTTATAAGAGCTTCATTGACGGTGTTATACTTCCAAACAATAGGACGAGATGGAGATGGAGTACGGAGATGCCGCTGGTCTAGCAGGCTAGCCGTACGACGTCGAGCGTCCGGAGATAGTGGACACAGTCCATGAATTGATCCAGGTCCTCGAGATTCCTGACAAAAAAAATATTTTAAATATCTTCATATTTCTGGGTCTATATCTACTGCAATAGTGAGATATAGCTAAGCTCTACTTTTTGAAAACAACTAATGACCATAATCAGTACAGATATCGAGACCTTAATAAACACGCGGTGCAGTCTTAATTTTGAAGTCAATTGCTGATTAAAATTAGGTGATATGGAATCATCTTGTTCAAAATAAAAAGCATTCAAAACAGGCGAGTTTCTTCACCTTGCGTTTCCCAGGAGTTTTACGTGTCCACCACTTTCGCATACAAGCAAATAGTCTTGCACTACGTGCACGCCATTGATGCATTATACGACTTCTACGGGACACAGTTGCAGACACCGACGCTGTTGTTGCAGGTTCCTCATATGTCTGTAAATGCAATTTTAAAGGTAATTTCATTGAATATAATGTTATTGTGCTGCAGCATCTTTTTACAAAATAAAATAAAAATTAACTGTTCACCTAGTTTCTTCAGACAGAAAAGTTTCCGACAATGGTCTGAGCTGAGTGACATAAACCTCATTTATTGTAAACACTTTATTGGGAGAAATTACTAAATAAGTGATAACTGCTCTTTCATAGCATACCTGTACATTTCCATGAGGTAAATTGTTCTCAGATGTATGAGCGGTCATAAGATCTACCTCTAGCATCGTAAGACTCTTCGGATCTTGTAATATAGGCTCTCCTTCTTCATCAGAACATTGCTCATAGTCACCTGTTATAAAAAAGTATCAGAAAGGCCTAAACTTTTTAAATATTTTGAGTACTTTACTTATCTGTACCCTGTACCTCTATTTACTTACGATTCAAAGTTAAATACGCGTTTTCATAAAGTGCAGTGTTATCCGTTTCAGCTATTTCATCTATTATCTTCTTATTATCCGTATCCTAAAAATTCAGATTAAATTATAAGTTTTATTAGATGTAACAATTGCATCGAATTCGAACTAAGCCATACCTCAGCATCTTCTGTTACCGCTACTTCTGAAATCTCTTTTTTAGACTCTCCTTCATCAATATAAAATGCATCATCTTTTATCATGTGAACCGCATCAGATTCATAAGAAAATTCATAATACTCATTGCCCGTTGAAAAATTTGTAACAAGTTGTAATCCATTTTCTTGGATATCATTAACAATAGCCGAAGTAAAAGCATTATTTACATAAGATTCCATTATTTTATTTATATCTTGAATGTTATTATCTTCTGGATAATTGGACAAAAACTCATTATCATCGCAAAATATAACTCTTTCGACTTCGCTCATATCAAAAAGATGGTTAATGTATGTGGAAGTATTTGTTAAATCATTTCTTTGCTGAAATAAATTTTAATAAGGTATGTGATATAACATGTCTATAATTAAATTATATGACAAATATTAGCTTACAATATCGATTCCTTCATCGCCTTGTCCAATCAAAATACTTCCAGTTTTAACAATCGGCATTGGTCCTGAAAGAGTGATTAACAGAAACTCAATACTCCATCTATAATGCACCATAGCATGGTATTTTACAGTAAAAATAATTATAATTACTATGAAAATAATGTTAAAAATCTTATTAATTTAATACATTTAAATCCGAATGCACCATATCCTGATAATTTACAGAAACCAGCTATAGTATTTCTGCTTAAAATTTCTACCTTCGCTTTTTTGCGGTGTCGATGTAATGACATTATTAATTAGTGCTTCAGTCTTGTTAACACCGACTTCATCTTCATCCCTATTAGAGCTTTCAGAAGACACATCGTCATTCATGTCAATTTCATCAACTTTAGTATTATTACTTAGGTTTTTCATCACTGAATAATATCTCCATGGTTGACCTCAGGAATTACAAAAAACTATTTTAAACTTACAAATTATAAAAAATCAATTTTAGTTTAAAATAAATATAAAATGTAGTAGCTTTTCCAAGTATAAATATAAATATTTTTGAAAGTCTATTTTTATATTAAAAAAATATCGAAAGCTTATTATAGAAAACTTTCACAAAATGTTATGAAATTCGTAGAAATGTACGTTTACGACTTGCAACTATAAATTACTCTACATGTTTCATAAATAGAATCAAGAACAGAGCGATGCGGTAAATAATCGCGACCTCAAGGGAAGTCTTTGAGTAAATAGAGCAATAGAACGTTTCCCCTGCAACATTTTTATTATTAGGTAATTTCATTGTAATAGAGCTATATGAAATTGACTGGCGGAGAAGTCACGCTGCCTAATATCGAATATATGCTTCCTTATTTTGTGTAGTGAATGAGAGACCCGAAAGAGGTTATTGATGGAATTGTCTATCCTATTCCTTTTTTACCTCAATTCTTTCTCTTTATTTAGTTTACAAGTGAATAACGTATCCTGAGCTCCGCAATGGTCACGAGCATCCATGAGTACCACCAGGTTACGCTCGTCTGTCATGTAAAATATTCATCAATTATCATAATCATCATTCATCGTTAAGCCAAGTCGGTGGCCTTCAGGGCGGCTTGAAAACACCGGCCTCTGCCAATCCGCATTAGAGTAGCGTGGCAGAGTACGCTCTAATTTACTTCGATTGAAGGGAGATCTGTATCTCTGCAATGGGGTGATTATGGGTTCCTATCACATCATGGTTCAATCTGTTTCATTCATACCTTCTTGACCTATTTAATATACTTACAAACTATAAGTTTTAGTTTGACATTTATGTAATGGTATGACTAAAATCTAAATCGTAGGACAAAGTACCTGATTCTGAAGCAGCATTTGCTATAACGACAGCTTCATCTAATACTTGACTTACAAGGTGCACCGCCAACACACCCGCCATGCGAGGATCGCAATTTTGATCAACTGCATCTATAATTTCAAATACCTAGGTTGTAAATTATCAATTAGCAATATTAAAAAATAAATAAGTACCTAAATAAATATAAAAAAACACCTTCTTTGTTTGTCATTTTGCTTGTTTTCGCTATAAAAGGATTAGTTTGCAATTTAAATCTGTTTGCAATAATAACCTAAATAGTGTACAGTTTATTGGTTACGGAAAATCATATCATGTCTTATGACAACAATAGAAACGTTGCCGTTGCTGGCGTATTTCAAAATTTTGTGATGTTTTTAATATGATAGCCAGCCAGCCAGTATTGTATAAAAGATCGAATGAGAGTGGTACCAAGGAAGTTTGTTCTTTTGATTGGTATATATACCTGCATAACGGGGTAGGGATGGGGTAGAGGTTTGAACTAGAGATTTGGAAATTGGTTAGACTGTAGATTTTAAATTCTCTGTGAATTTAACCGAGGGTTTGGGTCACGATTTGAACCTTGAGTTACATTGTAAAAGTTTGTTTCTTTTACGTAGACAGTAGTAACCGACAAATTGATATAAGTAAGTTACTTTTATTTTATTCCAGATATACATGTTTTTCTCACTGAAAACGTATTCCCTTGACCACGCGTGCGAAGTCATGGCTAGTATACATAATATAATAAAACAAAGTAGAAAATTGTAAGCACTAAATCATTCATAGATAGATAGATAAATCATTTATTTGTTCGCAACGACATTGATTCCAATTTACATTTTATTAAATCCTTATATACTATACATATACTTATACTAATATTATAAATGAGAAAGTGAGTTTGTTTGTTTGTTATTCCTTCACGGCTTGACTAATACACCGATCATTATGAAAATTTGTATATATATTGTCAGGGGTACAGAGCCCAACATAGGCTACTTTTTATCCCGTGAAAGTATGTCATTCCAATGGGAAAATATTTTTTCCACTATAGAGGGCGCTGGCTCGGCCAACAGATGGCGCCGCAAGTCGCGCGTATGGGTTGTTTTGTTGTCAAACGAGATCTACCTATGTCATAAAATTAATGGGAGCGAAGCCGCGGGCAAAAGCTAGTGCTTACATAAAATACCAGCGCGATGACAAACGAACCACATAACAAGTTTTTCCATTTCAGCGTCATCAGGCTCTGCCCATGTAAAAATATAGCCATCTATTATCACTACAGAGAGGACTAGGCTTCATCGCATCTGGAAACTAGGAATAACGGTGAATAATGCCACACATCCGTTTACTCGTTCGTCCTACATAAAATTACTAAATTATCAACAAATACCCTTTCATAAAGCTCTGTTGACATGATTTCAGTTTAAATACAGCTTGTATTACGCGATTAAATTAAACAAAGTTAGCCATGCAGTACAAGACGGAGTGAGGTCACATGGTCATTTATTTAAAACGTCTATTTCTGTAAATGTAAAGTCGCTTTCATTGAACCGAAAACATTTTAAATTCGGTAAAATTAGATTATGTTATTTGTAATTCTAGGCAGGCTAGATCTTTATAAAAGTCTTAAATGTACGTCACTGCAAATGCTATGTCACTTGTTCGTGCAACTCATGTAAAAAAAATTTTTTTAATCATTAAATTATTATATATCTGAGTTTAATACTCATTCATTTCCAGAGATTATTTACATTGTATTGTAGAATCATTCATAGTTCTATTATCGTATCATGTCACAATTTTTTTAAGATAAAATCTGCTACGTTATTTCACGCGAAGCTGGTAAAGAAAATGAACGTTAAATGCATATTTTCATTGAAAACTGGACGACGCTATTTTGGTAACGCCCCGTCGATAGCTACAGTATTGTTGTTCTTCAACCTCGAGCTATTTTTGTTATTTTCGTATCATGAAATAATGCTTAACTAATCGCCAAACGTAGTATCTCTTCACAAAAACTTTTCAATATAAACTTGTTCAATATAATAAATTTTTGAGGTCTCTCTCTCACTCTCTGGTCGGTCGTTCATTGCTGAAGATCGTGACCATGGTGAGATTCCATTCGAGAATGAATAAATTGTCCCCTTCGACCTCTGCCGTTGGCAATTTTCCGATTTGGTAGAAAGTTAATGGTTTTTGGGCATTTTCTTTTTTTATGTGAGAGAAATAACTAAAACATTCATTTATTACTGAATACTCCAAGTATATCTACTTAAGTAAGTATTATTTTATCAAGAAGGAGTGTCAAATAGTTTATTATTATTTGATTAAGTTTTTGTCAAAAGGTTTTACCATGTAGGTACTGGTGTCATGTGTAGGAGTTATTTTATGAGATACGAATAAAGTTGAATTTGTGAATCATCACATCGCGCGATTGAGTAGGAAGCACAAAGATTTATTTTTAAGTAGATGATACATTGATGCTTCTTAGTTCTGACATAATATTTTGTTTTTATTAGTTAGGTAAGCATATAACTAATGAAAATTTGTTAAAATTAAATACAAGTCAAAGTTAATTTCACAATAAATCTGACGCTATTATTGTCAGATTATGGAGAGACAGATTATTCTGTTTTTATGCAACTCGTAGTACCTAACTTAAGCAAGATAATAAGTAGATATATGGAAGATTCTTCTTATTGATCTTAAAATGATTGATACGAATGAAATAAAAAGAGGTGAGTCACTAATGTCGTAATCGTAACCTTCATTCGTTAAAGTAAGTGATACCTGCTTGGATTCCTGACTATTAAAAACGTCTTTCCCACCGCTACAGTCTAACTCACCGCTCTGTTGTGTCTTCTGTAAGTATAGCCAAAGCCAAAGTATAGCCTGAATTAACAATCGAGTAAACGGTGGTTGACAATAAGCAGTGATGCTCATTGACTTCATTAAGTAAGTTGTGACGATTCGAAAGAGCTTATATTAGGCCTATTTGTGCGATAAGGCTGCCTATTTCATATTGTAATTGTTTTATTTATTTATGTTTTTATTTTTTGGTTTTGGTGCAATAAAGAGTTTTTATCAATCTCTGTCCTTTACAAACCCAGTATGACTCGTGGTCAGGTATACCACGAGTCATACCGGGTACCTTAGTACACCTGATTGGAACTAAGTGCATTTTTTCTTACCCGTGGTCTACTGTATTTTAATTATTATAAAGGCGGCGACATTGTATGTGAACATAAACATAGGAAACAATCTATAAAGTGCCAACTGTTTGGTAGAGCCGCTCCCTGCTACTCTATTTATAAAGTAAATTGCCTGCCACAAAGTGAACATTGATATCTATGTCAATCTCGTTGATTCAACACAGGTGACAACTGTTATTTGTAGCTAGAGAGCGACCCGACTTTACTTGTAATTAAAGTTGAAATTTCTAGAAAAAGTTTCTTAATCAATGCCAATATTGAACTAGCGAGCCTATTCTAAACCACATTTCATTCTAGACCCTAGACTAGATTATAGTTTTATAGTGTTTTAATAGTCCGTAAAGACTTTGTAAGACAGACGGAAATACTACGGTCGCCGTGCGTCGTGCGTGATCTCCTGTGCAGAGCTCTCTTCAGCTAGTTGTTTCATGCAGTGCGCCAGGCTACTGTACTGCAATTACAGAGGATCCTTGTATGATTTAGCCAAGGCCTCACTTTATTAAATTCCCACGGGAAAGTGGATCTAAGCAAATAAAGTTGCGACGCCCTGGTTTTTCTAGATTTTTTTTCTAATCAGGGACGTTATTAAGAAATAAAAGACAATCAAAAATGTATTGACATAGATAATAATAAGTACACATAAAGAAGAAAAGACTTCTCATCAAATAATATCCGTTTTTCAAGTCCTGTCCTTCAGAAACTGGACTTAATCCGAATTGAAAAATTGAAATTTATTGAATACTAATAGGTACCTATTATAGTGCTTAAACAGCTGTATTTAATTGGCATGACCTATATTTCCTGCTGAAGTTGAGCGGCCATCTTGCAGTTTCTATGACAACAGGAGGCTGCGCGCACAGATCAATGAAATATTTTCAGGGTTGGTAACTAAGATTACTTTAATCAACGAAATAATATTAATTTCCATAGTTAAATCTTTTTAATATGCGTGAATAGATAAATTGAAAATGCCGCGTTTATGCTGAAGTGCCTACTTCATCAACTCAAATAATTTATTCTTTTAGTACCGATTTTAACAACCTGAAATTGTTATATACTTAATAAGTATTTTCTTATAAAAAGAACAAGTGAAACACTGAAAAATATTAGGTACACTGTAATTACAGTAAAAACAACGTGTCGCCAATCGCCACCCCTAAACCATCTAGCCGGTGCGCAAAGCCTCACTCTCCGTAGAGCCTTCTCGCAGTGTGTCTGCCCTCTGCCCTGTCGCTTCCAGTCCGCGCCGACTCCAACCTTCCTGGCAAAATGTAAACAGTGCTTCGCCAATTTCGACATTTCATTCCCAGGTAAGGTCCCAATTTTTTCCGAAATGGTAGTAGTTTATAAAGTAGATTTATTTATACAAATCAATATTATTTTGTACACTTCGACAAGAGTGAGTGCCCGTGAGGGCCTAGTCCCTGAATGTTTTTATTTATTTATTTCCAGAAAAGTCACATAAGTGTTCAAAATACATATTCTGCCAAACTGCGTAGCAGTTTGTCGGCAGTTTGATGTGAAATGATTTTGTCATTATCATTATTACATAATAATTATTTTAGTTATTTCTAAAAAGTGTACAGAAAAGTCGTATGTTTCATACTTTCAATTTTCTCCGCTAACTCTACTTATATCAGGCAACGGTACCTATGCGGTTTGCATACCTACTTAGACATTTATTCAAAGAAAGTGTCCATATTAAAAGTTGCTAGAAAATAGTAGGTTCATATAGATTAGATAGATATTGATTGAAAAATGCTCGCGAACGTCGTCGGCTGATAAGAGTATTTTTTTATTTTTTTATTAAGTTACTTACATACGCTAGGGGCAGGGCCATTCAAAAATCTTCAAATCCTTACTTTGCCGATTTTGCACGAAAATATCTTAATCCCTAAATTAATACCTATTTGAAATTTAGCAAAATGAAACTACGTGACAATGGTGATGATGATTCCACGACAGAAGAGGTGGTTCCTATTCCTGTTCAGATATTTCTATGGAGGCAAACCACTCCGTTCGTTAGACCCCGACTCGGAAAAGTCCACGATGCTGATTGTATGGTACGTATATGCTGCATAATAACGTATAGTAATGTTGTGTACAAGAATTAAATGTTTTGAAATTTTTAAAAATATATTGTAGGTAGAGGTAGGTCAACTGTCGGTTAGCTGGTCAGTGTTTTCAAGCCACCTGATTGTCAATGACTTATAAAGTCTTCAGTCGAAAGTGCCCTCCGTAGCATAACAATAGTGTCATTGAAAGTATGTACATTGTATTGAGATTTTACTTCATCCCATTTTTTGGTTTACTCAATGACGACAATGTAGGTAATGTCATTTATTTTGGAAAGGACACAAGCAATGCTAATAATTTTAGAGATAATTATTTTGACATTAAGAAAGAGACAATCATTAAGCATGCATATCTCAATAATATTTTTACTCATACTGTTTTAAAAATAGTGGTAGAATTTATATACAAAACCTACCTATCTGTGGTTTTGTAGTACCCCTAGATTTTATATTGTATTCTAGTAGAAATATATCTTTTAGGTATAATGTAGAACCATTATGTACCTACAGACGATG
Organism: Endotricha flammealis; assembly: GCA_905163395.2. Classification (NCBI taxonomy): domain Eukaryota; kingdom Metazoa; phylum Arthropoda; class Insecta; order Lepidoptera; family Pyralidae; genus Endotricha; species Endotricha flammealis. The sequence continues at coordinate 7,849,807 of LR990860.1, read as the reverse complement.
CAAGCTTACATTACAGCTAACAACAAGCTGAATTTCAGTGAATTATAATAGAGCCTATGTAGAGTCCAGAACTGACCATGTTTACGATCTGGCTATCCAAGTCAACACTTATCTTGTTTGTATTTTGTTGACTGTGTTCTATCGTTTGGAAGGATGCTGTATCCAAATTCCTTATTGAACCTTATTTATTTATTACACAGTTTTGCCAAAGAGCTCCGGGTCATCACGTGAGTATGATTATCATAATTATTAGAATGAAATTGTTCGTAGGTAGGTACCAAATTACCTACAGTGATCAGATACCAACATGTTTAAGGGACTTAGTAATAAGTAGGTAGCAACTTGCTAGCAAATGTGATAAAATGTATTGCAATGTAAGCGCAATGTATTAGAAAAATAAGAAGGAAATAGTATTACAAACGCCATTACTATAACTAATAAAGTTATATGATTTTGTCGATTTTGTGGGTTTGTTATTTTTTTTTATATTCACATTTGCTAAAACGACGAAATTGAATAACTATAATTTTCCACCTAAAATAACAACAGTGAGCAGAAAAAGCTTAATCCTGATTGGGGCGAGCACAAACAATGACCGAATTTATTTTTGATCAACTCGTGATCGAAGGCCGAATCGTAAAAAAAAAAAGAAAGACGACCTTATGGTATGGCAACACTAAAAATGGCGGGAAAACTTGTCAATGTCAAAATGGCATTATTTTGTAAACAAAAATAATAAATATCCCAAAATAATTTTAATAATAATATACTTTACATTAGTAAAAATATAATATGAACAAATACATAATTAATAGTGATCCCTTTTACTCATTCAGGAACTTAAAGAGGCATGCAAGGTGAGTTATAAATTATAATCTTTCCACCACATTCGCTAAAAACAAAACTATAGTTTTAACTTAAAAAAACTAGTATTATTAAATACAAAACGAATAATTTATTATGTAAGTCAACTTGATGATGGTAATTTGTTTTCTATTGATTCAACTTTCTTGTTAGGTATTTAGATAAATCTGTCAGAGAGTCGCTATAAGGACAGGGAAATCTCTACATTTTACTGGAATGATAGCAGCATTATTAAAAATTCGATTCTTACTTTGGTCAGAGAGTCGCGTTACTTGTTTTCAGCCATTTATTTCTCAATTCAATTAAACAAAAAGATAATAACCATAACTACTTCAAATGAAATATTAAACAACTTACCAATGGGAGAACAATTATTATCTCCTCATTTGCATTATACAAATACCTTAATATAAATTAAAAAATTTATGTTAACTTTACAGTCCTTTGAGAAAGTCCTTGTACAAAACATCAGGATCGAACTATCACCTAGTTTGACGGAAGCAATTGAAGCGATTCCAAGATGGAGGCTAATACAAGCAGCTCTTCCACATGTGATGCATGCTCTGGCTGCTTTATTACACAACAGGTTGGTTTATAGTTAGAATACTACATAAATAACACTTTCAACAGTATTAATCGTTGATACAACATTTATGGTGAGCACTTTACTAAAATGCTACAATAGTAGTTAGTATCATATTACAGTCATTACTTACTATTTATAATGAAGTATTTTGGATTTCACAAAAAAAAAGGAGAGATATGGCATTATGTAAAAAAAAACCTTTATTTTTATCATCATTTAAGACCATATAGGTAAAACTAGATACAATGTTCAATATACCTACTTGTAGTAAGGAGCCTGTTAAAATCTCGATGCCACTCTCTCTCTCTCTTTCCAACTCACCAAATTAGGACGAGAGAGAAGTGAGATTGATGTCTGATTTTTTGTTTTGGTAAACTTCAGGGTGAAAGACAATATGCAATCGCTGGGCAATGTGGAGACAAGGTTACTGTACACGCTGCATTGGATAATCCTTGACGCTTCTGATGAATGTATTGAGAATGACTATGAAAATGGAGTCTACAATACTAATCCTTTCCATTACTTGTTCTCAATCCCTGCCATTACAGTATGTATTTTCTAAATAGTCACAACTATGCATGAACTAATGTAAGTACTGCCATCATAGACCTTTAAAAAATTAAGAGGAGATAAATAAACAAAATATTCTTAAATGAAGTAAATGGGATTCTGATTCCAACTAAACCAAGCTTGTACTGTGGGTACTAAAATAAATACTTAACAATATTATATCCATATTCCTGCAGTTGGATGATTAAGGGTTGGTATGATGATGGTCATGGTGATTATATTATTTGACACTGTTAACTCACTGGCGCCAAAAATTAATAAGTAATATAAAAATGAATTTCTTCTAGCTTTTCGTCTTCCTTTTCGCACCAATATCACACCACTTAAAAGAGTCAGACTTTACTATTAATTACCGTTTGGAAAATGGTCTAAAGCTGTGGCAGGCTTTGTGGGAATTTCGTCATCCTGAAACACCATGCTTTACCACATTGGTGAAGCCAAAACCTAAACCACTTGGTGGGAAATTTTCGAAAAGATGTCAACATGGAGATATATTTCTGGGTCGTAAGTATTTTGACTTTTTATTGATATAATAAGTTTCAGGTAGTCTATATCTCAGATAAAATTGACAAATCTATCAATTTAATTGACATATACATCTGTGAAACGGACCTATAATCGCCACCTCGATGATCGAGAGTATCGCGACGATATTATCGTCAGGCTACTTAAATGATAATATCGCATAAGAACATATATAAGAGAATGTATGTTATAATATGTGGTATGCGATATTATCGCCGCGATACTAGATCGAGGACTTGGCTACTATGGGATATTACTATTTCATACAATATTTCAACTTTATTTCTCCTAAGGAACCATCTTCACGAGCGAGAGAATTGCGACAAATGAAAACCGCTGTGTGGAGACACGTTCTAAGACAATGTATAGAATTAGGTGGCACGACTATATTATTGATTTTCTCGCTCGTGGAGATTGTCCCTAAATATCACAAATGACGTTATCTCGTATGCCTACCAGGTAAATATTCTAAAGAAGAAGGCACAGGAAATGGCAGTCCTCCAAGTCAAAATGTGTCAGCCACACAATCAGAGGTAACATCCAAGCAGGCGAGTACAGAGGAGGAACCGTGGTTGTCTTCACCAAAAGACACTATTTTCCCAGAAACAATACCGGAGGAAAGCTCTAGTACTGAAGAGGAACATGTGGTAAGAAAATATAAAAAAATCAAACAGGGAATGGTATCTCATTAGAAAAATAAACTTGGTCTGAATTCCAACACACGTTATACAGTAGACTCACGCCGCTTGTCATCTATTCTATATAGACTCTCGACACGGTATCAGTGGCTTTCTATCTTCGAAAAGCGTCGTGATATCACAAAGTCCTAGTGATAGTTCTGGTTGCGTTCGTCTGATGAGACCCTGGTTTCGTGCCTTGGTCGTCTACATCGTGAAAAGAATATACGAAATAAACTACTTATAAATCGTGTAATTGAATATGATATAACTTCTAAATTAGCTTTGTTAATTTCTTGCATTCAATTTGAATTAAACACTTTACAGTTCATTTATCGTTTACCATCTGAGCAAAATTTTGATGGAGCTGTAAAAGAGACGTACACAGTCTACGCGGCTGATCCCAGTCTGTTCCAAGCGCGTAAGTCTGACACCACAAAACCTGGCCTGCCTGGTATCAAGCAACTACCTCAAGTTACTAAGATGAGGTAACAACACTGATATACTTTAAAACTATTTTTTCTTGTACAAATAATGTAAATATTTCTACCCATAAATATAACATAGACATATTAGACATACCTTTAATATGGAATGAGTTGCACAGAAAAATTACGCATTAAGTTTCTTTTTTCTTCCTTATGTTGACAATGATATAGAGTCAATGTGTCATTAACTGTTACATATTTTTGTGCAACTGAATATTATAGGCTGAAATCGCTTCATGTTAGTACGTAGCGTAGCACTTTTGTAGAATGAAGATACATATTAATTTATATTGACTTTATATTTAGTTCATCAGATAAAGAATCATTGTCGGATAGCGGTGGTGGTGGAGGTGCTAAAGGCACTCCGACGACAGAGAAGCCACCTTCGTCGAAGCAAGTTCATGTACGTATTATGTGCCTTCAAAGACTTACCACTTTGAGCAGTAATACAAACCGATAGTCGACTTGATGTTGAAACTCTTATGTACTGTATTTTTAGCTGCGACTGCAACAAAGAAAGCCTTGATACAGTGCCACAAACTTATCTGTGCCGGTGGCCAAAAGTAGAACTAAAGAATACGCCTTGAATACCTTGACATTAACTTTCATTAGCTTCGATTCTAGCGCCCCCGCCATCGGAACTCAAACTCAAAAAATGCCTTTATAAGTTCGTGGCACTGTACACCGTGTTTCGTGCATTGCTAATGTAAATTTTGAAACTATATGAAGCTATCGGCATTGGACTGTTGTAAGTTGACCATCTGTGAAGTTAACTCTTGGAAGAAAACTTGCCCGCATCTATCCGTACGTCGAATGGAAGTTAAATGATTATATTTCATTTTTTTTTTTTTAGGTATCGGCAGCTACGTTCCTAGATGTCGCCACACTGCGATGCCTATTCACATCTCAGTGGCAAGAAGAGGGGGTATATTGGGCATTACATTACTTATACAACAGGTAAAATTCACAAAAAACTAATATCAGTAATTCTGTGCGTTGGTACTTTATAAATTTTTTTTTTTTTTTAGATTGAGAGATATTTGTGACGACATTTCAAAACAAACTCAGCCAAGAAAACGAAGCAATTCACTACCAATACCAAAAATAGAAGTATCTGTATATCAAAGTCCAGATATTAAAGAAAGGGATTCGTTAAAAAACTTCATGGAAGTGCCCGAATTGAAGGATATGTCCCCAGTAACTGAAATAACATTTCCAACATCACCAAAAATTGAAGAAGAAATCATAATGACGAGGAGATCAAGTGAAAAAATTAAACGTAAAATGAAAATGGCCGATTTAAAAGCATTTGTTGAGACAAAAATGTTTTCTAAATCAGAAAAGGCTTTAGAGAAAATTGGTCATGACGATCATAAGTTTTCTTTTCACACTGCAGTAAGAATGCTATCTGTAGTTATTTTTTTTTATAGTCTTGTAGAATTAAATTACTTATTGAATATGCTTTTATTTATGTGAGATTATTATTTCAGGATTATCACAGAAGCCTGGATAATGCGGACGACAGACCTAACTCTGCGTTAGGGAACCACTTCCCTGCTCTAGCTCCTAGACTAACGGAAGATTTACTGCACTGTAACCTTATTAAAGGAAAAAGCATGCCTAGCCTCAGGTAATTTATTTAGTCTCTTAAAAAAAACACATAATAACTTTTTTGTTATTTCTAATATTTTTCTCGCTATTTTAATTTATTAAAATTAATTTTTTTTTTACCATCGAAAGAAAATACGTCACTGCAGTATTGAAATTAGAAATAGTTCTAGCCAATTTAAAACTAGTTAACTATTGTAGAACTTTCGATATATCTCTATCGAGTTTGAATAATCTAATGTCGGTAATTATATAGGCACACTTGATTTTTATCTTTTTTATTATATTTTCATATTTTAATCACAGCACAGCATGGTTTATTTTCAACACAGTCTCTGGGTAATTCCTATTTAAAAAATGTATTTTTTTCTCTTTCTCCCGTCTTGTTAATGCTTGATCCATACACTTTGTAATGGACGGTCGCTAGCTGTTTGATTGATGAGCTAGCCTCCAATGGGTAAGTGTATCAGCAGAACATTCCGAAATTTAGACGCTTCGTAAATTAGATAGAGGCATTGCTCGGCAAATATGAACACTGAATTCTATTGCGCAGATATCCAATTTAATTGCGTAAATTATTCTATGTAATGACAATTAGCTAATGAAATAAGTACGTAGGCAAGCTTTTTGAACCAGTGAACAATTACTTTGATGTATGAAGCACCGAATCACATTTTTGTATGAAACACAAAATTAATCAAAGTGATTGTCTGCACCACAGACTCACCAGACCAATAGACGTAAAATAATCTAAAGGACAGTTTAATAATTTAATTTCACAAAGAAATTTACACCACTTTACATCTGAAAATAATAATAATTACCATTCAAACTCCAAAAAGAGCTCCCACGACGTCTATGGGTTCAATCGTCTGTGGTCTGTAAGCACATTCACATGTTCACTTATTTATAAACAAAGCTGACAGACTCGTATTCAATAATGTAGTTAGAGGGTTGAAGATCTTTTACGATTTATGCTTAAAGCAAAAACACATTTTGTAAGGTAAACGCCAAGCATATGACTGGTCTAGCCATATACTAGCGCATCTTAGTGTCGGGTGTACCTCCAACATGTTATAAACGTACATACAGCGAGCTCGTAACGTGAGCGCCGCGTCTGCGATCGCACGCCGATCGGCGTTGGATAGGCACATTCCTGATAACGCATGGACTGCGCCCCTATTGCTGATATTCATAGGCAGCGGTGACCACTTTTCATCAGACGGTCCCACTTGCTTGTTTGTCTGCCGTATGTCATAAAAAACACGTTGTAAGTACACACACGAAAGAGACGCTATGTATGTGGTAGAATAACAGTCATTTGTCCTAAGGTAAGATGCTATTACTGCCACATTATTTCTGTATGTATTCATACAATTATGACGCACAAGAGCGTGGTGATCGTTTTAAAATCAGATTAAACAGCATGAAGTAGATCTTCGCAATAGGTTTGTGCATTGGCTCAACCCTATTTTGTGATAAAGGTTTATTTGGTAAAGATGTTAATTTCTTAAAATAACACTAATTTTCTCGTGAATTTAGCATGAATAGTTCATTAAAACTATAATAATAAAAATCATTTTGAATAGATAATTATCATGCACACGTGTATAAAATGAGTGGATTAAATACATGTTAATAATAATTTGCAATAGATTAGATGAATTTAGTAGAAGGGCTCACTCAAAGTACAACAGATCTGCTAAGAAAAATACTGATGTTTCTTTCTAACTGATCATATTATTAGCTTTAAGTGGGTTCCGAACTATGATAATCACAAAGCACTACTTCACCCCACACCATCTTGTACAGTGAGATATCATAGTAGATTGTAGGTCAGTGTCGATTTTACCAAATCCACAAGACTAGCTCTTCTATTGTGTAAAAGAGGCAGTTTGAAGCACCAAATCACTTCACCGTATTCACAACTTTTGAGTAGACGCCCAACGCCATGTTGGCGTCGAAGGTATAACGATACACGTGGCGTTGAGCGGGTTAAGTCACTATTATAATTGCAGAAATATAAATTATTTTCAGATACATCGGTGAAATAAAAACAGAAAGAACACATGGTCCCTCAAACACAATGCCTGCTAATATACAGAAAAAGAAAAATCCTATTATAACTGTGACTGAACATACGCCAACTCCGTCACCGGACTATCTTTCGAAGACAAGACAAGTACTAAACTAATTTGTATTTAAATTTTTCTTTATCATTTATTTATAAATTTTATTTACATCCGACGTTTCAACAGAGTCGCATCTACCATAATCACGAAGAAACTCGATATAATAACAATGCTATGGTGTTTTAAAATTCGTTACAATTTAATTATTTTATTGGTTTATACCTTTTTTGTATAAACGTAGTTCTTTTACGTAGTGCTTGATAGCACAATTTATCATATCCATAATTTTCTTCTTATATCTTAGTTCTAAAGAACAAATTTTCAGAAGTATAATTTTTTTCAAGGGTTCATTGGAATCACAAATAGATTCCGTGAGCATGCAAGGTTCCCAGCACATCCCCACTCCAGAAAGGAAGCCAAGTTTAACGCGATCACAAACCGATTCAAACATTACTTATGTTGTTGAAGAAATACAGGAGGCTCCTGGTTCGTTGCACTATATCACAAAGGATGGCGATATAGACTTCCAAGTTGTTCTTAAGGTAAAAGCAAATTATTGTCTTATATTAGAGACGTCTTAACCCTTATAATTATAAAAGTTTGTTGTTCTTTTGTCTGTTGTCAACACCCCTTTTTTGTAGGAACGCGTAGTGTTATCAAGCTGAAATATTAAATACTAACTCAATCTGCAATACATCATAGCAGTGAAAATCTTCTAATATAACGCAATCAAAAGATACGCCGCGCCGTTTGCTTTCCGTTTTTTTATACTACTCGGGCCTTGAAAAACAGACTATAGTTATCTTATGAATATTCCATTTCTTTCTTTTGAGATTCTCTGATCTGATACTTGGACGGTTTCATCGATCCCGAAAAGTTTATTCGTCACATAAACTGTCAGTTTTTTTAACTGAGAGTTCTAGTATGCATTTGGCGTTTCTTAATTGGAAATTAGCCTACTCCGGACTTTATTAGCAAGGACATAGACTACTAAAACTTGTAAACATAAATATACATTTTAATAAATTAAATGTGTTTTCAGGCCGTTTATTCAGTATCCATTATGGATAGCTTCTACATAACACTGCGAGTAATGGAAGTGATGTTGAATTTAGTTGACACTTTAATGGAAATTGGTGTGCACAAGAACTGGCAGATCAACAACGAAGACCCTGAACCTGGAGCGATTGATCCCCTCATTGACTTCGGGAAAGACAAAGATAACAAGGTATGATTGATTCTATGTATGATAGTTTTAGTGTGTAAAGACACAATTAGGAAAACTATCATTAGTAATCGTAATTAATGGATATCCTAATATTATAAATATGAGTATATTTATTTGGTTTTTTGTTAGCACGCCTTCACTATACAGCCGAGCATTATGAAAATTTGTCTACCTACTTATACCGTGAAATTATACAAATTTCCAACGGGATGTCGAAAAAAATACTTTTTTTACTACAAATGGCGCTGTATTTCATAGCAATTCATGTGACTGCCCACAGATGGTGCGATAAATTGCGCTAGGGACATATCACTCAAATTTTATCTCGAGTGAAGCCACTGGCAAAAGCTACTCAGTAATAAAACTATATGAAATACAATAACTGAAATACTGTCACAATTACGATTGGCAGTTTTTAGTCATTTGAAAGAAACCCAGAACTTGTTTTAGTAGCAAGTTAACTAGCTGCACACGTACAATACTGAAAAACGACGAAATTTTTAGGAACGCGATTCAGGACTGCCTTTCGCCCACAGTCAAGATTCTACAAATGTCGAAGGTGGAGACAGTACTAAAGAGAAAAAAGAAGAAGAGCATTTAGACTGTCCTTACTACATGATTATGCACATCATACTCAGGTTTGTAAAGTTGCTAATTTGGTGGTATATAAAAAAGGAGGACATAAAGAGAAAAGGGGGTAGTAGGGCTTCTGGATTTGTCACTCCAATTCATCGATTCACCGAACAAAAAGCATTGTTGCTTCACGTCGATATCCTGTGACTTCCCCGGTCGAGATATCCCATTTCGTAAATACTACCACTCCAACGTTTTCTTTCTCTTATTTATTTCTGTCTGTCTCTCTCTCTCTCTCTTGTGTTCTCTTGTGGATATAATTATTATTTCTCTTTCAGATTGCTCCGACAATTAGGCTGTTCTCACGGCTGCTCTACTGCACTGCGGGGACCTCAAGCTGAATGCTTAAGAGTGCAGGCTCGGAACTCCCTGCGCCAATTGCGATCTGCGTCGATACCCAAGTTTACGATACGACTCAAAGAGATGACAAAGTTTGCACCTATAAGAGAAGTGTTGGATAACTTGCACTCAACTATTGGTTTTTGTGTCGAACCTGCTTCTTTAGTGTCGCCTATGAGTGAGTTTTTCTTATGTAAATTCACAAAACCTTAAAACAGTAATGGCTTACAGAAATGTGGAAATATTTTTTCAAATCAGCTAAGTTCCGGACATTAGCGATTTCAAATAAATTTCGGTTTATTATATTAGTACCTATAGAATAGATGATAACAAGAAGTTTTGATAAACAAATCGTAAGACAGAAACATTTGCTTCTGAATAAAATTGTAAATTATACTTTCTTGTCCGCTTGAAGATACTACTTACGCTTTATTTACTCACCTAATACACATTTTTATAAACATTATTAAAACATAAAACATATTTTTAGATCAACAAAAACGCAATCCGGCCAAATCTCCGGACATCGGTCACCTCCAAAACGGATATGCAACAAATTTTGGTGCATCACAAGGTGCCAACGCAAATCGAGCCATCGAGACTTTCGTAATAGAGTCAATTTTTAGAGTGCTAGTCACAAGATTCGCTCTTATGCATAAGGAGTTGAAAATGCTGGACAATTCTGTAAGTATACATAATTATATTATCTTTAGGTAATATTTAGAAATACGCATACATAATATAGTACACACATGGGTTAGGCCACTAGTTGGAAATCAATCCAACTAATCTTTTGTCGTCTTATTTCAAATGAAAAATAGTCATGTTTTTGCCCCCTGCCGAGTTGACAAGAGTAGTCTTACATAGAGTAATCATATAATATGGAGTAACCATGGAGTTTTTTTTAATAACTTCAAAATCGCTTCATACTAAACGTTCACATTGACGAAGAAAAAAGTGGAATAACAATTAGAATCGGAAACATAATCTTGATTGACAGATTTCAAAACCTATTATTATATCTTTTGTTACATGTTTTACTTGTATTATAGACACTATACATGGAAGTAAGACTACTCCTAAATTTCGTAAAAGAAGCCCACGGTGGACAATTTCGTGCTGTTGCCTTTAGTGGACTTCTGGATACCGCTGAAAGACCTGACAGTCAGCAAAAGGAATCTAATATGCAGACTACAAGAGTTATAAGGTCAGTACATAAGGAATCTTTCGTGAATTACGATGAAAGGTGGATGGAAATCAGACGGTGACACAGAATCTTAAATTTTCTTAATGAATAAGAAATACTGTATTGTCTTTAGTAAAACTTTATGAATTAAAGAAGAATTATTCGGCCTTATGTGCAGCAGTTTATCAAGTGATCACACTGCCCCTTCCGTCAAAAGAATGATTAGCGCTTACTACTATTACTACACTACGCTGTGTACGCGCCGTCACCGCGCTGTCGCATTTTGTTTTTGCCAAATCACTAAATCGTTGTTAGTAACACGCTACACGTCTACGAAAATTACACGTGTCACAGTCTCGTATTTGGCCGGTAATGGAGTAACAATAAATGAAAACAGTTATCGAGACAGCCAAACTGACGTTTACTTGAGCGCGAGAGTTTATTGCACTTCTAGGCACATTCCTCGAACGACAGACGATGAACGTGGTTCGGACACAGGCGCTGACTCAGGCTGTGCAGCAGACGATCGACAAAGCCATAAAAAATTCACATTCAAGAAACGAAGCACGTCATCTACTGGTGCTCATGTGAGTGATACTTTTGTTTAAAATCTTTTTATGCATGTGAATGGACAATCGTAAACCAACCCTCAACTAGTAACTTAGAACTGCGTCAGTTTGTAACAAAATTTCAATATGCAAAAGTTTTAGATAGCCACTTTCATTCTAAGGATGCGATGTTACTCTGCAAACACCTAAACCAAACACCTAAACCTAAAACAAACAAATATGTGTAGTGTAGTGATCCAGATAGAGTACACTACCAACTAATCTAATAGATACTAATGTGTCAAAATTATTGCAATCTTAAAATTTAATATAAGATTTTATATGAAACAAGTTGGATTTGTTTGTAACTTTGAATATATATTGTCCTTTTAAGAGCCTATTAGACACCGAGGGCGGAGACGAGTCGGCCAGCCAGTCGCCATTGTCGGTGCGCACGCGCCGCTACCAGCTGACTCCAAGGCAGTCGGAGAGAACTATTCCGTCGGCCTCATCTACCGATATCACTCCGCACCATAACATCTCACATTCTAAATCTATTCCTTCTAAGTTCCATATCAGTGGGATAGGTAAGTGTATTTTTTACGTGTATTTATGTTGATCTAAAGATATCAGCGGGACACAAAATAAGTAAGGTTTAGAGATTACAAAGAGTTCACTGTTGACTAACATTATAATAGGAGCCTAGGTTTTCCTCAAAAGACGGCAACTCATCTGCGATTGCAATGGCTAAAAATTATATATTTATTTATTGTAAATTAAGCGCCTTTATCGGAACTTCGCCGGCAACTAAGAGATGGCGGTGTTGGTTACTCAACATTTCTAATAGATGGCACTGTTTGCTACCGACAAATTTTTATTTATTTTATATTTTATTTTATTTGGGAGTCTTACAGCTAAATTATATAAGTACACATTAAAATAACAAAAACAACGCCACTAAAAAGTCTCCGCCTTATGAAAAATTGTTAAAGTGATTATTATAGTTACATTAGATTTAGTTAATTGAAATCCATTAATGATTAATTCTGAATAATTCGTTTAGGAAATGTTTGGATAATATGTACGATTGCAATTGAGTTTGTACTTCGATTTGTTTTGTACTCGAAACGCAGGCTTACCGATGGAGTGGGAGGCCTGAAAAGGTCCTTTGGCTATAAAAGGGGCTGCAGTCTCAGTACTCGAAAGATTGCGTTGGTTGACGGAAAGCCAGTTATAACCATAGCACTTGTCTGTGACCGGGCAATACTTCCTGTTATTCAATTAATTCCCTAATTATTAACTGCTTAATTACTAATCATTGAGTGATAATAAGTCATCGTTATTTATAAACTGTTTCTTCGTTGCCCGAGGGATACCCATTAGACTTCACAGTATGAAAAGAGACGAAATGTTCGACTCCAACCATCCGATGATGTCATGCCCGGACACCCTGGACGCGAAATATCTATATAAATAAAATTCAAAGTCCTGACTGACTGACTTAACTATATATATCAACGCACAGCCCAAACCGCTGGGTCTAGAGATTCCAACTACGTTCCTTACGACGTCTAGGGGTGTACTAAGAAGGGATTTTTCATTTAAAAAAAAAAACAAATAGCTATAACCACTTTAAAATTCAATTGCAATTGTGACAAACAAACATTGCATGTTAAATAAGACTTAAACATTTTTTGTTTCTCATCTCTATTAGACTTGTCTTTATTACAGTGAACTGGTTCCGTCAAAAGCCGCACTCGCAGTCGTTAATTCGTAATGGTGGTGGATCCGGTGAATCCCTACCAATGTCGGGCAGTATGGTGTCGCTGGCGAGGCCACATCACACCCATCATCACCCGAGCCGACCGGTACATGTTAAACGTCGAGTTGGATATACACTAAACAGGTGAGACATTAAGAACACGGTCAGATGTTCATATGCACTATTCCATTTAAAATCAAAAATCCTTACTAATATTAGAAATACGAAAGTTCATGAGGACGTATGGATGTTTGTTACTTTTTCACGCTAAAACTTTTTTTATACCACAAAAGTTGCCAAACAAGCATACGGCTCGCCTGATGGTAAGCATCACCGTAGCCTATAGATGCTTGCAATACCTCTATATACCCCCCCCCCCTCCATAATGCTATTTGGCTACGATCTTCTGTAAGGTGGAGGTCCTTCCCCCCCCCCATAATGCTATTTGGCTACGATCTTCTGTAAGGTGGAGGTCCTTCCCCCCCCCATAATGCTATTTGGCTACGATCTTCTGTAAGGTGGAGGTCCTTCCCCCCCCCCCCATAATGCTATTTGGCTACGATCTTCTGTAAGGTGGAGGTCCTTCCCCCCCCCCCCCCCATAATGCTATTTGGCTACGATCTTCTGTAAGGTGGAGGTCCTTCCCCCCCCCCCCCCCATAATGCTATTTGGCTACGATCTTCTGTAAGGTGGAGGTCCTTCCCCAGACGGTCTGCTCCGATTTGAGCGGATTATCCGCTGTGCCCTACCTCTCTGGTATATGAGTAGTTTGTAACCTGGATTTAACACATAGGACAGTTACATCCCAGATATCAGTCCGGGAACGGAAACAACGGGATTTCGCGGGTAAAATCGCGGGCAACGACTAGTACATTATAATTCTTATTATATTTGATTGCAGAGCAAGAAAACGAGTAGAAGATAGATTAAATAGATTTGGCCTCAGGAAAATGGGGAAAAAGAGAGACGGAAGCATTGAAGAAACCAGTGGTGGTTGTAAGTTTTGTAAATCTTATTATGGTTATTATTTATCTATATCATACCGCATTCAAAAAAGGAAACGGTCAACCTGATGCAAATTAGTTACCGCCATGAAAATCAGTTACGAGAGGCACTACCAATACGTTGCCGGAAGGGAGAGATAAAGGTTTCCGGATAGCTCTCACTCATTGAACGAAATACATTTCGAATATTCTGTGAGATGCTGGCACTTCCCCGATATAGCTAGCTCATTTCATAAATGCTCTACCATTCGAATATTTGTATAATACGCATACGCATACATAAATATTATTATTTCTGTCTTACAGATATGTCCCGTCGCGGTTCTGCGGAAGGTGGTTCGGGTGGGGGGGAATCTGAAGTTGTAATACTAAAGCGACGTCGGTTAGTTGCGGCCGCACCTTTATACGCAGGCTTGGCACGTTTCAACTTCCTTCTTGACGCTACACAACCTGGAGCCACTCCTGACGCACTATTCATGGCTGCGTTGCTCGATCTGGTAAGTGTGAAACTCTAGTAAATTTTACGTATTGACATTACGAATATCTATACTAATATTATAAGGAGGAAAGATTTGTATTTTTGTTTGTCACGAATAAACTCAGAAACGACTGGACCGATTTCAAAAATTCTTTCTCAGTTGGGAAGTTACATAACCCCCCGGGTAACATAGGCTATATTTTTTTTTAATTAGTAGTATTATGTGATATCGTTTAAAAATATTATTTAATTATAAATCACGAGTAATTTATATAAAATGTAATACTATAATGTAATGTATAATGTAAACAAAATAATACACATAAAATATCAACATTTTATTGTTTTTCAGCCACATACCGTAGTTGTCGGCCGAGCCGCAATACTTATGGAGTGTGCCTATTTAGTTCACAACTGTAATAAGGGTCAGTGGCCATATTGGCTCAAGACAAACATCGCTAAAAATGCCAGTAAGTATTATGTATATTTTTGTGTATCTCATCCTGACTTTCTGACTGATATTGCCATAAAGTGACTTACCTTATTTAGATGGATAAACATTTAAAATTATTTCTTTGAACCGATAGTTCTTTTTCTTTAAACCGATTACTTTCTTTACAGTGGCGTCTAGTCCACAACTGCGGCAAAGATTGGCTGCTAAACTTTTCTACCAATGGGCCGAGGTTAGTGACTATCATACTAATATTATAAATGAGAAAGTGAGTTTGTTTCTTTGTTATTCCTTCACGGCTTGACTAAACAGCCGATCATTAAGGGGTACAGAGCCCAAAATAGGCTGCTTTTTATCCCGTGAAAGTAAGTCATTCAAATGGGGAAAAAAAATCTACTATAGGTGGCGCTGCAATTGCGATATCGGCCAACAGATGGCGCCACAAATCGCGTTATGGGTTGTTTTGTTGTCAAACGAGATCTATGTCATAAAATTAATTGGGAGCGACGCCGCGGGGAAAATCTAGTATAATATATTTTATTTTATTTTTTAAACTATTTATATTTAATATTTTTTGTAAACAGGCCATTGGTAACAGACTCGAAGAAATGTTGGTAGAAGATAAAAAACATATAGACACAGTTTTAAATTTAGTTTCTGATCCGGACGGTCAACGGGAACTGCTGCAACAAGACGAAGAAGAAGACTTTCTTGATGAAGGTACTCTTACTCTCTGTCTTGAGGTACATGCTACAGTTGTAAAAAAATGAATGATGATGAATAATTCTGGCAAACGCAGCCAGCATCCGCCTGCCGGGCAAGCCCACCGGCGCCTTGTGCCCGCGCGCGCTGCGCCTCGTCGCCTGCGTGCTGCTCTTCGAGATCACCGCCTTCCTGAGGGAGACCTACCAGAACATACCCAAGTCCTGCCGCTCTTCGCTTAAAGAAAGAGGCCCTTGGGACAGAGTCTACAGGTACTATTTTTGTATACAACAAATACCTATCCTTTGGTAAGTAGTGATCTTATATTTGGTGTAAATTGATTATGTTTTGTTATTATGTTATGCGAAGATGGATGGAAAAACGACGTTTGTTGTGTAAGAATAAGTGAGTTCCTTATGTTCCGTTCGTTTGAAATGATGTGTTAAAGAGTGCATATTTTGATGAAACTTTTATTTTAACAGGGCTCTTAGCAGTCAACACACATTAATGCCAGTCGAGTATGTGTTCTAAAGAAATAATGCATGCTTCCTTGCATTCAGCACTAAGCGGCATGAGTATATAGAATGTACATAATTCGAACGATGTACACTTTTATGAAATACGTGCAAAACCACAATCGGAAATTGAATCTAGAAATTTTTCTCACCTTAAGAATTTTATTGGCACTTAGGGCCTGTATTCGTAGCCGCTTGTGGAAGATTTAGTTATTGTTCCATAGAAACCGTAGAGTTCACACCGCGAGTTCGAATAACCGATTCGTTTCCACAAATGACTACGTGTTTGCGTTTATCTCCTCAAAGTGGGGACGCGAACGCTGGCCGTCGTATTATAAAAATAAAATTCAATATACTCTGTAAAAAAAGTGCAAACGCACAATTAAATTGCATGGTATGTTGTAAAAAGTACCCACTTTAACTTGGCTAACAATTAAAAATTTAATAAAATAATTACACCATACTAAAACTATTTTGTCGAATACACCCTTTAAATTATCGAAATTTCCAATAGTTTTCATAAATGCAACAAATAGTTTAGATGATATTAGCATACAAAGTAAATAAATCGCTTTGCTACATTGGCATGCACGATCCGATAACGGACTGATAATTTCAACTTAAATAGAGAAAAAAATAGAAGCTACTGATCTTCTATAGCTATGCCACGACTGTATTGAAATTTACACTGTACATTGAGGAATTAATGGTTAGATAATTCGTGATACAGGGAAGCGAATCGGCGATGGAGTATGGCCCTATCGAGTATGGGACATTCTCAGGCGTCAGCCCAGAGTTTGCAGTCGATAGCGGGCGCGGAAACTGAGAGAAAAATATCGTTTGTTCTTCACGAGCCCGAGAATGTTTCTGGTGGGAGTAATGCTACAGTAAGTTTATTATTTTGATACTTTACAGCAGTTTCAGTATAATTGAAAACTGAGATTTAAAAAAGGCAATAAAGATGTTATTCCCCCAACAGCTAGCAGATGCGGTCCCGACGTCGGCGGATGACAAGAAAGGACGTCTCGGTAACCGAAATAAGGGGGGCATGCATCGAAGGAACACACAACAAACGCATTCTGCATACGGCTCTATAAAAAGACGTTCAATAAAATTACGACAGAAAGATACTAGGGATGTTGAAGAGTGTGCGTATAAGTAAATTTTAATATTATAATAATAAATATTTAGGGACAATTCATACAGATTGAGCTAGCCCCAAAGTAAATTCGAAACTTGTGTTATGGGATACTAACTCAATGATATAATACATATATAGATAAACATCCAAGACCCGAGGCCGATCAGAAAAAGTTCGTTTTTCATCATGACCCGACCGGGGATCGAACCCGGGACCTCCTGGGTGGCGGTCTGGCGTGGTAACCATTACGCCACGGAGGTCGTCAAATTATTATTTTAATTATGTTAACTAAAAAAAAACTTCATTTAAATTTGATTATTTTTATACTTTTTCCAGTTGTAAATCGGAGATCAGATTCCATACAAAGCCGTAGAAAAGTGTCCTCACTGTCAGACAGAAGTGATACATCTGAAGTATACCCAGGAGCAGGTAATTTTTAATGCATACTTTATTTATGTATAACCTTGAATGTCGGCAACGCTACCCTAACTTGAAAACGCCGAAGACAAAGTTGGTTAGATACCCTATTCTTACAACTATTGATACGTATTCTTCCTTACAATCTCTTAGCTGTCAAGTAATACGCAATCTATAGTAATATTGTATAGCGGAAATATTTTATTTTTATTTATAACGAATAAACTCAAAAACTACAGGACCGATTTCAAAAAATCTTTCACCGTTGCGAAGGTACATTACCCCCTTGTATCATAGGCTATATAATATTTTCAACAAAAAAAAAAGGAATCCTACCCGTTAGTAAATCCTTAGTAAAGCTGGGACGGGGCGGTAGTTTTATATAATGAACTCATTCTTTGAAAGTTGTCTATAATCCTACCGCATACAAGGGTAAGATGGTAGTTGGAAAGCCATTTTGTTAAGTGAATAATACAATTTTTAGTTATTTTCTACGTTTCGTACGATATGGTAAATTTACAGGTGGTACTGTAATAATGCCAAATGAAGTAGACAGCGGCGGTGAGGAGAGTCCCGGAGTGCTGTCAGATGACCATGACCATCCTCCAGACAGTCCTGACAGTAACTCGACCGACCCACCTGATAATACCAAAGGGTATCCTTGGTTAAAAGTAAGTTTTCTATGATCACTCAAGTAGTCTATATCTTAACCGAAACTATCGTGCCTTAGGCTTCACCTTTATATACGATTGAATCACAAATAGCAATCCAACTTTGACCAACCGGTAAATTGCAATATAAAATTTGTTCAAAATTCGAAGAGCATGTAAACAAACACATTCTAATACTCTCTAATAGAAGCGATCTGCTAGAAAATATAATCAAAAAATAGGATTAACAACTGTTCAATGTACAGTCAGGTGCACGTCGAGCTTTACACTTGCATTACAATTTTGCCTCTTATGACATGGAACTTAAGAATGGTATAAAGTCCAATATGTAAAGGTCGACCTGCTCTTGACTGTACAGCTCTATAAAAATATTTGAATACGTTTGTAAGCATTTTTCTCTTCGTGTCTTGAACAAAGTATAATTCAGTCACAGCACAGAGCAACAAACAAATATGATTTTGGTAAAAATAGTTTTACAGAAATAAATTGTTAATTTAAAATTTTATCGATACATACTAACGTTTTTTGCAGGTAATGGTAAAGTTCTTAAATTCATTTAACTATGTATGCTGCCATCAAAACTTTTGCCACCCATACTGTTTCCGTCGTAACATGAGAGGCAGTGTTAGACTGATGAAATCTGTGCAAAAGGTAATTATATTTACAGCTGTTCTTACAACTTTAGCATATAGCTATATTAACAATGTATAATATTTACCGCTGCCTTTTTCAAAGTTTGGCATATAGGTTGTATCATTAACTCGTGTTTAATTTCAGTTCGTAACCGGTTTTCTTTCGCCATTTCTTTTACCGGTGGCCATTTTTTCTTGTGTCCGGAATGGTGGTACTTTATAACGTAACGTAGTTTATTGACATTGGAAATGTCTTTTCGTTCGCTCCAGTGTAGGCTCCAATTTCACGAAAAAGTGCGATCCTCCCCTTATATCTCGGAGAGTTGTGAAGATATGATATTCAGAAAAAGGTTCATAAGACGCGTATTCACGAGGGCTGTAAGGTGTAAAACGAATTATTTGAGAAAGTCAAAAACGAAAAAAGTTATAGCCGAAATTGTGAAATTCAAAATCATTTTCTTTCCGAATTTTTGATTTTGGCGCTCGATATTTTAGAAACGATATGTGATAATGATATAAGAAAATTGGGAAAATTCCTCTGGACAATTTATTCAGCTATAATTTGAGCCTAAAACAAAGATGATCGGGTTAAGGGTTTGCCCTGTAGCCTAACCTTTTTGAAAAAAGTCAAAAACGTTGGTAGTTTTATTTTGTAACATTTTCCTTATCCCGACTTTATCGTCGTTCAGCGACAATATTTTTTCGAATTCCGTAGATTCATTTCCAATGTGTTCGTGTGAGGCACAAAATCTGTGAATTTTTTCTTTATTTAAACAAATAATAACAAGAAAAAGTGCCTGTGAAGGTCTAATTTCTAAAATAAACGATTTCATTTCATTTCAGATATATGGAGAGAAATTCGGGCCAGAAATACATACAATGTCTTCTGACGAAAGTACGGGAAGTGCGCGGCGTGGTCGTCGTACTCGGAAGCCATCCGAACACACAACCGACAGGTATGGACCTATGGACAATCGATTTTTTGTCTAGTCTATTTGTATCATGTATGCTATATCTTAAGAAAAGCTTAGATCATTTTTATTTCATCTAGTTATGCTAGTCTACGCGCGCCGTTAAGCTCAGCAATGGTAATGGTGGTGCTTGGTGTGTCCTCAGGATCGACCGATCAGTAATCGAGAGCGCGGGGCTCGCTTTTCGCGCGGCCGGGGGGGGCGGGGGGTGCGGCGGCGGGGGGGAGCCCGCGCCGCCCCTCCACCACCCCCACGACCCGGCGCCCCCCCCGCGCCCCGCCGCCATGCCCTACCCCCCGCCCGACCCCCCCGCCATACTCAAGTACCTTAAGGCCCAGGTGAGTACACCCCCACATTTTCATCTATACTCACGGAGCACGAAGAAACTCGTACAATGGCCCGTTATCACCTATCCCTGTCACCCTTGTGGACTCGTGGACTTGTGTCCACGAGTGTCACGCTCGCACAAGCGCAATGACCTCCAGGACATTGCATCTATATGAGCAGGACGGCAATATAATCACATGGAAGTAAGAGAGACCGGCAACCACAGGTCAACGCACAATTTTCTTTGTGCACCGCTATCCGAGTATGTAATAAAGATTTAAAGTAAAGTTAATGACATAGCCACAACCTTTTTTCTTCCGTAATTTTCAAAGTATATTTATGTTTTTTTTTACTGATCTTTCCTTGTACAAAATTACATTCACTCACCCTTTTTTGGTCCCCCTTCCTCTTAAAATATGATGTAAATCATCAGTCACGCCCATTACCAATATTTTTTTAATGTACCGAAATGTAATTCCATAAAATGTTACAGGTTCGCGATGCATATCACGCACCATTGGCTACACTCATAAAAGGCGCTACTATAATGAGTGAAGAATTATACGCGGAGAGCGCGCCAGTGGCTTGGCAATTACTTTTAGAGTCGGATCGTGAATTGAGTTCGTGTGCAGCTGCACTATTCATATTGGCAGCTGTTAAGGCACCCCATACAGCATCTGAAATCATGCATAACGATCTTAAGCATTCTGATCCAGGAGTCAGGTAAGTTTTAAACTTTAAGGGCGTTAGCCCACGACTGCGACGACTTTTTGTAACGCTGCAGTATACGGTCGCGAGTACGCCTCGATACAGTCGCTATCCTGTCTCATTCGAACGCGAATAACGCGCGTCAGTAGCAATGCAAAGTGCGTATTAAAAACGCGCGACTGCATCACTACAAAAAGTCCGCGTGGGCGTTATTATTTATTCGTTAGCAACTGAATTACGAGGAGGGACGAAATATGAGTAATGATAGATGTGAGACGAGTACAGAGTGAGATTAGTAGTATCCGTAGGAAGTAAGAGTAAAAGTGTCGGCTGAGGGGAAAATCTTAAGAATATGCCGATCCGATAGAACGAATGAAATATGATTTGTTAAGTTAACATCTAACCAACTTTATAGATATTGATCTACAACTCTCTTGCTTCACTCTATTATCAAAGATGGTTCCTATGTATACCGGTTAAAGTACAAAATATCAACTTTTATTTGATTCGTCTCTTGCAATTCATCTAGACAGGATTAATTGGTTTTACCATAAGTTGCATTTGCCATAAAATACTCAAAATATTACTTTAGCCTTTGTACATTATGACCAGTCAAACTAAGAATTTCTAGACAGTAAATCTTAACTCACAACCCTATTTATATTTTAGAATAAATGCAATACTACGATTTCAAGTAATGTGGAAACTACGCTATCAAGTATGGCCTCGTATGGAAGAAGGAGCCTCTGTTACATTTAAAGTACCACCACCTGGTATAGAGTTCACATTACCTTCACCCAAAATAGGTATTGAGTGCTTATCGGTCGTCGACCCGCCGTGGAGTCCACAGGTTAAAGATAAGGACATGGAGATGACGTTGAATCAAGAGAGACATGTAAGTCATGTTTTTTTTATTGTTTACCATGCTAAGTAAAAGTTAAATATAATTCAAACTTGGTTCAGTTGTGTGATAAACTATTGTCGCAGGGGTCACCAATTAATTTCGCTCGGGGTCCGTTTTAAGAAATAAAATGTCCATCGCGGTTCGCACACGCGTTCCCTCCGTTTTTTCGTGGTCTTTCCTTACCGCTACGATCAATCCTTTCGGAAAACGCTTTCTCGCGATCCGCATTTGGTGACCCTTGTGATAGACCATTGACAACTACTACTTGAATATACCAATATAAGAATAACCAATTCTTAATGCGTCTCACATTTTATTATTACTATAAAATATTTGTACAGCGTTCTCTAGTCACAGCTACGAAAACGCGTAAAAAACAACAGACAGAAGCGATCAAAAGGGCTCTCCAACAACGTAACGACAAGAAAAGGGCTGAACGGGAAAGTTTCCTTATCACCACTATACCTATAACACGACAAGCGGCGAGAGAACCCGCACTTGACCATGCTGCCGATGATCATATTGAACGTAAGACTTAGATTATACTCACTGTTAAAAATATATTTAATAACATACACAACGGTTATTTAGATAATATAACTTCAGTAAATTCGGGAAGGCGTTATAATAAAATGTCTGAGTACCACAAACTCACAATCATTAAAAATGGTTTGCGGTGCCTTGATGTCGATTGCGACATCAGCACCCTCAACAAAAGTCTAACATGCAGATTTATACAAACATTTTGACCTAAATGATACTTATAAATTTTTTACATGTAATTTTTTTTAAACTAAAACGTCATCATATCAGAAACATATTGGCGCAGTCGGTAAGGTGAGTGTGATTGTATGTGAATTATTTTTACAGCGCCTGCAGATGAAGAGCTTGTGGAAGGCGTACGTGGTTCTCATCACACGCAAATGGCATCCGCTCTTTTCCCGTCTACGTTGTGCTCCGCTGTAGCTGAAATAGTGTCTCTTTTAGACGACGCGGCAGTTTCCAGGGATGGCTGTTCTGTTTATGAAGTCGCTTATCAGGTAAAATTACTGATTATAGTTAAAAGTCATAGAAAAATATATAATTAATTTACCAAATACTGCAACATATCTGAAATCTGTAAAACAGACCTGATTTCACTTCAATTTTTAAATTGCTAAGCAAAATGTTCACTTTTTCTACACATCATCTAACATTGGTTTCAGGTCATATGGGGTTGTCTCGTCGAAGATTCCGCACTATTCCTCCGTCACGTACTTGAGCGCTTAACTCGGGATCATCAAGATGAAATGTTCAAACTGCTCCGACATTTGATTCGGTTCATTCCGCGTCTTCCGCAACAAGCTGCCTTCGCACTATACAATTATATTATTGGATACGTTATGTTCTATGTGAGGTCTCCTCATGAGGATGGACAAAGACTTGTTGGTGCTGCCTTATCCATATTATGGATGGTAAGTGTAGTGTAGTTTCCTTTTTAAAAGCTTTAATTTTTTATGTGTATTTGTTAGAGTTATGATAGAAATCTTTTTTTTCTTTAATTCTTTGTGTTGAATCGTTGGAGAACAGTGATTTCTAGCCACATAACTTTACGACTGCTATCAATCGAAAACACCCAGCACATAAAAACTTTCAATACAATTTTCTCTCGCATAAACTTGTGATTCTTAAACCTATCCCAACACTGACAGTATAATTATTGTTTGACTCATTCATCCAATTTGTTAACTGTTCATATTTTTAGGTGGTTCACAGTGTACACGGCATTATGTTCAAAGACCTGAAACAAATATTACGCAAAGAGCAGTGCGATGCGTCTATATTACTAACTGCTAATGTACCGGCAGCAAAGAAAATTGTTGTACACGGCCCTTGTAAGTTCTTCACTATATTATCCACTATATTGTAGGTACAGGAATGAATAAACAAAACAAGCTTTTATAAATTTCATATTTTTATTGTTTTTGATAAAGTGCAATAAAAATATGAGATCAATTTAGGGGTTGAAAATGGACAACACTCCGTAGATTCCTTTGCATTAGGTGGTGTGGTAGGTTTATACTTCATCATAAAAAAGAACACAATATTACAGACTATTCTATTACTAATAATACCAGGGGGGTCCCACTCCGCAGTTTAGGTACGATTGACCTTGGGACCGGCCCGGCCGGTTAATCTCAAGGCTACCACCACTCGGCTCTCGCTCGTGCCGCTAGCTAGACGCATCGCGCAGCGCGTGTCGAGTAAATAAAAAATTACAAACTATACGAAAACTAGGTACTACTGTTGTGTGCAAGATTGTTTAAATAAACGTCGATGTGTTTTTTGGCTCGTACCGTACACGACGTACACAACACGTACCGATAATCTTTAAGGAAGTGCTACTATCATTGTTTACTTATACTTAAATACTTACCTACCTTTAGTAATACAGTAGTTTAGTACCTACATATTACTATTTATTGAATTAAGTGATACACATGTTATTTTTATCTATTTTTTATTAAATAAGTAGGTACAATTTATATCGGCTAGTGAGAACCTTATGCTCTTGCATCGAAACCGATTTCATTAGCGCTATCCAAGGGAATATCTAAATATGATATTTTGTTATCTTCTTAGATTAAAGAAATAGGCACATACCTAACTGGTAATTTAATATTCAGATTAAATTCTTCTCTAAAAGAAGACAACCCTAACGTCGTCAGAAGAGGTAAAAAATACGCGATAGAAAGAGAGGCAACTTCTAGGTGAATATAACTGTAGGTTGTGTGCGCTGTGCGAGCTGAATTGCACCTTATTGTATCGTAGCGAAAGTCCCTATTTCTTTAATTGATTTTGCGGATTGAATCTTCTGTACGTAGTACTATTATCTATTCTGTGATAATACACACAACGTTATATACTAATGGTATTAAATATTATGTTATCCTTTCAGCGGACAATGAAGTCGGTATACCATCTCAATTCCCGGTACAAGAAGACACAGTATTTTCACTGATATTAAAAGAGTCTTTAGATTTCTTCGGAATTCCCGAAGATAAGCAACGTGAACATTTCCTAGTGGATTTTAAAACTCGTACGTAATATAATTTATTTTATTTTGTAATATACTATCGTAGGAACTATAGGCGCCAGCATAAGCTTTCCGGACATGCTAGGTTACTCTGCAAATCGCGATATTATTTCAATTTAAATTTAACAGCAAATCCTAATTCATTCTCTTGAATTTTGTTAATTTACAATCCGATTTCATTTAGTTAATATGTCAAGTAAAGTTATCGTGTCATGTTTTTTTATTTATATGAGAAAGTTTGTCAATTAATTATAACGTAAAATATTATAATTTGCGCCACCAATTTAAAATGCATTCGTCATCTACGCTCCCTAGCTTATTAATAAATAATCAAACAAATAAAAAAAACTGTTTAATATGTATATCTTTAGGTCAAATTCACAACCCGCAAAATTACGTGCGCGACCACTATTTCTTCAAAAGATCCCAGCATCCTCAGTTAGGCCTAGTCCATATGGCACCCGAAGAAGCCTTCCACAAGTTACAAAAACAAGAATTACTACAGAAATTCGTTGAGATCGGAAAGGTGCTTTTAACATGGGCTATCCTTAAAAATGTCGATATGGTGAGTTTTTAAAAATAGTAAAATAATATTTCTTTTGAATTGATTGTCAGCAAGGTAAGTCTTACGCTGTTATTTTCTAACTAAGGGAGAAAAAAAATAACTTGAGACGTATTTAGTTAAATTTAACGCAATTCACTGAGTTTATGTAATTCGCTAAATGTAATTTGACTTTGACCTGTATTTGATTTTAAACTGATCAAACTTTCCTGATATGTGTATGAATGTGACTGAAAAAATTACTTTATGAAATCCTAGCTTCGACAAACACATTAGGTATTGTTTTAATTACAACTATCTAAATTACAACTATCAAACATCAACTAAAGTATAAAATAAAGAACTTTTCTATGTTTATAGGTGGTGCAACGCGTTGTATTTCTCCACGATGAGTTAATGAAACTTCCGTCGTTCCCAAGGAAGGCACTAGAAGCTGATTTGACTTTGTACAGTGGTGGAGAGTTAGGCACTCTTCTTCTCGGTTTAGATGTGCTTCATAAGTTTATGTAAGTAAAAATTACACACTTGTACAATCCGCTCCATGAGAGATGAAACTGAAAGAGATGATTTGATCTGCGCAGTAGACGATTTCTACTAAAATGGTATATCGTCTACTGCGCAAATCAAATCACGTACTCGTCAGTCGTCAGATGTCATCACTCGTGGCGCGGATTGTACAATCGAGTAAATAAATGTATTGAGACGTTTACACGTCAACACAGAATTGCTTAACGTGTTGAACATTTCTATTCGTACAGTCAAGAGCAAATATTCAAAGTCTCAAAACGTTTATTCAAAGAGTGGGCATTTACATACACTTTCTCTAGTCAAAGATACAATAATAAATGATTTGTTTAAGAAAGAAAGAAAGAAGAAAAAATAGTTTAAAATACGTAAAAAAAACAATGTCGAATAATGTGTACGTAACTCTATTCCATATACTACTAAAATTTCGATATACTCTTAATTCTAGAAATAATCTAGTCTAATTGTAAACTATCCATACTTTTTAGGTGGGTACGTCTAATAGCTCGAATGTTTGAAGCGATGGCTGGAAATTTCACGTCTTCACGTGACATACACTTATTCCTGAATGTACTAAATGGCGCATTAATGCTGCATAGTGAAGACTCGTTAATATTGAGATACGTTATAGCTACGTATGTTAATGCTGCGTTCAACTTTAAGAGCATTTTCTCTACAAATGGGTATGTATAATTATTTACGCCTTGTTTTGTTTTGAAATTTTCGTTTGTAAACTAAAGTTATTTCTGCCTTTCTGTTTAAATTCGTTATGAGTTCCAATACAGCTGTAGTTTTTCTCCGAGGACGTCAATAAGCTACGTTGCATATTGTCAATCTGAGATCTTCGTTGTTGACCCTGGCTATACAGGAAACAGCGGTGGGAATGTGTGGTGGGCTTGTCCCTAATACTGCTGCATGAGATACTGGAGAGGCAGCTGTTTAGGCTGCATATCGTACTATCAAAAGAGCTACGTAATTGTTTTCTACCTCAATTGTATATGAATTATATTTTTAATTCACCTACAGGCAGGCAGTAGTCTGATATATTAGTGATGTTAGTTTATAGGACTTATCGTAGAGTTATGTCCAATGTACTAGTTAATAGTTTACTATTAAATTTCAGATACCTTCTAATAATGCCAACTCTCCTACAAATTTATTCAAACTTTCAAACGAACAAGCTTGTAACTACGACTATAGAGTACGCCGTGAAGCAGTTCTACTTATTGAATAGAAAACCCTTTATTTTACAAATGTTCGGTTCTGTATCCGCCATATTGGACACGGACGAAGAATCTACGTTTGGAGATGCAAGTAAAGTAAGTCAGTCTTGTATTCAACTTCTATAACTATTCGACTTGGAAAGTTTACTCCTAATAAAATCAGATACCTAAAAGTATGCTTTGATCAAAGAGAAACTGTTGTAAAAATCTTGCGAAACAAGTCAAAACATTCGTACAATGACAAAAATGTACGTATTTTTGCGGATCAGACTCCAATGCAAATAAATTATTATAAGGAACTACGCGCTGAATTAACACAAAGAAAAGAAAGTGGGGAGACTGATATTGCAATTAGGTACATCAAAGGCACACCTAAAATTGTTAAATATACACCAAAAAACTCTCAGGAACACAAAATCCAATCGAGAACACAGCCGTAGAAAATATCACCTACCAGCATGTAAGTACCTACCAAAATATACGTACAACTTTAAAATCGCTAAGGTTTTTCTATGCCAACGTCAGAAGTCTTGTTAAAATAGGTAAACTGGATGAGCTTCAATGTATTTTAGCATCTTTTAACCATACTATTCACTTGGTATTATTAACCGAAACATGGATAAAATCTGAAATGGAGGCTGAGTTATTGCAAATACCAAACTACACACATTTATATAACTTTAGACAGAGTGGCATAGGTGGTGGTGTATCCATTTATATACATAAAAGCATACAGTATAACACAATCGAGGAATCATGTATAGATGGCAATCATTTTTTATGGATAAACTTAATGAGACACTCTTTATCAGTAGGAGTCATTTATAAACCTCCAAACACAAACACGAAGAAATTCCTACAAAC
This sequence comes from Endotricha flammealis, assembly GCA_905163395.2. Classification (NCBI taxonomy): domain Eukaryota; kingdom Metazoa; phylum Arthropoda; class Insecta; order Lepidoptera; family Pyralidae; genus Endotricha; species Endotricha flammealis. The sequence goes on along the minus strand of LR990860.1, from coordinate 7,821,490 downwards.
TTACTCAACCCTACTGGAATCAAACAAAAATAATGCCATTATTTTCGGTGATTTTAATATTGATCTGTTACGTGACGACCATAAAACTACGGACTATATAAATTTAATACAAGAATCAGGCTATCACATAATTAATAATATACACGAAGACTACTCAACTCGGGTAACTGAAAATTCAAAAAGCCTAATCGATCATGTCTCTACAAATACTCTAAATAAAAACATACACGTGGCACTAATTGATTCAACAATGTCGGATCACAAACAAATGTACGTAGAAGTTAAAAAATATGAACAACAATTAAAACCGAAAATACAATATAAAGCTATAGATTATACAACACTATATGAAAATTTTAAAAATATAAAAGCTATTGATGAAGAGAACAATTATGATAAATTAGAAAAAATATTAAAGGAACAAATCATAAAAGCCAAAACTACGAAATACAAAATCTTGAATTTGCCACAAAAGGACTGGATTAATAAAAGAATAATTAACATCATAAATGAAAGAAATGAATTATGGCGGAAATATAAAGAACACCCGGAAAATACAAAAATAAAGACAAATTTAAAAGTTGCTAGAGACAAAGCAAATAAAATGATAAAAAATGAAAAAAAGAAATACTATTTTGAAGCATTTAAGAAGTGTGACAATAACCAGAAAAAAATGTGGAAGTTACTTAATACACTTGCAAAAAACAAAGTACATCATAGTTGTACGCTTCCCAAACTTATAATTAATGACAGGGAAATATCAAACGGAATTGATATTTGTAATCATTTCAATAATTACTTTGCTACAATTGGTTCCATATTAGCTAAAACACATCCACAACCATCTTACACACAAACACAGAAATCACATCGAGATAATAATAATCTTCTTTCAGAATTACAACCTTGTACGGAAGACGAAATCTTAAAAATAATTGATAGTCTAAATAACAACACTTCCTCTGGGCTAGACGAAATTAATACAAAATCTATTAAATGTATAAAACACCTAATTATTTCGGACCTTACGAAATGTATCAACAAATGTTTCGAATACGGGATTTTTCCAGAGAGTCTAAAAATTGCGAAAGTAACTCCTATACATAAAGCTGGAACCAGGTCGGATCCCGGTAATTATCGACCCATATCGGTACTACCTGTAATGTCTAAAATATTTGAAAAAGCTATTTATTCACGCTTATTTAAGTACATTGAGGACATAGAGTTACTTTACAAGCAACAGTACGGTTTTCGTCCTAGATCAAATACTTTATCAGCTGCGATAGATCTTGTCACCAAAATTAAGGATAGTATTGATAAAAAGCAAGTGGCTGTGGGAGTTTTCATAGATCTCAGGAAAGCATTTGACGTAGTTAATCACACTCTGCTGTTGGAAAAACTACAAAGTGCCGGTATCACTGAAAAAGCTCACAAAATGTTAGAGTCATATCTCGCTAACAGGTACCAAGTGGTCAGAATTGGAAATTATGAAAGTCAACCTGCTAAAATACTATGTGGCGTACCGCAGGGTTCAGTCTTGGGTCCATTGCTTTTTTTAATTTACATAAACGGTATAAGTGAGGTCGGTTTGACGGGGTATGTGTCATTATACGCAGACGACACCTGTCTGTTCTACTTTGGTCATACGATTCAAAATGTTATCGCTGAAGCTCAAAAAGACTTAGATTTATTAAATATATGGTTTAACAAAAATTTACTCACTGTTAACATAGAAAAAACGTCATACATTATTTTCTCAGCAAAAAACAAAAAGATTCAAAATTTTCCTCCACTTATATTAAATAATCAAGTTTTAAGAAAGTCTAATCAAGAGAAATACTTGGGTTTAGTAATGGACAGCAGACTAACTTTCACACCGCACATAGAATTTATAAGAAAAAGATTAATTCCACTAACTGGAGTATTAAGAAGTGTTGCAAGATATGTACCACAAAAACTACGTCGCAACGTTTATAATACTCTTGTAAAACCACACCTAGACTACCTTATTCAGGTATGGGGTCAAGCTGCGAAGACAAACATACGACCACTTCAAATAACACAGAACAAATTAATTAAAGTATTATTCAATTATGATTTTCGTGAATCGACTAAAGTAATCTTCGAACAAACAAAACTTTTCGACATACAACAACTTTATACTTATCATACCTGTATTTTAATAAGGAAAATATTGACAAACGATGTACACACAACAATTTCATTTAAACAGAAAACACACAAATACTGCACACGAAATAAAGCTAATTTGGAACTGCCTAAAATAAGAACTTATTACGGAAAGAGTAATTTACAGTTTGAAGGTGTACAACTTTATAATAAACTACCGAACGAAATTAAAAATTGTATGTCCCTACACGGATTCAAAAACAAACTAAAAGAATATTTGTTAAAAAGTAAAGTTTAATGTATAGAGTCTAAACGTCTTATTTTGTTACACTAAGTTCTTTTGCTATTAATTGTTAAGTGAACATAAAATTGTAATGTTCTTTGAAATAAATAAATTCTTTAAACCGAACTTCTCGATGATATCTGACGAAGTAAAGTCATCTTCATCATCATTACAGGTATTCTATGAATGTTGTAACGTGCACATGCACATTGTTGTAGTGTGCGTAACCTCGGGAGCACTTAATCTCGGTTACTCACACTAAAACAATATGCATGTACACATTGTACGCGCCTTATAACATTCATAGCCAAACGGACTTATCTATTCACTGGTGAACATAGACCTTTTTCATAAAAAAATCCTTGAAATTTAGTGAACCTATGACTGTTTTTAGAGCAACTAGCCATTTGTTTTCACCGTTGCTTATCACGTAATATAATGGGGAAATGTTTCAGGTACAATCAAGCTGCCTATTCAACCTCTTACTAAGTTTAGAGACACCATCGCCAGACCCACTCCACATAGCAGAATTAATTAAAGAAGAAAAGCCGCTGAAACCAATAGATTTCTGCTACCGCGACGAAGAAGAAATGGTCAATGTACTTGATTGCATCAGTTTGTGCGTTATGGTAGTTTCATATTCTGCTGAAAGTATGAGAGGATACCAGATGTTGGTAAGTTAATTTAACTAATTTCTTTTAATCAGCTAATATCTGAAATGCGTTTTAATTTTAATTCCACAGTTTTACAGTGACAGCTATAATTTAAAGTGTCGTTTACTTTTACGTTTCATAACTGGTTATATCTAATAAAAAATGACATATTTTCGGAAGACACACTTTCAGAATAAATATGCATGATGTTTTCTTACAGATCATTCTAGAAGCAATATTACCATGTTATGTGAAACAAATTCAACTGCCAACGTACAATCGAGAAGGGAAAACTGAGAAAGAAATTATACAGCAGTTGGCCATCGCTATCAAAACACTCGTCAACAATTGCGAGGGATTGTCAAAGTGAGTATAACATTATTTTGTGCGGAAAACAATCTTACTTTCATGTAGATATGTCCACGATGTTTTCCACGTAATCTTGCTCTTTGCATGTCTACGAATTTCACATTCTGATCATTTTTTACGACCTCCGTGGCGTAATGGTTACCACGCCACACCGCCACCCAGGAGGTCCCGGGTTCGATCCCCGGTCGGGTCATGATGAAAAACGAACTTTTTCTGATTGGCCTCGGGTCTTGGATGTTTATCTATATATGTATTTGTTATAAAAATATAATATCGTTGAGTTAGTATCCCTTAACATAAGTTTCGAACTTACTTTGGGGCTAGCTCAATCTGTATGAATTGTCCCTATATATTTATTTATTTATTATTTATTTATTTATTTATTTATGAACATAAATATTGTTTTTTTTTATAATAAATATTGAATTATTTTGTACACACTACTTACTTTCATGTCATGTAGATGTCCACAATGTTTCCCATGTCATGTAATCCTGCTCTTTGCGTGCCTACGAATTTCAGAATCAGATAAAGTATTTTTATGAACATAAATATTGTCTTTCCAACGTACAGACTATCTCGCTTGACTATAATAACTGATTTTAGGAACCAGAAGTGGATTTTATTTAAAAAAAGAACGATTACAGCCAAACAACTATAATGAAAGCTTTAATTTTAATTATAACGAATTATTGATAATCAAACGAATTAATTAACATTAACAATTTAGCAATAACTATGGGACGCGATCGAAGGCAAGGGTAGACGTCCGTCACAGCCGACCGTTCGCAGTAAAGTGAGTTCCAAGCGCCTGCGACGTGAGGCACGCGGCCGATCCCCTCCATTACCAGCCACTTTCTATTCTCAAGGTCGTCTAGTAGCAACAACGAGTTGCAGGCCACGCCTTCCGACTTCCGACTACTTATTTTTTCTATAATACTGACCTTTATTATTATTATCCGAAACTAGGTACCACTGTTGGGCCCCCTTCAACAAGCAGTGGTTTGGACTTGAATATTCGACTAATTATCAATTTAATTTTAGATCATACAATGGTCCATATAGAACTTCTCCGGAACACAAAGGTTCTTCGCAACGCGCTGGACCTCGGTCCACTGCTGCAACAATAATCGGCTTCGAAGATTCACATTCTAAGTTTGATAATAAAATACCAGTTCCTGAATATACTGGGGCTGAAGATTCTGAGGTAAGACATGTATTTGTAATATACTTAATGATATAGTATTTAACCATGTATATGTTTCCCATGTCCACCTCCAAAAAGTAAAGAAAAATACTATAATCAATGTTTCCCAAAAGGTAGACCAACCAAGCACAATTTATTTATTCAAACGCACTGGTAATATATAAACCAAATTTAGCAGCGCTCGTAAATTCGGTTACGCAACATTCATTGGCAAACAGACTTCGTGAAATGGAATATCCGTTACAGCTTTGGTCAAATTGATATTGCCTTTGAATAGACGTGCTACGTACATTTATCAGTTGGTCCGCGCGGAGTACCGTCGCCCTCGGGACGTGCTGCTGTCTCTGGTGGGCGAGTTCATCGGCCGCGCCACCACCCGCCTGCTGGACCTCAACGACGGCTCCAAGGGCAGCGGCGGCAGCGAAGGCAAGCCTGTCGAACTGCTTGACTGCAAGTCACATGCTGTGAGTATTCATTATTAAACTCGAACTCTAAAATATTTATTTTGCTACCTTTACATATCGGACTATGTACCATTTTTAAGTTTTATGCCTTAAAAACCAAAATTGTACTGCGAGTGTAAAGCTCGACGTGTACAAGGATGGTATGTATAAATACAAGAGTTTGTTCACAGATATATTTAATCTATTGGCTTGAAAATTTCTTTGTAATTTACCTTCACAATATTGCACGTCGAATTTTTTTTATAATCTTAGAAGCACTTCGACGTGAATAGCTTGCTGAATAGAAGTACCGCAATGTACTAAACAGATAGTATTTTTTTAATTAAAATAATTATTTCAGAGGAGCAAATTACAGTGACCACCATTTTTTCTTCTGCTTTAATTAATTTAATTTTAAAAAATAAATTCGTATGGTCATTATACGTATGTGATATTGACTTAGTATTTTTCAATTCTTCAGCGACTTGCAGATATAGCCCATTCATTGCTAAAAGTGTCTCCATACGACCCCGAGTCTATGGGTTGCCGTGGCCTACAAAGATATATGACACAAGTGTTGCCAGCCGCCGATTGGGCTGACGACGCATTGCGACCGGCCCTTATTATGATATTGAGGAGATTGGATAAGGTTTTCCTGAAGATCGCTAAGAAACCAAGTATAAGGGTAAGAATTAATTCATACAAATAAACCTATAAACAATATTTCGCAGATCAAGCTATGTTAGTTTCCAGTTAGTTTAACAAACATTACGCGTTATTATCTGCGCCCAAGTATGAAAAATCATATTAGCTATGCAGACTAAGCCAAACTAAGGTAGCAATGACTTAGCTAAGCTCTTTGCCTGCAACCTGCTTTATAGTGTCTGTTTGTAATTTGTGACCTAGGACCTATTTCCGCGATTTTTAGATTTAGGTCACATTTATTTTTTAGATGTTTTTGTTTTTTATACCATAACGGTGGCTGGTGGTACGTGATACCGTATCCTACGGATGCTTGCTTCTTTCCGATGCGATAATAGAAAATTAATTGAAACAGAGATAATTTAATGGTATTTTAACTACGTCGCACAATACAAAATTTTGGTTAATTTCACAGAGAAACACAGATTGGGATTCGGCAGCGGTACTTCTAAAAGGTGTATATGAAACCATGATAAGATGTCCATACATTATGCACTGGCAACAAGTGAAAACGTTACTCAACACGGTACAGGTTAGTGCAATTTGGAAATGTACCTGTTATCTACATGAATCAATAAAGTATCTCAGGAATAATGGAATATATGGATTTCCGCCCAAGCAAGACACATTAATATAATGTGATATGATTCACTAGAATATTAAACTGACTACTGACTTTTTTTAGATATTTGTCGGGACATTAACTTTGTGCAGTTAGTACTGTAGGTTGTCTTTAACTTTTTTGTTATTTATTAAGCTCACCTAATGCTCACTTATAATTTTAAAATTTGCCATGCTAACTTGTAATATTGAAATTAAAAAGACTGGAACTATTTGGCTGTGTTATAAGAACTAATTTGAGCTTTTTTATCGAACATTCATATTAATGTTTCCAAACTTGGCTACAATGTTATAAATGTAATAACAATTGCAGGCATTGATAGTATCGGAAAACAATTCTGGTGAAAACTTGTCTTCTGCGACGGCAGCTCTAATGTCGCAGCCTCCGCCCCCACACTTCTGTAGCACTGTGGTGCGACTCATCGCTTTACAAGTCATTAATACTGGGGTATGTACACTTTAATATCATCATCATCATCATCATTTTATATTTTACAAGACAAGATAATAAACATAGATGACAATAAGTAGTAAAGTTACTAATAACTACGAAGTCACAACAACAGCTACTACTGCAATAGGGTTGTTTCCAGGGCAAAATAATTACTTTATATTTAGTCCGTATTTTAGATTATAAAAAATATTGGATACGTATTTTTTTTTCGATTAAACAAAAAATAACAAAGATACAAGGCATAAAATTTTTGGGGCATTTGATGTCACCCCGTGCGAAAAAATGCCACACGGCATGACGTCACACGTAACTTTAATGGGCTATCTATCTTTGTCATTTTTGGTCTAATTTACAAATGAAAAAATGAGTTGCCCTTATTTTTGAATAATCTAAAAGACGGACTAATTACGTTTTTTACGGCAACAAGCAATGTATAATTCTATTTAGTAGGTATGCTAATAGTCACATGTAAAAAGATTCGTGAGGAACTGATTTATTGAAGAAAATATTAGTAATGCCCTCTGGGACACGGTTCGAAACAGTCTCACTAGATGCCATAACTCAAAAAACATCATAAAATAATTTTATTTCGTAAAAAGTATCTACATTTAAATAATCAGGTCGCCACAATTTTTTGAAATAAATATTTCGTGCTATAACTTATGTAATGTTGTTACAGGATAGTTATTCTTTAGAGCAAATGTGCGGTGGCAGTGCCAGCTTCCAGTCCCCTGAAAAGACAGAGAACATGTTGATGAACCTACTCATGCCGCTTTGTTTGCGGGTTGGCAGCGGTAGAAAAGGTACCTACGGGTGAACTATACAAGACAAAATAACTTGACATTAGCATAATATGCATTATCAAAATGGCAAAAGATGCATACAACATACCTACTAAAATTACTATTGTTAACTACAATTTTCGTAAATTTCTCTATACACACTTAAACATACAACACAATTTCTCGCGATTGCGGTCTTAGGGCGGTAGCCCACAGCGACTATTTGTAGCGATGCAGTCGCGCGTTTTCAATACGCGCGCTTCTGCCACGCGATTTTCGCATTCGAATAATTCAGAATAGCGACTGTATCGATGCGAATTCGCGAAAACAAAAAGTCGTCGTGGGTTTGCGCCCTTAGGCCGTCTGACAGTGTAGAAGTTAACAACGAAATACTCTTATCTGACATTTGTATCTAAACAGATGTACCACCACTGCGCCAATCAGATGTCAGCTACCTTGTATCAGTGGTGCTAAACGCACTCTGTCCCCCCGCCGCTCCTGGGCAACTTGCCGCCGTAAATGCCAAGTTAAATGCAGCCGACGCTCGCGCCAACTCCCTAACATTCACGGGCAGTCGCGATACTAGGAACACTACGCGACTGTCTAATCAACTTTACAGGATTGCTTTCCTAGGTGGGTAAAAGTTAACCAGTAAATTTCACAATAATTTAATCTATCCCATTCTTATTTGGAACGAATAGTAAGACGTGTAAAGTATACTAACTGTACTCTTTTTTAGAAACTTGGAATTTCCTGGAGCCAAAAAATTGAGATCTTAATCTATGTATAGTAAATTTTTTTAACAAACGAGTACAGAAACATGTTTAGCTTTGTTATTGGTCGCTGTTAGTTCATGTAATCTTGATTCATTAATATGATTTGTACATATTTTATTATTGACTATACACTTTTATATTCACAGCATTGAAAGTAGTTTGTGCGTGTTTTACGAGCGAATTGTGCAGCGAATGGGGACGCATTGCGCGTGCGATGCGCGAACTGGGAAGACGGAATGAAGCCGCGCATCACCTCTGGGACTTCTTGGAACATGTCGTGACTTATCGAACGCCCTTGTATATATTACTACAACCTTTCATTGTTCACAAGGTATGTAGCAAATAACTATGCAGGGTAAAGAAATAAGAATACATATTTTATGCAAAGTTTTTATGCTAATAATGTAAACATAATATAGTTCTTACCTTGTATACTGTTGTTTACTGTACAAGAAATAAAGAATTTGTATTTGTATTTAGTTATCACAGCCCCCAATCGGCGATAACGAACGCCACATGCAGTTCGTAGTCCGCGAACGTGTTCGAGGGTTGAAACTGCCAGCGGCGCGAGCCCGAGGCGCACTGCTCGCCGAGCTTGCTCGCGAACTACGCAACATGCGCGATACGCACGACCAGTACAAGTTCGGTTAGTATACAGTTTTAGATCACAAATGCAATGTAAAATAATCTCGCATGTTCTCTCGCAATTTTTTGATACCTAATCATAACAGAATAATTTCTAACCCTTATCTCTACGGGTAAGGGAGAACTCGCGGAAGCCTTGGTGGTTTTCTTGCAAACAGTTGCAAGAATGTCTTTTACTGTTACTTTTACTGTATACCAATATCGTTCGTCTTGATTACAGAACAAATAGCAGAAACCCTCGGTCAGGCAGGTGGCAAACGGGCGTCGGAAGTGTATCCCCGCGCCGGCGGGCTGCAGGACAAGCACCAGCAGCACCGGCCGTCGCTCATCTCCATGCTCGTGGGGCGCGGCTCGGGCTTGCCCCGAACGCCGGATCATCCGTCTGCACCACTCTCTGCACAACGAGGTATTAACGTCGCCGTATTAGAGGTCGTATTTATATGTATTTTATATATTATTTTTAATTTAATTTCAGTTATATTTCTCAGTATTTTTTATTTATTTCTTTAGTAGTTGTTTAAAATGCATTTGTAAATTTCTACACTTGTCAATAGATAACTGGTAGAGATTGTAATTTTATTTATAGATTAAAAATCATTATAAAAAACTTTCTGACGTCTTAATTAAAAAAAAATTGCCGTAACAATAAATAAAATGAAAATGATTTTTTCTTGTGATAGAATCACTTTCAAGCAGTTCAACAACAAGCCAGCATATGCCTACATTTGAGCTGCCTATCAACAGCGGTCGACACAGTGAGGCCAGCAATAATACCAACTCTAATTGTCATATAGGTAACATGAATCTTTGTCACAAACAAAAACAGATTTAATCTTAATCGCTGTCTCACTCATTCAAAATAGGAATTAAACGGGACAGCGCGTGAGTTTAGATCTGTTTTTGTTACGACGACTGGATGTTTTGTATGTAGGTACTTATTTACAAAAAAAAACTTGCGTCTAAATGGTGTGATAATTTTTTTTCGCAATTATTTAACAATAACTTTAGCCCGCGGCTTCGCTAAATTGATTTAAATAGATCATGTTTGATGGCGTTAATTTGAAAAAACAAACCATAGCACGATTTGTTGCGCCATCTGTTGGCTGACATAATTTGTAAGAATTTGGCGATTGCATCTACAGTAGAAAAATATGCTGTTTTTATTTTCTCGTTAGAATGAGATAATTTCACATGATACAATGTAGCCTATGCCCTTTTTGTTCACCTGAAAATATGTATACAAACTTTCAGAATGATCGATTGCATAATGATGGAATAACAAACAAATATACTTACGTTCACATTTATAATATTAAGATAATTTTCAGCGAATGAGGCCGCCTTGTTGGTCTATCAACAGACAGAATTTGATTAATATGAAATTAATTAATAATATATATAATACGACAGGCCCAGTGGTCGAGTGGCTAACAATGGTCACTTTATCCCGCTGGTTCGAATCCTGCGCAAGGCAAACATTTGTGTGCATAAACATGTCTGTTTGACTTGGTCTGGGTGTTTTCTATGTATAATAAGTATTTCTTTACAAAAAAAAAGTATTTAAGTATATTTATCAGCAATCTAGTACCCATAGTACAAGCTTAGTTGCTTAGTTTGGGACTAGATGGCGTTGTGTGATTCGTCCATGAATATTTATTATTAATTTATTTATAATATGGTTCTGAGTATTTTATATATTATTATTACAACAGGGTCTAACAACTACAACGATAAAGGGCCAGTGAGCACGCCACCCTACTCGAACAATCAAGCGAAGCTGCGTTTCGTGCCTTCAGTCGAATTCAAGTTTACGTCAGGTGACTTCAAACGTTTTTATTAAAATCTCAATTTTTATAGTCGCGGGCAACTTGAAAATAACTTGTTAGTTAAATTGTGCATTGACAAACTGTCTATCAAATTCTCAACAAGTTCAAGTATAGATTTTTTTATACCACTAAGCACCGCAGCCTTCGAACGTTTGTAATAGCAGGAGCATTACTAACACGCTGCCTGATTGGTAAATAGTAGATTTTACAACAAGTGCACAAAACGAGTCATTTCGAGGCGAGGGCTGATAGTAATGTCGAGGATAGAAATGGTTTTGTGGACGAGTTATAAACTCTGCTTTTCACTTCGATTGCGAGGAAATAAAAAAATAAACGCACGAAAAACAAGACCTGTTTCCCCTTTTTTTTTTTCAATCTTACGACATTGAAATTAGGCTTGGGCTGCAGACCTATACAGCCTACTATTAAATTAATTTTGTAATAAAATAATTTTCTTAAATTAATTAAATAACCTACCGTACTTTAATTTAAATTTTAATATCTTTTATGACTTAAAAAACACATAAGGCAAATAAATTAAAGTAAATGTTATAAAATAACAAATTCTATCTCTGAACTTTTTGTTGTGTTTGGCTGTATGGCTTATTTCCTTTGCCTTAATATAGATACATTTATGAGTAGATACGTTTTTGCCCTTGTGCACAAAATTCGATTTTGTGCAGCCTATATCCTGCGCAAATAAGCATTTTCTGAGCATGAGAAGTGAAAAATATGTTATCTAGTACTACACATATCATAGTAAACAAGGTAGTAAAGGGATGACTTGGTACCTCTAGCTGAATTTTTTTTTCCTAATAAAATGTTACTAGTAAGTTACATGATTATCATTCCCATTAGCAGGAGAAACATCGATGTCCCCGCTGTCGCCGCAGTCGCCGCACGGCCCTTGGGGCGGCGCCGTCGCCAGCCCCGAAGCCGAGAGGCCGCGCCTGCAACGTGCGCAGGGACCTTCCAAGAAGACCTTCAAGTTCAGACGGAGCAGACACACTAAGCCAGACGTATGTTACTTACGCTCTTGGTATTTTATTTAATATCCAGTTGTTAATTTTCCCATTTGTTCAAATGTGCGCCATATTTCAATTAATTAAATTCCGAATTAATTGTCGAAGTTCAGAAATATATTATTATGTTCTGTCGAAGTAAAGTTTCGAGATTTTGACTCTATCGGAATAATTGTCACTCCCTCCAAGTCGTGTTATAATGTAATAGAACTTCACTTGCCAACTATAATATGTCTATACAACTTGTCTCTCGCGTTTACTGATCAAGGGTCTCGATTTATTCGATCCTTGCTTGTATAATGTAAAGGGTAACATAGATGTTATTTGTAAATGTGCAGACCCATGTCAGATTGGAGTCGGACGAGTGCCCGTCGCCGGCGCCGGAGTCGACGCCGCTGCGCCGCGCCTGGCCGCCGCTGCTGCAGCCCAGCGCCCACACCGACACCTCCTACGACAGCGAGATCTCGCAGACATCATCCACCTCCGGATACAGGCTAGCATTACTACACAACCAGTAAATTCATACAACAGTGTTATTGTGTCGTGCGCTTGCAATATGTGCGCATGATATAAACATTGGTGCATGCATTGTTATCAACACATACACTTACATAATGTCACAGCCCGGACACTCCATACAACGCTATTTCTACTACATAGGCCAATGTCGTCTGTACACGCGCACACGTATACACATTCGTTCACTAAACGCACACCTTTGCGACTGCACCCGGTGCGGGGCGGAGAGTGGCCATTCTACCGAGGGTTATTACTTATTCTATGATAACGTACAGATATTCTGCTAACTCCTGTTCAATTAGTCTACTTTAGGAATCAAGGCCATCTCTCCGGGATGTGTCAGTTTCGTTTTCTTCTACTACTCTCGATAACAGCCTTATTTTCATATTCGTTTTTATTTTATTGTAATTTGTTTGTAGTATTTATAAACAAGTCTGTACATCGTCAATTTGGAGTCGCAAATTCACAATCAATTGATGTAATACAATTTGTAGATGTTACACACAACCATACGTGTTAATGCACATAAGTGTTATTTGGTCCTCTTTGTCAAGTTGTAGGCAATTTATTTACACTATTTTCTTCTTGGGTAAAAACAGTTCGAATATACTACTCATAACATTCTTTAAATTGGTGGATTGTAGCAAGATTTAGACTTGAACAGTATCCTTCGAACTAAAATATACGAACAAACATGGCCTGAACCTTGGTAAATGTTATATCGAGCGTTGACACTAGCGAGTGTCTCTTATAGTAGAGTTGTTCCACTCAGGGAGAGCTACAGCCTGCAGGCGTCGATGTCGGAGTCCCCGGGCGGGTCGCTGCGCGCGCTGGCGGCGCTGGCGTCGCCCGAGCCGCGCCCCTGCTCCGCCACGCCGCACGCGAGCCCCGACGGTAAACCTCCCTTCGTATGTACCGAACATTATACACACGTGTCGCCTAAAAGCCCTATCCCTGGCTCGCTCTCTCTTCCTCTAGTTACACTGTACTGTCTGCTCGATTACATTTCTCGTGTCTGTAAGTAGATATCTATTTCTGTGTAGATTTGATCCTTGCTAAACTTAATCGGAAAGTGTATGTTTTATTGTAGAAATCTATCCTGGGACCCTGTAGATGGTAGATTATGGTTTAATTCAGTTAAAGTTAAGTGATAGTTGTCCAAGATAGCGTATTTCATCATAAGCTATTAAAGTATTTGACATCTTAAAGAGATCTTATCTTTTTAGAAAAAAAGAGCTATATAATAGTGTTGCACATTTTTTTCGTTATCTATAAAATATGTTCAAAAAGTGTTTAATTTGAAATTATAATGTTTCGTTTTATTTCCTAGCATCTCTAAGTTGTGAGTCTGGAACATCATCAGCCGAAAGAACAGCCTTGCTGGGAGCAGCCAGCCAGAGGTCCCTCTTACTGAGCAGTGACCTACGAGATGAAGACACTTTACTTTAAAATATTGATAATACATTTTCTCAATTTGGCCTAGCTTGAATTGATCCCAACTATTAATGTAGATACACTGTTAGAGCGAGTTCCTGTTTTGTTAAAATTAAAATTATTTACTTCTACAGAGAACTTAAGTCACAAAAAATGTTAGCATATAACATAGAATTTTGACAACCACAGCATAAATGCATCACAATGCACATCAAGTATTCAATCAAGTAAAATTTGCAATAGACATTATGTAAACCATAAAAATTATTGATCACTGCTATGATAATTTTGGTGGGCAAAGGTTAAAGATTTTTGTAGCTAGAATAAATTCTCATGAAAACACGTTGTCATGAAATAACTAACTAAAGAATACTATTGATGTCTAGTCAAAAATGTGATAAGAATTAAAATGTATTATTTACTGTTTTAGACAATTTTAATAGAAGGTTTTATTTTAAAAGATTTGTTTCATTTCACATGTTTTATTACAAAAATATTAATCATATTAAATTACAATACACTAATCTTAGCAAATCAAGCTTCTTTACACAGTAAAAAAGGTTGTATGGCAATTTGTACATCGGGATCCAGTGGTAGTTCGTGTATGTATTTTGAAAACGTTATAACTATCTTATATAAACTTCTCTTCACTGATGAGATGAGTGCACTTCTAATTCTGATGACAAATGCGTCATTAAGAATATGTTTCCGAGGCACCAGACCGGGCCTTGTCAATTTGTCTAAGTTGTGCTTCAGGTTAACCAGAGCTGACATAACTACTGGCAAGTCATTCTGTACTACACCATATTTGTCCTCAAGTAATGAGGCAGCTGCAATAAATGCCAAACCTTCACAAGTCCACATAACCGGTTGGGCTTGTATCAACAAGAATTTTAACTTAGTGTCTGTAAGTTCTCCAAACAGGTAATTAATACCTGGTTTCTGGCATAATTTATTGAGCAGAATATTGCATTCTACTTTTGCAGTGCTGGTAAATGTGTCCTCCACTTTGTTCTTGTTATAATCTTTTAACTCTAACAGTTGTGGGGATTCTGCCATATTCCTCAATTTACTGGCATATAATCCAGTTTTTGGGCTGAGATTCATCAATTTTCTTTGTCCTGAAACATTCATTTCAACTTGTTTGCCATCACCATTCACATTTTCCAATTCTTTGCTGAAATCATTTATAATTTCTAAGGATATCCTGAGCAAGTTATTCCAGTTCCGAGGATGTCCACCAGGTTGAGACAGTGTAAAGATTTGGGATCTTCTACTTGAATCGGTCATTGCCATGATTCTTAAGTCCTGTGCTCCCAAATAGCCGTTGAACTGTGATCTCTGGGCCAAGGCATTGTGTAATGTTAAACTGTGTTCTGACTCAATTGGAAATTTCATAGGTTCTGTGAGCACAATGTTAAAAAGTGTTCTCATTGTGTATACAGAAATAAAAAAGAGGCTGGTATAAAACCATAAGCCTATCCAGATGCCAGAACTTAAAAGGTTTAAAATATTATCCAACGGAGGGTCCTCCTGGTACAGACTGTAAACTTCACACACCACATTTCTAGGCTTATTTCCCCACAGATAATAAAATATACAGTAATATGCAACTGGCACCATTGAGTTTTTAAATCCTGTTGAGACAATACTGGTGATAGTTAACTTAATTTGCTGAAATTTGTCCTGGTAGATGTGAGGAAACATCAGGATTGTTGGGCTGAAAATATGAGTACTTAGGAAGTAGTATAGTCCCATCCACATTCCTCCGAACTGCAGATACAAACTTTGTTCCATTAAACATTGTCCTTCATAGTGTTCACATTGCTTTTTTAGAGTATTGAAGTTGCTCTTAGCCAAAGATGAGTAAAGACTCATTGTAAAGTATCCACTCAAAGCATACAGAACACTAAATGTAACATTCTGAATAGTAAACATATTCAGAAACATTGAAAACCTTGTAAAATATTTGGGTAACGGTAAAGTGTAATAGCTACCATAAATATACGCCTGGAAGAATGATACAAGTCCCAGTAAAACAATGTTGAGGGCCATTTTCCAACCGAATATGTCGGTAAACGTAGAGGCAATCCAGGAGATAGGGTGCAACAAATCAACCTGAATTAAAAACACCAAGGCCACAGCCAGAAACGTTTGTAGTCCGAGGTTCCATACCACTGCAATTATTAATCTCTGCGCAAAAATCTCGCTTTTGGCTTCCATACCGGCTAACGAAATTGTCAGGTTATGTTAGTCTTGGATTGGATTATCGTATAGTTATAGTTACATGTCATATGGACGAACGGGACAAACACCAAATCCTGACAATAATTCGAATCGTTGATCTTGATAGATAAACAATTGTAACTAACAACTACAAAATTATATTAAATAAAAAATGAAAAAATATTCTTTAATAAACGGCTTTTTTGAGTTTAACTTAGTAGGGGAGCACACTTGTCACTTAGTATTACCAAATAGGTACTATAGAAGACCCACAGCTTCGAAAGAATTCGGGCAAGACGCGACACTAGCGCCCCTACGGCATGAGGGCGGCATGAGGTGAACGATTTCAAAACTTTTGTATGCAAAATGATAAAGCGCCCCTAGCGGCATGAGGTGAACGGAGGTTTTTAGTATGCAAAATGTTTACAGCGCCCCTAGCGGCATGAGGTGAACGGAGGTTGCCAAGTCATTGTATGAGAAACGTCAAGAGCTGTGGGTATTAATCTTCTATTATTTGGTATTACCGTCAATCAAATTAATTTTCAAGGGCATGCAACAGCGACAATAGGCTGCTGACGGGTGAACCAAAATTTTAAAAAAACGGCGACCATTACAAACTTTACATGACGTCTGACGGACCATTTGATACCATTACGTTGTTTATTTTATTAGTTTCTTTATTTTAGTCATTTAAATTTTTAAAAAACTAAAATCATTTATTGACCCCAAAAATAACTGTTACAAAGTATATAGTAATAGCCCAGATTCCCACACTAGGATTCCCTGTGTTGTGAGTAACCAGTCTCTTCAATAGGTTTATAATAAACTAGCTGTACCCGCGGGTTCACCCGCGTGGGTAGCTGGTACCCGCGACTTCGTCTGCGTTCATTACATACACCCTGTCTGGGTGTAGTAAAGAATTCCTGGGTGTAAAGAACTACTCTTGAGTAGTCTTGCGTACTCTGGATTATTCTGGCGTTCACTTGCATACTGTGCTATGGCGTACTCATGCGTAATCATGAGTATTCTTGCTTACCATGGCGTAGTCTTGCGTACTGTTGCGTATACATGCGTGTTCTTGCGTACTTTGAATTGAATTGAACTCTGCCATACTCTTGCGTACTCTAGCGTACTGTTGCGTACTGTGGTGTACTTATGCGTATTCTTGCGTACTCTTGCATACTGTGGCGTACTCATGCAATTCTTGCGTACTGTGGCGTATTCATGTGTACTCTGGCGCCTACGATAGTACACGACACGTACAGTCCTATTACTCTCGTTCCCGTAGGAATTCTATAACATCCCGTCTTCGTCCTCGTCAACATCATAAAGAAAACCCCTATAAAAAATTCCAGCTTTCTAGGTTGAGCGCCTGCGATAATACACTGTGCAGTCCTATTACTCCTGTTCCCGTGGGAATTCTATAAAACCTTATCTTTATCCTTGTCACCATCATAAAGGGAACCTCTATACAAAATGGACCTGACAAACGTTTTTTACTTTACATGCCAAATAAATCTACAAAAAATTACGAGAAAAACTGTGTATTTATTTTTTTCATATCTTAAAAAATGGCTGAGATATATAAGATCAAAGTGCGAAAATTTGGCCGAAAGTTTTTAAAAACGCCCGCGGGCTCTTACTATGCGATGACGTCACACCCCGCGTCATTCGATAATCGCGCTCTCATTCGCATGCCGGTGCGCAGTAAAAATCAAAAATATAAAGTTTTTTGTGGTAAAAATGAAAAAAAAATACTGTATTGTGCCTCGGTGCTTCAATTCGGCAGTTAAAACTCCTGTTAAACTCTATTTTTATGTGCCTGAGGACCCAAAAATGAGGAAAAGGTGGATGAAAGCCGTAAAAAGAGTTGATTCAATAGGCCCTAAAACTAAAGCGCACTGCTGCTGTGAAGACCATTTTGATGAGTTCTTCTTATCTACTTATCCTCGCCACATTTGACCTTCTTAACGTACGTAGATACTTGTCTAGGTACTTTTGATTGTTTAAATAGGTATCTTACCTAGTACCTAGGTATGTAAATAGCTCTGACGAAATATCAACTTATTAAAAAATAAATAAAGTGCTCGCATACTGAAAAGCTCAATTATTTAGGTATTATTGGGTATGTTTTCACTGAACTAACTGAACCTATATTTCAACTCGTAAAGTGCGGGCGCGGACACGGCGAGATTGGCAAACGTTTTTGTTCATTGTGTTAAAAAAGGAATTTGACCATCTGTGCACTTTTATGATTTGATCCGTTAGTGCCACACGTGCAGTTTTGTTATTCTGAAAACTAGAAACAGTACCTACCTACCTAATACCACTACTTTTTTTTATAAAGCAGCGCAGTGCAGTGCTTCTCAACCGACTGTATTGGCGGCGCGGCGGGCCGCAAAAAATAAATATGGAAATATTTTCTTCCTACTATTTAGAGTATGAAGAAAATATTTAATAAGTCAATGTTTTGTCAGAAGTATCAAACTCGCGGCCCGCATTTATCTTAGTTTTCGTGGTAAATAGTGAACTTAGTTTTCAGACAGACCTTTTAGAAAACCTTCTTCCATTCTACACAATACTTACACGTTTCACTTGAGTGTAATCCGATATAAAGGATAATATTATTACTTTAAAATACAAGCACACTATAAGTACTTAATAGGAAAACGAAGACGATCGAAACAAAATGAAATGCACCGGACTAAGCGCCGCCGCGCCTGTCGCGGTTGCGGGCTGAACGGGGTGTGACGTATTAGTATGAGCGCGCGTAATCTCGGAAATTCAAAAAATTACTTAAACTTCTCATCGTTATAACTTCGAAAATACTGCATGTATTGAAGTAAAATAAAAACTAATGTAATATACATGTTCTACGCTCTGATTTTAGGTATATTTGATACTAATATTTTGACCCTTTTGTGTTCTCCATTGCAGCTTTCTAGGTTGAGCGCCTGCGATAATACAATATGCAGCCCTATTACTCCCGTTCCCGTGGGAAATCAATAAATTGCCATCTTTGTCCTTGTCAACATCATAAAGGGAACCTCTATACAAAATTCCAGCTTTCTAGGTTGAGCGCCTGCGATAATACACTTGTAGTCCTATTACTCCCTTTTCCGTGGGAATTCTATAAAACCCCATCTTTATTCATGCCAACATTATAAAGGGAACCTATATAGGGAATAATCTCTAAAATAATATAAACCCTGTTTCTTTTAACTTGACCAATGTAGTAAACAATCTTAGCATGACTTTTTATCGAAAATAGGCAATTAAAATTATCATTCATACCCAAATAATAATAATATAGTTAGAAATTGCATTTTACACAACACTCTTATTATTCTGGCGATTTATCAATGTTACAAATGGATATTTGAATAAAAGGACACGCTAAGAAATTACTACATTGGTCAAGTCAAAAGAAACAGGGTTTACAGTTGGAATTTTATTTCATCCCTCAGACACTGCGTGGCAGCACTTTCCTTACATGCCGATTTCACTCCGTAGTTGCCACTCTAAACTTACCAGGATGATCAATTATTTACTACTATCCTCTTTGGTTGGTCAAGAAGTTCTGCTCGATGCATTGCATGCATGGTAGGCAAGAAGTATAAAGCCTCTACCACACAGGTGCGATATTTCCGGCCGGAAAGATAGCATGCGATATCTGTTTTCAGTACATTTTGCATAGGATGGCCTTGGAGTAAACACTTCCATTGCTGCGGTAAAAACGCAGCAATGGAAGAAGATCGCAATATCGCATGCGGTCTACCGGCCGGTCAACGCTGCGATCCTGGGATATTTCGGTAAGCGTTCCTAAACGGCCGGAAATATCGCATGCGATATTGCGATATCTGTTTTCCGTACATTTTGTATTAGGATGGCCGCACACCTGCGATAATAACGTTTGTACTTGTATGGCAAGGACGTAATTTGGTTTAGTTTATTTATTCTTTTTTTTGTATTGTATTTTTCTTTAGTTTATTTATTTATTCTTTATTGCACGATTGGGAGTACTTCTCTACCAGTCAACCATTGGATTGCAGAAATATTGTTGGCGGTACAAAAATTTAAAGCAAATGGTTACCTAAAAACGAATATATACCTACGGCTATAAACATACACATATAATAAATATATATGTATATTATTATCAAACTTACTTAAACATACAGTATATCATACGCACTTGACTATAGTTTACTTATGAATTTAACTAAATTGTGCCTGTCCATGTACGTGTCAAGTGATAGGCCCCGCCCACCTACTTCACCGAAAATTAGAAAAAAAACTAATTAAGTTATTAAGTAAACAACTAAATTTTAACTTACAACTTGTTAAATTCTGTGTTTACACGCAATCACTTAAAATTAAGTTAAAATTTAGTTACCTACTTAACTACATATAATGCGTGTAAAATCTGCCTTCTCTTGAAGAAATATCGGTAAAAAACGCAGCTATGTGCAAGGAATCGGAATCTCATATATGCGATATACCGACCGGTAGAACGCAAAACCGTACACACAGGTGCGATAATATCGCAAGTTCAAGACGCTCTTATCGTAAGAAATACCGGCCGGTAATATCGCAGCTGTGTGCAAGATATCGGACAGCATTATCGCAATATCGCATGCTATCTTTCCGGCCGGAAAGATCGCACCTGTGTGGTAGAGGCTTTATTTTATTTTACACTTTTGTTGCCAGCCTTGAAATTGCTGGCGAAATACCATACCATAGGTGAAACCACAGACGACATCGAAACCCACAGACATTAAATGAAGGTAGTTTTCAAATATTGATTACTTTCTCAATATTAAATTTTTTACATTGTTTCCTATGTTCAAGATTACTTAATGTGAAAAATTACGTTTCATTCGTTTTTCCCGTGGAGGATATTAATAGTTTTTATTCGCTTCATATATTATTCTCGATGGTTTCATCGGTACAATCCTCGGTACATCACTAGAAGTTAATGATTAATTTATTATATTTTATCTGTGCTGTGGTGTATAGTTTAGATATTGCTTGCAGGCTGGCGAAACTCAGTACTGCAAAAAATATATATGGACTTTACGCTAATTTTAATGGCGACATGTTTTGTCTCTTACTTCCTGTCTAACCTTCCTTGTCTCGCCCTGCTGTTAGTCAAAATGGTGACGGGCAGTCTTGAATATTTGTAAACAACGCGTAGTTTTAGTGTGAGTTTTAGCTAATTTTACTGCACGTCACGTGCGTATTTAGTGTTTTCGGAGTCTACCCATATAACTAAGTGCATACCGGTTTATTATAATTTACGTGCATAACAGCAAAATGCATTACAAAACCTGTGAAATATGTGGGATAAAATCGGGTAGGAAATTAATCAAAAGCGTGTATTCCTGGCTCAATTCCCACTAGATGAGAAGCGGTAAGTAGTTTTTCATGTTATTATATTGATGTTAAGTAATTAGGAAGAAGTTCTGGTCTCTTTAATACTTTGCCTTAGAATTCATAACCAAAAATCATGTGCGCCATAGGGATGTTCTTACTACGTACCAAATTATCGATAAAAAAATTTTTTTCGTAAATTTGGGTATAAAATGTAAATGAGATATTTGCGGCTGCATTTGTTTAATTCATTATTAGATTGTTCATGTTAAATGAAGTTTTATTATTTTAATTTTATTGGGATCTATTGGGATCTCTCTTCGCCTCAAACTCGACTATGGATGATGGAGACACCGAACCGCCTACTCTCACGTGGTGCGGGTACTCCATGCCGGAAATATCCATTACCCAGCGGGAAGTCCGGCGTGAGTTGTTGTCTCTTGACATTCATAAGTCGAGTGGGCCTGACGGTATACCGGCAGTGGTGCTTCAGCGGTGTGCTCCTGAGTTGTGTCCGATATTGACGCGCCTGTTCGCGCTCTCCTATTCCACTAGGCAAGTTCCGACTTCGTGGAAGATAGCCTTTGTGCACCCTGTGCCCAAAAAGGGCGACAGATCAGATCCGTCGAACTATAGGCCAATAGCTATAACCTCCCTACTCTCAAAGGTAATGGAGCGTGTTATTAACACGCAGCTGCTGAGATACCTAGAAGATAATGACCTCATCAGCGACCGGCAATATGGTTTCCGCCATGGTCGCTCCACAGGAGACCTTCTAGTGTATCTCACGCACCGATGGGCTCAAGCCGTTGAGAGTCAAGGTGAGGCATTGGCAGTCAGCCTAGATATAGCGAAGGCATTCGATCGGGTCTGGCACAGGGGTCTTCTATCGAAGCTACCATCGTACGGACTGCCCGAGGGACTATGCAAATGGGTAGCCAGCTTTCTGTCCAACAGAAGCATAAGTGCCATAGTTGACGGCAGTTGCTCGGACCGCATGGACATTAATGCTGGCGTGCCACAAGGCTCCGTTCTATCCCCGACCCTCTTTCTGCTGCATATCAATGATATGTTGTCTGTAGATAATATTCATTGTTATGCAGATGACAGTACCGGGGACACCTATTACACGGGCCGGCCTAGCATCCCTCGTTCCGTAGTGGAGGAGAACCGCGAACGACTTGTGTCTGAAATCGAAGGCACCCTAACCAGGGTGAGCGATTGGGGACGACGTAACTTAGTCCAATTTAACCCCACCAAGACACAAGTCTGCGCGTTCACCGCGAAGAAATCCCCTTTTTCAGTGGCCCCACAATTCCAAGGGACACCCTTAATAACTACCGGCAGCTTAGGGATCCTTGGAGTCGAGATCTCAAGCAACGTCCAGTTTCGCAGTCACATAGAAGACAAGGTCAAGTTGGCGTCGAAAAAGCTCGGTGTGCTGAATAGGGCGAAGCAGTACTTCAATCCGGGGCAGAGACTTGTATTGTATAAATCTCAAGTCCGACCCCACATGGAGTACTGCTCTCACCTATGGGCTGGAGCGCCGGCGTACCAACTTGGACCTCTAGACTCAACTCAAAGACGTGCTATGAGGATTGTCGACGATCCCGAGCTAACAAGCGGTATTGAGCCCCTCAGTCTGCGGAGAGACTTCGCCTCCCTATGCGTGTTCTACCGCTTGTATAATGGGGTTTGTTCCGAGGAATTGTTTGACTTGATGCCTACGGCCACTTTCTACCATCGAACTGCTCGTCACCGGCGGGGAATCCAACCTCACACACTAGAACCAAAATGGTCGCGTACTACGCGGTTTCAGAGGAGTTTCCTCCCGCGAACGCTGAGGCTGTGGAATGAGATCCCCGCCGAGGTCTTTCCTTTAGACTATAATATGGGGTTCTTCAAAAAGGGCATTAAAAGATTTTTACAGGGTCGGCAACGCGCGAGTGATGCTCCCGGTGTTGCAAGCGTCCATAGGCTGCGGTGACCGCTCGCCATCAGGCGGACCGTGGGCTTGTTTGCCACCTTTGTGGTATAAAAAAAAAATAATCATAACAGTAACTGGGCGACCGAGTCTGAATTCATACTACAGTAGAGTCATCTTTTTGACCGATGCTAATTGGAAATTCGCGCAATAGCGCGTGCATTCGCGTGACAGCGCGTGCATTCGCGCAAATTAAACTGGCAATGGCAACTAATGACCCTCACTACAATGTTAAACCGTGGAAATTTGATGCTTCGATGAGCTTCTCGACTCGACTCTGCTGTAGTATGAATTGACCCTTAACGATTACACCCTGTAGGTATATATTTTACAAATTTATCTATTGCAGATGCAAGCAATGATGTGACGTCTGTGGCGACACCTATCGCCATTCAGAAGAACCACAGAGTGAAGAAAAAGTTCACAATGCGAACACATGACGGCGCCACTTAGAATCATGAATCACGTTATCGAAGTTTCTACGATATGGAGATATATATACAATACAACCTCCGACACATACATTGTCGGAGCCGCGGTTCCCCAGGCATAACGCCCAGCCTGGCCGGAAGATCTTCCCTTTGTGGCGGTCGAGCACATCGCCATCGCTCCCGCTACACGTCGACTGGGCAATCACCAGCCCTGAGCAAGCATTGCCCATACTCCGCCATGGTAAGCGGTAAACTATAATAATTTGAATTTATGATATTTAATCAGCCACATCAACGTCATTTCAATAAGCTGTTTTCTTTCAGAAACACTTGAATACCCCTCATCTCTTTTGAATTAGTGTGTACTCAAACGTTAATAACAGTAATCTCTATTTATTTATTATTTCAGATTGATGATTGCCTTCGCTCACAGAACAGTGCAAAAACGTGTGTCGATCGATCAGCTAACAACATCTGAAGACTCCGCCTAGAATACCAGATTAGAAAATGACAAAAAAAATAATTCTAACATTGTAAACGTAACTTTATTCGTTTTTGTTATGATATAAATTGTATAATAATAATTATAATTATTAGGTAGGTATTTGAATTTTGAATAATACTCAATATTTCCAAACTAAGTAAAGAGATTTTTATTTTCCTTTTGTATGTTAAAGAAAACCTGTCTGCAAGGTACCCACGCCACGCTTTTTTTTATCGATATCGATACATTCTGTACTGTAACGTACCACATCTCTAGTATGCTTTTGTAGAAAGTTGGCATTACTTTTTTTTTGTGTCTCTGTTGTTGGTACGTTGGCACGAGATCTTAGCGTGAATTGACTGTCAAAACAAGTCAAAAAGCTTGTATGGAAGTCCCGACTCTTATAACGTAGTGATTATATACTCTTTGATTGCTTGTGGACGTGCTATGATACACTTCAATATTCATTTAATAAGATTTTAATTCAAACAATGATCTTGCGAAAGTTTTTGATGTAATAAATCGAGTAATAATATATTCTATGGTGCTCTAAATGTCATAGAAGATAAAACTATCGTATATCTTTCTGCTAAGCCTGTGTGCTCGTCAAAACCAGTGCCCTACATTTCAATACTTTTTGCTCAAATGGAAGAAAGTTGTACACAGTGTGTGTATCTTTATAAGGGCGTGATGGAATGTTTTCCGAGTTTCCGTCGATTTTCTGTTAATTGAGAAACTTTTAATATGTATACTCTTGTAGAAATAGCTTTGAGTGTGGGAGTGCTCATTACTCTGGTCACTGTCCTCAGTGCATGTGTCTGTGGCTGCAAGAACTCCAATCAGAAGTAAGTTTTTACTTTTAAATAAGAACTTATTTTATCTGTACCTATTGTGAGACAGTGTTGTTGACACAACATTCCCTACTTTTAGAGGTTTATCCTCCAGCTAGAGGTCTGGATGTGTCAAGTTATTTAAGATGGCAAGTTTAAGTGAAAGTCAAATTTTGATCAAAAACTTAGGATCAGAGAGTCACCCTAATTAGTAGGACTTAATTGACAATTTTTCTGGTTAAGTCCTACACTTTCTATGTGACCTATTCCTAGTCAAATAAACTTTAACATTAAAGCAATTTCCAAGTGAATGAAAAAAAATTAAAACTAATTCTGACGAACTGAGATAACAGTGAAATTAAAAATATATTGCTATTTCATCATTTATTTAATACAAGATAAGTTGGAAAATTTTCTATTATGCATATGCAAAGTATGACTTACTTGTTTATTTATATTGTTGAGTACAAAACATGTTATGGTAATTATTGTAAAAGACACCACACAACATCACAAAACGTTGTGTAGTTATTTTCCTATGTTGTTGTCTTGCGGGCCTTCTCCAATTAGGCAGCCAATGTGCCCATTGTGTGTGTGATCCTATGTTAAAAGCAAATTACTTATGACTGTTTTCACCAACGCCTCTTAGCGTTGAAATAATCTAATTGGCCAAATTTGTATGACATTCGATGACATAAGATAAGGTTATTCTTACCTCTAGGAATCGTTGGTGAAAATGTAATGGGCACTAGTAGTATAAGTTAGTGAATTATAGATATAGATAGCTCTGACCATAATATTACTCTTGTGGCTCCTGTAACAAAGGAGCAGTGTCCCTGATTGCCCATTTACACTGGGCACCTATAAAATAAACCAAGTGTTTTCCGTGTCCTAGTCTTTTATAAAATTTAAGCCAAGCAAAGCCAAGTCAGTAACTATAAGCTGCCCTGAAAACATTTACAACAGTTAACCCACAATATGTTAAATGATAAGGCCATGTATGACTGTATTAAGCTCATAGTCATATTGTTTTCTTTATAACTTTTACACAAAAAAGAGTGAAATGAATCTAAAACAAAAAATATCTCTAATCATTTATTTAAGAAAATTATTCGTTTTGTCATAAAATATATCAAAATTCTTATTTAACAGAAGTGAGTTGGTGGGTACGGCAGGTGTAGTCAAAATACGCTTTGACGAGGAAGTTCCGTCCCCAACTCCCACCACTCCGGCTTCTGTCAAGCGGTTTGTTATAAATGTGGCATGTCATTAATGTACCTAACTTGAAGGGTAGAGACATTTAACAACGATAATATGCTTCTAGTGTTAATTTAAAACTTTCCGAATTTAACAATGTTAATAAACTTAGATCTGCAAGAGCTTCACTAAAACCTATTTTGTCATTCTCGCATTTAATTGAATGACAGTGACAAACAGCTGGCCAATTCGCTGAACTAAAATTAACAAATTCTAATTTCAATCTCACATGCTATTTCGCTCTGTGAGATGATTGAAATAATATGCATATAGGATTCAACACATTTTTTGTACCTACAGGTTTTAGTTACGCCTTTGATCTATATTTATTAATAAGTGAGTAACAATTTAACAAATTATCTACTAATTTTATCATTTAATTATTATTTATAAATGGGTTTTGGTTCTGGCAAGTATTAGGTAAGTAGGATATGAACTGATAATTCAAGTTTTATTATCATGCATGCATTCTTGAATTGTTAAAATCAGCAATAAATCAACCAAACATCATAGGATAGTTTCAACTTTAAAGTATAACTTTCAAATTTTATCATATGTTCATAATTGATGCATGGTAATAGGTAGATAAAAGCAACCCAATTTTGTTAATTTATTGATAAAAAATTACTCAACTTGATTTTATTTTTAGTGTTGATTTTGTAATTAACATGCAACTACAAGATATCAATTATAATTTTTTTACTAGGAAAGATCTTCACATTGGAATGGGATACAATAGGCTATTAGAAAACGTTTCTGATTAATTAACAACCCGTTTCTGAAACACAATTCCACATTAAGTTTTAAGCTATCTCTGTTTTTCTTCTTTAGTTTAACAGTGACAGCTTTAAAAATGTGTTTCAGAAACTGGCTGTACCATAAAATCTTTAAATTATTTATTAATGTTGGCATTATAACCTCCTATAGAATAGAGAATAGGACATTTTTAATGTTGCTAACTTTAATGAATGTTGCATGAAATAATTGCATATACTTTTGTAGAAAGTAATCATTATTATCATAGATATAAAAAAATATATGTTTCCAAATCAGGGTGATGGAAAAAAGTAGATAGACATGAAATAATAAACAAATTATAACTTTTTATAGTACTATATGGTTAACTATATATATATAATATTTACGACAAAATAATAATTTTTAATATGTATTATTGTATGTCCATCTTTACATTGAATCTGTCACCTTGACGGCTTTGTCGCCAATGTCATGGACCATGGTTGTATGTTCAGATTCTAAAACAGTTGTTTGTGCGTACCTACATACTAGTAATGTCTTTTGTTTAATGTTCTAGCATTAATTTAACTAAACATGTTTCACAGATAACATAGTTGAATATACATAATAAATTAGTGCTATTTTGCAGATAGAATGAAATTTTATTCACAAAGAATACAAAATTAATATAATGTCAGAAATACTATTTAAAATAACACTTTACAATTTTACCTAGCGACAAAAAAATAGCGTTATGGTTGTTTATTATTTAACTACTAATCAAGGGTACTAACTACTTACTTGTATTTAAAATTTTACCTATTTAAGTATGAAATACACAGTGAATAGGACTGGTTACATACACTGGTCAGATTAGAAACAGCCTTTACTTAAATTAACACTACGTTTTGTGTTTTCCGTATTAAACAATTTTTTTATACCACTAAGGTGACAAACAAGCATACGACCCGCCTAAGCGGTCACCGTAACATATGGACGCTTGCAACACTGGGAGTATCACTCACGAGTTGCCGACCCTGTAAAGTGTGCATGACAGTCATGTTGTAATGAATATTGGTACATACTCGTAGACTGGTACCAATACCTATAATTTCTCTCAGTACTATTGTTTCTATGTCCCCAAACAATAGCTTTGAATATTAACAGATTAAATTTACATTCAAACTACAAATAAAGTTTCCCACGTACGACAATATTTTTCATCAATACCCAATGTAGATAGATAATTAAATAAGTCAATAATAGTTACATACAACACAAATATTACATGAAATGTTAATTGGAACCTTCAACGAATTCCTGACTTTGAAATTAGTAATATGATGTCAAAAAAATACATTTTTTTATAGGTTTTTTCTCAAAACTTTCTTCAAGTCACAATTTTAAATACATAATATTTTTATTTTGTATCTTATTATAGTTTTTTTTTTATACAGAGCATCAACACAGAACAGCCAACGAAGCCTCCCAGAGATACCACCACACGCGGTGGGCCGACATGATAGCGGCGACACTGCTTCAGAAATATATGCCACCGTTAATCTGGATGAAGGTATGAAAACATTTATCCCTATATATAGTTTACGGAATGGTTTTACAGGTTCCAGATAAAATTTATAAAAATGGTCCTGTCGATTTATCTGACAACAATCTAACTTATCAGCATAAGAACCTGGTCCTATTTGTACGTCACTCACGGCGGTCCTCGGGCACTGGCCGAGGCCGACAATCTGTGGCTACAGAGCCACAGATTGTTAAATAGTTCTGTAGCAATGTTGTAGACACGACGTCGAACGCCGATGGCAGCTGACAATCATTGTAAATAACTGTCCAGTCCAATAATCATACTAATATTATCCTTAAATGACATAGTGAGTTTGTTTGTTATTCCTTCACGGCTTGACTAAGCAGCCGATCTTTATGAAAATTTGTATACATATTATCAGGGGTACAGTACAGAGCCCAACATAGGTTAACGCAGGCGAAGCCCTAGGCCCTAACAGCTAGTACAAAATAATTTATAATTGCTAATGGTAGATAGAGGCCCATCACTCCTACAGCATATTATTATGCATAAACTCAATCAATAATTCTGATATTCACAGTCACTTCTATGACTGCGGCGGCAATCCAAAGCGTTAGCGAAGTTAATATTACATTGTCATATCAACGATTAGTGCTACTTATCTTTAATTGTGTTATTTGCGGTCTAATAATAAATAAAACCGTTTAAGAAGATTAATACTTCCTTTTTAAAGTCTGCTAGCGACTAGATAAGCGAGTACCTACTGTCTAGGCAGTCTACGGCCTAGCTAGGGGTATGAAAAACTTGGATTGTTAGGTCAGTCGTCTATAGAAACGGAAATGGACGGAGCAGAGAGACGTTGTTTATAATTCGGACATCAAACTGAACGATCCATACTAATACTAATATTATAAATGGGAAAGTATGTGTGTCTGTTTGTCCGTCTTTCACGGCAAAACGGAGCGACGAATTGATGTGATTTTTAAATTGGTATGCGGACTATTTGTGACTAACAAAAAATTGTGCATAATTTTTTTGGAAATCTGCCCCCAACCCCTTAGAGGGGGTGAAATTTTATATAGGACTGTGCGCCCTTTTCAAGGAGTATTCTGTTCCGAGTTCTCTTCTGTGTTCTGGAAAGGGGAACCGTGTTACCCCGAACCCCGAATTTAACGCGAGCGATGCCGCGGGCAAAAGCTAGTATTATCTAATTGTTTATTTACGAAACATTAGTGGACGAGAGGTTTAGGCTCCCTGTTCATATAGGTAGGTATAGGAGCTAGGTTTAAGAGCAGCGGAGCAAGAAAGTAGTTAGATTGTGAAAAAAATTAAAATGCGAAATAACTAGGTATTTCAAAATATTAATACTTAAACTTATTCGTTTTGGCCTTCACTTCAACCACGATTTTATTCTGTTCGTCGAAGATAGTAAGACCGCTTTTAGTGATACATTTTCTAAATATATTGTTATTGTAATATTTATTTTGATGAAATAAGGAATAATGTTAATTTTGTAAATGAATACCTACCTTCATTTACCAATGGATATTATTAGACATAACAGGATAATTCTATATTGCCTTAACTTCGTATATGAAGGACAAATTCGTATTAAATTACGATTTTATAATCTGAAAATTAAAGATTATGATCTAAAGACTAAATTATAATCTATCAGTAATTGCTTCGAGTACGTACCTATCTTAAACTGATACCTAAAAGTGTAACACTTATTTTTCATGTTGTTTATGCAATTTTTTGTTTGTGTTATTTTTGCATACAGCCAGTTCCTGAAGCGCACCTAAATTTTAATTCCACACAAGTTCCCTTTTTCTTCTTTTGATATGCTATTAAATTTAAAAATTCATTTCAGAAACTGTCTGTTAAAGTAATAATTTGTAAACGTAAAGCGAACGAAAGACAGTAACTGAATATTTTCAGTTGTTAAAATTCGGTGAACATAATATTTTGGGCCAGTTTCACCAGTCCATTATATCTCCATAGCTTATTCGTCAAATAAATTTACAGTTTTTGAGTTAAAAATACCTAACATGTATAGATACATAGCCTGTTTGTGATTTTAGTAGAAATTGGCGAAGAAAGTTTATCAGATTTGAAAAAGTTATTTGCATAATGTGCATTATATATAGATGTTATTGTTACAGTATTTTCAAACACAAGACAATTAACGTTAATAGGACCAACTGCTTCTGATTTAGATTAAAATTATCAGATTGAGATTAAATAAAATATCTAATTCGATATACATCTATGGAATGTTGCTACTACGTTTTTCACTTTGCGTAATGTTTACCAGTCCCATCCCATATTGGTCTACATAAGTATGACAAAATTATACGCCATCTATCATACATACTCCTCTCTTATTAATATTTTTAACTATCAAAGATTTGAGTCGCGCGACCGCGTCGTGCGATTGTCCGTTTGGATACCTATTCGAGTTAAATATGTTTGATCGCGCGTTCGAACGAGCAAAATTCGCGCGAACCTACGATGATCGCGCATTGGCGTTCTAGAACGATAACTATCAATCATGTCGTAAGATTCGTCAAATAGGTGGCTGCACTCAGGTTTAACCTACATTCTTACGATTTTAGATCATAATTCGAATAATCGTCATCGATAAAGTTTTATCTGTCTTGACAATGTTTTTAATCGATTTTTTAACTATGGAAATGTTCACGGAAGACGGACAGTTTCAATGTTCTGTGAAAATGCCATTGTCGCACGTCTTATTACGAATGCGCCCCAAACGCAGTCCGAGGTCGCTGCATTTTGGATATTGATATCCGCTGGTGGATAAGACGTGTTGAATAAATAATAAGTATACACACACCATTCACACAGCTCAGCGCCAACTGGTCCCAATTTGAGATAGGTTTGAACCTATTTGTGTTATGGAATAACGGATAGCATTTTGTAAAATAAATGTTCAAGACAAACACAAAAAAATATTCATGATACAAATCTTTTTGTATATTTTAAACTTACGCATTTTGAACACATTATTATTTACTAAAAACGGGGCTTGAACGCGCACTTAAGGGGATATGTGAAAAAAAGAAGGGTCCTTAGAAACCAAATATCTTCTAAACTACTAAAATTTAGACCTAGATTTTTGGATATGTATTAATTCATCATATAATCGAAATTTTGGAAAGAGCCAAAACACGATTGTGACACATTTCCTCGATAGAAAAAAAATCCGAAGTAACCTCTGTTTTTTCTTCAGAACTCTTGTAACTTCTAAACGGTAAATAGTAGAAATTTTAAACTTCATATAAAGAAAGACATTAATGTTTTCTAGAGACTGTAAAGACAAATTTTTAAAAACTCAATTAATGAATTTTAAATAAGCCTAAATGTGTTTTGGCGCTTACGACGTTAAAAATTCGCCGTGTTCACGGTGTCCCATCTCTGTCTCTCGCAAGAGGGATTGATATATGCGTCGCACGGGTGGGGCGGGCTCAGTCGGCCGCTTACTCTTGTCTGGGACGGATCTACGTTCGTCGAGATCTCGCGCGCAACCCATCGAAATAATATTACTACGTATAGAAATGACAGCGCCTTCAAATTTTGGCGCCGCGTTCGGCCGTGCGGGGCGCGCCCCTCCCTGGCCCCGCCCCCAACCGAGTCATAGAATATGACATTACTACGCAGGGGCGACACTTTGTTTATATTCTGCCTATTGGACATCTAACTGATTATTTTATTTTATTACAATATTTTATTTTACTTAATAGAATAAACTTAATAGAAAATAGGTATAATATTAGCTTTATAGGTAGGAAGCTACATTACATTTTTGTTCTTAACTTAATATTAGTCAAAAATAAACTGAGATTAAATCAAAACTTTATAATGAAGCTATTTATATATTGAAGTATTTTG
Source organism: Endotricha flammealis (assembly GCA_905163395.2). Taxonomy (NCBI): domain Eukaryota; kingdom Metazoa; phylum Arthropoda; class Insecta; order Lepidoptera; family Pyralidae; genus Endotricha; species Endotricha flammealis. Next base: position 7,788,843 of record LR990860.1, on the reverse strand, counting down.
TAATATATGCAATAACTAGGAGACGGTCGCCTGCCAGACAAGACAACTCCTCTTGTTGAATGGTAACGTATCTTTACTCCGAAACTTGTTTGCCCGAATTTCATTTGTTCGAAAATGGTTGGTCGAAATTTAAAATGCCGTTTCGTTTTCCATCTTTTTGTTTTCTAGAAACTATTTTTTTTACTTAGTAACTTTATCCACATTTACGTATTTTTTACCTACTATATAAAAATATTTTGGAAATATAGTTTAAAAAATCAATATTTAAATTACATATTATTTTAAAAAAAGAATTATGAAAATCGGTCCAAAATTGAAGGAGTAATCGGCGGACCTCCAAAAAAAAACCTCCTCCTTTTTTGAAGTCGGTTAAAAAAAAAGCAAAAAATGAATATAGACATTAAGCAATGTGGTTTGTTTATAGACGAACAATATCCGTTTTTAGGGGCCACGCCTGATGGAATAGTTTTAACGCATAATATGCTTGTAGAAATTAAGTGCCCCATAGCACCGTTCAAGATTGGGATTGATAGGGCTATAGCACTAAACAAAATGCATTTTTGGAAAGAAGACAAAAATACTGGAAAAATATACATTAATAAAAAATCTGATTGGTTCTTTCAAGCACAGGGGCAAATGCATATTAGTAAATTTCCAAAATGTTTATTAGCTGTGTGGTATGGGGAAAATAAACTAAAAACAGAAATACTCCATAAAGATGATCAGTTTTGGAAGACGAAAATGGAACCAAAATTATTATCTTTTTATTATGATTGCTTGCTACCAGAGCTTGTAGATCCTCGGCATACAAGAAATATGGCAATTCGTGAGCCAAGTTATGTCATTCGTAAAGGTAAAGAAAATAAAAATGTTGACACAAATGAGACAAATGCGGGTTGTAATAATGAGAAGATTATTGCCTTAGAGAAATTTTAAAACTATAACTTTTAAAATTTCTCTAATGCTTTATTATTAAAAGTACGTGATTTGCATCTAATTAGAATTTATTATTAATTAATTATATTCTAGACAACATTTTCGTATATTTCAAAATTGGCTCAGCCTGTAGAAGTGTGGTACTGCATATGCACAGTCTTCAGAAGAAGCCACAGAAAATTTTCATAACATAACTTTGAATAAGTATTTGAATGAAACGATGAACATTCCTTATTATAACAGCTTTAGTATGTAATCCCATTGTTTTATCATTTTACTAAAATATTCCTTACAATGACATTAGCTCTTAGACTATAAAGTAAAACGCAGTGTGTGTAATGTTTTATTCGATTGCAAAAAGTATTTTGTTTGTCTGTAAAACTATTTAAAATTTAATATGTACTTATGTAAGTAATTATTTTGCTTATTTATCAATATATTTAGTTATAGACCAAATATCGACTGTCTTGTATTTCATAACTAATATTAAAATAAATAGACACAGGTATTCATTTACTATATTAGTTAAGATAAACATAAATAGCTACTAAACAAACAATAACAAGTGAACAGCGAAACGTATCGTATTTCCGACGAAAGTATTTTCAAAACTTCGCGGGAAAACGGCGGTCCGGCCGGCACGCGCGCGAGTGCAGCGCCGCCGCGGCGGCACTCGCGCAACTTTTGGCTAGGCCCCGCCCCTTTCGTTTCAATTATTTTACGGCATAGCGTCTTAAACGTACTTGTTTTTTCCTTATTACTTAAAAATCTTTTTCCTGGGCGGGCATTGAACCCATGTCCTCTGCTTTTGAAGATAGTTACTACCAACTGCGCCACCAAGCTGCCAAATATCGAAATATAATATAAATGTTAATTATTATGTTACTATTGTTTTACAGGGAATAAGGCCGTTGCTACTGCGTCTACAAGTAGGGATCACCCCTACGAGCATGCCTATGCCAAACTACAAAATGAGTCTCATAATATGTAAGTATGTTATGGAATAAGGTGTTTTCCGAGATCCAATCCGAATCCGAAATCTTCAATACAAAAGTATAACTGATAAGCCTTCACATTTATAATATTAATATGTGTTGAAAAAATTTAGAAAATATGACCAACTAGCCGATGCCCGTGGTTTTACTCGCAAAATCCCGTAGTTCCCGTTCCCGGGCTGATATCCACGATAAAAACTAACATATGAGTTATAAACTACCCGTATCCCAAATTTCAAGCAAATCTCCACCTTACAGAAGAAGATCGTAGCCTTTATATTAGTAAGGATATGACCAATATAAAAATTTATGTAATTTTCCAAATTACATCTTGATGAATTGAAAAAACTTTTCAACTTATTTTGTTGTAAAAATTTCGAAACTAAACTAAGTTGACTTTCAATTGTATCTCGGTCATCAGTATCTTTCTGTTAATTGGCGTATGGGAAGTAATTAATATCAGAAACGTTTCATTCTATTAACACAAGTGTGATTCGGCAGATTGAGTCACGCGACCGCCTTTATATTACTTTAATTATAGCGTGTGACATCGTTATGGAGTTTCTTGGTCAAATGATACCTACTGGTGTCTATAAGTTTGAAAACTACTGAGACTCTACGCGCTTAAATACTTTATACTAATATTATAAACAGGAAAGATTTGTATTTTTTTTAATAACGAATAACCCCAAAAAGTACTGGACTGATTTGAAAAATGTATTCTTTCACAAGCTATACATTATTTGCGGGTGACATAGGCTAAAAACCCGTGCGAATCTGGGACGGGACGCTAGTACTTTATTAAATAGTTCGGGACACGCCCACCACACATTGCCACCGATGTGTCTCCTGTGTAGCCAGGATCAACAATGGCGACCACAGATTGACAATGAGCGATAAAGCTTATTGACGTCCCGGGGGAGAAAACTACAACTGTCTCAGAACTCACAACGAATTTAATCAGAAAGAAGATAGTCGAAGGTATTGAATGGATTTTTTATTTTTATTAAAATCTTAATGCTTATGTTTATTATTTACAGCATTGTAGAAATCATACCAGATCCAAGAGCAGAGGATGAACTCCAAATAGATGAGCGGGATGCCACGCAGTCTGGTCCAGGTATTTATCGTAATCATCTGCCATACTATCCAATGTTCATCCGTTTCATATATTAGTAGGAGTTAAGGAGAAGACAAATGTCCACCCTCCTTCCACTTGGATCCACTGTGTAAGAAATATGTCAAGTGTCTATAAAAATTACTATGAAGCCTTCCCATTAAGCTTTATAGTAAAATATAATGTGTTCAAAACGTGATAGTTTAAAATATACAATTACTATGAAGTCTGATAATTCTAATCATATCTGAAACGTATACAGAGCGTTCACCGTTAGGTGTCCTCTGCCGTTATGTTGGCACTATTGCTTTTTGGATATCTTACGGTGAACGGTCTGTACACACAAGCAATAGTACCAACATCACGGCAGAGGACATCTTACGGTCTTTCTTAAAATGTTTATTTATTTATTTATTTATTATCATTCATTGCACATGTACAGGGTTCCGTACCTCAAAAGGAAAAGCGAACCCTTATAAGAATACTTTGTTGTCTGTCTGTCTTTCAAAACCCTTTATTTCAGGAATGTGTAGATGTATCAAGTTGAAATTTTATTTAACCGTTACTCAGGTCTACAGTACAGTACCATGTAGTTGTAAAAAAAAATTTTTTACATGTTAAGATTTGTTGTCAGAATCTGTGGTGATCTCTGCGTCGGTGGCCATCAGCGGGCAGCTGCCGTCCAGCCAGGAGCTGCCGTACATCACGCCGCCGTCGCCGCGCCCGCTCCAGGACGCGCCCGTGCACTTCAGCGGGGACTCCACGGACTCTGCCAGTTAGTACTGTCTCTAACTTTATTATATACTTGTCAAAACAAAATAACGCCACAAACCACAAATTACAGGTTGCGTTCTGGGAGTGTGCAGTTTACTTCAATTATTGAATTCACTCAACGGGATTTACTGTAAACTCTGTAAACTAAAAAGTTCCAATATTTACCGATAGATGTCAGTAAAACAACTTACTCCGTCTTACGAATTTTCCATCAGGTCACGTGTCCTGACGCGAGTTTTAACATTTTTTAATCATCCCAAAAAGTGCACAACGCCGCTAAAGAATTTTCACTTCAAAAATTGATTCAAACTAGAAACATTAAGCCCACCATTCACTACACATACCCGGACCCGACTCGCAACCCGGACCCGACCGCGGACCAATCCGGTGTTGCCCATACACTGCACGAACCCTCCACTCGAAGTATGGCATGTGGGGTTCGACAGGCGCTCGCGGCTCGCAACGAGCCCGACGCCAACCCATTTGACAGTCCGGCGTACCGGTTCGTCGCTTCCATACACAGGCGGATTAGTCCGATGGCCGACCAATCCGCCGGACCAATCTGCGTGTGAATGGTGGGCTTTACAGACACATGAACCTGTAACATTACGTTACAATCCTACTAATATTATAAAGGCGAAAGTTTGTGTATGTTTGTTACTTCTTTACGCACAAATAGCTGGGCCATTTTTTATGATATTTGGTATGTAGGTAGCTGATACCTTGGATTAACACATAGGATACTTTTTATCCCGAAAAGTACGCGATTCCCGTAGGATTTGGTCAAAAGTCTGATATAGATGGCGCTGCTATGCATAAAATTAAACGCTTGTAACACCGCGGGCAGCATCTAAAAGTTGTGGTTGTTAAATAATAGGAACGAAATTACGGCCCTTATTTTGTTTTGAGTTGTATATTAATAAATACTGGGTGTTGCCCGCGACTACGCTTGCAGTAATTTGATTGTAAGATATCGTATGATCGAATTACATTCGAGATCAATGAATGCATCACCTAAAGAAACCTATAAATCTCGGAAATTAAGAATGCTAGCTTAATAAAATAAACAGTGTTTAATAGACAATATAATACCCCTTAAAAGAAAGTAATAAAATGCAAAAAAAAACTGCTGATCGTAACTTAAAACAAAAATAGGAAACATGACATTTTTGTACTACAATATGATTTTCTTGAACTTAAATTCATGTGTTGTGGTTTCTCAATATTAGCGGAAGTGACTCATTTATAGGTACAATGCTTCGTCTTGTACTCAAAGATCTCACGTAATAGTAATCTTTAATTAGTTACATAATTAAAGTAATCAATGAATACGTTAATCCTTTTATCAGGATACAAATTCTTAGAATATAACTGTTTAAATTATATAAAAATAATATCAGATCTGTTAAGAATGTTATCTGCAAATATTACTTTGAAATGTATATTTAATTTTGGATTATGAGTATCGTCCACATCGCTTCATTAAGACTGATTGTTTGATGGGTTAGTTAAATAAATAAATATTCTTGGGACGAATCACATAACGCCATCTAGCCCAAACTAAGCAACTAAGCTTGTACTATGGGTGCCAGATTGCTGATAAATATACATAAATACTTTTTTTTGTAAATAAATACTTATTTTACATAGAAAACACCCAGACCAAGGCAAACTGACATGTTCATGCACACAAATGTTCGCCTTGCGCAGGATTCAATCTGCGGCCCTTGTGATAAAGTGACCATTGCTAGCCACTCGACCACCGGGCCTTTTAGTTAGGCCGTTATCGGACAGTAAGTCAATAGTAACCATTGTAAATTGATCGTTTTATTTTAAATATTCACAGAGGGTTATACCAGTATATCGGTTAGAGAGCCGCTAAGCAACATTCGCGCTCAAAATGCCAAGCCAGTAACACAACCTCACTATGCGACGGTGTCAGATGATTCAGGTAAATATTGCCTACCACTGCCCGCGGTGTTACCCGCGTTTTATTATGCCAATATCCAAATTAACACCACAAATATGTTAAGCAAAATTTAATATTATTTATCAATAATAGAGAAAAAATATTTTGTCATACGTTTTTAATTTTATGCCATCTACTTTAAAAAGGCTGATATTCGAATCAGACTGGACTAAATCCTACAAGAATCGGGATAAAAAGTACCCTATGTACTAGGTATCAGCTACCTACATACCAAATATCATAAAAATGGGCAAAGCCATTTGAGCGTGATTATGTAACTAACTGACTAGTCGAAGAATAAGTCGTCAGTCAGTATTTTCGGAATTTCGTTTCATGGTAGGGGGCAGATCAATTGAGAAAATAAAATAAAACGAATTAACCTAATGTTCAGATGAAATGTACGCTGCGATAGAGGAGGCGAGCGTGGGCGAAGGCTCGGACACTTACGCACAAATAGCGCCGGAGCCGCGGCGCAGGGAGACGTCGGCTGCGGCCGCCGCGCCCGACGTACACGCTACGCACGCCGGCCACGAAGCACACGCTTCCCATCAACACGCCGCCAGGTATGTTTTACACTTCAACAACACATATTGAAAAATCGTAATAACGAATCTTTGAATTAATATTTACCAGGCCGCCATTTTAGCTTTCTTTTTTATTTTTCGCGCAGAAGATGTGTAAAATGCCAAGTTGCATATAAAAATTATCAAAAAAGGCCGTAACCGGTTTTCTTTCGCCATTTCTTTTTACCGGTTGCCATTTTGCTTGTGTCCGAAATGGTGGTAGTATATAACGTAGTTTATTTTTTTATTTAAACAAGTTGTAAATGACAAGAAAAAGTGCCTGTGAAGGTCTAATTTCTGAAATAAACGATTTCATTTCAAACCAACTATTGTTTACTAATATTTTTTTAATTTCTAGGCGGAGCGCTCCACCAGAAATTGGAACATCAACAGCAAACGCAACACATTCCAGACAGGGTAAGGCATTAATTTCATGCGCTTTAATATATTTATAAGTCTACCTAAGGTTGTTACTCTAAGAAAGTTACTGGACGGAACTCACGAGTTCTTAGATTATATGTTATAAAAAATCTGTATTGGAATAATTTCTAGTTTTTTTGAAGTTTGTTCAATTTTAATTATTATAGAGTCTAATATTATGTCGCGTTGGGTCTGTGACCTATAGTGATGTGTGATCTCGTCTACAGCTTCGTCATCATCATGCTCAAACTCAACGGGCGCGTTGGGATCTCCGAAGCCGGAGAAGCGGCAGGCCAACTCGCCGTTGCCGCCGCCCCCGCCGCCGCAGCACCACGCCGCCCACGCTGCACACGCCGCGCACGCAAGCCACGCGGCCCACGCGAGCCACGCCGGCCACGCCACCCACGCCGCCCACGCCGTCCATCCCGCCACTCGCACGCACAACGATCAACGACATCAACGCATCTCCAGCACTGGTAATTCTTCTCTTTATTCTAATTCTATATATACATAATTGCGAACTAGACAAGTAAGGATCACTAGGTGGCAGCACTGACAGAATCGTCTGTGACGCTTATCTTTACATTTGCATTAAAATGTTATTACACAATAAGCGTTTGGATTTCTTGTTCAATAGAACTCGAAGGTCTCTTGACAAATTGGTTTTATTCCTCAAAAACTTCAACTGACAGATATTTAGAAAATAATTTTGTAGTTTGATATATCAATTACGTTATAAGTACATTTTTTTATTTAAACATTTTTTTTAGGTGATCTCCACAGTCACGACAAATTACGTCGTAGTCTCAACGAAAAACATCAACGAAACAACAGCTGCGTCAGTTCATCGGACTTTTATGGCTGTAATTACCCCGTGGAAAAGCACAGGTTCAGTTCAGGCGATCTCATACGGCCGCTAGTGGCCAAAGAGCTCAATTTCGACATCGATCAAAAGGAAAATCCCACCGACAACCTATACAATTCTATTGATGGCCCCGGTTACAGCGACTACTCCTCTGCCGACGCCAATATAAGCATGAATTCGGAACAACGAGTAACAGAAAGCCCGTCGCGCAACGTCGAAGAGATGTACGCAAAAGTAATGAAGAAAGCAAAGGGCAAAACAGACGAAACGGTGCGAAGATCCAAAGATTTCACTAACAACGAAGGCGACACACACGCCAAGTTCCGAGGGGACGACCCCGGCTACGAAACTATTGAACGGAAGAAATCCGTGAACCACGGCTACGAAACTATTGCTCACAAGGACAGGAAGAGTGCCAATCAAGATCCGGGATACGAAACAGTCAAAGATATTAATAAGAAGGGCCCTAACACAAATTATTCTAACAATAACTTGCTTAAGTTAAACCATTTAGCTTTGGACAGCGGGCCCAACAGCATCATTAGCAATGATCATGGGTACGAACACATCTCAAAGACTGATAACAACGCTTCCGACTCGGATCCCAACTACGAAGTGTTAAGAAATCAACCGCCCACCCCGCCGTACGCTACCATCGCTCCTAATTATAAAGTACAGCCGACATACTCCACGGTGAACAAGAGGCCGGGGAAATACAACAACTGGCCGGCGAACAACAACGAGGAAACCACTACAGTGGAACCAAACTATGAATCTATGCCGCACGATCCACTGTACAACACAGGGAGCGAATCTGATCCTAATTACGAATCAGTTCGACCTAAGGATCCAAATTACGAGAGCGTCAATACGCAGGATCCCAATTACGAGTCACTGAGATGTAAAGATCCTAAGTATGAGTCGGTGAGGTCGAAAGAGCCGAGGTATGACTCGGTGAGATCGAAAAAGGATCCCAATTACGAGAGCGTGAAGTACTTCGAGCTCTCGAAGAGGGAGCCGCCGTACGAGCGGGTGAGCCACGAAGCTGGCTCCAGCGGCGTGCAGCGCTCGGACTCGGCGGCGGGCTACGAGAAGATCAACGTGCCCGCCAGGGACGGCAAAAGCAGTATTAATAACGGCGCCGACGGCACCGTCAGTGATTACTTTCAAGTTTAATAATATACGCAGTGAAGTGAGTGTTTATGAATCAACTGATGAGCGCCAGTTTGAGGTATTGATATAAAGTACAGGATTAAGTTCACACATTTTATTTATTTATTTATATAATGCGTAAATTGCAATGTGTAATAATACCTCAATGACAGGATATTATCGATAATATCTTCCTTAGGTATCTGTGATATATATTATGAGTGGTTTGAAAGTTATTTTTATGAAATGAAATTTCTTTAGCGCGAAATATAGCATAGGCGAGATATGGTATTTTAGGTTGTCCATAGCCTATTTTATGTCTATAATCTCCATTGATTAGTGTGTTCATAACTATTAAAAATAGTATGCTAATGTTTACGTATGTACTATTGTATACTACATGTACAAAATGTAGATTGTACATAGATTTTGCTATTAGGTAATTTATTATAACTTTTATCGTAAATGTAATTCGAAATGGAATGATAATACATATTTTCTGTAGGTAAGTGTAATGTGCAAAGTAGAAGGTGAAATTAGGCGGCATTGGGGGCACAGCTGAACAAGGAAACAAAAATTCTTTGGAAAAATCATTTATTCAGTTAGTAGTAGTTCTATTCTCGTAGCAAATATAGTTGAAATCTATCTCAAGCCATATTTTACTCATACAAAATATAAAACGGGCGACATAAGGCTTGGGATGGAGACTACATTTTATCTGTTTATTACGAAAATAGACCCGTAAGAATTATTAGGAATTTTCTGCGTGTATTCGTGCGCTCAAATCGGAGCAGTCCCGTCTGGGGAAGGACCTCCACCTTACAGAAGATCGTAGCCAAATAGCATTGGTCTCGGCCATGCTGTGTTCCTACGGTGAGTAAGATCTCCAGAGCTCTACTTTGTTGGCAACGCTTGAGTGATACCCCCGGTATTGCAAGCGTCTATAGGCTACGGTGCTGCTTACCATAAGGCGAGCCGTATGCTTGTTTGCCACCATTGCGGCATAAAAAAAGTCACGATCTCAGTGTCGTATTGTACATAGTTCGTTTCCATAACATTTAAGACTTATATAATTGATCCAATCACATATGAATCACATCAACAGCTTACGGGATATCATCATAGTGCTTCTTTTATAATAACAATGATCATTCCTAACACTTTTGACAACACACTACCTCATTTTAAATTTTCTCATCACAGTAATATTGTTTGAAAAGTAGATGTGATTTTTGAAGTGAAAATGTATTCAATGTTAGTGAAATCTTTTGTAAATGTTTTTTTTATTATTGTTATGTTTATTTTGTTGTAAGTTATAGACCCTTTGGCACATGGCGTAGGCGATAACGCGACGCACGCGTACCTTCGTAACGTTGTCTCTGCATTCGGTAAAGACGTCGAGACATCGCCAGTCGTGCGTCGCGTCTGCGCTGCGTATACGTTCATCAAACACCTACGCCACGCCATGTGTAAAAAAACTCTTAAGGTTAAAGGAAGTAATTCGGTGTCATAACTTTAACATTCTGGCGTGCGATGGTTGCGGGAGACTGTAGTACCTGAGTTCGAGCACTCGGCATAATCCAACCGGTGCCAGTTCATATTTTTGATCTTAGAAAAACTTTAATAAAATGTATTATACAAATCAAAATGCTACTCGGCCTTTTTATAGTATGATTATTGTAATTTAATGTTTGTCTCTTTTTACAACTTATACAAACAAGGTAATATTGTTTAGAATTATATACCTTTTATTACACAATTTTTACGACTTCTTTCACATATAAAAAACGGTATTTCAGTCTGTACTTACACTTACAGTCGGCCTTGAAATGGGATCCGTCTGCTGTGCAGTAAAATCGATAAAAAATAAAAATAAGCTTAAAACAGCAATGGCTGGAATCCTATTCAGTCTTATCCATCAAACCATTCTGTGAAATAATATAATATGATCCCAGTCGACAATAACCGATTTCATCCGACAGTTGAATTTATAACGAACAGTAATCATTTGGTGATCAATCGTTTAAAAGAAATTCCAGAAGTATTAAAGAGACTGATATATTATAGTTATCCTGTAATGGGAGAAAATGTGAAAGAAGTCTCAAGTGATACCATGGAACACCACATTATATAACTTGTCACTTGTCTTTGTAAATATAGCACTACAGTATCGAACTACCTATATAAAATTTTAATATAACGAAATGTACTTCTCTACACCAACACGCAAATCCATTCCATTTACGACTCAATGGCTAAATTATTTAAAGGAAAATAAAGTATGCCATAAAATATGTACTGACGTTTTTATTCTTTTTATTACCCTTTTTAGGATTCCGTAGTAAATTAACAAGGAACCCTAAGTTTCCGTCTGTCCGTTCGCATTAGATTCTTAAAGCTTGAAAGCTGTAATATGTATGTATGCTAACAAAGTGCTGGAAAAAAAAATGTTTTTTGTTTGTTTGGTGTGCCTCCCCTACTTGTATTAACAATATTAATCTATGATGTAAAGTGGAAATGATTTTTTTTCGCGCCCACCCCATGTTGTGGAGTATCGTAGGATAGGTCTCTTCAAAACATCGAGGGCATTCGAGGGTGTGGGAAGATCATTTTTCTATACAATGATCCGTTCGGGAGTTGACTTGTTCTTGTCAATTTTCGTTTTGCACGGTGTAATTTATCTCCGAAAGATATTTATATTTGTCCACAAATACGCCTAAACACTTCTATCGCTTTTTTGTACTTATTCTGTGGTTATCGCAGTTAGCTCGCTATTTCTCTGAAAGTATACATACATGATTATTCGTATAAGCTTATAGGAAATACATCAAAGTATGTTAATATGTATGTAACTTGACAACAAATAAACCATTTTCTTTATAACACGGTGAACTTCGATAGTAATCAGCGCTTTATCATAATTTTGTAGCCAGGATCAATAATAAGAAGATGGAGCTGTTTAGTGACAGTTGACGTATGACGTTGTAATTAAATGTCATTGTGCAGGAAAATGTCAAAACAGCGGTCGGTGTAGCTAAATTTCTGACAAGAAAAAGAAAATAAAGAATTCCTTTCCATATTAGAGTATTTCTCTGAAACCTATGGTCTGACCTTTTAGGAATACTTTCTTTTAGTGCGTTTTCAGTTCTTTAACAAATACTTAAAAATGGCTAATTATAATCCGAATGACTATGCTTGGCAGGCCCAAAATAATAGTCAAAGCTACTCATTTGATACTTCTAATAATTTTGGAGATCCCGGACAAACATTAGGTAAATATTATGTAGGTACATCATAATGGCTTTAGTCCCCCTAAGGCGAATCTCTGACCCAAATAACTTTTCTGGCAAAATACTGACGTGTTCATCGTGTCTTTAGATTTCCAGAATTTCCCATCGGAGCAACAGAACTACTCATTTGATCAAGGACAAGGAACAATAACGGCCAACAACAACCAGTACTACAACCCTAATTTATTTACCCCAGTGCCAGCTGGTGGAGAATCTATAGCTGATACAACGGACTTTGACGAGCCTCCATTATTGGATGAATTAGAAATATACCCAGACAGAATTCTAGAGAAAACTTTAGCAGTTATGAATCCCTTTCATGGCCAGTCAAAGGCAGATGATGCAAATTTTTTACTCCGAGACACAGACATAGCAGGGCCAATAGCATTTTGTTTGGCCCTGGCAGTCTGCCTTTTCCTCTCTGGGAATAAGGCACATTTTGGCTATGTATATGGTTTATCGGTTATGTCTGTAATATTGATGTACTTCTTGTTGTCATTAATGAGTCGTACCGAAGGAGTTTTCACATTACTTAGTGTCGCAAGTGTATTAGGTTATTGTATGTTACCTATGGTGGTGTTAGCAAGTCTGGGTATATTTGTATCTTTGGAAGGAACAATAGGTCTTACCCTTTCTGCTGTAGCAGTGGTTTGGTCAGCATTATCAGCTAGTAGGCTATTTGTAACTATGTCAGGTGATGCAGAGCAAAGACCTCTTATTGCATATCCTTGTGCTTTAGTTAACGGAGTATTTGCTTTATTAGTACTATTTTAATATAATGCAACAGAATATGTATATAAATAAACATTGTATTTTAGTTATGTAAATGCATGATTTGTGTACAAAATTCCTCATAAAGTTCAAATCATACAGTATAAGAAGTGTGTGATAAGAACTGATCTGCTGATTTTCTTTAAACATACAAATCTATAAAGGTAAATGTAATTATTTTAACCTATTCAAACTTAGGTATTAGCTATTTCTTAGGTCATTCTATATAATAATATGGATATGTCCCTGGGGACATGCATATTTTGTCAAACTGTAAATAAAATTTTAATTTTTATAGATGCCCTCTTTTATTTATTATAATCCTTGTTGGGTCATGCAATGGAAAATTTAGTTTTGATTGTGTCCTTTTTTTATCTGCAACTCATCCAATCATTTACAAACATAAATCTCCTTTCTCATGACTATTTTTAGACTGAAATATTTTGTTTACCAACTGTTTTTTTATTATATTTTAAACTATCGCGTTTTAAACACATTATAAAATAATAAACTTGTTTTTACACTGGCCGTTTCGACAGAGTTGCATCTGCAATGTTCACGCGGATCTGGAGTATTGCATTGCATAGGTTGATGACAGTAGGTAAATAAATATGTCCCTGGACATAGTTGCCTGTTGGGCTTCTGACTTAACCATCATGGAACAAAACTTAAAAGAAACAATATTACACCAAAAAATATTTTAATAAAATTAAATATGCTATTAATTTACTAATATTACATTCGATTATATAACGTAGGTCGGTCACTAAAAAAGTTTTTTAGAATCATAACTTGAAGGAATGCAACACACACAATTCCCAGGGTTTCACCCATGGACCACCAGAACACTCTCTCATTGAGGTCCTCTGCACGTTTGCGGCTTTGAGCTTCTCTCAGCCTATGGTGGGTTTGATGATCAATAATTTGGTTTAATGCAGAATGTATATCATTCGCTGATGTCTCGAGCTGCAACAAAACATGTTATTCAATATGACATAGAGAAATAACATCAAATAAATGTAACAGTCATATATTTTATAAATATTGAAGGTTAGCTTTTATTACATTACCTAGTTAACCTTCGATGAATAATTACTAGAATGTTAAATTTGTTAAAACTATTGTAAAAAAAAAACACCTTTACAAATGCAATGTTTCAAATTACAACAATACTAGCTGTTACCCACGGCTTCGCCTGCGAAAAATTAGCCTATGTTGGGCTCTGTACCTCTGACAATATGTGTACAAATTTTCATAATGATTGCTGCTCAGTCAAGCTGTAAAGGAATAACAAAACAAACTCCTTTCTCATTTATAATATTAGTATGATAGCTGTAAAGCATGCCTTCCATCCACCCTTTATTTGCTTAAATTCTAAGAATCATACATTAAAAAACGATGATGCAAAAATTCAATTTTAACAATCAACCATACTTTCTACATTACATACACATTCTAACATTCACTTAAACAAATTCAACTTTAAACATAATATACCTGTGTGAGCACCGTTGCATGTTCACCAACTCCAGGGAGGGCCTTCTCGGGCCCAACATTCAATTCCATATATACAAGCTTATGTGAGAATGTACTGAATTCATTGCTGAAGCAAACCTTGTACACACCTAAAATGAATAGTAATTAAATTATCATTAAGTTGCAATACACAGTTACGTCATTAGTTACCCAATGCTTTTTCCTCTTATGTTTTAAATTATTAGTAATAAATTAAATCTGCCTGAATCATTATATTTTAGTAATAATATTTGAAAATATTGGCAAAAAATCTGCTGTTTTCATTGTGAATTAATAAAACACAGACTATATTAATTTTAAAGATTTTATCAAAATAGTACATATTGACTATTTATAACATATTAGACTAATAAAATATTGATTGCAGTACTGCTCATATATACTGCTACGGGGAGGGTAGTATGAAGAAACTGATCAAAACTATTTAATTTGGAATGTATCAATGTGTCCTAAATCACATATTTTAGGGGAGAACTTATCTGATAAGTTTGATAATACTTACAGCTTTGAAAATGTAACTTTGGCTATTAAAACTTACTAATAATGATTTGTTAATTTTGTGTCAATAAAATATTACATTACCTGTTTGCTGCGATGTGAATTGGTATGAATCATATTGCATTTTTTGTTGCTGGTATATTATTTGCTTATTTGGCCCTTCAACCTTTACGTCTACATCATATTGGCCTCCAGTTATAACCTGGAATTGTCAATTCTAATTAGAAATATGTATTGTCTTGGTATAATTTCACAGTTACTCAGGAATATAAACTAAGATATTATGTATAAATGTTTCTTAACGTAAAATCAATTTAGTATGCAAGCCCGGCAAAGTTATTTACCTGATATTCTAGTGAAGCAGAGGTATTTTTTTCTATTTCTTGATAAAAACATTCTACAGCGCTGTCAGGTAACTCAAACGTAAGCTCTACACTTTTAGAATACACGCCATTTATGAATACTAATAATATTGGAACTAGGAAAGGTATTATAATCATTTTTGTATTGTAAAATTCAACACAGATATTCTACAAATTTTACACACAAGTACATGGGTTGCACTCTTTGATTGACATTTTTTTCGAACGAGTACGAGACGAGACCACGTAATTGGCTGCGTTCCAATCTATCAAATCGCTCTGTCATAATTGTGCGTTCATCGTCAATTATATTTTTCTTATGGATTTTACGACACGGTAGCGTTCACAGATGTAATCAAATTTACTAAATCTCTTTACCTAATTTTTATACGTATTCTAGACGTAAATAATATAAAATGTCTGTGCACAAAGTAACAATACTTTAATGCCCGCACACTTTTATTTTTAATACCGTGCACTTCACACCAGGGTGAGGTGAATGAGGAGCGGGCATTACAAAACTGAATTACATTTTGTACGACGCTATCATACTATATGATTAGGGCCTATGCATGTGTGGATTCCGCAACGGTTGGTCCGCGTGCGATGGTTTGTCAAAAAGTATTACATCCGCGCACGACGCACACTGGTCCCGATTCGGAAAATAGCGGACATTGAGGCAAAAGTGCATATAAATCGCTGATTTTTTTTTCAGGAATTCTCTGTGCAATTCTAAGAACACGTTTGAGCCCCGTTTTCTATTATAATGTGTAATGTGTATTCGTGTTAAAAAAAAATGATTTTTTTTTTGTATGGAGCGAAAATGATTTTTTTGTCTCTCATCAAAACCGGCAGAGATGTTAAAATAAAACTTCATAGGTATGATAGGGGGCACTTTCCTCTACATTTCGTCCAAAGACACCTACTTGATATCCTTGCCGCCTTCGGAGTATCAGGCGCTTGAATATCTTAATTTATTGGTTAGGTTTCAATAGAATATATAGAAGAAACCTAGGTGGTATGTCTTCAAAAATAATGATTTTGTATCGTTAATGATGTCAATTACCTGAAATAATAATAAAATAATTGACATTATGCATTAAATAATTAATAATTAAAATTTGTTTGTCGTTAATTATAATGATTTTTTATTGTGAATGATGTCAATTATATCAAATAATAATTAACTAATTGACACAGAACAATAACACTTTAGTTATTATTTTGTGCAAATAATAATTAACTAATTTGTTTTTTTAATATAACTTTGTATTGTTAATGATGTCAATTATTAAATGTAAATATTAGCAAATACGTCAATTAGCAAATTAGATAAGATTTTAAAATAAAATAGAGAGTCACCTGCAAATAAGTTCAATCAACTGTTACACTTTCGGGTAGCCAGACTGTGCATCATTTTGAAAATGTCTCAATTCGTTACTAACTTGGACTTTTTTATAGCTCTCAAAGCCAGTGGAAAAATAAAAAACGAAGAATTTTTGTTAAACATGCTGTTAAACAAAATAAACGTAGAAGTGTCAGCAGATGATCTGAATACCATTAAAGCGTTCACTCGTAATTATATTTCAAATCTAAGCAAAAGATGGAAAAACGCAAACCGATGCCAAAAGTCATTTTTTAAAAACAACACTCAATGGTTAGAAGCAAATTTTAAGTGGTCTTGTTGTGAATCTCTAAATTTAATGTCCATTTTTGATCAAGAAAATGTAGAAATGCAAGAAGAGTTAGACGATAGTATTGATATTATGGAAGCAGGAACATCTTTTACACATACTGCTACAAATACAACAACTCCCAAAAAACCAATTGAAGATTTGAGTAATAAACAAAAAAAAAAGACATTCTAATATACTTCTCGAACACACAGAAGAAGAGTTGCTATTTGCATTGCTTCAAAAGTTTAAAGAAAACGGCAAAAAGATATTGGCAGAAGTTATTGATTGCTAAGTAAAAAGTAGTGATAAAACGAAAACAGTTACACGACTACATATTCGAGCAAGAACCAAAAAGATGCATTCCCGAAAATGAAACACTAGCATTGTATACATCATTAAATCTATCGAAATGGCAATATTTAACACTGAGGACAACATTAAAAGAACAGGGTGTGATAAGTTTACCATCGTATCAAGTCCTACAAAAAAAAATTCGTGCTATCCTACAGATATGTCAGTAACTGAATCTGGCGTAAACATTAGACTTCAATCAATATTAAATTTAACTGTAAAGAAAATTTTAAAAGTCATGAAATATCCAGATTTTCAAAGTAATAACCTAAAACTAGTAAGTAAATGGGGTTGTGATGGGTCTTCAAGTCATAGCACGTATAAACAAAAGCATATCAGTGAAGAGTTTTCAGATTCATCCGTATTTATGACAAGTTTCGTGCCATTGCGTCTCATGAGCGGTGATAACATGGTCTGGGAAAATCCACGGCCATCTTCAACACGTTACTGTAGACCTATAATGTTCGAATTTGTGAAGGAAACGAAAGAATATATCCAACAGCATACCGCAGCTATGGACGAAGAAATTGCTAATCTGACTCCAACTAAAATAGGTAATTTTTTTCTTTCATTATTTAAAATTGTTAATGATATGAATACTTTATTCAGATTTATTATTTCTTTATTTCTTTGTTTCAGATGACTTGGAAGTGTCTCATGAACTGTATATGACGATGATTGACGGAAAAGTGTCTACAGCATTATCGGAGGCTCAATCACACGCCAACTGCAACATATGCCTGGCTTCACCAAAGGAAATGAACAACTTAAGTTTGATTTTAATGAAACCTGTGGCTCAAGAAATGTATAAATACGGATTGTCTTCGCTTCACATGTGGCTGCGGTGTATGGAATGTATACTCCACATTTCCTACAATTTGGATTTTAAAAAATGGGCTGCCAGAGGCCAATATAAGTTGCTGCAGAAGTCAAGAAAAGAGTTAACCCAGCAAGAGTTCTTTCAGCAAACTGGTCTCCTGATAGATGTAGTAAAACAAGGCTTTGAGACCACAAACGATGGGAATACAGCTCGGAGATTCTTCAGAGACTATGAAAAGTCGGCAGAAATTACTGGAGTAGACGTGACCCTCATAAAAAGATTTGCAGTGATCTTGCAAGTAATATCCTCAGGAGAAAATGTCAACATCGATAACTTCCGACAGTATTGCAAGGAGACAGCAGAACTGTATGTTGATCTGTACTCATGGTATTATATGCCATCTAGCGTACACAAACTTTTAATGCACGGAGCAGATATATGTCAACATTTTTCTTTTATACCTGTGGGTATGTTGTCTGAGGAAGCTTCTGAAGCTCGTAATAAAGACTTCAGGAATATAAGAGAAAAGCATTCTCGGAAAATAGGCCGAAGACAAACAAACATAGATATTATGCACTTCTTTTTGATAAGTTCGGATCCATATATATCCCATATACGACCAAGTATGACGGGGAAGAAATTAGAACTTTTCCCTGAAGCGACAAATCTAATAATGTCAGAAGAGGAAGATGCAGAACTAGGAGAAGAAAGCGAAGAAATGATAGATCCTTTAGAGTAGTTGTATTTTTGTACATGTAAATTATTAATTAATTATAGACTAATATAAATTTGAATATTATGTTGTATTTTGTTTTTTTATATTGTCACCTACCTCTTCCCTATTTCCTTCTATTTTCCTATTACCTTTTTGTCCATATTTCTACCTTTGTCCTTATTATCTTTATTCTCCTTACATTCTTCTCTTTCTTCGTACATTTTTAAAAGATGGACAATGTGTCTTTCCTCTCTTTCTATTTTCCTGTTACCTTTTTGTCCTTATTACCTGTATTCTCCTTACATTCTTCCCTTTCTCCGTACATTTTCAAAAGATGGACAATGTGTCTTTCCTCCCTTTCTATATTCCTATTACGTTTTTGTCCATATTTCAATCTTTGTCCTTATTAGGTACCTCTTTTCTCCTTACATTCTTTCCTTTTTTGACATCATTAATAATACAAAGTCGTTATCTTAAAAAAACAACTTTATTTATTATTTTGTGTCAATTAGTTAATTAAATTATTATTTGATATAATTGACATCATTTACAATAAAACGACAAACAAAGTTTAATTATTATTAATTTAATGCATAATGTCAATTATTTTATTATTATTTCAGGTAATTGACATCATTAACGATACAAAATCATTATTTTTGAAGACATACCACCTAGGTTTCTTCTATATATCCTATTGAAACCTAACCAATAAATTAAGATATTCAAGCGCCTGATACTCCGAAGGCGGCAAGGATATCAAGTAGGTGTCTTTGGACGAAATGTAGAGGAAAGTGCCCCCTATCATACCTATGAAGTTTTATTTTAACATCTCTGCCGGTTTTGATGAGAGACAAAAAAATCATTTTCGCTCTATACAAAAAAAAAAATCATTTTTTTTTATTAACACGAATAAAACATTATAATAGAAAACGGGGCTCAAACGTGTTCTTAGAATTGCACAGAGAATTTCTGAAAAAAAAATCAGCGATTTATATGCACTTTTGCCTC
The DNA here is from genome assembly GCA_905163395.2 of Endotricha flammealis. Taxonomy (NCBI): domain Eukaryota; kingdom Metazoa; phylum Arthropoda; class Insecta; order Lepidoptera; family Pyralidae; genus Endotricha; species Endotricha flammealis. The sequence continues at coordinate 7,769,022 of LR990860.1, read as the reverse complement.
AATGTCCGCTATTTTCCGAATCGGGACCAGTGTGCGACGCAAGCCTGGCCTCCCAGCATCGCACCGCAACCGCACTGAAAATGCGGATTCCGTAACGGACGGTCCGCGACGACCGCGACGGATTGTCAAAATGTAATAAATCCGCGACGCAGACCTCCTCCCGCATCGCACTGAACATGCGGATTCCGCAACGGACGGTCTGCGACAGATTGTCAAATGTATTAAATTCGCGACGCGGGGCTTGTATGCCCATTGGGGAACCACGTTGGAATTTTGAATTTTTGGATGCGTCACCCTTTAGTAAAAGTTCTCAAACTATTTGTAAAACAACCATTAATTTGTAAAAGCAGCCATTAAAAAGTTACAGTCGCTAACATAACCGATTCAGTGGGTATGAATCACAAGCGAGCTATGGGTAACTTTTGTTTGTGTATGGCGTGGCTCTCTAGAGGATTCAAAATTACAAAGTAGTAAATAAATTTTACCTGTAAAACTCTGATATTCTAAAACAACATTTTTCAGAGGTTATCCGTAAATGAAAGTGTCTTTAGTGCACTGCACGTTAGGGCCGGCGCTCACTGACGGCACGGTACGGTGTGTCATGGGAAAGAATTTTATTAATAATCAAGTTGTGTTAAATCTTATTTCAACGAGTTTAGAATTCATTGTAGGTACTTAATTTTGATGCCGCAAAATTAATGACACGCACGACTCGACGTCACACCCCGGACACTCCATACAACGCGCGTGAAATTTCTACTACATAGGCCAATGTTGTCTGTACACGCGCACACATTTGCGACTCCACCCGCCTCGATACCCTCCTGCCTGGGGTAAGGCAACGTGCTTCGGTACGAGGCGGAGAGTGGCCATTCTACCTCGGGTTATTACTTATTCTATGGCGTCGTGCAGCGGGTTGCTGTGGCATGTCATCCCGTTTCATTCCAGGGGTTGTTGCGGCGCGCTATTGCCTCCCGCAGGACGTAGAGTCACTGATTGATGCCAGAGTGGCTGGGCTTTCAGCAGGATGCCATGGCATTCCACGGGGTGCCACGGCACTTTTCTTTGTATTTCTGTCAAAAGTAAGTAGGATAAAAATGCATTTTTACTTCTCATGCTCAGAAAATGCTTATTTGCGCAGGATATAGGCTGCACAAAATAAAATTTTGTGCACAAGGGCAAAAACGTATCTGGGCATTTCCACCTAGAATGACCTACGTGAACCATGCACCAACCAACCACGTATTTTTTTTTTATTTTCAGAGTTTTAGTACTTCTACTTTACAAGAAGATACCCAGTATATTGAATTTTAATAAATCGATAAAAGATTTCGACATTAACTGAGATTTCCTGAAAAAAAAAATTAAATTTCAAGAGATAGTGCTCATGAGTAGGTCAGTTTCGTTACGAAGTAAATGGGTTTGTTATTGAATAAACTCACTATTTTACTTTCAAAAACGACTTTCGTTACGTAGAATAATAACTAAAGAAATTAAATTCGACCAAAAACATACTCTTTCAAGAACAGCAGAATGCCAAATTTAACAAAATATGGAGTTTCGTTACTTTTGGGGTATAGCGGAACTAATTAGTTTAAGTTCCCGGGTTTGCTTTTTACTCTTTATTAAAAAAAAGGAAAAATTACTAAACCTTTCACATTAATCTATTGTTGTCATGAATAAAACAAAACTATTTCATATAAAAAATTTAATAAAATTTAAATTGAACGGCAAATAATTTCAGGGACAATAACTAAACTGACATCACTGTAACGAAAAGGACATATTAAATATGTGGGTACACTAAGCCCTAAACATAATTATCTGGTATTCATTTTACCTCAAGTTTAACTAATGTAATTTCTAACTTTATATTAATAGAGATCGCTAGCTTATAAAATAAATATTTATTTATTTTTTATTTACTTAATTCATTGCCTTTTTTATATAAAAAAATTACTATTTTTTATAATTTTTATTTAAAAAAAATATCGCAAGGAGTGTCTAAAAATAAATTCGGAAGTTTTTAAACTTATTTATTATTTTTCCCTTTTTACTTTCAGGGAACCATTATCTATTATTCACTTTTGCAGCTGAGTGTGTTCACAACTTTTATGGGTCAGGTTCGTTACATTTTATGTCAGGTCAGTGTCAGGTTATATGTTACGAAGCAAAATGTAACGAAACGGACGTAACGTTTAGGCTTCACAAGTCAAATTTATGTTATTAATTAGTTTAGAGAACGTTGACAATTAACTTTATCATCATTACGTAAATCAGAAGAAACAGTTTCTTATTTATTTGGCTACATCTATAATAAAACACCAAAGCTTTTTATAAAACTCGGTAACAACAGCTGACAAAAAATGTGGAAAACTTGCCTTACCACGAACGTGTCCACTTCTTTCGCAGATTATTTGAAAAATAACAGCTGTAAGGCGTCGAAGTAGATTTCTCTATGATTCAAATATTGCCAGATTACGAAAAATACTCACAATTCCGGGGAAATTTTAAAAAATATGCTATAATTACCGTAACTAATGGCGGAAACACACTACCGTGTCGGGGCGTGTCGTGTCGCGCCAGAAGCATATCGCGTTCATACATTTTATATGGTTAGGAGCACATTTGTAGGGCGTGTCGTGTCGTGACTCGCTCTGTCGTGGCGCGGACTGCTGGCCGCCGATTGCGCCACGGCGGTGGTGGGGGCTATGACGCGACACGACACGCCCTGCAAATGTGTTTCTATACCCGCGCGCGGCTCGTGGCGCGAACAAGTGGACGCTTTTTTTTTTTCTTTTTTTTTGCAGCGTGATAATGAGTTACTAGGTAGTAGATTCCTGATAAATATACTTAAATACATATTTTTGTAAATAAATACCATTATACATTATAGAAAACACCCAGATAAAGGTAAACACTGCGAGCTTCTGTTCAGAAATGAAATAAATAAACGTCTGGCATTTATTTCGTTCATTTCTGAACACAATCGCGCCCCGACACGACACGTAAGTGTGCACACCTACCGTCACGACAGAGCGCGACACGACACGCCCCGACACGGTAGTGTGTTTCCGCCATAAGTGTGACATGTCAGGATTTGTGATTTTGCTGGGACAGACTTTATAATTAAATATCGACTTAATTTTATATGAAACAAGGTAGGTTTTACAAATATAACATAAGCAGCACATATTTTATAGTAGAATTTACACTCCTAATACCATAGATTACAGAAAAGTTTGGTGTTTTCGGTCATCAAAAACCGTAACCTCTGTCGGGGACAGTATGCAGAATTTAATTCAACGATTTTAACTTTAATTTTTTTATGTATATTACGATTATTTGATAGAAATATTCGATGCTAGTTAAGGCATAAATATCTAGAAAACAAAAAAAATATATCAATGTTCCTGTAAGTGGTTCACAGAGTTAGTAATAAAATTAAATGTGTCTGGGACTTATGAAATGACCTACATTGCCACTTTGCATGAAATGCCCATCTCTACTCATAAATGTATCTATATTATATATATATCTGTATATATTTAGCAAAGGAAATGAGCCATACAGCCAAACAATAAAAAGTTCAGAGATAGAATTTGATATTTTTTATTATTTACTTTAATTTATTTGCCTTAAGTGTTTTTTAAGTCATAAAAGATATTTAAATTTAAATTAGGTTATTTAATTAATTTAAGAAAATTATTTTATTACAAAATTTATTTAATAGTAGGCTGTATAGGTCTGCAGCCCAAGCCTAATTTCAATGTCGTAAGATTAAGAAAAAAAGCGGCGGAAAACAGGTCTTGTTTTTTCGTGCGTTTATTAATTTATTTCCTCGCAATCGAAGTGAAAAGCAGAGTTTATAACTCGTCCTCAAAACCATTTTTACCCTCGACATTATTATCTGCCCTCGCCTTCGGCTCGGGCTGCTAAGTCTCGAATAAGAATGGTTCGTTTCGTGCACTTGTAAAATCTACTATTGTCACAAAGACAAAGAGAAAATTTGAATTTCGCGGGCAGTGCGAAACGAGCGACCTTTATTAGGTGTTGCTGCCGAAAAATCATCACAAATAGTATAATTTTGTATTTATGACATATACTTTTTTTTTCTCCTTTATACTTTATACTAACATTTGCATTGATTTATATTCATTCACTCATGAGATAATGCAAGATTACACAAACAACCATTTAACAGTAAAACAATATTTTATTCAAAATTCAAGACGATACAATTGAAAAATTAAATTTTCTTGACGCTTAACAACGTTTCGCTTAAATAATAAAGTAAAAAAGCCATGATTTCAACAAAGAAAAAATACTGTGAATATTATAATGTCTTAAAAGTTACACTTATGTGCATAGGGACTAAAATGGAGTCTATAAAATGCAGACAATACTTTGATTTTATAAAATGAGTGTTTAGAATGCGAGGCCGGCGTCCGCGTACGTGGTGAAGATTTTCTCGATCGAGTTCGCGTAGGCCGCCGTTCTCAGATCTAGGCCCAGGTTGAACTTCATGGCAGTCTTCATTATAGCCTGGAACGAAAGAACATTCATTAGTGATGGGCCGTTACTAGTTTTAGGTACGGCTTATAGTATAGCATAATCCAGTCCAAGCACCATCCCCTTTTACAATCCGTTAGGATTGATTTGAGGTCCCCGTTTACATCAAGCTAAACCATCATACCTCCTTGTTTAAGTGGCAGGAAATAAGATCTTAGGATTTTATTGACGTGCCCGTGTCCTCAGCGATTTTCATCACTGTTGAGACTAATCGGTCATCAAGCTAATTCATTTATCTACTGGGTTATCACAACTCGTCAGTTTAAATCCATATTACACTACATGTTCGAACAACTACGTTCTGTATTAGTTTAGACAGGCGTCTACTTACCCTAGCCGACCTCTCCATAGTGTAGTCGAGACCGGAGTGCACAATGTCCTTCTCCGAGGCACCAGAGATCCTCTTCTGGAAGGATTCAGAGGGGAGCACGGGGATGCGACCGCCGACACGGCCGAAGCGCCTTTCCAGGGACTCTTGTACGGATTCTGGATTAAAAACATTACGTTTTCGTATAAAATAATAACTAAAAAGCACGTCGTAAATCCAGGACGAAAGTACTCTATGTATGTATTTTACAGTGTATCAGTCGTATAATTGCCAGGGCAAATAAATTAACATCATAAATAGGGTCTATATTTTAAAACATAGTTCAATTATTTATTTTTAAATATAAATTAATAGAGCTGTCAAAAGTCCATCTGTAGAAGACCGCCATGGAGCCAAACTACCCCACGGTTCATGCAGAGTTCATGAGATTTTATAAATAAACCATTTCCTTTCTTATCCAAACTGATATTGGTCAGTACTTGTAATTATTCATTACATTTTTATGCTATTTATGATGGCTAAACACGCTTGCAACTTACTTGTAACAACTAAAAATGTGCCCTGTTTAAAAAAAAATACTTTGTATAAAGATTTTTTTTTACAAAATATAGTATTAAAAATGTCTATACCCAGCAAGTGGTGGTTAGATTCGCGCTCATATTTGAAGGTGAGACGGCCGTATGAGACGTGGTTGAGGTTCTTGAGCCACTCGAAGAAGGAGACGGTCACACCACCAGCGTTTATGTACAAGTCGGGGATGACGAGGATGTTGCGGTCGATGAGGATCTTGTCGGCAGCCGGCGTCGTGGGTCCGTTGGCGGCCTCAGCGATAATCTATAACAAAATTTATGACAGGTACTATAAATTTATGAAAGCAATTTACTACTGCTACTTTCCTAATAAAAGAGACTTTAAAATGATTGCCTGATGTTTATATTTTCAGTAATACCGGGGACTTAAAAACAACAGATATTATTCTAAACATACGGTAATTAGGGTTGAATTTGTTTCGTTATGAAGGTCACTTCGTTAATGAGGTCAATTAAGGCGTACTGTCACTTTACGAACGTGTTCCCGCCATTGTTGACATCCCCCTACCTCCAGGTGTCTTCCTTGCATGAGATCGCCATTGTCACTTTTGTTTTGTATAACAATTTATCAAAGCAATTTATTCATGAAATTGAAATTAAGTTCAAATGCTTTTTTTTAATGAAGTTGTACTGCAGAATTTTGTTAAATTTATGTTTTTAAATCGCGTCATTCAAAAATTCTACTTGTATTTTTATTTGTACTAGTCATTCATATCTAAGATAAATATTATACATCTAGAAATTGTAGTTTTGTTAACATTGAGTACGACATTATATTTGCTAAAATAGCAAACCTTATCTTATCGCCACTAAGATAACTATACGTACCTTACCTACGGTCAATTTAAGATTCTAAATTAATTCTGTATATACCTAGGTTACATTTCATAAAGGGGGTGCATATCCGGCTCTAAGGACCAGTAACATGTAGGAAGAAAATGCGACCAGTAATTTTATTAAATTTGAAACCTAGTCTTCACTAGTATTAATTAAATGTATATGTTGGTTGGTTATATATAATATGAGCTATTTTTATAGTTTCCTATAATCCCGTTGCTCGAAATAAAGATTTATTATTATTAAATTAGCTTGATTTTGATTAAACAATATCTCATTGGCAGAAAATTAGCAAGGCAAAAATATCTATCAACTATGTAGATAAATTTTATAGTTGTTTGTACGATTTCCTCGCGATTATAACTACGCAACCTGATAGCGACAGATCGATAAACTATTAAATTGTGATAATGACAAATATCGATATCAGAACCAATTAGGTCAGAATTATTTTGGACAATATCTACTCAAATGTTACATTCAATTCGTATTTTTTAATTAGAAGATCTTAATAAAAAAATTTTATTTTTTATTTTACCTTTTTTTTGTATTGTTATCATGTGCCGTAATTCCCCTAATCAACGTCAGAATTATTTTGGACAAAATTTACTCAAATGTTACATTCAATTTGTACTTTTTAATTAGAATCAAATAATTTAATGTTTCTTTTTATTTTACCTTTATTTTGTACTAGCTTCTGCCCGCGGCTTCGCCCGCGTGGCCTAGTAACAATTAGCATATTTTTCTTCAGAAACAAATTCCGGTCCTGCACAGCTCGGTACGGTACGGTTCCATCCGGTCCGGTCGGTCCGGTCCTGATATGGAACCTACATGCCAATTAGCATATTTTTCTACAGAAAAAAAAACCGGTCCGGTCTGGCACGGCCCGGTACGGTGCGGTTCCTTCCGGACCGATCAGGTCTGATCCGTTCCGGTCCGGTCCGGTCCTTATATGGACCCTACATGACAAATTTGGCATCTCTAGACCCAGCGGTTTGGGCTGTGCGTCCTCTCGCAACTACGTTTGCGCATATCTCGCTTTCCCGTGGGATTTTGAAAAATCCTTTCTTAGTACATCCCTAGACGTCGTAAGGAACCTACATACCAAATTTGATATAGCCTCGCAACCTCGTTTGCGTATATCTCGGTTTCCCGTGGGAATTTCGAAAAATCCTTTCTTTGTACACCCCTAGACGTCGCCGTCGTAAGGAACCTACATTCCAAGTTTGGAATCTCTAGACCCACCGGTTTGGGCTGTGCGTTGATATATGTATAGTTAAGTCAGTCAGGACTTTGAATATAATATTTATATATATATATATATATATATAGTCCGGTCCGATCAGGTCCAGTCGGTCCGGTCCTGATAAGGTACCTACATACCAATTAACATATATTTCTTTAGAAAAAAAAACCGGTCTGATCCGGTTCGGTCCGGTCCGGCACGGATTCGGTACGGTGTGGTTCCTTCCGGACCGATCAGGTCTGATCCGTTCCGGTCCGGTCCGGTCCGGTCGGTCCGGACCTTATAATGACCCTACATGCCAAATTTGGCATCTCTAGTCTAGACCCAACGGGTTTGGGCTGTGCGTCTTCTCGCAACTTCGTTTGCGTATATCTCGCTTTCCCGTAGGAATTTTGAAAAATCCTTTCTTAGTACATCCCTAGACATCGTAAGGAATCTACATGCCAAATTTGGAATCTCTAGACCCAGCGGTTTGGGCTGTGCGTTGATATCCCCTTGCAACTTCGTTTGCGTATATCTCGGATTCCCGTGGGAATTTTGAAAAGAAACATACACTAAATGTTAAGTTGAGCAAATCGCCACATATTAGTGAAAACCGCATCCAAATCGGTTCAGCCGTTTCTGAGATTAGCGTGTGCAAACAAACATACAAACAGACGGACAAAAAAAAAACGCTCCGGTCCGGTTCGGTCCGGTCCGGCACGGACTCGGTACGGTGCGGTTCCTTCCGGACCGATCAGGTCTGATCCATTCGGGTCCGGTCCGGTCCGTTCCGGTCCGGTCCGGTCCGGTCCGGTTCGGTCCGGTCGGTCCGGAACATATATGGACCCTACATGCCAAATTTGGCATCTCTAGACCCAACGGTTTGGTCTGTGCGTCCTCTTGCAACTTCGTTTGCGTATATCTCGCTTTCCCGTAGGAATTTTGAAAAATCCTTTCTTAGTACATCCCTAGACATCGTAAGGAATCTACATGCCAAATTTGGAATCTCTAGACCCAGCGGTTTGGGCTGTGCGTTGATATCCCCTTGCAACTTCGTTTGCGTATATCTCGGATTCCCATGGGAATTTTGAAAAGAAACATACACTAAATGTTAAGTTGAGCAATTAGCCACATATTAGTGAAAACCGCATCCAAATCGGTTCAGCCGTTTCTGAGATTAGCGTGTACAAACATACATACAAACATCCAAACATACATACATACAAACATACAAACAGACGAACAAAATTTTACGAAATTCTTGTTCTATTGCTTATTCTTCATCGCCCTAAACAATTTTTTTGGAAATATATTCAATGTACAGACAAACTTTTTTTACACTTTTATTATAGATTGTAACATGTGCCGTAATTCCCCTAATCAACGTAACACCCTATTTTACATTTAAGAGTTTAATTACCTAATTAATTTCTTTGTACAGTCAACAAAGGAATTGACTGACGCCCCCCCCCCCCCCCCCCTGTATATATGATTAAAGATTGCTAAATATTGCGTGAAGGGATTTAAAATATTAGAATTCCACCTGGGGCCGAAGTGACATTTTTCTATCAAAATAATTTTCATAATTAAAAATGGTTGGTTGAACGCAGCTATAAAAACAATCATAAAAAGGTAAAAAGGTGCTAATACTATTATAGCCTCGATTCTATCCCCTTCAGTATAACATGCAAGTACGTACCTTAGCCTGAATTTTGTGGGCGTTTTCCTTGTTTATGACCTGTTCAACGGCAGCGGGGACGAGAATGTCGCATTTCTCGTACAACATGTTCTCGCCCTCGTAGTCCTTCGCTCCGGGGAATCCGACGATGGTGCCGTTGTCGATCCTGTAGTCTTCCAATGCCTACAAGAACAATTAATTAAATAAATAATAAATATAGGGACAATTCACACAAATTGAGCTAGCCCCAAAGTAAGTTCGAAACTTGTGTCATGGGATACTAATTTTATAACAAATACATATATGTATAGATAAAAAAAAACATCCAAGACCCGAGGCCAATTAGAAAAAGTTCGTTTTTCATCATGACCTGACCGCGATTCGAACCCGGAACCTCCTGGGTGGCGATCTGGCATGGTAACTATTACGCCATGGAGGTCGTCAATAATAATCAATAATTACATATTATATTTATTCAGTTAATATGATTACATGGTCAGTCAGGGAGGTAGTATTGTAATCTAATGCTCAAAGTCGAATCTAAAATGTAACATTACACGCGAATGCTCGCGGTAAAGGAGCACCTTTTGATAGTTTTGTTAATAACGAGATTTCGAGGGAAAAACCAGACGTCAATATTATATTCTAATACTATGTGAGTATAAAGAGTCACCATTAAAGATTATTTTCAAGTTCATAATACCGACATTTTAAGATAGTGTTACGTAGTGAAGCTAATAAAAAGCGTGTAAAAACGCCTGTAGCTAATAAAAAAAGAGGATAAGATTATAGAGTGAAATCTTATTTATCAGATTTAATACGTTATCGACATAAAATTATAGCACGTATTTGAAAAAATATGGTGCGTTTATTTTGGTGCGTTCATAAGTGATTCACGTGATTTCTGGAGTTCAACGCTCCGCAACCAACAGCAAAACTTTTTAAAGTACCTTTAACAAACTATTAGGTACTTGTCATGTATGTGACAAGTACCTAATTTACATTAGACATTACAATACATTGACATACATAATAATTCAAGCATTCTATTAGCTCACATTAACATACTAATATTATAAATGAGAAAGTGAGTTTGTTTTATTATTTGATTTTATTTGAGTTTGTTTTATTTTTTTTTAATATTTTGGCAAAAGTATTATGTTTTTTAGTTACATTGTTTTGGACTATGTATGTGTAAATTATAAAATATATTTTGTGGTTGCAGTATGCTGTTCGTGCAATTGTATTCCTTCACGGTTTCACTAAGCAGCCGATCATTATGAAAATTAGTACACATATTGTCAGGGGTGGGGTACATAGCCCAACACAGGCTAATTTTACGCGGGCGTAGCCGCTGGTAACAGCTAGTAACATATAACGTGTGAAAATATTTTATTGGTATTATAAAACAAAGTTGCGGTTATCTTCCATTATTATGAAATTGTATGTATATAAATATTATTTAAGTATAGACATTAGAACTGAGAAACTAGTTATTGGAATGATACATAGTAATCGTACTTCAATGAACAAGACACTATAATAGGTCCCTATGTTACTTGTTATCTCTGAAATATTTTTTGTAGACTAAAATTAGGTTGTGTTAGTGACCAATTTGTGATTCTTTTCAAAAGTAAGCCCTCTAGGCCCTGTAGTTACTATTTAGTAATCTGTGTCTGCAGCTCTTGCTTTATTGTTGTTATTAAATTAAGAGCTATTTCAGCAGGCTACCGTCATATATAAATAGTATAAAAACAGAAGTTAGTAAGATCAATCTTCACTATGTGACTCAGTTCTATCGATCAATCAGGCCTGATTGATGGAGTCACATTGAATATTTATCAGTAGTTGGTTGAAGTTATGCTACAATATTGTTGCCATGTTGTTGCTATAGCATCAACTGAAGAGAAGTATTAGCTCTTATAAACATTTATATAACTGTACGTATATAAATAGAAATATCTGAAATTTTTAAGTCGTCCTGACACGACAAACTCTTGAAGCGTCATAATCTGCTATTAGTAAAAAAAAAATGAAATCTGTGTCCTGATTACTACCATGAACTTCGTATGCATTGAGTGGAGTCAAATTAATATGTGCGTGTGGTGTGAGGGCCACTTGGTCAAAACCCTTTGAAAATATGTTTAGTGAAAAATCCCAAAAAATTAGATGACATTGGAACATCAAGAGTAGAACAAGTAAAACACAGTTAGTTTTTATAAGTACCTTGGGGTTGATGCCCTCTGGGTTGTAGATGGCGCCATCGTGTTCAATAACACCAATGCAGGTAGCACCAGCGCGGACGAGATATCGGCAAGTGTGCAGGCCGACGTTACCGAAACCTTGTACGATGAATGTCTTACCACCCCAACCGGGAGTTGTACCTGAAGATATAATTTGATTATATGAAAATAATTTAATTAAACTGACATACCTATCTATATTATAGACTTAGAATTTAATTTATAAAAAAATTGACATGATTCTATCAAATAGTTAACGCATATAATTAATTTACCTCTCTAACATTAAACTTAAGGATGTCATATTTACATTTTGCTATGACCTTACAGGGTTCATGTCTGAACTTAATGTAAATCCTACACCATATGTACACAACACATGCTATGTAAACACATAAGATGCAATAAACAATTGAGTTTGACTCAACTCAATAGTTTGACTCAATAGTCAACGTCTTCTTGCGACTTATAACAATATATAATTCGAAAGAAGACGTTGGATCCAGGCCGGTGGCAACCTGTAGCGCTGGACACGTTGGTGGGAGGCCTAGCAGCATGCCCAGTGTGGACTTCTTGTGGCTGAGATGATGACGATGAAAACAGTAGCGGTATACACTGTATATTCGTAGTTTGTCAAAAAGGCATCTACGGAAAACCCAGTGTTCGTGTCGGATTGTTCTAACGGCTTCGAGTAGGTGTCTATTTGTTATCTCATTTTAAGTTGTTAATAATTAAATATTGTAAGACAGCGAATTTTATTTTAATTTCACTGGACAACAGTGTAGGTAGTAGCTTAGAATCAAGAAATATTAAATAATACAAAAAAAATATGCATGTGCGCTGACATACCGAATTAGGCAAAATGGATAATTACAACATTTAAACAAACTTACCGATCATGCTCATGTAATTAGCTTCGTTAATGAAGTTCTCCAGGCCGTGGAACACTCCCCTGCCAGTGGCCGATACTCTGCCGTGGATACCTCCCTGGTAATACAATAGTATCAATATAATATCAGAATTCCAAGTATTTACAATTAAAAATTGTAACACACAAAATACTATTACGATCACCAAAAGGAATCTTATAAGTCAACACACACAAAATGTGTGCGCGCTACTACATATAAATTGACATTCCAGGGTCCTATAATTCCTAAGTTCGTTCTCTTTGAACTCATTTCAATTTATGTGGAGAAACTCTGTCAAAATTTACCTCTAGCAACGTAGCAACTTGTATAATCTACATAGTGGGAATGGGAATAAACATGTACCTGGTTAATAGGTTTGCCAGTGACACAGGCGTGTGCGTTGATATCCTGGAAGCCAATGGTCTTGGCGTAGGTGTCGGCGATCCACGACATTTCACGTTCGCCAGTACCCATGTCCGGGGCAGGTACGTCAACGCCGGGCCCTGAAACAAATTTTCATCATCATCCAACAGCCTATATTTATCCACTGCTGGATATAATAAATTGTACGTAAACTGTAAAGATTGTGAGGTTGTAGGGGGTAATCCTTAGACTCTACTGAACCTATTTTGATGAATCAAAAGAAAGCCAAGTTACTTGTGAGTGATATAGGCTTTACATTAACCCCAAAAAGCCCATAGAAGCCACGGGCAACAGCTAGTATTACATATATTGGTTTATTCAAGTATGAGGATTATATTGTAATCTTCAATGATATCCTGAGTGAGAGCGTCGTCACTACAACGTTCGATCGACGGCAAATAATAACATCGATCGAATTGATTGGTATAGGTTTACATATTGTAGGGTCTGAGTCTGTTGCATGTGCAAAGAATTTAAGTATATTATATATATATAGATCAACACATCTACATCAACTCCGACAGCCAGGCGGCGCTACAGGCGTTGGAGTCCTTTGAGACAAACTCAAGGCTAGTGAAAAACTGCAAGGACAACCTTAATGCTCTTGGCGCATCTAACAAAGTTGTGATTAGATGGATTCCAGGACATTCAGGCCTAGAAGGTAATGAAATGGCAGATGAACTCGCAAGGACTGGTGCTGACAACCCTCAGGCAGGACCGGAACCCTTTTGCGGTATAGCCAAACAACGAGCCTACTATATTCTAAAAACTCAGTGTGACCATATGGCAAAGGAACTATGGAAATCAGTCCCCGGACAAAACCATGCCAAGGCCCTGATAAACGGTCACAACAAAAATTTCTCCAAAGAACTCATCGAGCTCAAAAGACAGAAAACTAGTGCTGTGACAAGAATACTAACAGGACACTGCAAACTCAATAAACATCTGTTTAACCTAAACATGAGTCAGTCAGCGATGTGCAGATTCTGCCAGGAGGAAGAAGAAAGTGCTATGCACATACTCTGCTCCTGCGGACCACTTATGTACAAAAGAAGTATTTACATAGGACAGCATATTTTGCTTCCAGAGGAGATACAACAGCTCTCTGCCCAGCACATTTGGAAGTTCCTGGAAGCTACCGGTCTGGACAGGGAAGTTTAAATAAGGGGCACTACAAAGATCAGCAATGGTCGAAGCAGTATCTATAAGCCCACACCAACAAATAATAATAATAATATTATATATATCAGCAATCTAGTACCCATAGTACAAGCTTAGTTGCTTAGTTTGGGACTAGATGGCGTGCGTTGTGTAATTCGTCCAAGAATATTTATTTATCACTAAAATAAAATAAACCGATTCGCCCCTTCACCTAACAACGACATTATCCATTACATACTAGAATTATGCCACAAAATTACATCACTACTTACATCAGAACAAACCAAGCGATAACGATATTTAAAGTGTTAATCTTAATTGAAAGAAGATAGCAAATTTATAAATTTTATAATAATTTTTCGATATCACGTAATTCGTAGATTGTACGTATCACTAACAACTATGAATATGGATTTCCATTTAATCGAAAAGAAGAAATTTCATTTAAAAGAAGATCTTCCGCTGCTCAAATGGCGGAGTATGGACTACTCTACCTAAAAACGGTCTGCTACAAGTATTACTTTAGATTTATTGTGAAGTTCCGCGTAACCCTGTGTGCTTTGGGCATTAGGAGATTGAGAACGTTATTCATGGCCGAACGATGCCACGGACAATGAATATGGTCTATTTATAGACAGGTCTAAAAGTGTTCTAAAATAATAATAAGATCATCTTAGCTGATAATTTGTAATGACTAATGACTGAGGTCCTGACATAGAAGTATTGTTGATTGCATGAATAAAATAATAATTTATTTAATATTAAAATAACGCGCTCGTTCAGCTTTGATGCTCTGTGACTACAGACGGTCGTGTGTTCAAAACACTAGTGACGGCCTCGGAGCGAAAGCTTTGGCTCTGGCATTATTATACTGAGTGTGACTCTGGCTACTGGCGAGTTTTGTGATGTAACGACTTCTTGAGTGAAGGTCGCTCTGAAAAATTCTCTGTTTTTTCATGCGTTTTTTTAGAATTTTGTGATTTTACTTGTAATGATTTGACTGAATATAAAACTGCTGTTTAAACTACTTAGTCTCAACTGCACCATTGATGGTGCAAGTCAATGGTGCATACGATACAACGGGTTATTTCATCTGTTAGTATTTACCATCCATGTGAATTTGATGTTCATTATTATTACAAAGGTTTGGTCAGGTAATGAGAAAGAATTACAGACGAGAATGAATGTGATTGGATGGAAGGGTTAGGATAGAGTGACTGCGGTAAAAATTCATGAAAGTAGTCGGAGTGCCTAGAGTGATTGCTGAACTGTCTGCAAGCCGACTCCAACTGAGGCAAAAGATTGATCGCAGACAATTACTCATTGTACGGTGAGCAATTTAAGAATATTAAAACATTTGAAACCACTGTAGCTATCAGATCATTTAAGTGTATTAACATTTTAGTATGTAGATTACTACATATTTGAACATGATATAAGCAGAACATGAAGTTTGTAATTGAAAAGGTTTTATCAAATTGTTAATTAAAAGCTATTTTAATGAGAAAGTACTAAATTACCAACCTTGAGACTACTATCGTATCCGCGAACAGATTATAGCTGTCATGGTGTTGGTGTAGTATTACCACGTATTACTATTCTTATCATAGTAATTATGAACGTTAAATTAATTTTGCCCGACAACATGGACCAAGATCTGAGATTAGGATGTTTTACATATAAGTAATTTAAAAATGTTATTTTATTACCTTAAAAAAAATCTATTCTATAATAAGAAGTTAAAACATGACATAGAACTTTAAAAATCCTCTTTAAACTGGAAGCTATGTCGACGTTACATTACTGAAGGTGTAATACTAGTCTAATCTAATAAAGTCATCATATTGCTCGAGTGTTAGATGGCATTTGTTGCACGCAAAAGCAATTTGTGCTGTTATCGACCTTTGCCGCTGTCAATGGCCAACAAATTGCTCTATCATAGCATAAAGTGCAAACTATCTTTAATAGTTTAATGCTCTAACTAAGTTAATAGTATACTCTTGTGTCGGCTACAGGAAACTAAACGAATTAATATTTCCCTAGCTCCGCTTAGTCCTATACGTATATAGGTGCCGGCAAGTAACTTTAGCGATGACCTTGGTTGGATGCGCAGAAATCGAAAATAAGGTATCGTGTCGGCAGTGGCGTGCCTAGGGTTCAATATTTAGTAAGGCAAGCCAGAGCGTCTACCTATCTGGCTAAAGTTACGTGCCGGCACCTATATTACCTACGTCTGTAAATATGTAAACACCGCTTTACAAGATTCGCGAATTTGACCCAGACGAAGTTAAAGTTAAAAGTCAGACGAAGTGTCTCTTCACTCACGCTCGTATTCGCCTAACTTCGGTGAACTTAACTAATAGTAAGGTAAACGTTGGTATTATTGGATAATCTGACAGATAAACTTATCAGACTCCTGAAACTGTATGCAAGAGTCATTATACAACTAAAGTAACTATAAATGAATATTTGTGTTATACAATTTGTTGAAATAAGATTGAATATTCACTGATAAAATGCATTCTTATTTGCATTATAAATCCATTTATTTATGCGACTGTCTATTACCTTTATGTAATTTACCATTTAGTAGATCCATATTTTTTCCATTATTATACTTGCCCTTTATTATACCATTTTATACCATTATTATACTTACATTTCAAGTCACGCCACAGTCTGATAAAATTATCAATAAGAAAACTAGATGATAAAAATTGACATTGAAATAGTGACTTATATCTATTTGCTGAGCTGATGATAAGTAAAAATCTGTTTAAGCTACGAATTTCGAAGAACATTAAAGTACCTAGCCTGAAGCTGTTATGTTAATTTAATGTCGTGATGAGCTTAGTGCTCTGAACCGCACCTCCTTGCCCTATTGGGACAAATTAGCGCTAACATACTTATTAATAAACAAAGATCAGTCAATGTTAAACTAAAAGATTTGTTATTTCATTCAATTCTCAAGAATAACAGCGACCCAACAGGTTTCTATTAATTCTCGATTTGTATTTTTTATTAATAAATTATTAAGGGATAACACTTTTTATATTAATTTCGCACCGAATGACAGGAATAAAAGGACTTTTTTTAAAAATAAATTAACAAAAACTTACCGATGAAACCTTTCTTCGCGAGCTCAAGGGTGAATCTACGCGTGATCTTCTCCAGTTCATGTTCAGAGTACTCCTTGGGGTTGATTTTGATACCGGCCTTGGCGCCACCGAAAGGTACGTCCACACAGGCGCACTTGAAGGTCATCAGCGCTGCGAGGGCCTTCACTTCATCCCTTGTCACGTCCGTTGAGAATCGAATACCTAAGGACAAATAATATAAATAAATAAATAAAAAAGGTTTAAAATTTTAGAACATTTAAACATGGTAAATTGTATTGAATCCACTTTGCCATGTCTTTGTACTTATATATAGTAGACTAGAGAAACTTGTTAATCCCGCTTTCCCGTAGGAATTTTGAAAAATCCTTTTTTATCGGACGCCTACGTCATACAAAGAACCCACCTTCCATCACCTTCTACGATCAGCGGTTTTAGCTGTGCGTTGATTCTCAGTCATTTTGGACAAAACATTTAATAATATGACAACGAGTCACCTGATAGCAAGCAGGCAAGGTATAGGTGCGTTGTCTACTTCTGAGATGTTTATATTATGCACTCTAGATTTGAAGCTCTCGAGATGGTATTTGCACAAAGTTTAATTATTAAATAATTTTTGGATATTCTAATGGAAACAAGAACATCTTTCTATGTCTTATTTTTCTATGATATTACTTTCGCATATGGTATTCCCGTGTTTTAGTTTTGGCTATGATTTTCCTGAATACATAGGTATTGTTTAAAATTGGTGTAGTGGTGTAGTAAAGGGAAGTGCAACACTTAAAATATGCAGTAAAATGATGTCAGTGTTGTCACCGATGTTGTTAAACTTTAGTCTAATAAATACGAGTTAATTGGTGTAATTACACGCTTTCTGACACAATGAAGAGGAAATTTATATCAACGTCCTGTACAGTACCATTACAAGCATGGAAATAAACGTATCGGTCGGAACATTATTAATACAGATAATAAACAAAGCCTATAATGTTCCAGTTAGGTTATCTTTCAAATAAATTATTAATTTATTTTATTTTGCCCACATTCACCCACTGCTGGGTAAAGCTTTCCCTTTCCTCACGCCACTTTACTCGGTCCTGTGCCAGTCTCATCCAGTGGGGCTCCGCAATCCGCACAATGTCGTCTGACCAACAGGTGGTGGTCTGCCGATCGGTCTCCTCTTCTGCCTCGGCCACCACTCTGTCATCGCTTTGGTCCATCGACCGACGTCCCTTCTAACCATCCCCACTGCAGACTCGCACACCAGCATCCTTGACTTGCTACCTTCGCCGAATTTCGACATTCGGTAAATCGGTATGCGATCAGCAAGAGGTATGTCAAGCATGGCACGCTCCATGGCTCTCAGAGCAACTTTTATTTTGTGCATATTCTACCTTGTGAGCGTCCGTCGTCGTCAATGTCTCAGCACCATAAGTAAGTACGGGCAGGACACATTGGTAGTATACCTTAGTCTTGAGGTATTATTATTTATAAAATTTATACAAGAGATAAAAAGATTTTATATAATGTTTAAATTTTTGCATGCTATAGATTATGGCTAAATAGGATTAAGCGACTTAATTTATATTTCTTACCACGACCAACTTTGTAAACTCTATTTAATGCAAATAAATAATTTGAATTTGAATTTGAAAAAAAAACTTTAACTTTGATTTATTTTTTTACTGTTATGACCTAGTATGCATCACTGATGTGTTGCTAAGCGCAAATCTCGAGAACAGCTGAACCGATTTCAATTTTTTTTTTAGAATGTACCTTGAAGTACAACGATGGTTCATAAGGAGAAAAAAAAAAGGATTCCCATGGAAATGCGGGATATACGCAAACGAAGTTGCGCGGGTTTCTCTACCACTGAACTTCGGCCATATATTGGGGTGGTTTAATTTTGTTGCTTTTGAGTAGTTTTGAGCCTCCCATTGAGCTTCTCCCGGATACACAGTGAATTACAAATAACCGTGTATAAATACTTTAAGCTTCATGTCATATTTTCAGTTGTAGTTAAGTTGGCAACAATTGCCATTGTTGTACAACGAAACAATCACGTATTTAGAGCAGATAATATTTTGATATTTTTGTGACATGTACTAGTTTATCATGACCTCGCCAGGGGACAGTGTAAACAGGTGATAAAAGATCATGATCTTTTGGTTTTTAAATAGATCTGATAACACCACTGATACCACAATGTTTTCGCTTTTTATTTTATTTTATCTTTCTACTAGTTAGGTACCTACTTCGACATTATTCAATTAATATTTTTAACTTGCGGTCGCTGGAGATACTATCCGCGTCTTAATATTGTCGTTGTCATGACGATTTCTGGAATAAGAACTAGGTAGGTGCTGTTAGGTACATTGTTCTTGTGTTTCACTTATGTACTGATGGACAACACGACAAAAAACATAATAAACCTAGATACCTATATAAATAAGATAATGACATAACAAAATAAAACGTGACTGAATTTAACGAAGGACTAGGTACGCATTTGTGTGGTTATCTAATTTTCAACAATATGTTGTTGACAAGTTCTTTATTTGTGACATAATTCTATATGCAAATAGTATCCAAGTGTACCCATCCAAGTAAGAAAATGTAAAAACATTGCGTAATGAGCCTAGAAAGAAGCTGACGTGAACTTGCGTCACAGCCACGCCTCCACTCCGTAGCTACAGTGCGGCTTATAACTCCCCGGTTTTTTATCTCAAAAATAATCTTTGGTACCTACAAGCCATTACCAACATACCACGATAATGTTATATCGAAGCGTATTATAGTCTTGTTGCCAACCCGTTTAGAGGTGTGTCAGGTGACTACGCAACGAATGCCGCAGCGAAGCGACGGACGCGTTGTTCTAAAAAAAATCATTCATGGATTTTCAGCTGTATTTATTTTGGCTACATTACATTACAGCACGCCAATTAACCATTCACTAATAAAAATAAGGTATGGTGGCAGTTTCGAATTCCTACTTGGGTAAGTAACAATTTGACACGGCCGGCGACAGCGGTGAATCAGGAAGTTGCAGAAACAATTCCACATTCTCAAATTATCTTTGCTTCTTCTTTAGTTTAGAGTGACAACCATAATTTAATGTATCATTAACTTTACAATGTTTTTGTGCAACTCGCCGAAAATGTGTAATTTTTATCATGCTAATAAATCGTAGAAACATTGTTTTGTAGTTATAAGTAACTTGCAAGGTATATAATCACTATGTAATAATTATACCCTTTTCCTGGTTACAGTTACGATTGAAGTAGCTTTAAAAAAAATAAAAAATAACGTAGCTTGAATGTTGAACATAGTTGGATTAGTTGGAGTCTAGACATTATCTAGGTTAAACTGCAATTATGGTGCAACAAATAGCATTACATTCTGAGTACCTAGGTATTTAATCAGAGAATGAAAGGATCAATAGGTATTTCTATCACCTGCCAGTCTAAGCGTTGTAAGTGCACATACACAATGTGGTTTGTTTGTGTAACTCGAAAACACTTGTAAAATCCTCAAGTAAAATCGGTCACGCACATTAAAACAATGTGCATGTCCACGCCTACCAACATTCATAGCAGAATGCTATCTGTAACAGCTTACGAAAATTAGAAATTCTTTGCAAAAATTGGGAAACTGATTATTTTTTACAAGCCTTAATTTTCATTCACCTGTCTGTCTGTAAACAAATTTGATGCTCACTGTACCGGATACCACGCATGTCAAATTAGTGTAATTGACTACTATTTGCATAAAGGTTATTAAACTTGTAAAACTTACTAACTTTTGGCTTATATTTTTTTTATACCACTAAGGTGGCAATGGCAAGCAAACATACATTCTGATGATAAAACCCAACCACATTATAGTTATTGCACAAATTCGTGAGAAGATACAACCCACACTATAACATTAAGTTAGAGTTTCACAGGTTCCAAATTAGTGTGTCTTTCGCCATTTCTTTTTACCGGTTGCCATTTTGCTTGTGTCCGAAATGGTGGTAGTATATAACGTAGTTTTTTATTTTTATTTAAACAAGTTGTAAATGACAAGAAAAAGTGCCTGTGAAGGTCTAATTTCTGAAATAAACGATTTCATTTAATTTAATTTCATTTCAGTGTTAGCTTATATCTACACTAATATTATAAAGAGGAAAGATTTATATTTTTGTGTGTATGTTTGTTATGAATAAACTCAAAAAGTACTGGACCGATTTCAAAAATACTTACACCATTGGGGAGCTACACTTACACCGAGTAACATAGTCTGTATTATATAAAAAAAATTTGGGATCCTTAGTAAAACTCCTGCGAAGCTGGGGCAGGGCGCTAGTCACAGATAAATTGACTTGACTTTATTTTTGTGTGATTTTTCGACTACTAAGGCACCTAAACCAAATACTATAGACGAGTAATACGCACAGCTTCGGAAGAATTCGGGCAAGACGCGACACTAGCGCCCCTACGGCATGAGGGCGGCATGAGGTGAACCGTAGACAGAGAAAACTATAGACAGCTACTAAGCGTGCCGCTGAAAGGGACAGAAAAAAAAGTACATACTAGATTTAGAGTTGCCAGGTAAGGATAAATTTACCCCAAACTCTCGATTTCCTTTTTGTATGTATAAAATTGACATGCTGATACTTAGTACTTTTTAAAGTTTTTAATCCATTAATATAACTAACGAATACTTACCTATTAGTTTCAAAACATCGGGGACAAATCATAAAAATGAATGCGTGCGGATGCCAATAATTAAATCTTTAGATAAGTATTGGTAGGTAGGTATTATATTATATATATGTACACTTCAAGATAACAGGCATTTTTCAAATTCTCACTCATGAATTATATGTAATAAAATAATGCGAAGACTGTGTCTTGAAAACTGCCCGTTTATTAAAGTAGTTTGTAGGAAATAAAATGAAAACAATCTAAAACATAATAGGATATTTTATTTTTATTATATTCACTAATTCGTCTTGATACCTAAACATTGAGTACATAAAAATATAAAAACTTCTGTGATTTAAAACATATAAAGTATTGGAGTAGGTATCAAATAAAACATAATACACGGTGCATACACTTTACACTAAATCATGGAGTTTGTTTTTCCCTTTTGAGTGGTAATTTCATGCAGTCGTTTTTTTTTTTTTTTTAATTAGTTTTTAATAACAACTAAAGTTCTCATCTAATGGCCTTGGAAAAGTACTAATTTCGTGTGAACATTACGGATTATTTCTTTCGGTGTAATTTTTTTTAATATATTTTTGAGCTAAGTTTTGGGATCCAAATATCTATATGATAGGGGGCAGCATTTTTTTTCTAGAAATCTCCCCTTCTTTTGGTCTCATCTTATCTAGGGGGGGTGGGGGGGCACTTACGAACACTTTTGGTCCTTTGTACCAACCCCGTGCCCCTGAGAAATTTGCAGTTTTGAAAATCCGCTTTTTTTCCAATTGCGTATATCTCGAGAACGGTAGCGCACGGGGTTGGTGCAAAGGGCTAAAAGTGTTTGCAAGTGCCCCCCCCCCCCCCCCCCCCCAACTCCCACTCCACTCTCAATGGAACCCAAAAAAGAAGGAAATAAAAAAAAACTTAAATTTTTGTTAAAAAAAAAAATATCTCAAAAACTTTTTTTTCATGTTTTCTTGGCGTCTCATAGTGCCCCTAAGCCTATACTCCAACTCTACTTCCTTGCCCCTAACGCGACTCTGACAGAAAATTTCCTATTTTAGGGAAAATTTCCACCAAAAAAAATAGCAACACTGACTTGAAAGGTTATGTTAACAAAAATGTTAAAAATCTCACGCATTTTTCAAAAACATGATGAGACTTGATATCATTCGTCGAAAATAAACCAAAATTAGTATATTTAACTATGATAAATAGTAAAATAGTCGGGAATAATGTCTACTTACGAATGAAACGACAACCCACTAATTTTTCTCTCACTATCACTTTTACATCCCATTATACTGCACCGCACCATTTTCTACAGATGCAATCACCTCCAGGAACTTAATTAACACAAAATAGTTATTCGTAATTGAATAAACAAAACAAAAACTTTAAAATTAGTTATCACCTGCAGCAAACGTCAAAGTTTGTTTAGCAATTAAAGTTGCTGGCCTTGAAAAAACCGGCCACGCAGTGAGGGACAAAAAAATATTCTCTTTGTCTCTTTTTTTTATCAGCCATGCGTATATGACCATCCTTTTCTATTGTAAGTGAAATAAAAAACATCCAGCAGTCTATAGTTTTCTCTGTCTACGAGGTGAACGATTTCAAAACTTTTGTATGCAAAATGTTATAGAGCCCCTAGCGGCAGGAGGTGAACGGAGGTTGCCAAGTCATTGTATGAGAAACGTCAAGAGCTGTGCGTATTACTCGTCTATGGTATTTGCCTACACTATTTAATAATCTAATAAATAGTGTTCACTCTCTAAATTTTATTGAAAGAAAAAGCGTACTACTCCATAAATGAATATCTTTCTGACAAAACCTTGACATAGTATTTCAATAAATAATTTATTGTTTAATTTTAATTATTTTTGTGTAAATTAATGTTTATTATTAAACTCTGCAGGCCGGCGCCGCACGGTGGAACGAAAATGAAAATTTGGGACATAGGGATTTTTATGCATATTTTTGAATTATATGTACTAATACGATAATTTAATGTCATATAACATTTTTTGATATATTCGATATTTTTGGAAATATAACACTTTAAATGTATGGAGATTTTTTTTTTATTTCTGATATTTTTAGTATGTACCGTGTAAATTCAATAAAAATCTTAAAATGACATTCCACACCACCAACAAGGCTCTTTTTATTGAATTTGAATAAAAAAAATACATTATTTGTTTAGAAGAAAAATGTTTTTAGTGACAAAACAAACAATGTCAATTGTTAATAACATTGTTTTTAGTAACAAACGTATAATGTCATAAGTTAATGCCGTCGATTTTATTTAAAAAAAACAACGTCATTTATTAATGACGTCGTTATTAGTAGCAAAAAAACAACGTCATTTGTTAACGACCTTGTTTGTCTGATAAAAACAAAGGACGTCATTAGCTAATGACGTTTTATGTTTTCTATCATTCCCCCCTCCTCTCTATGTCGGCCAATCAGAGCGCAGATAGCCATGACGTGTCTTATTGTCATTGGTTGATCCAAATCAATTAGGAAAAAGTTCGGTTGCGTTTGAAATATCAATGTTATATAAATTTAAAACATTTAAAATAACGTCCAGTACGTTGATACATAACATACGGACTACTTTGCGATCAAATTTTCGGGAAATATTTAATTACGTCAAAATGTTTAAAGATTTGGTGACAAATATTGACATGTTTGTGAAATTACAAAAAAGTGGCGGTATTAAAAATAATAATTTCTTATACGAAACTTTAAAATCTCGACTACCTGTAAATTTAAATATTGAAGATGATAAAAATCTAAAAGAGTTTTGCTATAAATACTGTTTTAATCTTCATAGGAGGTGGATAAGTGCTAACCTAACAGAAAAGAAATTCAATTTAAAAATAATAATAGTCAGTGGTTAGAGGCAAATATAGTGTGGCCAGAAGTTATTACGAAAGTTTTTGAGACCTCGACTAACCAATCTGGACCGAGTACGGTTATTACGGGAGTGGAAACATGTGATCAACCTAGACCAAGTACCTACTCAGTGTTCAGTACAAGAAAAACAAACAATAGGGACATCGCCTGAGGTGAGTCCAAGAAAAATATTTGCAGAGTTGTCAAATAAACAAAAAAAGAGGCGTATAGAACATAATATGAGCACAACTATGTCTTCAGACGAACTTACTTTTGCTTACGTTTCAAAATTAAAAAATGATGGTAATAACGACATTGCACAAATTCTTGAGCACTTGCTTAAAAATACACAAGATGTGAATCGGGTAAAAAATTGCATTTTTGAAAATAAGAAACCTCAATTTTCTCCGGATAAAGCTCTTAGTTTAATGGTATCATTAAAATTATCCAAATGGCAGTATAATACATTACGAAAAAGTGTCGAACAAAAAAGTCATAATTTATTTCCTTCATACTACACTATTCAAACCGCAAAGCAAGACTGCTATCCACCAAAAGAAGATATTACAGTAACGGACACAATAGCGAAAATAAAGTTGCAGGCCCTTTTGGACATAACAGCAAAAAGAATAATAAAATCAATCGCATATGACAACGAATGTAAGGAATTAACAATGATTAGTAAATGGGGGTTTGATGGTGCTTCTAACCAAGCTAACTATAAACAGAAAACGCTATTAACTGAAGAGGAACACTTTGATGATTCGAGTATTTTCATGGGAAGTTTAGTACCAATTAAAATGATTTCTGGAAATCATGTAGTCTGGGAGAATGAGTCACCTAATTCGCCATATTGGTGTCGTCCACTCTTCTTTAAATTTATTAAAGAAAATAAAGATACCATATTACAGGAAAAGAATGCCATAGAGTCAGAAATAAATGATTTAACTCCAACAAGAATAGGAGAAATAAAAATATCACATTCATTGCTTCTAACAATGATAGACGGTAAAGCAACATCAATATTGTCGCAAAAGCGCAGCGAAGCGCAGTTACAGACGTACCTTAAAAATAGTAAAAAAAAAAGTATAATACAAACCTAAAATCATTTTTTTGAGAGCTCTTGAGATTTCGGAGTTTTTAAGGAATTTGTTAGAAAAAAACAAAAAAAAATATTGTCGCAAAAGCGCAGCGAAGCGCAGTTACAGACGTACCTTAAAAATAGTAAAAAAATAGTATAATACAACCCTAAAATAATTTTTTTGAGAGCTCTTGAGATTTCGGAGTTTTCAGGGAATTTGTTAGAAAAAAACAAAAAAAAAATTGTCGCAAAAGCGCAGCGAAGCGCAGTTACAGACGTACCTTAAAAATAGTAAAAAAAATAGTATAATACAACCCTAAAATAATTTTTTTGAGAGCTCTTGAGATTTCGGAGTTTTTAGGGAATTTGTTAGAAAAAAACAAAAAAAAATATTGTCGCAAAAGCGCAGCGAAGCGCAGTTACAGACGTACCTTAAAAATAGTAAAAAAAATAGTTTAATACAACCCTAAAATAATTTTTTTGAGAGCTCTTGAGAGTTCGGAGTTTTTAAGGAATTTGTGTTTTTCTCCATACATATTTTTTTTAAATAATTCATAACTAATAAAGTATCGATTATATCAAAAAAGTGTACAAGTAATTAATGTCTTATATTTGATAGTAGAATCGAAATCCATCATAATTTTTTTGTATAATCGAAGTTGGTTTTCGATTGTCGCTATGTCCACTAGCGGCCGTTTTCGTTCCAACGTGCGCCGTAAGGTAAAATGTTGTCGAAACTTGGAAACTGTAACACCTGATTGATGTACCTATCTACCTTTGAATGAACCAGTTTTATAGCATATAGATAATGTACAGGTAGGTTACCAGACAACATACTAAGTAAAATGTGTCATTAATAATAATAAATTCTTTATTTAAATAACGTTATTTTTTTATACTGATAACACCACATAGTAAGTTTGACAGCCTCCATGGCATAATGGTTATCATGCTGGACCGCCACCCAGGAGGTCCCGGGTTCGATGCTGGTCGGGTCATGATGAAAAACGAACTTTTTCGGGATCTATTATGTATTTATTATAAAATATGGTATCATTGAGTTAGTATCCCATAACACAAGTCTTGAACTTACTTTGGAGCTAGCTCAATCTGTGTGATTTGTCCCTATACATTTATTTATTTTATTCATTTATCAGGCTGGGATGTGAATGTGACAGACAATATCACATACAGAAGAAACTTTTGTCAAACAAGAGGCACATACTTTTTTGAACATAGATTATTTTTGATTTGCTATTGTGTTCAAGCTTCAATGCAAGTACCTATAACCTACTAAAAGAACTTGCTTTATATTTACAGGAATCAATAAATTACTAAAATGAGTTAAAAATTATAATTTTAGCTGTATTATGCATTGAAACTTTCTGGGAAACCAATCTAGTCTATCGATCAACAAACACCTTCAAACAACTTTTTCTTCATTGATGATTCCAAGTAGGTCTACCTATACAAAATGGTATAATTCAATTATTATTGAATCAACATGAAAAGAAGAACTTGGTTTGGTTTTCGACTAATAATATTGCTTAAATTTTGTGAAAATGGAATGGGGAATATTGTATAATTGCATAAAAAAAAGACGTGTTCCAAAATTTATAATAAACTAGCTGTACCCGCTACTTCGTTCACGTGGATGTCGAAAACACTATCGCGCTATGAATCATTTTCTCCGTTTTTGCAACATTTTTCACTGATGCTTCGCTCCTATTGGTCCCAGTGTAATGTTATATAGCTTACAACCTTCCTCGATAAATGGACTATCCAACACAAAAAGATTTTTTCAATTCGAACCAGTAGTCCCTGAGATTACTGCGTTCAAACAAACACACAAACTCTTCAGCTTTATATATTAGTATAGATTAAAAAGCTCAGTAGTCTTATTATTTTGAAAACAATTTTTTTTGTAAACATCAATCAATACAGCATTAGATAAAGGACCCCTGGGGCTATGTAGGTAACTATACATACATATACTACCATAACGCTTTATTCATTAATCTTGTCGCCTACACTACCTGGTCTCTATAGTAAAAGTTTTAAACAATTTTCCCTTACTTTTGGGCAACTCTTTGACACAAAAATGCTCTTTCTATTTTTTAAGATGACACCAAAAACGTAAAAAGGAAACATTCTCTTTTCAAGGACTTTTGTTAATAGAGGTGGAAGCAAGCAAGCATTAGCAACTACCTTTGTAACCTCTCGTAAATTCTAAGTGACTGTCAAACATGTAATTAGATATTTAAACCCTAGAGCCCGTACGATCAATAGTACAATTTTTTACGCTTTATTTATGAAGCTACCTACATAACACTAATCTATTATACCGGGGAAAAAACGGTTTCGAAACAGTGACACTGTCGCTGCTACGTAACGTTACGGATGGCAAAATCACGTGTCTCGCGATCTATAAATAATTTTCTATTAACAATAACTACTCAAACTCAAATCGATGATGTAAGCGAAAATGTTAAAATAATCTTACCTCCTTTAGTAGGTGTCCTGTGCGAGGAATGTTGTGCTCTGTACCCTCGAATCATTTCATAATCGCCAGAATCGCGCCTCAGTGGGAACTGGATCTCGAGGATGTGGTCACATGGCTGCATCAGCTTCAAGATACCGGCAACCTTCTTTTTCTTCTCCTCTATCGGAACTCTTGACTTCATATCTTCCACTAATTGATCTTCTATCACCTGACCGGCTCTATGGAAAAAGTACTCCACCATATCAAAGAACCTGGGATTGGCACTTGTTGGTACATCTTTCAGCCTGTCGGGTATTTCGTGACTGGCGTACGTACGACAGCAGACGTTCACAGCAGCTGGCGTGATTTTAACCACGTTATTGACTGCTTCATTTTGAAGAGAATTTTTGATGGGCGGGACCACTGACTTGGCGATGTTCTTTAAGTGTAGCATTTTGAATTACTATTTAAGTACTTAGGTCGGGTTTGGAACCGGGTCGCCCTACAGTAAAGTGTATATACACAAGTTATGTATTTTAATTTATGATAAATTGCAGTGACGACCCGCCCCGCCGGTCACGGACTCACTGAATGAAATGAAAGGGAGGAAAAAGCAAGCAAGCAAACTCCAAGCAAAGCAGCAAAATGGTTAAAAAAAAACAGCGCAGGTCGGGTCGCGATGCGGAATTTCTATCTCTCTCCGTATCTATAAGAGTAACAGAGATAGTTAAGTGTTTGTTATGCGCTCCGGAGACGATCAAGCACGCTCGACGAGTCTCACGTTTTTTTTCTTTGGCTACCCGCACACACTCAATTTTATTGTCAATAATATTGTGTGTGTGCGGGCGGTATTGTCTTATTGATCAATATTATTGCAGATTTCCAGAAATTTTGATTCTCTTCCGTCAATATCAGAGGATTGTCAATATTATTGCTGTGTGCGGGTGCGCATCAATATTTTTAGTCGAAAATAGATCTCGCACTGGAAGGACGACGACGTTCGCGTTTTTAGATAATGGAGGAAGAAAACAGTGTTGATAATGTTCCTGCAAATAAAAAGGAACTACTGCAGGAATTTATTAGAGCGTGGGAAACATTCATTCTCATGAAATTTTTAAAATCATTTTCTTCTGTTAGTCGTAGTTCATTTATTAAATTAAAATGATTCAATTCAGCCTTTTTTCTCATCCCGTTTTTGATCCATCGTTTCTGTCTTAATTGCCTTTTTTTTTTGGAAATCAACATTAAAGAAATAATCAATGTTAAGGCTTTTTTCTTCCTATCCATTTTATAGCACGTTGCACTGATCAAACTACTGCGAGTGACTGAGTCCGTTGACATGAAAAATTTACAATAAAATTGTATAGTCTGCGGGGCTATTTATGGTTCAATATTATTGTCAATACTGAATTGACAATAGTATTGCGTGTGTGCGGTTAGCCTTTAAGTTGTGGCTTCTGTATTCTTGTTCGTTGCAAATAACCAGCTCCATTTAATATGATAATAATGAATAATATCATTATGTTATCCTTAGATATAATATCATTCAAAGCAGCGTATTCTGTGATATTCATGCTATCTCGAGTCATACATACAAGACGCGCCGCGCCGCCCCAAAGAAAGATGATAGCAAACTTCACAAAAGGCGGATTTTGAAGTCAACACGTTATGCATGCACTTTTGTTCGGGGAAGAAAACTGTCAAATAGTTCATTGTAGAGGGCGTCATTTGTTTGTTACAAGGAACCTGGAATCTTCATACAAAAAAGATAAAAATTCGCGATGTTTTAATTTTAACGAAGAATGGGTCGGTGTGTGGATTTTGAATGTGAAGAAATAGGTTCACATAAGCTTTTATAATAATGCTATGTAATTTTAGGGAAGATATATATTGTAAATAAAATAAAAATATGATTATACTTATAAAAAATTGTTTAAATCGTAATTTCTATTAATATACTTATTGAAAATAGCTTCCTTATAATACTTATTAATAAATTCATAATCTCTGTTTATAAAAATAACTTTTGTGTCCATAAAAGTATGGATAATTTAATTACAAACAAACTCAGTTACAAATAACTGTCCCTCAATTTGGTAATGTTTCATTAGGTAACTATATCTGTGGCTCAGAGCTATTTTGTCCACCAAGAATGTTTTCAAAAATTTCCGTCGTAGGCCTCCAATCTAGGTAACAAATAATAATGGCGGAAACACACTAGCGTGTCGGGCGGGGCGTGTCGTGGCGCTTACTGTCGTGACTGTGGATGTGCCATCGCCATGGATGTAGTAATCAAACAGGATTGAGGACTCGGTATCAAAAAACGGGCCCACGTGAGAGAGGTGTTTGTCCTTTTCCCACAGGGTGTCTACACAACTAATTTATGGGATATTTATATATTGTACATCAGGGTGTGCGTGTACACTAACGTGTCGTGTCGGGGCGCGCTTCTGTGCAGAAATGAAAGAAATAAACACCAGAGTTAGACGTTTATTTCTTTCATTTCTGAACAGAAGCTAGCAGTGTTTACCTTTGTCTGGGTGTTTTCTATGTATAATATGGTATTTATTTACAAAAAAAATATTTAAGTATATTTATCAGGAATCTAGTAGCTAGCCATAGTACAAGCTTGCTTAGATTGGGACTAGAGGCCTTGTGAGATTCGTCAAAAAAAAACGCGCCACGAGCCGCGCACGGGTATAGAAACACATAATTGCCGGGCGTGTCGTGTCGCGTCATAAACCCCACCACACCGCCCTGGCGCAATCGGCGGCCAGCAGTCCGCGCCACGACAGAGTCCGTCACGACACGCCACGACCTACAAATGTGCTCCTAACCATATAAAATGTATGCTTCTGGCGCGATACAACACGCTCCGACACGGTAGTGTGTTTCTAGCATAAATGTTCAATATATTGTTTAAAAGTGAGTTTTTTTTTCCTGTTTTAAAATATTTAAAAGATATTTTGCATGCTTATTTTATTTGATGCAGTGTGAAATTATCTATAATATATGTTTAGGTTAGGCAATAATGGCAATAATGGAATAATTAAAAGCTTACGTTGCTTCCAAGTCTGCTTTCTTTGCCTGTTGTGAGGCACCCCTTCTTCTCAATTTCTGCATTTCTCCGAAGAATACATGTTGAAAACCTTGTCTTCACCAAAAAATGCGACTAATAGCAAAAAGAACGCTAGAAAAAGACGAAGTAATCACACCACAGAACACAGAAAGAAGGAGAAATGTAATAAGACTGTTTTTGTACCGAAACCGATGTCGCCACTTACACACACAGTTACATTTTAACACATTCATAGAATAATCTCCGACAGTTACACTCACACAAATCGTAAGCCCGTGATTTGCAGTTCGATTACGAACACAGAAGTAAGAAGTGTATTATAGTGACGGGCACCTAACGAAAAAGGGCGACAAGCATTATCGATAACTTTACCTCTCGATATTTTACAATAACAATTTATTACGGACTACAACTATGAACTATAATACCTATTTAATTTTAAATAATAATAAAAAAAATTACCAAAGTTTTTAGTTTTTATTTATTTTGATTTTGGAAAATAGTAATTTTTAGTTTCAAACCAATTAAAAGAAAGAACTTTAAAAAAATGTGTACCTACATAATAACAAGCGATTTTTTTAAAACTAATCAAATGAGTTTTTAGGTGAGCTACTTTCCCCTTAAGTTTGATCCAATACTTATGGGACTGGGACACCCTGTACAAGGAATGCACTGTAGTAAAAGTTTCAAATTATTATACTTTCAAAAATTAGAAATACAAAATTATCGATACTATAATATTCTACTTTTGGCAGCACTACATGGCTTGTGCGACGGCCATTATTACTTTGACAGATCGCGGAAGCTACAAGCGGCGGTACCACGATATTTTCACAACATTGTAATTATCGTTACGTTTGCATTCCATTGTACGTGCATACCGCAAAACATTGAAAAACGCGTCTCCAAAACAAGCAATGGACAATATTTTTAATGGAAGTATCGACTATGCCGTATATTGTTTAATGATTTCTATGCCTCAAAAATATTTCGTTAATTTGTCATTTATCTGGTCATAATCTGGCTACATAAGTGGAGGATTAAAACCAGTGCCTCTAAATCTACACACATCACTTTCTCGCTCCGCAGAGGTAACTGCCCTCCTGTAAATATAGCGGGTAGTGACCTTCCTCATAAGGACTCCGTTAAATATTTGGGATTCATCTTGGATCGACGCCTCACGTGGAAAGAACACGTGAAAAATAAAAGAAAGGAACTGGACGCTCGATTCAGGAGCCTCCATTGGCTACTGGGACCAGGATCTCGCCTATCTCTGGAAAACAAGCTGCTTGTATACAATAGTATCCTAAGACCTGTGTGGACGTACGGCAGCCAGATATGGAGCACAACCTGCAAATCCAACTTGCAAATTATCCAGCGTGCTCAAAACAAAATCCTGCGAACCATAGCAGGTGCTCCATGGTACTCCAGGAATGAGGAAGTACATTCATACCTCAACATGCCAACTGTGATGGAGTTAATTAAGAGGCAGGGTGAATCCTATAAGAACCGAATCCAAGAGCACACAAATCCACTGGCACAGGCCCTGCTGGAGGATACTCTCTCCAAGCGGCTAAAGAGGAAGCATGTTCTGGACATCCTGAACAACTAGGGAGGAATTTGCCAATGGGTAGACCTCTAAAACGTCACCTATGACTTCACCACATGTGCTCATAGCCGGAAAGACTGATCGCACATAAATAAAAAAAATAAAAATTTTAAAAAAAATTGTCATTTATATAGAAAAATATTAAATAATTATACTTACCTATGATAAGTAACACCACAATTACTTGAATTTACCGTATCACTGCGATTTTTGCACGTAATTAAAGCATAAGCCGGCATTTTTGTTGACATTGTCGTTGCAAGCGTTGTTTTGTGAATGACTTAGTTATCAAGTTCCTGCATATTTGTGCAGAAAATGGCAATGACATGCCCCCCGCCCACAAACCATATCTCTTGTATTCTGATATCTGTGAATCACACGAACGCATTTGACGTGTCTAAATGTAACAAACACACAGCGCCGTCTACCGGAATAGTTTCTACCATCGAACTGCTCGTCACCGGCGGGGAATCCAACCTCACACACTAGAACCAAAATGGTCGCGTACTACGCGGTTTCAGAGGAGTTTCCTCCCGCGAACGCTGAGGCTGTGGAATGAGATCCCCGCCGAGGTCTTTCCTTTAGACTATAATATGGGGTTCTTCAAAAAGGGCATTAAAAGATTTTTACAGGGTCGGCAACGCGCGAGTGATGCTCCCGGTGTTGCAAGCGTCCATAGGCTGCGGTGACCGCTCACCATCAGGCGGACCGTAAGCTTGTTTGCCACCTTTGTGGTATAAAAAAAAAAAGTTTCCAGTGTTCTTCCTCATTTCTAATCACTACAAAAAAAACCTAATTTTATCTATTTCTAAATTTTTACCTTTAGCTTAAAGGATTTATATCCAGGCCAAGAAAAATAAAAAAAAATTATAATAACAAACTTGACATTTCTTCACTTTCCATTGCTGTTTTTGTTTCTTTTTGTTACAAATGAGTAAATATGTAAATAGCGATGTAACTCATAAACAGAAAAATAGAACTTCGTCAAACCAAAATACTTACAAAACACACGCACGACACGAAAACAAACCGCGTGAAAACACATAGACGCAAATAATTTGAGCGTATTTATCAAGAATTACTTTGCGACTAAAATTAGATCTAGGAATGATTCGCATTTTATATATTTAGTAAAACGCAATTTCTGTACGAACACTAGTTTTGACTTCAAGCATCAGACAACAAATCACTGCATCCAGACCAACAAAAATCAGGTGAGCTGTTGTTTTGGTCAGAGAGTCGCGTTAGGTTTTTATTATTAAAGTGTAAATAATTTCAGTAATGCAGAAATTTACATAGGTACATAATAAAATTTATCCAGGTTTGATAAAGATGTCTGCAACTGAGGAAGAAGACACAGGTGGAATAAACAATCTTCCAGATGAATTAATAGTATCTATACTGAAACTATTACCTCTGGAATCTCTTTTGTGCTGCGAGAAAGTATGTCACCGATGGAGGAAACTTTGCCAGGACTCCAGTATATGGAGGCCCATTGTCATTGTATTCTCGGGAAAACCTGGCCAAACTGAAGTGAGAAAGAAAAATTTTGAAATCATATCTACACATAATGAATACATACACTGCTTGAAATTACAGTATGTGTATAATTATAATTTTTTAAAATCAGTTTTATTCAAATGTGATAATCTGATTTCCCTGGACATAGTCATGTGTAGAATTGGTAAAGACTTTGAGGATGACATCATAAGGTGGCCCAATTTAAAAAGGCTGAATTTAAAAAATTCTCTTTTACTTTTAAGTGATGTAGAATTAATCATTCCATATGATCAGTTTAAATATTTGAAATATTTAGCATTGTCCGATTTTGGTTTATCAAATTCAAACTGTGATACTTTGTTGCACTGTGCAAAACTCAGTCATATACTCATTGAAAAAATTAAAGGTTTGAGCCTAGAGTTTATTGAGAAGTTGATTGTCTCTAAGCAGCACATATTAGAGACATTTCATATTTATGGAGGGGACTCTGTAAACAATAACTGTTTAAATTTGTTATCAAAATGTTTATTGCTCAAAGATTTAGCTATAATAAGATGCGAGAATCTCACAGATGAAGGCTTAGTTTCACTTGTAGGACTCAAGAATATACAACACCTACAAATTTGGAACAATACAAGTTTTACTGAATTAAAATTATTGAAGACTCTTGGAGACCCCAATCTGGTTAAGATGCAGAGTCTGAGTTTGTCAAGGATACAAAATATTTCTCCTGTTATTGTTGACATTATATCTGAATATTATGTAAATTTAAAGTTTTTAGCTTTGTACCAGTGCCCGCAAATCATAAATACAGATTATGAGAAGCAGTTGAAATCAAAATTTAGAAAAATTGATGTAGTTTTATATTGATTATTAATATACTACTTAATAGATATACCTAATAACATTAAGTATAAATCATACATAATTTATTTAGTCTTCGTCTATTTAATGAAGTAATATAATACTTACCTAATTAAAAAGTTCCTTTTTTAATGTTAATGACACATTAAAGTACTCCATTCTACCTTTAATTTGACAATCACATCAAAATTTAGATTTAATGTGTAAAAGCTTTAAAAATTATTTTCTTTAACTCACTGCATGTGACATATTTACTTTAATGAATTCTCTGTATGTGTTATGTAATGAAATATGTATTAAAAGAATTTGTGCCATCACTTTGATCTAATGACTTCACATCACAATGTGTGTTAAGTTTACTGTGTATGTTAAGTAAATAAATAAATAAAGTAAAAAAAAGCTTTTATTTCATTTTTTTTGTAACAATAAAACCTACAGAAAAACAGCCATCTTTATTATTTGCTCAATTTTATACAGAAATCCTTTAAGTGCAGAATTTGTATCAAGATGACGTAAAGGTATTCCAATAAGATTAAAATATTGGAATTATCAGCAGTCCTGTACTATAGAATCTTGTGTGAAACTCCATCCTGGGTGTATCCCAGTAGTCCCCTCGCGTTTGTCCCCTTGGGGGACAACTGGGATTTTTTTATAAAAATCTAGTTGTCCCCTCTACCAACGACACGGGGGACAACTGGGACTTTAATTTTTAGATGTCAGTCTACCACTTGAGATGTTGCCGTATAATTTTACTTGAAGTGACAAACAATAAAGCATTATTTTGTTAGATATCCTATATACTGGCTCGGATATGACGAAGTGTCTCAAAACGACACTTACTTTTGTGATTGCCCCAGTCCGTCCGCTGAATAATTTATTTTTAAGGTAAATGATAGTTTTTTAAATATAAAAGACAATTTTCGTCATATCTATCAAATGCTTTTATTTGTCACTTCTAGCAACATTATAGGGCAGTCTCAAGTGGGGGAGACTGGGATATTTAAAAATGTAAGTCCCAATTGTCCCCTACACCGGTATTCGGTCGCAGTTGTCGGCCTGCGAGTCTGTCGTAGGTCTGCGGGTCAGTCCTGGTCGTCTTCCAGTTTCAGGGTTCAGGTCCGTCCCGTTTGTTGATCGATAGTCATCTGTCTGTATGTCATCCCTGTCATCATAATTATGTCTGTCAGTCTGTCAGTCATTAGTCGAAGGAGGCTGGACGCCGCGACAACCGGTGACACGGGGGACAACTGGGAGATTTTTATAAGAAAATCCCAGTGGTCCCCCAAGGGGACAAACGCCAGAGGGGACTACTGGGATACACTCAACATCCTTGATCAAGGCCATCAAATAAAATGAAAACCTGCACAGAGAGTTGCAGTAATTATATTATGATTCCAGATAAACTATTGTCCAAAAAATTACAACTACATTGAATAACGCACAAACGGGACTAAAAGGGCGTTGGCGGACAAAAAGTCTGCAGACAAGTCTTTCGTCTATGCAGGCTGCAATTGTATTTTTGTCCTAACGCACAGAGATTCGAATTACATTACGAGGAAATAAAATATAGCGCAAAAGTTCACATAGTATATTATTCACTGTATAAATAATGGCATTCTAATACATTGATTGATAAAACAACACATCCATTTACATGGTACTGTTAAGATATTGTCATTCTAAGACAGACTAATTCGTATCTAATTTTACTATAAATGTTACACAAATAGTTCGACCGCTACCCCAGTACAACAGATCGAAGAGTATTGAAGCATTTGAGAGTGTGTGATGGCCGTGATGGCGATAAGAACCTAATAACGAATTCGCTTATAGTTTACTTATATAGCCTGGAAGGATGATCGGCGCATAGTGATTTCGCTTGTATTAATACATTTTATTATCTCTTTATATCCAAAATGATAGCTATTGGGTAATATTCTAACTCTCAATCTGAACACACTAAAGCATATGCTACTATTACATTACTATTCAACAGCTTAGCAGTGCTAATAGGAGTTCGTCCTCTCTTATTTCCATTCCCTAATCTCACCGGTGTAGCTGTCACATTGTGCAGAAATAGAGGTTGAACTATTAATAAGAACAGACATTTAACAGACAACAAATTGTGATAAACCAAAACCTGTGCTTTTATATGGGCATTAAAAATTACTGATTAAACTATTTTGAATACATAACAATACGAATAATTATTTTAATGTGGTATTAAAAATTGTGGTATAACTGTTTGGTTCTAGTTTACCGACTAAGTATAGAACAAGAATGTCAAGCTTTCGGTCAAGTGCAAACTGTGTAACTTAAAGTTGTTGGAAATAAACTTAAAG
Organism: Endotricha flammealis; assembly: GCA_905163395.2. NCBI lineage: Eukaryota > Metazoa > Arthropoda > Insecta > Lepidoptera > Pyralidae > Endotricha > Endotricha flammealis. The sequence goes on along the minus strand of LR990860.1, from coordinate 7,731,389 downwards.
ATATGAAAAGAAGATCTACTACAAAACCTTACCGATACATGAATGTGGGTCACATTGCTACATAAATCCTAAGATAATAGTGTGAACATATTAAACATACACCACAACAAATACCTCCTCACACAGTCCTCCCTAAATGTATCGATACAGTACACTGCAAACATATACCTACATCACAAATGGTTATGTTTTTTTTTCAAACATATCACAGCAACCCGCACTTTTGGTTCTTTTCAACATTCCAATTAATCTAAAACAATGACTTACTACAAAAATAAATCAGTATATTTTAAACAATAAGCAATGATTGTGAATTACAAATGCGATTTTACAATTACTATTTACAGAGAATTGGCATATATATAATTAATAATTATTATGTTGGAATATTAGTTGAAATTTATGCGCGTCATTTAGCTAAACACCAATTAGTTATACCGTATACAAGGTACTAGAGATTTTTTTAAACGATTCACGCATACAAATTCCGATACATGATTTAAATTTAAATATTAAACTCCCGGGATGTGTGTGTCTAGCTAAACGCGCATACATCGAATTCCAGCTATACATATTAAAATTACTAAAAACGTTCAAATATTAATATTATGAAATCTTTTGTTCTATTTATTCCCCATTTTAAATTGTACACTGTCTACTTTTTGGTTTCAAAAAGGAACGACGTTCTTAACAAATCACATCGGTCGGCTACATTAAAATACAGACAGTGTTTTAATATAAGTAGAAAATAATATTATCCTTCGAGATAAATGTTTTAAAATCTTTGCAACTTACAGGTTACACAAGTTAATTAAAAAGTCACCTTAATAAAAATATTTTATCTAGAGGTCAAACTTTCATAATTCATCATCTCATGTAACTACGTGTTATGTATGATAGCAAGAAGTAAAATTTATTGAGCACATTGGTTATTCTATTTATTAAAAATGAAATGCATATAAGCCTGAGTGTGCTGCATTGGTTTATACCGTAGTGGCTTAGCATTACTTTAAGTTAAGCTTTCGCGGGATTCTCCTTCATACCATTGATAGTTTCATTAATGAAATTTCATATCACAAGTAAAAGATTTTATAGATAAATTTCCCCATATTAAATAATATTCGAAACTAGACGGATTTATGCATATTACACAGAAGATAAAACAGTTTGTATTACATCAAACCTCAAACCATTAAAAGTATTTTTTTTAAACTCTGTTTTAAATATGTATATGTTAAATTCCATGGGACATTGTAAGAATCAACAAACAGAATGTAGTAATAAAAAAGTAAAAACCAGAAAATAATAGTAAACAGTTTGTTTCCATATCCAAGGATATATCCCGTATACTACGATTATGCAACTAAACAGTGGATGGCATCGCACAATCGATGCTCCGATATAGACACTAGAATAAGAGACCTATCGAGATAACAGTATCGTGCGTTGGTGCAGAGCATGATCATCGTTTGCGGCCGCGCATGAACTGGAGTGCTTTCTGCATGAGCGGAGCCTTCTTGGGCTTGAAGGCGGCGGGTGAGGCGGACGTGGGCGCGGCGAGCTGCGGCCGCGCCGAGCCGCGCAGCAGGTTGGGGCCCGAGGCCAGCGCCGCCACGCGCGTCGCCGGGCTGCCCGCCGCCGCGTGCGCCGTGCCATGGAGCGCCTGGACATAACAACAAATCAATAAATATATATATAGGGACAAATCACACAGATTGAGCTTCAACGATACTATATTTTATAACAAATACATAATACACATTCAAGATCTAGGCCAACTTACAAATATCACGCATGACTTTTAGAAGCTGAGGAAAATCAAAGGCGGAATATAAATTAGTGTTAATATAAAAATAGAACTCACTTGTTTTCGCGCGATATTGCGCGGCGGTTTGACCACTGTGTCCACATACGCCATTTTCGTCTGCTTTATGGGTGCTTTCTTGGCTTCTTGAGCTATCTTGATGTTTTCAGTCAACGATTTTAGTTTACACTCCTGTTCTTCTTGACATCTCTGAAAAAATTAATGAAAAATGTTGCCTTATCATATTTCAAAAGTATTTGTAAAGTTAGGATTAGTACCAGAAGGTGAAATCGTTTTAAAATAATGAAAAACTAGACGGCTCAATAGTGATCTCTATAAAATTAATTATAACCTGATTAATATAGAAAAATAAATATGTATTACCATATACATCTCCCTCCAAGTTTCCATTTCGTGTCGTTGTTGTTTTCTGAAATGTCTTTCGCAGAAATTCTGCCAGAGGTGGTCTGTGTCCTCCATCAGGTAAGGGTTGAAATGCTCCAGGGTGAAGAGCTGCTGAGGAGTCGCCTTGTCCACTACAGGCTTCAGTATTTCGTATGGCACACCGCCCGTGAACTCGAGCGCTGGAAAGGTTAGAGATGAGTGGTCAAAATTGGTGGCATATGCAAAAAAAAAGCAATTGAACAATTCATATCATGCATTTCAAATATAATTTTCTTTAAATATGGTCTTATATTTACCATCAATATGTTCTTGTAGTATTTGTACACACATTTCATAAAGACTTGGAATTTTTCCCATAACTTTATTACCGGAATACACCTTGGTTCTGAAAATTAACATTGATTATTAAAAAAGAAAACATTTGACTTTATGAAAGAAACTCTTTTGTTCTTTGGTAGTTTTTTATATAACCCAAAAAAACCCATTACCTTTGGTTTTTAGAGGATATGGCAGCGCTCATTTCTTCCTCAGTAAATTGTGGATGTGGCAAGAGTTTTGGAGGTGGGCGTGGCTTGTAGTATGGCGATATCTCGGGCAACGCGGAAATTTCTAATGTGGGCAAAGGTGCTAACTTGGCAGTTGGCGCTAGGAGTGCGGCAGGACTTAGCTGAAAAAAATAACAGTGTTGTTATTTTTATAGTACTAAAAGTAGTAGTAGAAACGAATGTATAAGTTTCTGTAGCCGCTTGGGAACTGTATTTGCATATTAAATTATGCTACAATAACAATATATGGATATTAGTTGCATAGTTGTATCAACAGACAGATACTTACATCATTGCTTACACCATTGGGTGAATTCGAATCCTTAATAAAACCCGGCTTCTTTTTAGGTTTAGCTGGGCTTATCATTCCTAATGCTTCTGCAAAGCTGGCCCCTGTAATTAAATATTTTTTATTTACTTAAAAAACCTATAAAAATCCTTCACAATCCTTCACATCTTATAAATATAATATACTCAAAAATTTTGTATTTAAAATTAATGAAATAAAATGGTTATTAAAATATCGGTTTCTGACATTCCAGTTAGCCTTTCTTACGACAATTTTATTTATCTGATAGGCTAACTGGAATATTTGGGGACCTCGTGAATCTAGGCCCGAAATCTATAACAATATGTACCTGAACCACAGTCAATACCATCTTCACTCTCTTCACTATGACTTGCTTGTTTTTGTTTCTTTGGTATTTCTTCCTTAGACTTACTAGAGCTTGACTTGCTTTTTTGCGAGGATGATGAACTCGATTTCTGTTTCAGTTTATTTTCATTACTCCTGTCTTCAGAATTCGAACTTTTGTCACTGTGTTTTGTCTTGCTCTCGCGTGACGTTGAATGTTTTTTCTCGCTCTTATGACTACTAGAGTCTGACTTTTCTTTGGAGCTACTGCTCCTGTCTTTAGATTTCTCTTTACTAGAGGAACTATGTTTGTCTTTAGAACTACTACAGCTATCTTTTACAGACTTGTGTTTATCATTTGGAGTTTCTTTTTCTGATGAACTTTTGTGCTTATCTTTGTCTTTATGTGAGTGGCTGGAACTCCTGTGTTTCTCAGATTTACTTGAATGACTGCTGTTATGATTTTTACTTTTATCAGAACCATCTGCATGATGTGATGACCTATGTTTGTCAGATTTTACTTCGTCTTTAGATTTTTTATCCTTTTCAGATGATTTATGATCTGACTTTTTTTTCTCAGAGCTATGTTCTATTTCTCTTGAACTTTTATGTGAACTATGAGATTTTTCCTTGGATGAAGACTTCTCAGAATGATGTTTTTCTTTATTTTCTAAGGCATGGTGTTTTGAGATTTTATCATCATTTCGAGAATGTTTAGAACTGGATTCCTTTTTATGTTCTTCATGTTTGGTATGTGAAGCGTGTTTTGACGAAGATGATTTGGGTGGAGGTTCTGACTTTATTCCCTGTTTGACTTTCACTTCTTCAACAGTTGAATCAGACAAATCTGATTCACTATCATCTGACTGTGAATGATCTGTATCACTCTCGCTCTCAGGTTCAGGTTTGACTTTGACTTCATATTTTTTCTTATAATCATCTTTCCCATTGCTGTGCTTTGATTTTTTAAGATCTGTTTCTTCTTCCTGAAATATGTTATATGTACACTTGACTTTAGAATGTTGAATATTATTTGAAGTAAAATGTAAGAATTAGTGTTTGTTTTGAGTAATTGCACTAACCTCACTACTTTGGTATTTTCTCTTATGACCACTGAAGTTACCATTAATTTCACTGTGTTGTTTCTTTTCACTTTTAGAACTGCTGTTGGTTTTTTCGTACTGGTCTCTATTGTTATGTTTCATGTTATCATCAGAAGAATCTTTGCCATGTCCATTTCCGTTGTGGTGTGAAGCTGTAAAAAAAGTATTTCCTTATTGAAACAAGAGATCCGAAAGGATCAAAATGTCATGGTCCATGACTAACCCTATCACTATTTACGATAATAATAAAATAATTGAAATTGTTAATGGTTTTCAACTTTACAAAGTTATTTTACTAAAACAGTAAAATGAAATTGGTAAAGTTGAAAACTTGCATAGAACTTTAAAAACACTTAAAAAATTTATTTCAGCAAAATGGCTACCTTGTTACAGACAGATACACAATACTTAATTTTAGATGACAATAGATGATTGTAATATCATAAATCGTGTGTCAGTGGAAGTTTTTGGTGTCTTTTGTATTGCAAATAAAGTATCTATTAAATCCTATAAAATCAAACTATAATTCAACTTACTGTCATGATCATTTTCATGGTCACTCTCTTCAGCTGCTACCATCAACTTCCACTTGCTGACAAGAGCTCGTGATGCTTGTCCTACTTCTCCTGGTTCTTTCCGAAGGGCATTCACTGTTCGTCCTACACCTGTATCTTGCAAATGTTGAACAGTAACATCCAAGTGAAATAACCTTTCGATGCATTTTATTATCTGTAAAATAATGAATGATTATTTATCATCATAAAGTCCGCCTTCTTCTACTGTAGTTATACTTAACTATCATGACAGTATAATAGGGTTTAACTTTTACCTGGAATATTACATAATATAGACAGATACAGTCAAATCTTTGCAGCTTAACACAACATTTACACAACTTTGTTCATTTATTCATAGCCAACTGGTTAAAACAGCCATTTCATTGTATGGCCAGAACTTTAATTTAAAAGTTCTCATTGAACGATTCAACAAATAAAATATTAAATATCATAGTTTAGTTAAAAGCTGTCATATCATTAAATTAATTAGCTGTTACATTTTTTGAAGCAAAATAATATTAAGATAAAAATATGTAATTACTTGGAATAATTAATAATATAATTCATGCTGAGCTCATTATTGAGTAATGATTTAATTTATAAATACCACATGCAACTAGACATTCAGCTTACACACAGCACAACCACAAAAACGAATTATAAACCTCTTTATTCTACACACAGACATGCTTTCAAAAATAATGGTAGTTCATAAAATAGACTTCAAGAAAACACATTCATAAATGTTGGAAAAACATTTTCAGACGCTTGAGAAAGGCTTGGCGAGGATTAGTCACAAAATTTTTATTTGTTTTGACATTATACTCTTAAAATGGATACATAGGATTTAGTCATTAAATATTTTATTTACAAAATTAACATTATTAGATTAACTACACATTTGTAAACCTTTCATTAAATACACTAGAGAAAGGATAAGTTAGTTTCCCTTTCATTTTGGTTCAAAGTAAATGTTCTTGTGGTTCTCTTTATTTATCATTTTGGTACAAAGTACATAAATGTTCTTGTTGTTCTCTTTATTTAACAGAGCTTATTTTTAATTATTTAAAATTTGTTATTTAAATAGCGTCGTACAAATACACGGTATAGACAGCTTAACGACTTGGAGATAGGGAAATAGTGTCTGATAAGGATTCAGCAAAAAAGATGTGTACATCATCCATTTTGTCAGACGTACCTTGCTATTGTCAACTTTTAGATGCCTGTAACCGACTTTTGATAACCATACGTGTGATCTGTTACTGCCTGTTACATTAATAAGTACCTTTAGCGGCTCGAATACGTCAAGCGATGATTTATTCCTCGATTAAAGATGCAACGTAGGTAGGTAACTGATATTGTAAATTTTAACACCATAATATTTTTCAGAAAAAAAACCTAAGGACTAGGGCTGAATGGTAAACGTAAGGTACTTACTCTTTCTTCATCGTTTGGGTATTTCTCTATAGTGTGTTGATAATGTTTCACTAGATCAAGCACTGACGCCATACTCGTTAAATTTGCAGTATCAAACTATCAAAGCTTTTCACTGAATATCAATAAAAAACGTATGCCAGCTGGTAAATGGACACCATTTTTGTCACACACATGTCAGTGACGATCGTTCACCAATGACGTATTCGTGTCTGCTCTTCACGTAATGAACGTTCAGAAATAGTGAGTAAGGTCGTTTGTATAGCGTGCCTTTTTTCACACAATGTTTTAAACCACTTCACACACACACAACTATCAGTACTTTTTTCCTTATTATTATTAATAGGTATAATTTCAATGCAATCATGCGATTTGAAATAATATTGCCTATCAGTTGTATCATAATTTTTTTAAATCCTTTTTTTTCGTTTTGGCAATCAGACTTCAGAGGAAGATTCCATTGTGCCATTGTGCCATCTTCAAGTTATGCTAGAGTAGTGTAATTCAATCAAAGCAACGTGTTCATACTATCTTGACTCAGTATACAGTCTCTAGTAAGATGCCACGAAAAAAGATGATAGCAAAATTTCTTCAAAATAGGCGGATTTTGAAGTCAACACGATAATGCACTTTTAATATCCTGATCACAAACTTCAATCACTATGCACTTTAACCAATGTTTGCTTCACATTACACTATCTATACTATGAATCAAACGCTGAAATACACAGAAATTAAATTTCTAATCACGAGCTCAAGTGGACACACATCGTAGACATCGTAGTTTGCACTTTGCGCTAAAAATCCTTATAAAATCCTCTGGCTCTGCCAGTGTTTCTGTTGTGTAGTGTAGTGCCTCTTCTTCTTGTCACCACTGGCAACCAAAGACTATTTTGGTACGAAAAATGACTTTGGACGACAGTCTATTAATTTCGTAATAGGTACAACGTTTGTAATGTGTACAACTGACTCATTAACTAATTGTTATAATGTTTCCACATTTAGGTTTAAGCAAAGTATTTCCATTAGTGACGATTTTAGCTCTAGAAAACATTAAAATAATGTCGAGAATTCTAGATAAGTACTTAATAAAATTAACAGTAAGCAAGTTATACTTAATTTTTTTTTGTTTTTTTAAAAGTAAACAAGACAACTATTAACTTACTTTATTGTTACAAGTAAAATAAAATAAATAAATATTCTTGGACGAATCACACAACGCCATCTAGTCCCAAAATAAGCAACTTGGGTTATGGGTACTAGATTGCTGATAAATATACTTACATAAAAACTTACTTTTTTTTTTTTTGTAAAATACTTATTATACATAGAAAACACCCAGACCAAGGCAAACAGACATGTTCATGCACACAAATGTTTCCCTTGCGCAGGATTCGAACCCGCGGCCCTTGTGATAAAGTGACCATTGCACGTAAAAACTCACATCATGACATCGAGATATAAGTAAGTATGTTAGTACTTACGAATTCTCGATGCATTATGACCAGGAAAATTTCCCAAAAACCCCCTTTACAAGGTGTTTATTTGAATCTCTAGTTTTTAAAAACTTCACCAATATAAATCCTTCGGCTGTACGCTAATGTAAATAATTTAATTTATAGAAGTAGGTACCCTATTATATTATATGGTAAATCATCTCTACGATGAAAGAATGAGGTTCCCAACACTGGCACTAATTCTGTGTTGGTCTGGACGTCTGGTACTTCAGAGCCTTCTTCCGAACTTGAGTGTTTCGCGCGGGTTTCATGGAGCGGTGCATAATGCCTACGGAGTCTTTTGCCAGTAGTAATAAATAATAGCTTATTATAAAATAATAACACAAAAATAATTCCCAATTAAGTACAGGCATCTATTCTATAACGATTAGAGCTCACCGTGAGCCTTCTTGATGATTAAGATAGATATATACATGGATATAAACATACGATCTACGATCTATGGGTATATAGTATATTTTAATTCATACAATCACGAGAGAAAGGACTGGCATCAATTCGCGAATAGTGGCTGTAATTGTGAATCTACTGAGCGTTTAATAGTTTCCTGATATAGTATTAGGAACTATTTTAGCGCGCAGATGTTTCCTATCTCAGTTAGGAGACTAAATGCGTGCTGTCGTTGTTGTAGGCCACGGGGCCGGGTCGCGATTCCTAAAGCCTCGAGCATTGAGAAAGCTAATTGCGACCCCAGAGTTGAGTCTAAAAATCGATGAACGTTAAAACTAGACATCTTCAGTGCCGGATAAACACCGCAGGGCCTGTAGGTAGATATTATTTATGGGGGACCCTAAATATGGTTAATTTGATGGATGTCACAGAAAAAAATACGTTCATATTCAAACAGCTTGGTGGCATTGTGGTATCCTACATACTCGATGCTTGGTGGCTATAATAATTTATTGTTTTCAAGTTTAGTAGGTAGGTATCCAATGCCGTAAAAGAAGGCACTGGTCGAGTACGATTCCCGTAGGCTTAGGGCAAACGCAAATTTTGAGAAGTTGTAGTAAGTATACGCAGTATTACTTTAAAAAAAAAATATTTTTATCCTACGAGGTGACACCCGCTCTTCGGGATCTGCCAGCCTGTATCATTTTCTGCCGTCCTTATATTTTATGGCTCATTACCACACCACAGACCATATTGATAGATTGTTAACAAATTGAGTAAAAATGTATAACTATACAAAGGTATGTAGGTTACTTTTAGTTCTAGGTATACAATCTTTTAGTTCTATGCAAACTATCACAGTGCGTACATTACCAGGAAGCCTGTTGATATCCTGCGAAACCATTATCCAGCCAGCATCATTGCCGTGACAAGAGTGGGTATGTAATGATGTAGGCAGATACATGACTGTTGCCACATATATCGAGCGCGCAGCTTCCCACGCATACCCAGTTGACCTGCTATATGTACGTCTGCTTCCCTGGTATTGCGCGAAACATGCTGAACTCTATGTACTCCCGGTCTAGTACATGCCTATCGCTAATGTCCCCGTTATCTAGCTAACCCTTCTCCTGCCGCCGTCTTGTGGGAGCTAGCTTAACAATTACGAGACTATAAATTCACTTTAAACACCGTAAATCTGTTACTTAATAAACCTTTGAAAATTTAATTACTGCGATAAAATATGACATTAAAGTAGAATTCTTTAATTAATTTATCATAGTATGACCCATATGAATTATACGACTAGACTAAGCAGTAAACTGAAGTGCCTTTCAATATAATATTCGTTCACTATTTTTCTTGAGCTCTTTTGCTGTGTTGCTCACAAAGGCGCTGTTAGTGAAATTATTAAGACCCCTTTTTTATGTTTTAAAATGTTATCGCATTATTGTTCAAGAAAATATGGGTAAACTATCTGGTGTGCCGTGTATCGCATGGAGAACATGACGATTATCGTTATCGTTTCGTACCTAGAACTAACTTTTGTAACGTCTCTCAAAGCTAAGGCCCATAATGATGGCACATAAAATGGATATGGTATCCGCAGACACTATTGTGAGGCAGAATACTGTACCCACGCGAGGAGATTGTTATCATCAGAAAATCACACTAACAAGTAAACGCGCTGGCAATGGGAGCCTTTGGTACCGAATTCAATACAGCACAGTGCGGAAGTGCGAGCCGCGAGGTAATCCAACTACGAGATCGCGATGTTTTGTTGTATGCAAATGGTGGCCCTAACCGTGCGACTTCGCTAAACAACCTGATGTGATAATAGAACGGTCGCCTTATAGAGTGATACGGACATGAGATACACATGTAGATAAGGCGATTGTCGGGTTTTCCGTAATAGAGACAAAGGGGAATAACGCCGACGATGGACAACTGCAGCGCTGCAGTTTCAGACCTTCAGATATTTCTATTATCATTTTCAACATTGTGATGTGGGTGGCGGCACGAATCTCTTGAAATTCTGTAAATGATATGATTTGTACGCAAGAGCTTATAAAAGGCGGATTATTATTTTGTTACTTTATGATTGGTTTGTCGTCCCATCATAACACAACAAAACAAATCACCCTTGAGTTTAGGGTAAAGGAGGTGATCCAATTTCCTTTTTAAAAAAACCCACAATAAGCGGGGCAACCAAGAATGGAAATTCCGAAAATACGGAATGACGTTTCGTTGAATTCTAGCCAGTTTTGAACATTATTCTAACTAGTAATGAGTAATGTCTTTTTTGACAGGACTACGTGTTTCGTTGTTTCGGATGGACACTTCCATGGTAGCCCCGAAGATTTTAATATGAACGTCTACAATCCTTTATGAGCAAAAAAAAGTGTTAGCCACCCGAAAGAGAGTTTACAATAGTGCATATTTATATCCTCTAAAATCAGAAATACACAATTTTTGCGCCGGTGCCTGTTTTTTTTGGATCACCTAGTTCCAGTATGAGAATTCGAGAGGAGAGTTAAGCAAGTTTGCCAAGATATCTCTTATCAGCGTACTCTCTAATTGAGTTATGATTGCATCATGTACGCGTAATACTTACGTTTTGATCTGAAATGTATAATTGTAGTTAAAGAGTAAAATCGTGTAAGTTGTAAAATCTTAATGGAAAGCCGGTTTAATTATGCAATAAAGTTAATTATAACTTATTCTAAGCTCTCTGGTAAAAAATGATCCGGTTCGTGGCTATTTCCTGGCAAACGGACACGGAACCCGTAGAGTGCGCGTGCGCAAGTCTTACTGCAATAATTTATTTCATTAGGTACAGTAATATGTAATCCTTGGACAGTGTTCCTTCATCCCGCTCTAATTTATGTCCACAATAATGGCGAGATACTCATTTCAATCCCAAAGATGTCACCGCGTACATTTTCATTTCCACGGTGTTTTAACATACATACATAGTAACAACATCCTATAAATTTAACTACACATAGCTTTTTATTAAATTACTTTTTAGTGAAACCTCAGTTACATTTTTGAACCTGGAATCTTTGTGAATGGACAACACGAAAATCTTTTAACTGATTCACGTCTTGCCAAACCTGCCTTTCTTTTCTTTCATTCCATTTCTTCTTGCCATTTCTTTCTTTCTTTCAACACTTCGTTACCATATCGTTACCTTGAAAAGACTGCTTTTAGCAATAAGGCTGCTTTGTTATGCAGTAAGTACTGGCGGGCTTTTTGCGACGTTATGATTATTATTGTTCTATTTTTTGTTCCACTGCAGCACTGGCACTGATAATAATAAAAGTTTTTGATGCTTATATTTCTTTTATTTTCATTTATGTTTCACAGAATATGTCTTTTCTTGACACTATAATATGGGGTTTTTGAAAAGGATTAAAAAAAATACAGGGTCCGGTCGACAGCACGCGAGTGATAATGTGTTGCAAATGTTCATAGGCTACCGGTGACTGCTTACCATCAGGCTGGCCGTATGCTTGTTTGGCACGTTAATGGTAAAAGAAATGTGAAAGAAATAATCTAAATCAAAGCGAAAGTACTTATTGTGAAATATTACGAGGTTTAGAAATAAAATGAAGAGTGTAATTTTATTACCTAGATAAATGTTGTGTTAAAGGGCCTATTAGCTGAAGAATACTTAAGGCGTTGCAGCCGGGAAGATTCAAACAATTTGTCCATGGGTCATCCATACAATTACAGTGCTTGGGGTCAACTTGTGGCGCGTGTTATTTATAAATAATGAGTGCCATTTCAGCTCATGCACTTTATGTATTACTGTAATCATCAGACGCATTATTCTAATACTAACGGAATAAGGTTAACTTCTATGTAATTCTTTTGTTTGAAATAATTTAGCTTTGTTTAAATTATATTTGGTTAACGTTTTAAGTTTATTTAGTGGATGAATGAATGCGGATGGTTCATCGAGTACGTAGCCCTGGATGGTTTCACCAAAAGCGCAATTCCGTTATTAACATTCCAGATATAAAAACTATTTTATGTCACAAATATGTGTTAATCCAGGCTATATTTTTGCGTGAAAGATTGCTGCTGCATATCCAGACATCTAACCATTGAAACATTCGCGTTTATGCTTATACCACCAGAATAATAAATAGTACTACGTACTTAAACTATACTGTAACTATATATTGTGAGTTGTGCGCTTTTACACGCACAACTTTGTTTAATTATGTAAATACTTCGTGAAAATTCTTATTAAGTACCTACTTTTACATCATTAAATGTGAGAGCTGGAATTTTTTACATATTCCCCATGTGAAAAAGCATACATACAGTAAGGCATTTTCAAGCTTTGCGAGCGTTAATCAGTTACAGTTTTTAGAGTTTCGCCATGTCCGTCTGTCCGCTAAAAAAAAATATATGCGGTGTGGGAAGATTTTTTCAATACAATGATCCGTTTGCCAATTTTATTAGACCCTGTTAACTCTCACCCCTCTGTCTGCAAAACTGTTGTGTTTTGAAATGCGATATAGGAAAACTATCACGGTTAAATAGGCTCTACTAGTTACCGAGTAATAAGTAATCGACAAACTTACAAATAAAAATTTATTTTATGAAAACGCACAAATGTCATAGAATATGATATTGCACTCATCTGGCAAAGCGTAGAAAATACGGAACCCGACACACACTTCCTTTTTTAGGGTTCCGTAGTAAACTAAAAGGATGACCTCCGTGGCGTAATGGTTACCACGCCAGACCGCCACCCAGGAGGTCCCGGGTTCGATCCCCGGTCGGGTCATGATGAAAAACGAACTTTTTCTGATTGGCCTCGGGTCTTGGATGTTTATCTATATTATATGTATTTGTTATAAAATATAATATCGTTGAGTTAGTATCCCATAACACAAGTTTAGAACTTACTTTGGGGCTAGCTCAATGTGTGAATTGTCGCTATATAAAAATAAAAAAAAGGACCCTTATAGTTTCGCCGTGTCCGTCTGTCCGCCTGTCCGTCTGCGGTCTAGCGCCTAGACGCTTGATGCTAGAAAGCTGTAATTTGGTATGTATATACAAAATTTTGAAAAATATTTTTTTTGGAGTCTCCCCACAAGTAAAATGGGAATAAAAAAAAATTCTCGCACCGACCCCGTGTTGTGGGGTATCGTTAGATAGGTCTCTTAAAAACATTAAGGGTGTTGGAAGATCATTTTCCGATACAATGATCCGTTTGCGAATTATTTACATTTAACGTGTCAATTTTCGTTTTGCACGGTGGTGGTCCCCGCCTTCTATCTCCGAAGGTCTTGTGTTTAGAAATTGGAAAAAAATCATGTTACTCTACCTGGTGAACCTACAAGGAAAACTATAATGGTTAAGTAGGCACTACTAGTTACCGAGTAATAGCCGACGAACTTATAAAGTAAAAGTTCTTTGCCGAAAACGTACAAATGTTATAGAATATGGCATTGTACTCATCTGCAAGCAAGAAATGCGTAGCCAATACGGAACCCTACATCGTGCGTGGCCCAACACGTACTTGCCCGGTTTTTTATTTAAAGATTAATGGCGTGGATTCATAATGATTTATATTTTAGAGGTTAGTATACTTTATTATTTCCTTAAATGAAATAAGAACGCACATTTAAATGAAGGTACAGATTGTTGTGGTATTTAGTACAATTTAAAATCGGCTTCTTTGAAAAGGTTAATACATGGACTGAATTACTTAATTATCTCGATACGAAGAAAAAGTAATGAAATACCGTTATAGTACGACTGAATTGGAGCACCAAGGATTATGACGACGGACAATCCCCAGTGATACATTTTTATGTTATACCTACGGCAAACAAACAAGAACGACTGATGGAAAGTGGTTACAGCCGCTTATGTACAGTCAAGAGCAGGTCGACCTTAACATATCGGACTTTGTACCATTCTTAAGTTCTATGTTTTAAGACCCAAAATTGTACTGCAAGTGTAAAGATCAACGTGCTCCTGAACTCTTGACTGTACAAGGCGTTGCGTGGTACAAGGAAGGTGGGAATGGTGTAAAAGGATTTCTTTTTAAATAAATATAAATAAATATATAGGGACAATTCATACAGATTGAGCTAGCCCCAAAGTAAGTTCGAAACTTGTGTTATGGGATACTAACTCAACGATATTATATTTTATAACAAATACATATATAGATAAACATCCAAGACCCGAGACCAATCAGAAAAAATTCGTTTTTCATCATGACCCGACCGGGGATCGAACCCGGGACCTCCTGGGTGGCGGTCTGGCATGGTAACCATTACGCCACGGAGGTCGTAAATATATCTTTTTTATATAGTAAAATATGATTACTACTATACTTGTGTCACAAAACATAATAGGTTTGATGGTATGTAACATTCTAGAGAGTCGTAATGACATAAAAACATAATTTTTACAATCTTCTTTTTATTTGTGCTTGGAGTTCAAATGAATGACAAGTTTCTCCGGCGTGCAGTCCATGGAATTCGCAGCATCCGACTTCAACACCATTAAAAAGCGTCAATTTTTGCCCGTTCCTTCTCACTTATTGTCCAGGATTCGCCGTCGTAAGAGAAAATTGAAAACGCACCAGCCTCTTATTTGTTCAATATGTTTCCTTAAATAAATGATTATTATTAATTTAAAAACTGGTCTCTCCCCTACATGAGCCGTGGAAGACAACATTATTCTATACAGCAGACGGTTTCATTGAATAATAAGTGCCTATCGTAAACATCTTCAGATCGAACTCTGACCTATGATTTAACAACATTGTCTCTATTTGAAAGTAATTATTCCCTACGCTATAAATCGTGTGCATATCTTGTTTTCTTCCTCTTATGTCGACCATATAGTGGTAATACAGTATACCTACATACTCGAACGAGTTTTGAAAGAAAATACTAAAATTATGAATGATTTTGTTTTTAAAGTGATATTGATGGGTTTGGTTAACAAAATGCCAAGGAAATATTGAATAAATAATGCAAAACATTTGCACAACGCCATCTAGTGATAAAAAACGAAACAGTTACTGCAAAAAAGTCAAAAAAGTACATAATTGGTTATTGCCACGTGCCACCACTCCTTTAGCTTATTCATCAAATACCTACATTTTTATGAATGAATTGAGAGATATTTTATAGTACGTTTTCGACAGTTCTTAATCCTTATATAGGCTAACCGGAACTTTATTTATAAGTGGTGAAACTGCCCTTAGTCGCTTCAAATAGGTGTAACAACATTGTATATGCGACTTGTCTCTCATTACAACGCCAACAATTTGATCGATGCCTGTCCGCAATTGACTTGTTGTTTCCAATGATAGAAAACATATCAAAATGCAATGTGTCTTTTTGTGTTGACAACGTGTATGTTCGATTTGTTATGTACAGTCACCACTATAACATTGTTGACATGTTCACTCGATATACGAAAGTGACAAGGTACTAAAGTGATTACATATTTATGGAGGTGACTGTACATCTGTGGCTTTTTATCTTCATATTCTTCTAGAAAATTGCAGATAAATTATGACTTTTCAATTTTATATTTACGATATCACTTTCAAGGATCCGTAAAAAATGACGAGTTATATTTTTATCTAAATGGTATGGCAGCAATTCCCGTATCTTCGAACTCTTCTGAAAATTAGGTAAGTTTGGTTTATGACAAAATTGAATTGAACTGCGATTTAATCATCTATGGGTTATATTATGTTTAATGTATAAAATTCACCTAGCATTGCAAAGATCACTGGATCAAGATTTAAGAAGGATAAAAAGTTTTAATTTTTTTTGTCGTACGTAAGTGAACTAAAAAATATGTTTCTGAAATTTCCTATTGGAACGGAAATAACGGTACCGAGCGGATGATATCGACCGCTAGTGTATAGTACATAACATACAATAGTAAGTTATTTACACAAGTAGCGTTTAGCGTTAATTACGTTTCATGTGAAATTAAAATAATTAGTACTTTAAATAGGTTGACATGAGAACGGATCTCCTGAGAGACCTAGCCGATAATGCCTAGGAATTCCATGCCAAGTGCA
The DNA here is from genome assembly GCA_905163395.2 of Endotricha flammealis. Classification (NCBI taxonomy): domain Eukaryota; kingdom Metazoa; phylum Arthropoda; class Insecta; order Lepidoptera; family Pyralidae; genus Endotricha; species Endotricha flammealis. The sequence continues at coordinate 7,714,917 of LR990860.1, read as the reverse complement.
ATTTTCTCCTGTGACTGCCTTCAATTGTAATTTTCATTACCGGTCCCAGGGGTTCGCGACCTACTCTAATTATTACCTTCGATTCTTATGATTAAACGACTCGGTCACGACTTGTCGATTTACCTCAAAACCATCGCGCTTTTTGTTTGAATAAGTTCAGCATCCGTCAACTTCTAGATCGCAGGGACAAAACGCATTTTATCTGTTTGCATAGTTATCCATAAATATGCCAATGAACAAAGAGGTACCACATTTTGTAGCGTGCGGTGAATGCTAATGTTGCGATAACAATATAAGAGCTCTTGGGGTTTCTAGGCGCAGGTTTTTCAACGACAGATCTGTATTTACAAGTTGGTATGTCGCCACAATAATTTATTGTCAATGTACCTAATCAAGCAATTGATTGGAATAAAAAAAGAACATTTGATATTAAGGTGAACCACCTGAGACTTAAAATAGAGAAGTCAATAGTCATGTAATTTGATTATTATCTCGACAAAATAGACGTGTTCATCCCAGATACATTTACAGTTGTCAAATACAAAAAAAGTTGTTTGTATGAGATAATAAAAATCATTTGACATGTCGTTTCGAATTCGGCTGTACTTTTTTTACCCGCACATGATAAATCAGCCTTCGATTTGGAGGCAAGTGTGTCTAATAACTAGACCGTTATCCCGGGCCCACGCGTTGTACGCAAACATTCTAATTAGACGAGCCGCCTTGAGGGCAAACGAAGTAATAACTTTAAAAAAAAAGTGGATCATTAATTGTCGTTTGAAGCAAGCGCCCTGAAAGGTAAAGAGTGATTGAATGACAGCCTATATAGAAACAACAACATGCTAAATAACCTAATATCCAAAATTTTCCTATATTTACAGCCTCTTCAAATTCCATTATGGTTGTGATGAGTCATAGTTGTGGGTCGATGCTTTGTGCCTATACAATGCATAATTCTCGGATTTACAACTGACCCCTACACCTTTGGTTCCGCGAGAAACTTCCATCTTTAATTAATTAATGAACACGACAACATGACTTTCCACTTAAGATAATTTGGTTAACTAGTTCATTCATATCGTGTAGTGAATAACGGATTTGCAATCGATTTCGCACGTTGTTTCCGCTTGGTTATGAAGGTATTTTTCTATTTGTGAGCGTGCCAAATGGGATCTTGGATGTAAGTAGGTTGTATTGTGGTCTACGGTTTTATGTTAGTCTATCAATACTAATCTTATTACCTGTTATTCTTATTGATGGAGGGTCCTCGTCGGCTGTCCGGCTGTTTGTCGAAGATCCGAGTCTGGGTCACAGCGGCCGACGCCTACAACTGTCAGTCATTCGCTCCTCGACCCCCGTAATTACTGGCTAAATATTGCACGCCATAATTACGACGCCATGTCCAATTTGCTCACTGTAATAGGTTCGCTGTAGTTTTTGCCGTCGAAAAAAAGCTAATACAAACGATGTGCGAAATGCGAATACTGTTATTTTTGTTTTTGCATATCGGTTTCGTTCACCGTCAATAGGTGTCGGCTGATTCTCCTCGCGGTTCGGTAGATGTTGATTTGTACATTAGAGGAAAACATCCCGGCCATTGTAATGATGTCCGTTGTCTACATCCATCAAGATGGTATCTCGATAAAATAAACCATTGAGTAGAACACACCTGGGTGGGAGGTGTGTAATGGGTTCAACTGTTTGATACAGAATTTAATGACGTTGATGATCCCCTGCTATTACATTTCGCATCTGTTTTCGGTGATTCGACAATGGCATATTGTGCTATAAAGTAAGGTACTTTTATTACGTATTTTATTTATTCGAAAAAATTGCGGAAAATACAAGTTGTTATTCAGTTTCGTTGAAAGAGAATATCTACGTAATTTAAACATAATTTTAAAGCAAGCCCTTGCTTGTCATTGCAATAAAATAAATATAACTTAACACATACTTGTATATTATACATATCGCATAATAAACATAAAATGTGCAAAAAAAAAATAAGTTTCGTAATGTAATTTTTCGAGCGTGAAAAATAGCGAGATCTCATATAAAATCAAGTCGTTTTATTAGTTTAAAAGCACATATTAAGCAACAACATTGTCATAAATTCTATCCTAACTAGTTGCCTACCAACATTTTAATGATTGTATCGATATATTTATTTCTATAATAAATTAGCTAATTTTAAATGATATTAATAAGCACCATAATCAAATCTAGATGTCATCTACATTTTTATAGATAAAAGGATGAAACATCATAATAATAAATATTATTGAAATCAGTCCAAAACACCTAAGTTTGCATAACACGTTTCCACACCTCTAAAATTCGTTATATCGATTAATTTTCATCATCATCAGTCAACAAGTAAATTCAGTATCTAGAAGTATAAAACAAAAACAAATCAATTGGACTCACAGGAACATCCAACGATTACGGGCGGACTAAAATGGTCGGTTCCACGAGTTATGAACCTTAAAAGCAATGAAGTTGTCAAGGCAAGGTAATTGTACGCGTAATGCTGGTTCCGATGCGGTTTCCCGCGGTGGTAAATCTGCGCTGCTTGGACTAATTGGCCATATTGTGCCTCGTAATAAGAGGCAGGCCATTAGATGGGCACGAGCTACCGTGTGACACCGGCACCGCCTCGTCGATCGTCGACCCACAGCCGCCGCCCGCTCAGCGCCTCAGACGACAGATATGGAAGACCATATTTTTTGTTTATTTTGAGACAACCTTTTTGTTGCAATTCCTTTTCATGAAAAGACTGAATCATACTTCGTTTCTTGCTTTCTATTATTCCTATTTAGTTTCGCATCCTCATTGCGGTGTGCAATTAATTTTGGAGAGAGAACATATCTTTCAACTACAGTTTATCATGAGTTTACTTACACCCACGTCTATTGTACTCACGTTTCAAGCACTAAAACGTCTTACCCTGCGGTGATGCCGCGGTGGTTAATTGGAGAAACTGCTGGGTCAATGGGTGATGACCAGCGGTAGAGGTAATAGCCCGAGTTAATAACTTCACCTGAATAAATCACACGTAACGGTCTCTTCTCGCCAAATGAATCTTAATTTGACAAGGCTCGAACGAATGTGCGAACTTAATCATATGTTGCCGCCGAACAATGAAGTAGTCTTGAGATAAAGCAAAAAATAATACAATTTGATTACAGAAATAAAACAACTGCCATTATAATAACACTTATTTTTATTTCCATATTGAATATACACGTCGTCGTAGAATAAAAGTTGAACGAATGACAGTTTAATTTACACAACTCCGCTGCGTACCGCGCACCAATTACAAACACTTGTACTTTACATTATAATACATAATACAATTCGTATAAAAATATTAAAAGTGGGCATCTGGGAGCCGGTTCAGCGCATAGCAGTAACTAAAGCGCACATCTACGCGAAGGGATTACAATATTTTAATATAACCTCGAATACTTTTGAATAAATCTAACGTGTTACTGTCAAAGTGTCATATCATTGGCTATTATCTACTGTGTAGTAAAGTCCATAAAACGTCTGATTGATCAAATGATTTATATGTTGCTGTGATGTACAGTTTCTTTAATAAAGTGACAATAGTCCTTAAAAAGTTAATTAGATTCTACATATAAACGTAAACCAAATTGACTAAGGCGAACATGGATAACTAGATGTACCCGCGTCTTTATTGGTATTGTTATTAAAATTTTCAGTTGTCTGTCTGCCATGTCATATTATGTCAGTGTCAGGTATTTAATTTTATTGCGATAAAAGTATCAGTGAGGTTCCAAACTGTTTGCTAAATTCGTTCAGACACATTTGTGTAACTGAGTAAACAATATTCAAACTTTCACATTTCTAATAATAGTACGATTTTTACAAAAATACAATTAATATTTTTGAGTATAAATCTTGGGAATGCTGGTCGTGACTTCCACAACACGATTGTTCGTACCGACTGACTGATGCAACTAAATCAAATTATTATGCATAAGTACTTGTCTTAATCTTAAAAACTAATAAAAAGGCACATTCATTTATTTACACAAGCAGATTTTTTGTAAATATATCCAAATTTGATAATAATATCTAATAATGTAATTTTTTCGTACATCTGAAAGAGTCGGAAATTTGAATAAAAGCGTTTATTGAGGCATATTAGATTACAGGTTTGTGCTAGCAGCCCTATTGATTATGGATTCGAAAAATTATTTTTGACTATACTTACATATAATTTTTTTTTTTTTGTAATTTATATTAGCTTAATTTGTTTCCAACTTTCTATCTACAATAATATAATATGCATATCTTTAGAACATGGGTATTTATTATTAATTTTCCACTTTACACAAAAAAAAAACTATGCGAACCAAACTAAACTAAAAGCAGAAAATCTAATTATGTATGTCCAAGGATGACTAGCTTAAAAAGTGACCAGCGGTAAGACAGTCTAGTATATTTATTAAAGAATATTAATAGACATAACTAAAAATAATTATCATCGAAGAGTATGACACGTTTTTTTGGCAAGATAATTGATGTAGAGAGACGAAGCGCCTTTTCTGAATATTAATGCAAAGTAGATGGTCGTTATTAGACGAGACGTAGGCTAACGAAGCGTAATTTCATAGTGGCGCCGATTCATGAGTTTTTTTGATCGAATTCTTGGTCCCGACGTCGCAGCAGTTTCGGGTAATTAAGCGGTCGGTTATACATGTAATTACATGTGAAAATAACGCTTTAAGTGGCGCGGGGTCGTTGGACTGCCGAATAAAAAACTCGGTAAAAACTGACATTGAAAAAGTGGCCGCGCTTGGCTGTCAAAACACACGTCACAGGATTATAGATGTGTCGCCTAAGGCGCGCGCGCACCGCGCCGCGAACGCTCCAATCGCAGCGATTGATCGTAGGGTTACCGACTTTAAAATCTATCACGGTTAAAAGTGAGAAAACTTCGGAAATTAGATATTAAAACCAGAATATAACAAAACTATTTCATTAAATATCTTTTATTTTTAAATTTATATTTTGAATAAACGTTAATTTTAATAAGACTTAATTTTAGTTGTTTTACGAATTAGTTTTTTATTTGTTTGTACGAAGGTACTTGGGCGATTTGAAAAGTTGAGAGGTTTATTAAAAATGGCCTGTCTGCCCGGACGCTCTTTAAATTAAAAAAAAACTATTTAACAGTCGTGAATGGACGGCAACCCTAATGGTCGCGTAGATCAGCAGCTCGCGTCTACGAACGCAACTTTACATACACGTAGCCTTGACCGAAGGTCAAGCTTTTCATTTAACCCATAAAACCCATGCCGACAGATTCAATGGAAATTTAACTGTTAGATTGTAAGCAACGAATACTAGTAAGTGTAATTTTATTATTTGTGTTCAAAATATTTATATCGAGTGGACGTATAAGTTCAACAGTTTCATATTTATGTCAAGAGACAATATTTTCGAGACGAACAGATCATTGTTACCTATTTGTGAAGTTTCTAATAAGAAAATTTGTTTGAATGTGAATCGCGATTTCTACATTCAAAAAAATGGTTTGACATCTCAAATGTTTTGATCCTTGTTCTGAGGGCACTATCGTGAATCTTTCTGGGAGAAATTTCAAAGGGTATGTGGAGTAAAAGAGATATCACAGAAGGAGGGAGATAGTGAGATAAATGTGACCAACTGTATGTAACATAATGACAGAGTAAGTGGACTGGGCTGTGGTATTGCGGCGTACGACGATGGCCGATCATTGTTTGCTAATGAGGGCCCTAGGCGCAGGTGGCCCACCCCGCAGACCTGGTAAAACAAATATGATGTCGCGGAGATAATAAGAAATTTGTTCCATACATCAGCACGATAAACCATCGCGATTAAACACCAACATTTGTCATTTAATTAATTTTTAAGAGTATTAAATATATTTTGGCTTCGTGTATTTTTTATGGTATGACACATTTATAGTATTTTCTTTGTACATGTTCCATACTAATATAACCGACAAAATTGCTGTCGCAGAACAAAGTTTTCGAACAAAAAATAACTATTTTGCGATTTTCGTAACACTAAAACACAAACATTTTCATTAAAAAATCTGGCACGTCCTATTGACAAGTATTCCTTACAGAAAGGAAAAACATTGCCTCGTTTCATAACACACATCACCACATGAAAAACCTATATACTTATTCCCTCAAAAAATTACAATTATTATGTTGAAAGGAATGGAAAATGACATAAACGCTAAGAGAAGGAAGTCGTCTTAAATATATTGGCCGAACTTTAAACACGAGACATTATTCTATGTCCAATATGCGACTTGGAGATCTGAATACTTATTCTACTTTTAGTTTTAGGGGTGCCACCGTCACAATAATTTTAAATCCTATTATCATAAGTTACGCTTACATAAATTAAGCATGAATTGTGTCTATTTTCAAATATCACACAAAATAACACATAAAATAATGTGTCATTGAATTCCTATTAGTATTCGGCACATTCTAGTGATTTTATATTCTCTAATTTATTTTATATCATATTTACAGAAATGTTAAACGATATTTAATTTGTATTATCAAAATTTCAACAATCAACGCTTCATTCTAAAAACGAAATCTGCTGGAATATGCCGAGTATTGCCGTGACGTATTATTTTTGAGAGTATGTCAGACCAAAGGGTCAGCATTGTCGGACACGTTAAGAAAAGTATTACAACAGTATAGCGTCCCGTGTACAGAAGTTAGCCGGAGTTGGAAGCCATCGCGTTGTCAGTGTACATCGACAGCGTATTAGGAAAACCGCTGCAGGAGATCAGTGGTGAAGCCTCGAAGGAAATCGAAAACCTCACCGGCTTCAGGCTCCTCTTCCCCACACTCTCGCTTCGCAACCTGCGGAAAAAGTTACAATTTTATTTTTTTAACTTACTATTTTAACGGGTCGTTAACAATACTCGTAAAATAAAACTGAGTAAAATCGCAGTTACTTTGCAAAAAACGCTTGAGGACTAACTAACCGAGTTGCCAATTAAAAACCAGACCGCTTGTAATTTGTTGATTGTTTATTTTTTAACTTTTGATGTTACCGAGTGATTGCTTAAAAAGCCTTCAAGTAATGTTTATTAGTCTTGGGTTACACAATATTTCCAATAATTTCCGTATTTAATTCGATACATTTTTTATTGATATAGTAAATGGAAGAAACGACACTTTACATGTTTTAACTTAGTACCGCATCAGAAAACCGTCAGGAGGTATTTTTTTATTGAAACTATAAAAAATAAAATAAGTTTACACAGTGAATATTCTCTAATGCATTTTCAATAGCGCTTCTGTATAAAATAGTTACAGTAAATTACAAACAAATTAAAAATGTGTGTTACCACCTGCGCTAAACCGGACCTCAAAACAAATTAACGGAATCCGTACGTAAAAAGACCATAAAAATGTATTGGAAAATAGTTACTTTAATAGTACATAATTTTCCATGCCTTATATTTAATAGATATATTAAATCAGTTTTACTGTCATTCAAATTGTGTATGACCCTTATAATGCTTATTTAAATGCCTGTGGCGAAGTGCAATAGTGGCGTAATAAACATTTGGAACTAAACCAAGAGATCGCCGCCTATGGTTTAATATCTTAGTATCTGATAACATCAATTAAAAAGTTAGCTACAGTAAAACGCATAGAGATTAATGGGCTAAGTGGATCACAACCGTTATGTTATAGTACTCATATATATTTGTGCATCAGTTGTAATTGAAATTGAAATAGAATTCTCGATTTATAAACATCGTTATTATATTGGCTTATTATCGAGATATCAACGATCGAGCGCGCCTGTAATATAAATGTTAAATTATGACTTTCTTTATTAATAAATCGTGATATGTATCGCCAATGAAAGTTTAATAAGCAAATGACAGATTGTCCACGTGAGTGCAGCAGCTGGAATCACAGCGATACTTTTCTAGTTAACCATACGGCTAATTCGTGCAATTTGAGTTTTTATCCGATGGCAAAATGAGCGTAATAGACGCAAATCATTCGAAAGCCACACGCAAATGACACAGTGATAGCAAAGAAACGCGCGAAGATAATAATTTAATCGCGATATTAGGAGCACCCGAGGGCAAATTGCCCCGTTTATTCAGATAGGAAAAAGAAAAGATCTGACATACATTTAAGACAAGAGTTAGTTACGGCAAAACTTTAATGAATGGGACATAGGCAATGAGCATATTTCGTGTTCATTGTTGGCGATTTCTCAGAGCGATTCGCTAATAGCTGCTATTAGCACGCCTCCCGTCATTGCTGGTGAGGTTGCATGTCGACTACCCGGCTTTACTGTGACGCAAAAAACACAATTATATTCCTAAAACGGTAACACTGAATTGATCCTCTGCTACTAGATGGTCTTACGGTAAAATTGGTGTCAGGTTTTTGCATGCGTCAATTTGTAACATGCGCCGAACGTATAACGCAGCATTTGTCTGACTGTCACCTTTCCAAATGTAACAGTGTAATTAAAAATTGTAATAAGTAATTGAGCTTGTTGGATATGTCAGACGTCTTGATTTTTACATGCGTAGAACCGGAATCCATTATTCCGGTCCACAAGTAGCGACTAGTAAAGTTAAAGATATAGAAAAGTTTTCTGTAAAAATAAAGAGAAAAATATGCATTTTTATACTTTAAAGATTTAGATTAATTCGTCCTTAAGTCTGACATATTATTATTAATTTGATAAATATACGGTATTTCATAATCTTCATTTCAACATTTCGTCGTTAAGTCATACATGTTATTTAGATTAATTTGATTGATGCGACATTTCATATATCTTGTACTCAAGGCTCGAATTCACTTTGCGAGTGCGGATTAAATGCAAATCCTTCTACGTCAAGAGTACCTTTATTGGCTTAATAAGTAAGTACCGTGGTTGCTACTCGACGAAGGTCTGTAAAGATCTGTTGTTGGTCCACGCGCCGAAAAGCAACGGTATAAGTACGCGCCATTATCACGCTTTAAAGCATTTCACGATTAATTTATATCGACGTCATGCAATAAAATGTCGCTAACTACCATTATAATTTCAATAATCTTAGTCAATACAACTTGGTATTAAACTTAAGTTAATAGAATTCTAATAAAACATCGCTTTATATTTATACCTTTCGCTCATTTAAATGTAGGTTTGGATTCTCTCTCGCGTTCTTGTTTAGGATATTTCTTTATTTCTAAACCCAGATAACACATGTCATATAGTTGGTAAAAGTGAATAGGAAAAAATAAAGAAAGATACTTGAATATGTTTTTTAGAGTACCTCAAAGGCGAGAATGATGTTACACATTGTGTGAAATTTAATTAAAACATATAAAAAAATGTCTATAAGTCCCGATGGGAATCGAAAGTAGGACAGCGGCCAACAATAAAAGTACGACAGTGGTCACGTACAGACCCCTGGTCTATTAAATTTTCCGCTAGATTTTGGTGACAAACGGTTCGTGAACAGTCCACCGGAAGATGGTGGACAGTGGACGAGTGAATCAATTGAATCGTCTGCCAACTCGCGGCGGACGACCGCTGTATAAATCACGTCACACCGTCAGGCTAAACGTACTATTGCTATATTTTTTTAAATAAAATAAGCTTAATTATTCGAATATCTCACGAATAATAAATTCAAAATTAATGCATATATATATTATTATTAGACGTAAAGATACGCAACATTATTATTAGACGCAATGCATGCTTTGTCAATCACCCAATCTTTGAGAGATAGAAATTTTAATAAACAATGATGAGCAAAGGTCTATCTTTCGTACTTTATTTAATTTAACCCTCAAGAATGACATTGAATACAAAGGTTTTGGATAAAACTGGAAAGTGAAGTATCGCTTCGTAGCGCAGCAGTGGGCGACAATCTTTATACGTCCACCTGATTGCAGAAGCCACATGCTGTATATATCCCTGATTTACGTACATGTATACTACCGCACTTGAGATTGATAGGTTTTATGAATATCACACGTTTGATGTGCTCGTTGTAAATTAAACTGGCCACCCAGACGAATTGTAATCATTTCGAAAGAAATTCCTGAGGCCCGCGCATGCATTAATGTTCCAAGTGATGCCATGATTTTAATTGCTCACATATTAATTAAACTTTTTAACGTATGCTTCATTTGCCATCACATTCTGCTTGAAGACGCATAATCAACATTTAAACTTGATGTCAAAATGTTATTTGTATGCTTCTTTCAGCCGGTTGAAGCAATGCATTTTAATCTTAACTCCACATTAAGTCTATAGTCGGGATTTGCGGGTTTCCTTACGTTGTTTTCCTAGAACTATATTAGTAACCAGTGACCAGTGGAATTATAAGCTAGTTTCTGATCCTGCTGTTACTGTAGATACACTGTTCACAAATTATTGTAGCAAAACATAAACAAATTTTATATAGCGCCATTTGTTCACAAGTTCGTCGAGGCCTGTATAAGTTATGAGTACTAGAAAACGAATACAAAACTTATTAGCAATGACATATGTTACAAATGTACACCATATAAATGCTTGTCGCGTGCGGAATTGAATCTGCGCCCTTTGGCACCGGAGATAGGGACACTACCATTTGAGCCACCGCGCACCGGTCCGTTTGTAAATATTTATATAATTTCCTATAACAATCTGTGTAAATCAAAGATTATTATCTTGACTATAAATTTACGCGAACTCACGCGGAGAAATAGCGTAATTCAATTGCCGCATAGATATGTTTTGTCTTGTAATAAATTGATGGTGTAATCAATCGTGATAGATGTCATGGGGGTCAAAGCAATAATATAAATTATATACAATTGAAAATTATTAAATTTACAGAAAAAATAAACATTTATTTCTAAATAAGTAGCTGTCACATGAGGTTATTGCCCTCATAAAATTTTAATATTCCGCTAATATGACAGAATTCTCGGTAACATTCTGTGTTCTCTTTTCATCTTTGTGACTTATTGTTGAATAAGTTACAGTTATGAAAGACTAAACCCCTTGATTTGTCACTGTCATTCTTGGGGAGAATTAAATTGAAGGAAATACGAAAGACCTTTTTTTATTAACAAAGCAGCAAACGTTATAGGAAACAAATAAAACAATGCGTATTTGAAAATGTAATTCTAGTCGGTTATTTTTAAGATTACAGACAGTGCAAAAATAGATGAAAAATCTAAAAAGTATTACTTATTTAGTAACTCATTCATTTAAGTTTTTCTTATTAAAGGTAAACAATGACTCAATATTTTGTGTATAAATATCGGTAACGAACTATACATTAACCGGCGAGAACAAGAATCAGTGAATGGATACCTTTAGAATAGTCCGATCCATGTCGCGAGACAATATGGACCGGCGCGGAGTCGACACTACGAAACATACACTTGTACAAAAACTTAATGAAAGTCGAAAGTCATACTTTCACTTGTCCGCACTGTTGTATTGTATCTGAATGTACAATACTTAAATTTCTACATTCAAGGTCTGTGTTTTTTCAACAATAGGGGTGGTAAAGTGTAGGCAGTCTATTTTGGCGGCAACCAAACGGTTTGCGGTGTTGATTGTGACAATGAATGTCTACTCAATTGTACATAGACATCAATGTACCATTGAAAAATTTACAAGAAATGTCGGTGTTACAGAAAAGGAAAAAAGCTAGGTAGTCTAACAAAATCTAATATTCCTGCCGTAACGCTTCAATGAGATATGTTTCTTCAATTTAACAGTTAAAATTCAAGTTTCGTTCTGGAAATCATTTAACTTCCTCCTTTACAATTAAACATATTTGTTAGCAAAAGCCTCAATTATCTAAATTATATGGTTGAGAATGTATTTTTTTAAACACCATGATTTATTAGAGTCATTTCTTAGATTGGGTACAGACAAAACATAATGGTTTAACAACATAAAAATGGGTATTATAATCTTCAATTAATATCGAGTGTAATTTTGTAAACTTAATAAATTGTGGTCAGAAAATTAGACTGAATGTTTTTGCAGGTCAGGGGGCGTATTACAAACTCTTAATTCCAGGCAGTTTACACCGTAAATTGAAGTGCCTTGCTAAACCGTATTATGAGCTCTTATTCCCAGCCAGTCAGCGGTCACGTGACACTTGGCCGACTTCTGGCTTTGAATATGGCTGGGAATTTCGTATTACAAGCGTTAGTTTGACGTTTCGTGACATGTTTATCTGTCAAAAAAGAACTCTACTAAACCAGTCAGTTTATGCTACCTTTCATCAACTTTTACTGACTTGCTTGGCTTTATTTTTAATTTAATAATTTGTAATAGTGTGTATTTGTGACTTTTGAACTAAATATTTAGTGCGTTTGTTAAAAATAAATATTAAACATGTGTGACGAGTTAGAAATATTTGAATTTCTGGAGAGTGACGCTGCGGAAACAAGGAAAATAAATGAAGCAAAATTAATGAGGAAACGTCTTCGTGATATTAGTGATCCCTTTGATATGGATGAAATTAATTTTGTAAAAAGATATAGGTTAAGTCAACAATTAGTTCTGGATCTGTGCGAAGACTTGAGACCTCATGTGGTTGGGACTACAAAAGCTTCAGATATAACACTCGAAAGAAAGGTTAGTAGGTACCTAGTGTTTATAATTAAATTATTACCTATTACTTATACTTCGAGTCGTTGTAATATTTATCATATGGTTCATTTTGTTACAGGTGTTAATAGCATTATCATTTTATGCCACTGGGTCTTACCAACGTCCCGTTGGTGATATATCAGCCCACTCAGTAGCCCAACCTACAGTCTCTGTGACTATAAAACAGATCACAAGGTTACTGAATTTACCTCAAATTCAAGCGAAATATATCCGATTCCCAAGAACTATTGAGGAAAGAACAAATAATAAGATAAGGTGAGTGCATTGATTATGCTGGGTGAGTTATTAATTATTATTGTCCCACAACCTTTTAACTGTATGTGATGAATCTGTGACCAATAAAATTTATTATTATTTATTAGCATTATAGAAAGCGGTTTAATACAATAGTCACAAACAACATTTTATTTAGAACTAGTATATAGGCAATAAGGCCTTATTGCCAAAAGCAATCTTTTCAAGGCAACCATAGGGTAACAAATTATAACAACACAAAACATAGGTATTAAAGATAATTTAATATTGGATGAGCTTTCTTAATGGAACATAAATATATCTAATTATTATATATTGTTAGCTATATTTTTCCACAATAAGTAGGTTACCTTATCCAAATACAATATTTCTATTTACAGATTTTTTAATAAGTTTGGCATGCCGGGAGTATTGGGCTGTATTGATTGCACACATGTTGCAATTGTACGTCCAGTTGAAAACGAAGAGAGATATTACTGCAGAAAACAATATCACTCATTAAATGTCCAATTGGTAAATAAAATTCTTATTTTTTTTTTTTAACAATTATAAAAGATGGCAATTCTAATAGACATGTTTATTTCCATTACATATTTTATTTTATTTGGAAAACTTACATATTTAAACAATAATATTTAACATAGATTTGTACAACTTTTTGCTTAAAAATATATTTTTTTTTAGGTAATACTACTACTACTACCTACATACAAACAAATAAATGTAAAAATAATATTTTGTAATGTAAGAAATACTAATATAAAAATCTTAGAATTTTGAAACTTAAAATCTAGGTAACAATCATGTAACAGCAAAATAATATTCTTCTTTACAGCCTCATTTTCATGTAAGATTAATCTGAAATGTATATTTTTTTTAGATTAGTAATGCAGATATGAATATTATTAGTGTGGATGCTAGTTTTGGAGGAGCTACACATGACTCTTTTATCTGGGCAAACCATCCCTTAATGCGACATATGGAAGAGATTAGCAGTAATGAAGCTATATGGTTACTTGGTATGCAAGATTTGAATCAAGTTTATCCATATTATCTATTTAAAAAATTAATAATATATTTTTTTCATTTAAGGTGATTCCGGGTATCCTTTAAGAAGATTTTTAATGACCCCTATTACTGGTGCCACTCCGGATACTCCAGAAGCACACTACACAGAGGTGCATGTCCGGACACGAAATGTCATAGAAAGGACGATTGGTCTTTTGAAAGCTCGCTTCCGGTGTTTGCTTGTACATAGAGTGTTGCATTATGCACCTCCGGTAGCAGCATCTATAGTAAATGCTTGTGTAATATTACACAACATTTGCAATAGAGCAAATGTGCCTGTACAAGAATTGACCGAAGAAGAAGCTGTGTTGGAGGCATCCAGACAACAAACTCACAGTGTAGATCCACAAGAGTCCTCATCCACCACCAGAAATAACAGGGAACTGAGAGATGGCCTAGCTGTCAGGAGCACCCTCATTTCTCGACTCTGGAACACTCGTGGGTCTACAAATTAAAATAAAAAAAGTATTAAATGTTATTAATTTATTTTCATTCTTCATGTAATATTCTACTAACTTAAGTTAATTTCACTGTTGTATGATATGTAATATAACTACTAACATTATTATAAATTGTAAAAGTATTTAAGTTCCAAAAGGGGTCTATTTTTTTCAATGATAAAATAAATGTCAATCTTCATTTATTATGTACAAAACTAAGTTAGTTAGTTTTTTAAATTGTTTAGTTTTTTATATTGTTTAGTAAGTTTTTTTTAAAATATATGTTACAAATAAAATTTTCTGTGTAATTGTGTGTTATACTTACTTGCAAATCACTGCCGCTATTCCATTCAGAGTGCACAGGATTTCTTTAAATACTTGTAAAGTTTGCTGTGCTTCTGAAATGTGATGAGTGAGTCTGCATTTCGTTGTTCTAGCAACAATCTTGCCCGTGCAACATCGACTAGAGTTTGTCTCGCATCTTGTAGACTCAAAGCAAATAAACAACACAAAACACTTGATATACTTTAGGGCGTTGCACCGCTAATGCAACACAAACCCATGAATAATAGCTATTCCCAAGAATTTCACACATTCTTTTAATATTTTCAAGTGGTACTTTAAAACTTAGTTTAAGTATTTTGTTTTTTGCCGGTTCAGCCGAATTCCAAATGATAATATCATACGCGTCGTTCAAAAATGTAACTGAAGGTAATTTGGTTGATTAGAGTCATTGTTGTTGTATATCGTGTTTCCAACATATAATTTAGCTCATTGTTTTCATATTGATTTCGTTTGATTTTCTTGTTGTTAGTTAAGAATAATTCCGAAATATTATCATTATTTTCATCACAAATAAAAAACCGTAATTTAGAAGTAAAATCGGTCACATCGATTTCCGAACGCCACATACGACATTTCAAACAATCCATAGACAATCATCCAGTAAGATTCCAGTCAATTTATTAGAGCTCATAATACGAAAAAGAACAAGTCAGTTTAAGGCCGTAAACAATATGGCCTGGAAACAGGCTGGTTTTTATAAAGTTCGTAATACGCCCCCTGGTCTGTGTTTGTATAACAGTCCTGTTGAAATATATTTTACCTGCTCAAAACTGTAAGTAATGAGATAGGTGGACGATATAATAAAAGTTGCAGATCGTAATTGGATAGAGTGGCACAGAACTGGGAGGGATGGCATACAATAAGTGCCACGTTTGTGGTTAATAGCGAGTAATGATGGTAAAGCAATTCGTCATCGAAATCATCAGACGGTTTTTTTAGCGCTCCTCAACAAGACATCAACGCCGCGTTGTCGTGTATGTATAAAAGCGCTTAGAGAATTGTCATCTTGGTGTTTCTAATCGCAGAAGGCTGCCGGCAGAAGTGAAAACTTAAACATCAAGAATCTTACGCTTTTTCGATCAGGCTACGGATCTGACGCGAGCGACTTTAACATTTTTTACCAACCTAAAAAAAGTGCCAAGCGCCGCTGAAGAAATCAATATTTTTGAACCAACTTTTGTGTTAAATTTATTTCACAAAGTACCTACCTATATTTTTAATGCGCTATCCAGGAAGTCGTTAGTATCAAACTCAAGCAAAACATTACAATTGCACCAATCCCTTTGTTAATTAAAGTAATTCCTAACACAATTCCCTTGCCCATTATTATTACAAGTTACTCCCAACATATTTCAACGCAGTCCAGTCCCCTGACTAGTCATGCAGTGTCACTCTAAAACTGGAAATAGTTCACTACGTGTGAAGTCACGTCATCGCGTTAGAAAACGACAACTTAAATGTCATAAGCCGGGATTTCTACAATAAACCTTTTTAACCTGCCGTTTGATACGCGTGGACGTGACCAGTTGTCAAGTAGTAAAATACTGGCTAAGTAGGATTGAATACCAACTAAGTTTAAACTTTTTTTACTTCTTTTTACGTTACTATGATGGTTTCTTTTCTTAGTGGCCTGATATCAAGCTACTAATGGTTCGAACTGTGAGTGGAGAGAAACAAAACTGACTTTTATGTTTTTTTAATAACTGCAACTATTCATTTGTTTTATGCTGTGTTGTTTGCAATGTCATTACATTTTACAATAAAAAGTGTTGCATCTAAAATTACACCACTATTTCTAATAATGATTTCTATAAAATATAATCAATGACAATCGTGGATTAATATTTTAAAGTATTAATTACTTGCTGTCCCTAATAAAAAAAAAGTATTTAGAATTTGCACACTATTTTCTTCTTTCTATCAGAAGTCTGGCATGATAAACATATTAAAAATGTATTTTAATAATAGAAACTTGGCTTTATCACTGGAAGGTAATTGTTTTTAGATCAAACATTTTATCTTTGGTGTTCCTGCATAGCTGATCGCTGTCTTTATAAATTCTTTTACCGAAACTATTATTAAACAAAAAATATTAAAAAATAATTAAATGTAACATTGAATTGTGGCTGTCGATATCAACAAAAGCAAAAAAGAGATGGATCGAGTCCAAATGTGAATTTTTTGAAGTTGTTTAAATTAAAATACCGTTTCTACAACTGGAGTTTTAGTAATGTAGTAAAAATATTAATTAAAACAAAATTATATTATACTAGCTGACCCGGCGAACTATTATTTGAGCACATTTGATTATGATTGAAATGTTTAGTTTATGAGCTGATTATTATGAGCTCCACTTTTTACAGGGTCGGCTATGGTGACTGCTTACCATCAGGCGAGCAGTATGATTGTTTGCCACCTTAGTGCTATAAAGTATATTACCTGTTCGCTGGGTAGTGACGGGCGAAGCGTTTCCCAGGCGTGTCACAAGTCGCCCCATACGAGCGCCCGCTTGCCCCGGTCCACAGAAGCCAGGAGACCTGACTGAGGATGCCATGACACAGCTGTTACTGCGGATCTGTAAAAAAACATAGGAAAAAAAATTATTTAATTTATAAGATTTCGTTGTCATCAGCCAGTTGGCGGTGAGAGCCCTACGCTCCCGCAACAGTCCGGTGTCTCAGTAAAGGGTGTCAGTACACCCGAACTGATTAGTCCATTCAAAAAAAAAAAAAAAAAAAAAAAAAAATGTCATCAGCCAGTATTCATCTTATGCGTGCGATACGGGTTTCCTTTTAAACTATCGGATTTTAGTTCATACACTGCCACGCTGTTGAAATTTGGCGTGGCAGACGATTAGCAGGATATATTACATGCATGATATCAATTATACTGATTATATCCTATATTCTATTTGTTATATAAATGCTTTCTGTATATGGGTATTTATTTAAAAAAGTATTTAAGTATATTTTTCAGCTTTCTAATACCCATAGTAAGCTTAGTTTGGAACTAGATGGCGTTGTGTCCTTCGTCCAAGAATATTTATTTACTCTATTCTAATGTAGACTACTCTATCTGTTTTAAGACATAAATTGTGGTCTATACCTGAAAAAATACTGTAGGCGAAAAAACTGAATGTGTCATTAGATTTCAATGTTACAACTTCCTCTTTAGCTGTCGGCTATCTAGTGCAAAGTTCCTCGTCTCTTTTGTCTATATTAATCTATTAGAATCTTAACTGTTCATTTACGTTCACATTCTTTCACGTCATATTAGTAAACAGTTTTTTTTTTTACTTTTTCTAATGCAAGCATGTACCGTCAGGAATATAGATAATATTTTAAATAAAATGATATTAATATTTCAAATCCTAATACGAGTAATTTGACCTTGACTGGAAAATTTTGACTGCATCGGTTCAATTTTCAGGTCTAAAAGTTACAGGGCACAGCGGATAATCCGCTCAAATCGGAGCAGCCCGTCTGGGGAAGGACCTCCACCTTACAGAACATCGTAGCCAAATAGCATTGGTCTCGGCCATGTTGTGTTCCTACGGTGAGTAAGGTCTCCAGAGCTCCACTTGGGGGGGTTGGGAGGGTTCGCAACACGTGAGTGATACCCCCGGTATTGTTTACGTCTATAGGCTATGGTGACGGCTTACCATCAGGCCGACCGTATACTTGTTTGCCACCTGTGTGGTATAAAAAAAAATAAAAAAAAGTTACCAGTCATATTACTAGTCTCAAAACACGTTATTATACAGTAAGTAGTGTATGTACTTTGATACTCTAACATAATAACATTGCTAAACTCAGTAGTCAAGATATCCAACTTACAAGCAATATTTCCCGCTTTCAGTATTCAAATTTGAAGAGTGGTATTGCGCGGATTAATATCACATAAATAAATATTTACAACGTGCGATAAAATATTGATGGATCCAGTCCACTGAGCATGATCGGAAATGTCGTGTAGAATGAACTATGGTATCGGACTAGACTGAGTCGCCTGGCTCTGAATAATAAGCTTGAAGATCTATCACAAAATGGGTCTCGGCACACCTTCACAGCAAGAAACCATTTTACTATGAATGGAACTATTATTTCGCCTGTGAACAGTAAATAATGTTTATTTGATCGCAATAATTTTAGCCATATTATGTAGGTCTCACAGCTACCATTTGTTATTTGAATTAGTGCACACATAAAAGCGTTTATGGTTTCATAATTCATATCTATCTGATACTATAAAACGAAAATTTGGATAGACATTAAATTATTTATTTATGCAAATTATGTAATGGACACAATATAATCACTACGACAATATTTTTTTATGATAATTAAATTAAATAGTTCCAAAATTAATCAAATTTATTCCTAGACACTTGATATATATATGTAGGTCTCACGCCCACCGAATTAGTATTTTTAGAGAATTTTGGTCAGGAGAAATTACTGTAACACGACATTTTGATTTAGTATAATGAGACGATACCATCTCAATTCAACATTCAACCGTTTTGGGCTATAAACGTTAAAAAAAATTAACCTAGAAACATAAAATTATAAATTCCTTAACTTTGAGGAACCCATCGTGTTTTATTACAGAAATATCCTTTTTTGTACTTAATGAATGTACCGTTATAATCTACAGAATGCGTGGAAGTTCCGAAGATTAAAGGTGGTCGTTCATTATGAATATTATGCCGGCGTTAAAATCTGTGTCACTAACACTTAGAGATATCCATCGGGTTTATTAATGTACAACGTTTAATAAAGCCAACAAAAAACGAATAAAAGAGTCGAAGTAATATCCGTCTTGAGGAGAGGTGCGAAGGAGAGCGGTCAAGATTATATACAGTGTGTTACTAGTGCGCGGTTCTTATGACGAATGGTGATTGCTTGATAATGCATTGTAAATTGCTCAGAAGAAGAGCTAAAAAATGGCAAACAATTGTTTCGTTAAATGTTTAACCCTATAGTTGGCAAAGATTTTTTTGGTAAATATTTGTAATTTGGACCATAAATATTGGATTAAGGATGAGTCAAAAACATAAAAAAATTAAAAAAAAAATTCTTAAGTATATAGTTTTGGAAATATAGCATGTATTTTTATGTGCACGTTGCCAGCTTTGTAGAGTTCCACTATCAAAAAAGCGTGTGCATTTGAAGACACATTGCCAGCTTAGTAAATCTTTTATTTTTGTGAATTAATGGTATAATATTTATGAAACTGCTTTATGTTTTTGCATATTTTGTAAAAAAATATATTTGTTCTAGTCAATATAGACAAGGACTTCGAAGATCCTGGCCTTAGTACCTAAGTCTGGTCTGGTCTTAACCGTAACTTTGAAGATTCAAATGTAAATTCAACTCCTCCGTCACTAGGTTCTTCGTTCGAAAACCTACATTTATTGTCAGATAGTGAAGAAGATATTGTTTGTATGACAAATGTCATAACTTCTTCAGCGTTAGAATTGAATGCTAACTCAAGCCATCAAGTATCTTCTCCTTATTCTTCGGTTCCAAACTCACCGTCTATACTAGCTACTGTTACTTCACCAATTGTACCAGATGATCAAATACAGCAAACCAAACATCAAACTTCATTACCTACAAACACCTTGATACCAGCTTTCAACGTCCCACAATTTTTACCTTTAGCAAGTGCAAGTCATAGTAGGTATTGCATCTTCATCTAGTGGAACACGATCAAAGAAAAAAAACAACTGTAGTTGTAAAAAAGAAGCTTACCGAAATGGACTTCCATTTCGTATCCAATCGTGTGACACGTAAAAGCTTCTTTTTTACAACTACAGTTGTTTTTTTTTTCTTTGATCGTGTTCCACTAGATGGAGATGCAATACTATGACTTGCAAGTGCAAGAAAAGATTTTTAGGAAGAGCAGACATTGAAGATAAAACTTTCTCACCAACTCAGCAAACAAAATCTCCATTAGAATACTTTCGAATGTTTTTGACGTAGAATAATCAGTATAACATATTTTCTATATCCATCAATATTTGAATCGCCATGAAGTCTCTAATTTCATCCGTTGTAACATTGAGTGACGTGCCTTTTGCTTGCGTGTGGTACAAATTAGTTTGATGCACAATCAACTCTACAAGGCTGTCGTCAAAAAACATTCGAAAGTATTCTAACGGAGATTTTGTTTGCTGAGTTTGTGAGAAAGTATCTATCTTCAATGTCTGCTCTTCCTAAAAATCTTTTTTTGCAAGTCCATTTCGTGTCCAATCGTGTGACACGTAAAAGCTTCTTTTTTACAACTACAGTTGTTTTTTTCTTTGATCGTGTTCCACTAGATGGAGATGCAATACTATGACTTGCACTTGCTAAAGGTGAAAATTGTGGGACGTTGAAAGCTGGTAACAAGGTGTTTGTAGGTAATGGGGTTTGATGTTTGGTTTGCTGTAATCATCTGGTACAATTGGTGAAGTAACAGTAGCTAGTATAGACGGTGAGTTTGGAACCGAAGAATAAGGAGAAGATACTTGATGGCTTGAGTAAGCATTCAACTCTAACGCTGAAGAAGTTATGGCATTTGTCATACAAACAATATCTTCACTATCTGACAATAAATGTAGGTTTTCGAACGAAGAACCTAGTGACGGAGGAGTTAAACTTACATTTGAATCTTCAAAGTTACGGTTAAGCATAGTAACTCTGGCGTAGTTAAACTCATCTTGCGAAGAATCCTATCATCAATGTCGGAACCAGGACCAGACTTAGGTGCTAAAGCCAGAATCTTCGAAGCCCTTGTGGTAGACTAAAACAAACATTTTTTTTTTACAAAATATGCAAAAACATAAACCAATTTCATAAATATTATACCATTAATTCACAAAAATAAAAGCTTTACTAAGCTGGCAATGTGTCTTCAAATGCACACGATAAAATTCAGGTAATACTGTTGATGAGTTGGCAAAGTGCATTTCTAGATACATGCAAAATGACACTGAAAAAAAACTGATAAAACTGATTTGATTAGGCAAAATACATTATTTATTCAAAAGATTGTATATTCAGGTAACTGTTTAGATATAATTCTTTTCGATTTTATTGATAAATTATAGGATTTCAATCGATTTTTACGTTGTATGTGGTAGACGCCTGCGCACTATTCGCCATCTTGCGTTCTACTGAGCGCTTTAGTGTTGCCAGTGTCCATAATTCATTTTCCTACTAAAATATGTCTAATACACTACGCGACGGGAATGAAACAAAATTGAGAATCTTCTTGGATTTCGCACACGATTTAAAAAAAAAAGGTGTGCATTCAGGTACGCATTGTCAAGTATAGGGTTAACAAAATATATATTACTCCCTGCGGATAATACGAACTTTTTTACTTGTAGAAAATAAGTTGCAAGAACCGAAATAACCCGCTTATGGTAACTGACAAGTATGAAATCATCAGTTGTGCCAAATAGGGAATACTGTGTTGTTAACAACCTAAAAATAAATTACTCGTAAACTGGAAACACTGCCATCCTTAACTTAAAGATGTAGTCGCTTAGCAACAGAATGGCATAGATAGGGATATCCAAATACATGTAGGTATTGTAAGGTACTTTATACAATTTACAATACAACAGTATTCCAAAGGTTGCGATTGTTAGATATTTATGTTGAACTTAGATTGAATATAAAATCCATTGAGAGCCTAACATGACAGAATACCTCCATGTCAGCAACACACTGTACATTGAAATTATCGATTTCATACGATTTATCGTATATGTTGGGATTCTGGATCAACTAGTACATATCATTTCAAGAATGGAAGCTGTTTGTATGTGGTTTTGATTGTCGGTGACCGCTCTAAAGCCTTACATCGTACCTATGCGGAGCAAGGGTCCTCATAAACAAGAATTAGCGTCGGGTTTGTTCAGCTCGTTTACACATACCGCTGCTGGTCGCGTATAACGAGCTACTCGACTGAGTACCGATATGGGCAAAGAGCAGGAAGCTGTGTAAACAATGAACAAATCGGCCAGAGAGATATTACAATTGTTCAATTATTTTTATTAGCGAATTCCTAGTGCCTACGCTTAATCCATACTAAACCTTGAAATGGAATTTAGGATCAAAAATGTAAACAGAAATGATACCCACTACAATAAAATAAATTGTCCACGGTAGTTTTCGATAACACTCCCTGGTATGTCACTTTGGCAATGACATTTGTTTGTTTACATTTTTGATCTTAAATTCCATTTCAAGGTATAATATGATGTACCGGCTGGTACTGTTGCCGCCATCAAGCGCGCAGCCCTAGTTTGACAACTGAGATCAACTATTTTGTTTGACAACTGAGATTTGAGGACAATTCTTTTTGAAGAAAATAACAAACATTACGTCCTCGCTGGTTGCCGCACAGTAAACTTGTTAACTTGTCATTAGAATTATTCATGTAGTCCACCTAGAGCGATGTAGGAATGAGATGAGCATTAAATAGTGTGTATTATAATTCATAATGTCAATTAAAAAAAAAACAAAGGCGGCAGCGCGTGTTGCACATGTGCGTGTTGCATTGCACATGTGCACATTATGAAAAATATTATAAGACGATTTATTACTCTAATTTGGATGAAAAGTTAATTGCTAGATTAAAGCCGTGCCCGAACACTGTGTGACAAATATTACCCTGTTTGATTACCACCAGAATGTATTGTCTAAAGTATTTAATTAACTGGAGAAGCCACCAATAGACCTAAAATGACCACTGATCAAATGTTACATAAAACTGCATGCGAAGAGACAAGGTGATAGAAATATCGCATTTATTTCCACACTTCGCTGTAACTAAGTCAATATAATGTGTGTGCTTACTTCTGTCGGTTTAATAGACCAACAGAGTAGAGTACAACCAACGAACGATGATGTTACAACTGTCGTTAACAGCTAATTTGTATTAAACTACACACTAAAAAAATAATGACTTACTTTAATTAAATTGTCCCGGGATATTAACTACTTTATTAAGTTCGGAATTTAAACGAGTCAAATAAGATATAAATGGTTTTGCGATATATCCCCATAGGGCATCTATTAATACAGAAGTTAATATTATTAAGAGAGCAAAAACTGTTATAAAAAACGGTGAACCGGATTTAGACACATGTTAAATCGTCTCATTCTGCGTGAAATTACAATTATCAGCTTGTGGATAAAATGAGTAATATAGGCAACAAATAAAAAATTGCAGATAATAATAAACCTAATTATCAAATCATGTTATTTTTTAGGGTTCCGTAGTAAACTACAAGGAACCCTTATAGTTTCGCCATGTCCGTCTGTCCGTCCGCGGTCTAGTGCCTAGACGCTTGATGCTAGAAAGCTGTAATTTTGTATGTATACTCATATTAACAATGCTAATAAAGTGGTAGAATAAAATTTTCAAAAAATTTTTTGATTGATCCGTTTGCGAATTATTTACATTTAACGTGTGAATTTTCGTTTTGCACGGTGCCCCCCTCCCCTCTATCTCCGAAAGTGTTGAGTTTAGAAATTTGAAAAAAATCATGGTAGTAGTCCATATAGTGAACCTAATCTTTGACGAAAACGTACAAATGTCATAGAAAATCAGCAACAGCACTCATCTGCAATGCAAGAAATGCATAGCCAATACGGAACCCTACATTGTGCGTGGCCCGACACGTACTCGCCCGATTTTTTTATGTCATACGATCGATTGACAAGCCAGCGACGACTCCAGAAATAAGTTATTATTGCTTTAGAACATCAATTTGATAACACCATGGGCAAAATACGGGCACATAAGTACAGAACTTACTATAAAATTCATAAACAATGAAAGCATCGAATATTTGTCCTCTAACGAAAATATTAAACATGTTGAGATACAACTTTGCCTTTAGAAAACGACTGTACTTTCAAATAGGTCAAGGTTCGAGTCGATGCATATCTGATGGAAAATGCGTCGTGTATTATCGTTAGTATGCTTGACACACTAGTGTAAGTAGATCGGTCTAATGTGAAACGTTGAATATTTTATTATGAACTGGCGCCTCGTCCCAGCTTCACGCGGATTTTTGGAAGGATCCTTATTTTAGAAAAGATATATATGTATTTTTTAAACATATAATGTCACCCGCGGATAGTGTAGCGATGAAAAAATTTTTCAAATTGGTCCAGTAGTTTTTTTATTTTATTCCTTACAAACAAACATATAAGTCTACTCTTTATAATATTATTGTTTGACTTATGGCGGGGGCACTTCCGTGCTTCGAGATTATAGATTTCATTAGTCTGGCGATACTTGTAGTTTTCTTGATTTGATTCGAAACTTCATAATACAATTGCTTTGTTCGGTGACATGTTGCCCAATAGATCTATCCAGTAATATCAAGAAAATGTCAACGGTCGTTATTCGTTGTTGTCGTTGTTGCCTTTCCACAACAAAAAGCATGCACAATAATGTTCACGATTAGTTGGGCTGACATGTGTACATCGTCAGGGATACTGCAACATGCTTTTACACATTTCTGAAAACAATGCATGCCTCAAAACCGAGATACACGAAAAATACGCTATAGAACTGATGGAAATCCCTTCAAAATGTATTTGTATACTTTCATTTGTATAGATATTTCAAAAGCAAATTAAATTGCGGCTTTCTCGAATTTGCATGAAAAACTTGTCTCACACTGTAACGGGAATGTTAATTTTGTTCTATATTAATATTTTCTAATATCAATCACCCCCTTTCTTATTTATTTCCTTTTGATTTCCTGCTTGATGAAGCTTACCATAAACTGTTTCAGCACTTCATTTATGTTCTCTTAAATAAAAAATCTATGCCGTATTTTAATAATTAATATCGTTACTTACTATTTACTAATACATAACAATAATAATTAATAGGCTGAGGTTGAGGAGTTCGATGGCTTTGAAAAAAAAAAAAATATATATATAGTAAAGTTATCATAGTAAATAATCGGATCAAAAGCAAATAAATCGAAATGTGAACTCCTCATGACCAAATCCGCGGACATCGGCCAGCGCATAAATAAACCCGACAGCATTCTTCCATCGCACATTCCAAAAACAAAACCCCAACAATCGTGACTTAAGAATGTGTGAATGCATTTAATTGGCTGCTAAAATGATTAGTGTTGTGTGCACGCGAGAACGTAGTTAATAGAAATAATAAGTTAACCTAATGAATTTAACGTTATGTTCACGAGAGAAAAATGATTAATGACCATACGTCTACATCACCAAAGTTTCGGAATCAATGTTTGGCGCAAACTACGTTTGAATAACAGTTTTCTAGAAGATAAATCCGAGATACGAATATGCGATAAGCAAGATCATAAATCTCAACTATTTCGACGACAACAATAGGCCTAGTGTATACTGGGAGGCACTATGATTAAATATTTGTGACTGAGCCCGGCCGACCACTACGGCTGGGGTGTCGTGTACCGCTCCGGGCAACAATACTGGTCTGGTACCCACTACGCATCATACTGGGGTGACTCGTGTATCTTATGTGAACATTTTCCGTATTAAATTGCCAGGAGGTTGTTGTTGCGAGCCCAACAGCACTGTTATATACAAATGGAAAGTTCAATTAAACTGAGAGTTTATTAAGGGCTTTTACGAAACCGATATTGGTAATGAAATAAGGTTTGGTTCATATTATTTTCCGTTACGGAAAACGAGTTCGATCCATTGAAAATCGGTAATTAACAGACATTTGTCATGCATTGCGTGTGGAACGTTTTTGAATGGAAAGCTATTCATTAGAAAATTACTGTCACTTTTAAGGAAGTGTGAGTATCGACATACCAGACAAGATGGCATCTTTAGAATCGGTATAGTACAAATAACGTACTAGTAGAATAACATTTTAGTAATGCTTATTTGTTATAATAGTTTAGACCTCTCATCTGTTATTTTATAACAGATTCTAGTGTTCTAAATATTCTACTGCTTAGGTCGATATTTGATACTAGTCTGTCCCGTAAACTGGATGTGAAATTAAGAAATGCGTGTCTGCGATTGGATGAATGAGGCTTAATTCATATGTCTACTAATTGTTAAACATGATTTTAAATTTTTCGATACTAAATAATATTTTCGTAATGTAATAAACATTTTATTTATTGTTGATACAAAAAGAACACTTCTTGAAATAAGTATAACTGAAATTTCTACACGTTATACATAGAGAATTTCTCTTGTATTGTTATCACAGTTGCTGGGTCACGTACGCGTTCCTAATCACGTGAAATGTGATAAGTACTGCGTCTGTCACAGTATATGGCACGGCCGCTCGTAGCAATCGTTCAGTTGTTCTCTGAATGGACTTTACACACCGAAATCGCCATGTCCACATGTGTCGACGACTTGGAGATCGAAGTCGGCGGTGCAGAAGTCAGCTACGAAATGTATTTTATATACGTAACTCGTCATATTACTATTACTGACGTATCCCTAGACAATGGGAGAGATCGGCGGGGGATCGCGCGTAGGGGGTGAATAAAGTTGTTTGTAGGGTTGCGGAGTATCGCCAGTTCCCACGACGCCGCCACTCATATGGTGAAAGAGGTAGTAATCAGGTTTTTAGTCGACATGTCCCTCAAGTGTCGTTAGGAGGGCCCGTCAGACCCCCGCCGCTTCCCCAAGCGGCTGGACATGCTGTAATGCATTCATCATCATCATCATCATCATAACCCTCTAGTGGGTGTGGTTTCCGCACTTAGTCCTGTACTGGACCATTGTACGTGAGCCGTGGGGCTGTCATTCATTCTGTAATGCATTTTCCTGACTTAAAACAAAAAAGAAGCTAATCAAGTTGTCTACACGGCGGTGTCAATAGGCTGTAAGATTTTAGGGAGACCCCTTAAAATCTTACTTAAAAGAATGAGAAAAGTTCGTATCTTTTTGCTCTTGAAAATTTTCGAGACCGGATCACTTCGTCGTACTTTCAAGTGTGATCCTTGAGTTAGGATTTCATATATAAACGAAAATTATGTAGATAACTAATCTACACCTGTATAACATCATTGTGTAGAGCCCTTTAATTTTGCTTGCTGGCCGCACGCTGTGTTGGTCTTGCACAGCTATAGGGCGGATGTGCGCTGTACAGATAACATTCAAATGCCGAGGGCGAGCATCACGTGGCCACGTCGACAGCGGTGCTCTATTGTACATTTCCGCAATCGTCAAACCCTGTACGTGGTTAGTTAATTCATGTTTAATAAGCATGATCAAATATTGGTTGAACAATCCTTTGATCTTACTGATTAATAATCTGTATTATGTAAAACCAGCGCCCCGTCCCAGCTCCGCAAAGGTTTTTGTAAGGGTTCCTATTTAAAAAAAAGCATATGCCACCCGAGGATAGCGATTTTTTTAAATCGGTCCAGTGGTTTTGGAGTTTATTCGTTACAAACAAAACTACATAATCTCTTCTTTTTATATTAATAGTATAGATAAATGCAACATCATGACTCATTTGACCAATATCCAGTCTAAAATTCTTGAAACTAGAGAGCTAAAATTTTTCACAGATGTTATGATGTAGACACAGAATAATGTAGATGCAGACTAAGTTGCACGGATTCGGTAAGTATACATCAGCGAGCTGACGGTGGTTCCCGCGACATCTCGGGTCTGTTCTGTTTATCTTTAGACAAAATGGAGGTGTTAAGACAATTGATTTTTTGAGAGCAGTGTTTTGAGTTCATTCATTCAAGGTTGCAGACTGTACAGTCAGCGGTAAAAACATTTTAGTACCTTGCTTGTCACTCTTGTACGTATATCATATGTTACTGAAAACTTTTGAGTGAATATGTCAACAATGTTATAGTGACAAAATACTAAAATTATAACACAATTATGCCGCTGACTGTACTGAAAAGTTAGTGTGTATCAACTTAATAAACATACCTATATCTATAAAACAAAAAAAAATTCACGAGTTACGTGGAGTTTGACAAAAATCTTTAACAATTTATACATGACCTAACTCACGCTTCGCGCAATAAAACCTTATATTAAACGTTCGTTAATTAGAGCAAGAAATGCTTTATTCTTATCTGGCCATTTAAGATGTTACGATACGTGAAACAAAATGTACATGTATATTATTAGCTGATGCATTTTGCGACGCGTTTAAACTTTTAGCCGACCATAGAGGGTAAAACATGCAATGATAACTTAGATAAGGCAACCGCAATAATTTATTTCTGTTTTCAAGAGAATTTATTAAACCGATTACGAAGGAAAGATCAGGGTTACAGTTTTACAATTTTGTTAGTGGAGTTTGTTTAATAAATTATGTGAGAAGTGGCGTGTTTAAACCAAATCAGTCACCGAATAAGGCGATCGCATTCGACTTAACCGAATTCATGTATCGAACTGGGCTGTTTGCATTAACGTAAACGACGTACCGTATACAAAACAGTATTCAGTAAAGAATGATAAAATAACGTACCTAAACGTAACAATCCAATTTCGATACAGAGGAATGACTTTCAAGAGTAAACTCTCTTAAGATGGGTTATCCATTCAACAGTGCTCGAAGTGTGGCGATGATTGCTTACCATAAGTTGACCCGTTGATACGTTAGTCACCGTTTAATATAAAATAATACAAGTTCTCTCATCCCTTTAATGTAAGTATACGTAACGTTACTAGCTCGCGGTTAAACACGCTTATGAAATGCGAAACAATAGCTGTGCAAAGGGAAAGCAATCTTTATTGCTCATCTTACTTTACTTCGATATTGTAGTTCTGTTCAAATTGATTTTAACCGAAGAAGATAAGACTTTTATGTTGCAACGGTATATCTGAACGCAAATGCTAGAAAACCGTAGTAATGTTTGTTCAATATTGAATTAGAGTCGGTTTTAGATACACTCGTAAACATATAATAATATATACAATGTCGAACAACTTAACGGTTCAAACTATCAAAATTAATAACATTTTAGTTGAAATGTAACATTCAACGCCAACGCGATTGTGATAGCTGGCTTTAAAAGATCAATTTCCTCCTATCGGCTCCATACGTATCCTCAATACTTTAGCAAAATGTATAAGTACTCTTTCTGATGCGGACGTCAGCTAATGTTATCGGAACTGGGATCTGACCGTTGGAAAAGCCGAAAAGTATTCAGGAAACAGAACGTCTGAATGCAGATGCGCCGCGTAGTACCATCGTCAAACCTTATTCTAGGCAAAACCAATTCTAATGTATAGGAAACCGGATAGCGCGAGGACGTAGGATTAAGGAAGGTTTCAGTATGTTCTAGAATAAAAAAAAATAAAAGCCGGCGTGAATGAAGCACAACGCTAAATGAAATGCAGCGGTCGGTATGGGAAAGAGAAATTTGCAATAGTCAGCTCGAGCCAATGCTGACCTCACGATTTCAATTGTCCATGCGAAATGTTACAGGGAACTAAACGATGTCACGAACAAGACAATTCTAGTTTTATATTCAAGGTCAGATATGTGTTTGCCGACACTTATTAGATGTCGTAGGGTCAGCCCTAGGTCGAACGGTATTTATGTGGGATGATCCCATTAAAAAGTTATACTTAGGGAAATAGATTTCGTGACAAGATCGTGAGAAGAGCAGAGAGCTACTTTATGTCTGCAGAGTGTACATTAACAAAACGATATAAAGGACGTTGTTGCGCCAAGAGGATCTATAAAAGTACTCTATACAGATGAACATTTAAATGAGAACTTGATGAACCTGCGAGCTCGCCTTAGACGTGGGAATTTAAATAAATTGTATTAATATAATTTAATATGAGATATGATTTGAAATTTGGCAGATAAATTATTAATAATATAGTACATAACACATGGAGTAGTTTCAGTAGCAATTGTAGTTAAGCATGGAAGAAACAACATTCACGCAAGCGAAGTCAAAATCACAGCAAATCCTACTAATATTATAAAGGCGAAAGTTATCTGTATGTTTGTTACTTTTATGATATTTGGTATGTAGGTAGCTCACACCTTGGATACACATACGGTACTTTTTATCCCGAAAAGTACGCGATTCCCGAGGATCAAAAGTCTGACATAGATGGCGCTGTTGTGTATAAATAAATACACGCAAATGAAGTTGCGCGGGTTTCACTAGTACTATAAATTCTTAACATTCAAATTATATCATAATTGTTCCCGCAGACTTGTAGACAATCCGTTCATTCGCTGTTTTTGAACACTTAACAGATGATACAATCAAACGAGAATGCTAAGAAATAGAAGAAAATATTCAATTAGAATGTAAACGAGATCTGAGCTAAACCGGCTGCCTTCCACACCGTGTCAGGCTGTAGTGGATGTCTTGAATCCAACGAGAACGTTAAAACCCAATGAAACGACTATTAATCTCTCTTAAACGTAGAGGTAAACTATTCATCACAGAGATACAGACAAGTAGACAGTAAAACTTGATAACTCTGATAATGGTAAGAGTTAAAAGAATCCTAACGTTAAGTTACTTTTTATATATAAACGTTGAAAGACAATTCACATTCAAATCACTTTATATTGAAAACAAATTCCATAATATTTGAAAACCATGACACAGCGGGTACTACTGCGGCATGGAAAACGAAACTGAATTAAGATGATATTGTAATTATGCTCTAATAGAATACAGATTTTGAGTCCATTCATAATTCAGTCTCGATTGGATCTCTGGACAGTATCTTTCTCCGTGTAAAATAATTAAGATAATAAGGGCACAGAATGCAGCAATAAACAAGACTAATTTTCCAGCTATCGATTTTGCTCAACGGGCACATAAATAATTAAATTTATTATTCATTGAAGTTGATGATTATCGCTCACCATTTATTACTACCTGATTGAAGATAAATACAACTAATGGAGCGGCTACCATACGTTACATTTGGTTTAAAACCTAAATAACTTTGACTACTAGTATAGTTTATTTGATACTTGGTATTGGTAATAGTGGTGGTGACCTACATGGTTACGTCTTTACTAACTCAAAATTCTTTTGATTGTACTGTAAGAATTGAAATTGCGATCAAACATAACGACGCTATACATAACAGTTATGTTCACATAAATATTGTGATTTTTCCTAGCGTTATTAATTTCGTGATCATTAGTATCAGCGGGGTCCGTTACAAAAGCCTAAGTCGGTGATTAATTGTTAATAATTTGACGATGATACAGGTTTTTACATAAAACAGCCTTATTCTCAAAACCTACAGGCAAGTCACTATTCGGTACAAAATTTTCACTTTTAATATAAAAAGGTTTACTTAAAATTTAATTTAAAGATCAAAAATAAACTTAATAGTTATCTATCGAATACTATTTCTTTGGTGAGGACTAAAATAAGAAGCTCTAAATATAAAGTCACGGATTTTGAATCTTTAAGGATATTAGCGTTAAAGTTATGGCTTTGTTGTCCTCCTTTAATATATTACGTACGTGACAATTTAAATATGGCGTCGTCTTAAATAAATGTACCATTCGAGGCTTTCATACCGGAAAATCTTGCGCTGGGACTCTTGCGATATCAATCGCAGCCTACGCCGAAGTGTTAGTTATTTCATATATTAGCCACAAGTCTACTAGTTCTCCCTTAAACTTTATATCTGCAACCATAACTTAAACTCCGAGTACCAGCAATGAATTAATCTGAGGCGAAATCTTTGCTTCTGAATAAGTCACTGAATATAAAGCTACATTCACACTTATGTCGTATGTCAAGTAAATAGTGCTCTTGATGTCAAAGTATAAAATTTACAATAAAATAGAGTAGATACTTAACCAAAAGGTGGCACAAACCTGGGGAAAGAGGTGACGGTCGTCCAGTAGGCAGATGTCTCGAAGATATAATATAGTTAAAGTCCTACTTAGATGAGAATGGCATAGGACCGAGAAAGCTGGCATGATGAAATGGCATTTTCAAAAAAGGCCGAGATGATGAATACTTACGTATGCTCCTTCAGTGTTGTTTCTAACCGTCCCGTGTAAGTGTTCCATACAAAAACGGCGCCGTCAGCCGACCCTACCGCGATCAACCGGCCCCCAGGACCAAAAGCTGCTCGCGACCAGTCACAACCCACCTTAAATGCGTCGTGGCTGAAATAGATAAATGGTTTTAGTCTGGAATTTTTGAGTGGGGAAATTTAATGTCTAGCTCTTTTTTCCTTTCTTGTTAAAACTTTCTACATGCAGAAATTGCTAAGATGTTGCCACATTCGACAAAACGAAAAAAATATTTCAGCATTTTATCATGTTAGATATCAATGTTAGGTCGACTAATACTTTCATTGCTATTAATCCACAGCAACTACTATTTTCATACATATTCGTACAGTTTTGTGCTGCATTTAAGCCCAAAACACACAAAAGACATAAATTGAGGTTTATTTAAATTACCTATTTCCCGCCCACCGCTCAGTTTGCACTCGTCCTCCATATGTTTATTGCTTTAAACTTTTACATTTATAGTAATAGCAAGATCCTTTGTATCCATATAACTCAATGAGAACACATAAATTATTGAAGCATGTTACCTGAAAGAGCGTACAATAGTGTTCATCCGAAGGTCTATTAGTTGTATTGTGTCGTCCCGTACGCACGCCAGTAAATAGTTGCTGTCTGGAACAAAAATGGTGAAACTAAATCATAGGACAGTAGACAGAAATTAGCTTTCTTCAAAGTCACAATTACAAAGTATGGAAATTTATTCACAAAAATCTATTGTGATTATTAGTATAAATGGGAAAATTAAAATTTAGGAGATGCTGTTCTCGTTACATTACAAGAACTAGGGCAGATCTTTAACTGGGGCACATTAAGAAATGTTTTGAAAAGGACCGCGGAAGTGCATGTCCGCAGTACGTAGGTTGCGAGCTGTGAGTGCCAACGGCATTCTGATGCCTGGCCATGTTCTCAGGCGGACATTTATTAATGACGTAGTAATATGGACTTGGATGACGTTGCGCGTGTCAAGCTGAACGAACACGCAAGTTATGCAACGAACTTGAACCAGTATTTCCATGGGTTTAATATTTTATTTGCCTGCTTCCAGGGCTTGTTAATTCTGTTGTCATTAGACAAATGTCCTTAAGACAAGTTCTTATTTTTATTTTTATGGAAGAGCATACGGGTCACCTGTGCTGTGAATGAAGATATGTTGAAATTGGCATATAAATAGTTCTAGTTATGGAAATATTGGCCAACAGACATATCTTTTGTCAATTTATACTACTACTACTAGCTTTTCCCCGTTGACAAAGATCTCGTTTGACAACAAAACAACCCATAGCGCGACTTGTGGCGCTATCTGTTGCGCCCTCTATAGTAGAAAAAATATTTTTCCATCGGAATGACATACTTTCAAAGTAGTCTATGTTGGGCTCTGTATCCCTAACACTATGTATGCAAATTTTCATAATGATCGGCTGCTTAGTCAAGCCGTGAACGAATAACAAACAAACAAACAAACTCACTTTCTCATTTATAATATTAATCAGGATTATAAAGAAACTGTGGGGTGGTGGAGGGTAATCTCTAGATCCACTGAACCGTCTTTGAAAATTCTTTTACCAATAGAAAGCCACGCTATTTGTGATTGACTGTATTATATTAACTCGAAAATGCCTACGAGGACAGAGCCGCCGGCAAATACATAAACAATTATAAAACAAACAGTTATAAGAAGCACTTTCTTTCACCAAAATTTTATGTAAAGTATGTATTAGGAATAAAAGAGCTACTGCTGTGTGTGACCATACCATAATTCGTATTTATATCTCGAGGCCCACGCGTTGGCATTCTATTAAAAGATCCATAATTTTATATTAAAAACCTACAATGTCCAAATAAGACTTACGCCTGACCAGGTAGGACTTTGGGTGGCCCACTTTCTATATTTGTGGTTCATACACAGCTGACGTTATATGAGAATTATACAGATTTTATATTAAACTTTATATTTATTTGGCGTTCAACGACATGAGCACATACGACGACCTAAATATTTATAGTAGGATTAACTAACTCTATATTCCTGCAGCCCAATAAGCAACAAATTATAGGGAGTTTATAATCCTTCAATAAAAGCTAAGAGCTGAATCCTATACTATTGTAATGTATTTATAAAAAGATTTTATTTAAGTCCTATTTATTTCTTTGGAGCGAAGAAAGTTAACGAGCCGGCATTTGAAAAATTAGTATTGAAATCAAGTTTATTTCTTTAAGTAAGATAACTTTGGTAATCTAAGTATTATTCATTGCTCATTAAGAAGCGAGAGGATGTCTCTAAGTTGTATCATTAACTCCGTTAAAGGTTTTAAATCATTAGCGTTTAACATTTACAAGGTAAGAGTGACAGCATTAGAGATACGGCTGCATACCCTCGACCGATATCGAGCTACGTGCTCAAGTCGGTGAAACATTATACATGAAGATTGAGCTTCCCGGGTTATTAATTAGTATGGTAGGTAGAATCTGTACTCCAGCGACGGTCGGTGGTGACATAGACCAAAGCCCATTCCCAGAACACCAGATGATCGATAGCTCCGTTGTATCTGTACCAACCGTGATCGCTAACTGTGAACCGTCTTCCGATTCATTCGCCGATCGACCTGCGACGAAATCGACGTGATTTAATCAGTTTCCAAGACGTCCCGACACACCGATTGATTGAAGGTATCAATCTCAGTTTCGTGAGCTATACAGACCGTTACTAACAAAAAAGGGATTGAAACGCGCGCGCGTAACGGAAATGGGCATGGGGCTCCGGGCAGCCGTCACGTTGCTGCATTTACTGACACAAATACCAACACTAATATGCTATGCATTCAATTACAAGTTAATATTCATCTCAGCTTTATCCGAATTAACAGATCTCATAACTGTGTTTATGTTTAGACATCAAAACTGTCAATAAAAACGGGAATCATTTATCTATTAGTTGATATCTCTTTAGTAACAAGGCAGCTATAAAGTGAACATAAGTACTTAGGAAATTGATTGTCGCTACTTTGTTGTTAAAACGTTTTATATAACATATATTTTATGCGAGTTAAATACCCAGGACGAGGTGAACGAACGTGCGAAACCGCAGTGTTTATGATTTGCAAAAATGCTGATTTTGTTTTGAGCACTCACTCGGAAAATAGATCAACGAGTGGGGTATTCTAATGTCTTTCTCGCCGCACATTATAGCGAAATTACATAAACAAAATTATAATGTACATGAATATTTTTCTATGGCACAACATGGGGAGTTTCCATACAATAGCCCAACGAGTGAATTACAAAATGATTTTCATTACGATTGAATGAATTTAATGATTAACATCTGGAATGTCGTCCATGGATGCACAAGAATGTGATGTTAAGTGTTTATCTTTATGAAAGGTGTTAGATATGATCAGGCGTACCTCAGCTTCGATGTTATGTCGCAAGACTTTCCCGTGACCCTGTCTAACCCCGACTAAGGGGATGTATAGGGCACTCTCACAGCCTTCGTTGTTTCCCGAGCGACCAGCTATGCGATAACATATTTTCTTGAACATATATGCCTAGGCAAAGTATCGCCTTGGATGGGGAAGTCAGAAAAGTATAACGTTTTTCCCTTCATGAACATTACAAGCTCTTAATAAATCTATACAGATATTATGAAGTTGAATAGTTCGTATGATGGCACTAAAAACGTACCTCTACTAAGGTCGAGTGAGGTAACTTTTCCCTGTAGCATGATGTGGTTGGCTGACATTTCTGTGCGTAT
This sequence comes from Endotricha flammealis, assembly GCA_905163395.2. Classification (NCBI taxonomy): domain Eukaryota; kingdom Metazoa; phylum Arthropoda; class Insecta; order Lepidoptera; family Pyralidae; genus Endotricha; species Endotricha flammealis. The sequence goes on along the minus strand of LR990860.1, from coordinate 7,678,296 downwards.
ATCCCAGAAGCGTATGCTCTTGTCGAAGTGGCCAGAGATGATCGTGGAGCCGGCACCGTCTGACGTCACCAGATCATTGCACGAAGATCCTGCGAACTTTGTTTCTGTACCTGTTGAAAGCGAAACAAGTTATTTCGACTATAAAAATTTATGAGAAAATAATAAATGTTTAATTAAAAATCAAAACCACTTAATAAAATGTGATCAATAAGAAACACAGAACGATGCTCTACCAAACAACTTTAGGGGAAAGGAAATGACTTTGTGTGGTATGGTAGCGCAATATAAATAGATTTATAATGAAATAAGTGTTTTGAAATCAAAAAGTAGTCATAAAAAGTAGCGTATCCTGTGGAGGTTATTAGCCCTTGACAAGTTATACTCAGTTATACTATGTAAAACCATTCAATTAAGCTAATTAGCATAAAATAATAGGATTTCTTGGTAATAAAACTATCCCAAAGAGTCGCCTCTGTCCCGTTTGTCGCCAGACATTTAAAATTAATATTAACATAAATTGGTAATTAATTCTAACCAGATATTCAAAATTATCTAGCTTATACTATTCTCGATTGCTTCCGCTGTACGCGTTTCAGATATGTGATATCTCATTAAATGGAATGTTGTATTTATTAATAGTATTACGATAATAAATATAATTCTACAAGGGCTTTAAAGTGTCAGATTTAATGCACCTAACTGCGTCTAATGACGAGGGTCACCTCTGTGATTGCTTTATGATATTTAGTATCAGAAATAACTAGAGAAATCTGTGAGAGTCAAATTTGATTGATGTCTCTAATCCCGTTTTAATGGTCTGAACCTTTATTATTTGTATACTAATATAATAAAATGGAGAAAAAAAAAACAATACACAAAATGGGAGTTCAATTCCTGAGGAAAGTTACGGTAATCACTATATTATCACTCTATGACAACCAAACATAATATATAGTAAATAACCAAGTATATTATATAGTAATTATTGAAATTAATATTATTTGTATCAGTCAGAGAGAGAGACGGATAATTCGAAACGTTTACGTTTGTAACAGACAGTAAAATAAACAAAATCATTAGATGTTTGTTAACTTACTTGTACCACAGAATAATAAATAGTACTACGTACTTGTACGCAAAGTAATCACATTCTCCCCAAGCGAAATCATCATCATCATATCAACCCATAATCATCTGTCTGCAGGGGTACGGATATTGATATCTCCGTATCAGAATAAATTAAAAGCTCATAGAATGTTCTACTTTATTGATTAAAAATGTGATTACTGTGAGTACAAGAAAAAATTGATCATTTGATTAATTTGCTTTCATGTTGAACAGTGAGTGAGTCCCACTCCAAACGTTACGTCCTGACGCTGACTGTACATGCACATTTATTTATTTGCCATTATAAAACCCGAGTAGTAGAATGGATTCAATAAATATGTTACAGAACAAACGGCGTGTGTTCGTCGGGATTAACAGGATGACGATAATCAGATAATCAGCCAATCATAAATCGATGAGATATTTTCTTTCTTACTAATAAATGTTTCTATTAGCCATAGATCAACTAGCGTTTGAATCAGTAATCAGCAGCAATACAGAGAGGCAATGAGCAAATGTAATCTTTTACGACATGAACAATAAATTCTAAAAGTGACTTAAATGAATTGTTTATGTACAACATTTATTTATTAATATTTTTATTTTAGTTCAAAAATACATATCGAATTAAAATAGGCTATCGTATAATAATGATAAAATACAAAAAAAAAAAACATAATTTTATAGTAACTACTTAGCTGAAATATCTTCATATGACACGTCTCTAATTATCTGTGCATAGGTACATTTTTGAGGGGCTTTAAATAATTAAAATTATTTGTTTGTAATACACAAACGAACTAAGACAATTAATATGGACAACTTATTTAACATATCCAGAATAATCCTTATAGAAACAAACTGTTCGAGACAATCTAAGGATTACGAATTTTAATAAAATTTGCCACGAGCAGAAAGATATCTACGCACAGACAATACATACATGTAGTTGCTCTATGTTATTAGTCCACGCATAAATTCTATACAACATGATTATATTTTACGTCTTGATTAGATAATTATAAACAATTTTAGTTTAAAATAGTTTGCACTTTGCTTTTAATAATCTACTGTAAATTTAATAATAGAGGGAGATAGGGCCTCAAGCGTCAATAATTATAATAAGTTTATGGATACAAATATCCGTGCTTGTACTACAGTGACTTGGTATAATGTGCTCTGACGAGATGGTGTTAGGTTTATTAGTGTTAACAGTTTATTTTTGTTAATTTTAAAATAAAAAGACTTTTAAAAAAGATAAGTGGATAGTACTGAACAATAATACATAGCTTAAAAAAGATTGCGAGCCGTAGGACTATCATAATTAGACATCAAATCCTTTGTCTGTAATTTTTCAGACAAATGTGGTTTTCATCGAATTTTTAACAGTTTATAAATAAAACCTACATCTTTTGTTTAGAATCAGGAAAACGCGTTATTGCATGTCCCGCCAATTGTAGGAGCGACGGAGGAATTTTGGACACTCCCATCGAGTGGGGTAAGCCACATTCTCCGCCCTAAAATGTGGCGGGGCTAGCAAAACGTGATACTTTCGCAACCCCGTCGGCGATTGTGATATGTACCTCCTATGATAGGACCTCCACCTGTTTACTTTTTCACAGTTCTACCATGACCGCTTAAAACAAACAAGAACGGCTTAGTAAGGGAGACAGCGCAATACATGACGTAAGGCCGTCTCGTTTACACAATCGTTTAAGGATAGTTATAAAAGGTCGTGGTACGGCCCCTGTTTACTTGGTTTACAATAAACAAAAAAGTTTAAAATATTAGAAAGGTCGAATGCAATTACAAGCGACGCTTGCAACACCAAATGCAACACGTGTGAGATGCTATAAAACTATTTCTTATATTAATTGCTGAATATATAACCGTGACGAATTTAGATAATAAAATATAAGTAAATTATAAAATCGTCAATTTGGAAAAAAACAAATTAAATTACTTGTAGGTACTGTTAAATGCATAATTGCATATATTTCTCAATGTGAACCATTATTTTTAAAATGGAAACAATTAGTTTAATCATTTTAAAAATGAAAATAGTTTGGAAAACGCAAATTTCGAGTAGGACCCTGTAGGATCCTATTAATTTGCTCAATTCGCAGTTACGTCGCTTACTTACTTTTATTAAAGATTTTCTTAGTTATAATATAAATTACATTAAGTATTATGGACATGCATTTTATTCAAATAAGTCTAAATAATGTGCATAAAAGTCAGCTTACTCACAACTTTTACTTTTGAGGTCCCATATTTTGAGCGTCCTATCGTGACTGCCTGTGATCACTTTCGTCAGCTCGCCCAGGAATTTTGCTGCCATCACCTTCCCGCTGTGGCCCGTCAGTGTGTGCTGCAAAAATATTACCCAATCAATAATCATATTAACATGAAAATATCCATATGAAAATTTATAATATGAATAGGACCGCAATCAGAGTAACAACAATTTTGTGATGAAAGTCGCTGAGCAATTTATCACTTCAAAAGTTGATTTTTCGTTTTTGGTATTAAATGAATATTAATTAATTGACTTATTAACGTTGAGTAATAAACTGTGCATGAATTTAGCGCATATTCCTCATTTCATTGCGTCATGATTCAACGAAAAGCGGAGACTACAGTTAGAAGCACAAATGAACATGAAAGAGACTGGTCAATAAAACTGAAGAGATGCTACTGGCAGCTACCGGCCGACATCGGAGCCATTTGCACGTGGCTCCCGGCGCGCCACGAACAACGATTATTGTCTTCGGTTTATGGCCTCGTGATCTGAGCAAACCGCTTCACCGTCTTGTCAAAATGATGGCTCACGAATCGAATCACTATATCCCACTATTTGCATTTAAAGAGCCTATTAATTAGACGACAGGCTGTGTGAACGAATCTGGCACTTTATTACAAACCGTTAAATACGCCATTTCCGATTCTAAACTAAATTTATCTAATACAAAATGATATAATAAAACAAATCCGACTCACACATACGATAAACTAATAAATATCAAATGTTGCTATTTACAAGCTGTATTACTTGTAATAATTAACAAACATTCCGACTGGGGCCCTGACGTCGCCGCAGCAGATTTATAACGCGAGTTTATGCTCAACATGACAGTCTTGTAGTTAAACAATCCCAGCACGCTCGAAATGTCTCCATAACTTTGTGGTAATGCCCGAGTGGACGTCTGACCCGCTCTCGCTGCTCTTAATTACAGACAAAACGCCCCGTTATCGGCCGGCGCAGCCGACAAGTTTCATTCCATTTATGTAAAATAAACAGTAACATAAACAAACACTAGGGACGCATAGCAAACAGCGCTATGCACTCTGCACTTGCGGTTGCATGTTTACTTATACAAATAGCTGCACTGAAAATCGGCGGCCATCATTTCCCGCCCGCCTAAGTGTCATTGCCGCCGCCGCCGCCCGAGACGCTGTGTCTGAGCACAGTCTGCAACCTCAGCGTGGTACCGTTTCCCGGTAGCCATCGCGAATTTGCTAGTCATGCCAAACCATTAGCTGTTATTATGGTAATTACAGTAATACTGACTCAATGCACAGAAATTCTACCACGTGCCACGAATTTGAGTTCATTAAAAACTTTAAAACGGTACTTAAATTGAGTTTAATTTTATAAAAGTTAATTTGTCTGAGGTAATAAATGATATCACTTTAACGTAATATAAGTAACTGCCTGTTGTGTAGTGGAAATGAGCGTGTTGAAGGTATTCGTCAATACATAATGTGTTGGTCAGACAATTTATTGCTTATTATAGCAATATTACCTGCTTCTGCATGGAGGTCTTTGCGAAAGTTACTCTCCCAAGCGCATTCGGCGCGGAGGAATTAATTAAATTAAAACCGCGAGGCGCCATTAGCCGAACAGTATTCCCAGTGATCGTACAACGGGACCTTATCATCGTTGTAAAATTTATAGTATAACGGCTAATTAAGTACCTACAGACATTTAGTGGAATCGTTCGTCACGAGTGCAGGGTGCAATTCCACCATGGGAGCGGTTTCGGGATATTGGCACGCCATGGTTAGGCCACGCTAATTGAGGGGTTACGCGATATCATCCGGACAAGACCCGACAACTCCTAACGAGCCAATATAAACAACATCCTCTCATACTCCAGTCGTATACATTACGATACTGCAGATTGGATCACTCGTTAGGTGATCTCTTCGAACATACTGTCTACACAGTCACATTGAGAAAGATAACTATAATGTTTATTAATCCATATCTCCAATAATAAATAATAATTTGAATTTCAATGATATTCTATGTGCACGCGTATTATCGCCTCGTTCGTTACGCTTATCTCACAATTAACTATCTTTGCCGCCGTTAGAATATATGAATATCGTCTGTATATTTCGAAATATCTCATTCCTTATATACCGTCGATTTGAATTGCGCACTCATTAGCCGATTCAAACCCCGTCGTGCGCCTGGAAATACACAACTTATTACTTAGCCAACATAGTAGTGTAGATCCGCACAGTGGGCATTTGACTGCCTCACGTACGCACTTTATCTTTTGCAAATTAACACAGATTTCGTAAAACGATTCACCATATCCGTTTACGACGCGTTTTGCGTACCCGAGGCACTCGGCAAGTTCACTTACCCTGCTTAATAAGTGAGCATTAACTAAACGACGCGGCAGCGGCTCATTTGCAAGACGATTGTAAACACAGTTGTTTATGTTAATAATTAAATTTGCACCGTTTGTAAACACCAACTATAGCATTATCTTGACGACCATCGGTGCAAGATAGCATTTTGTGAGATCTCATTAAAAACTTGGCGTCTTGATCAGACACAATTACCCTTTAGTCATCACTATGCAACATGTCTCGATTGAATATCAACACGTTATTTTAATTCGTTTTTATGAAAACATGTTATTATTACTCATTTTGACGTATTTTGTTTTAAATATTTTATTTGTAAAAGGCGATCTATAAATAATCTTCTTACTTAATGCATGTTGATGTTTTAGCGTTAATTAAGTATACAAAAAACTGGGCATGCTTTTGTTTGTTTTCGGACAATCTCGGAAACGACTGGACCTACGCTAACGGCCGCTGACTAGACCTTTAAGGTGTTTATCTGTATGTTTGTTAATTCCCGTTAATTTGCGAAAATGAGGTAATTCAGCGACTGACACCACGAAGGATTGGAACCATGGTGTCAATCGCGGAAGGACTCTTTTTGAATTGACCGATTTGACACCATGGCGTTAATCGACCACGTCCCAAATATATGTTACTAGATTGGTCCATGGTGTCAATCAGTCAATTCAAAAAGAGTCTTTCCACGATTGACACCATGGTTCCAATCCTTCGTGGTGTCAGTCGCTGAATTACCCGAAAATGAAAATGGCTGGGCTGGGGTGGACACTTACATAATTTCACTGTCAGAAAGCGTTTATTACAAGAAGTACTTAAGTTCATATTTACTAAATTCTTACGGGAACAGGAGAAATGGAAATATTCAAACGATGAACACATAAAATTTAAATGAATAATAGTTAAGAAAACCAGTATTTAGTACGTCTATACAGCATTTATCATTTGGCTGCTACTTCCTAGGTTGAGTTTATCAGGAGCACATAAACAAGGACAGGTGGCGTCTAAATCACAGCTGAGTGCGCGATATGAGAAGCGACAAGTTGATATAATCACGCCGCGAGGGCGCCTTCTCATATACCCATGTCATGTTGCATTAAATATATCATACTCGTATGGTAACAATTAACAATGACTTTAAGTGTTTCACCACGAATAGCTTTTTCGTGAAAATGGCAGAATAACACAAGTACAAACATTTCGCTAACAAGGTTATGTCATTTTTGTAAAAATGCTTTTTATATGTTATGTATTTTTATATTTTGAGTATACATTTATATATATCTACAGTTATATTTTGTGTACAGTAGGTAATTTTCAAAGAGAGAAAAAAAATAGAGTAAAACAAAATTAGTGTTTGTTCTCATGGACCGCATTCAAGATTTTCCGCTTGAACCCAATGGTTCAATGGTAGAGAGTGAATTAAGTTCACCTATTGTATCAATACTATTGTGTTGTGGTCTATAAAGTCAAATATGAATCATAAGTCATAATAACAATAGAATGATAACAAGTACTGGGACGTACATTTTTATCTTATTTGAATCAGCAGAAAATATAATTTAAGAAGATAATATATTTCTTTGGCTTTTTTTGTTTTCATTAAACCATACGTATGTATTTAACGATATGTACGAACTATGAATTTTTATATTGAAAAAAATTCATGGAATCCGGTAATTTTCTTAAAAGAGTATTGAAAACAAAAACACATTTATATAACAAAATATGAATTCCTATTACATATTTAAAAAAAATTACAATGAGTTACATATTTTTATAGAGTAAGCCGACAAAAACCCATTTATTTCCCTTAATATAAATAGTGAAGGGCTATCCTATCCTGTCAATAGGAATATATCTTTGACCTATAATTTATAAGTATAATACACTCACTACTTATGTCTTATGCACCCAATAACGTGCTACATGTCACGCAGATTTTATACGTCTACTTATGCTAATTTATTGTGTACAAGTAGATGAGATGTGTATGCTACATGTGTAATAAAAATTTGCCTAAAGTTAAAACAAAACATCAAAATACAAAGTCATGTAATAAGAGATAAGACTAATAGTGTGTTTTTATAAATGAAACATTTGATTATATTTTTTCTTCGACGGAATCAACATCACAGCAAATATACAATTTGTAAAGCAATTAATGTAAGCAAATGGATTATTAATATGGTAATTTCATTTCTCATTTGGGAAAGATAAATCCGATGGATCCTTATCTAGGAGGCGGGTAATTAAATGAATATTAATTTGCATACGAACAGATAGATGAATTATTTTAAATGGTATAACAGAAAATTCGCCGGTCATTGTGCCGCGTGAGAAATATATATTTTTAAGGTACAAAATTCGAAGAAAAAGATATAATTGTAATGGGTGCACTAACGAGAAAGATACTGTTATTATATTTTTTTCCATAATATCATGATTTTCGTAATTACTGTTCTCGAAATTTTTTGCGATCCTTTTTTTTGGATGGGATGGAAAACGATTGTATCTATAAGAATGTAGTATAAACAGTTAAAATGAGAGAAAATCGTGTTTCAAGATTTTAATTACGTATTCAAATAGAGAGAAAAGGAGAAAAGAGAGCTGGGTCAACGATGGTAGGAAAACTACTAGAAAAACAAATTTCAAATGGCCATTGTAATAATAAAATGATAAAAAATTAAAAACAAGTAATAAAGTTAGGGTCGAATGATTTATTGAGATGGAGATTGAGAGTGACAGCGGAAAAATATCGTATTAACTGTGCGCAAGAGAATAAAGATAGAAAGTATGAGGTTGTAGAAGTACGTTTAGAAATCAAAAAAACCTTATTCGGGCTCTGAACTATCGCGAAGTTGATCAACGTCAAGTGAAAAGACGAAGCAAAAGTGAAGACGACGTAGGACGAAAAGCAGAAAAGAGTAAGAAATCCGCATGCTGAAATGAGGCGAGCTTCACGACAATTGGATTTTGTTCTCAATTTATGGCGACCTCTGCATAACTTTTAATGTGTTGAAATTATAATAATTATTTACTATGAACGTGTTTGAGGTTTATAACATAAGATTGGATGCTAAAGAGTGACCGAGCATAAATTTATGCCAGACCACATCTCTTGTAGTAATCTAATCGTATGAGAGTAATAAACTATGTATCTCCTTTCAATGAAATTAATTTAAATTCTAACTATGAAAATAATAATAATCTTTAATTACTCTAACGGTATTTCTTTGATGGAAATGACTTTTCATAGTAATACCTAGACACTAATTGGCTCAACTAATCCATCTACATTAAACAACCTAAACCAGTTGAGCTAAATACAGAGTTTTTAATCTTACGCGACATGATAGAAAGGGTATACTTATAAAAAGTTCCATTAAATTTATTGCTGGGTTTTGCTCGTGATTGTCGTATTTATCACTAAAATTAGAATTGGTGTATTTTCCAAGATATTTTTTCTGCTGTGTAAATGCAGGTTTGTTACCTTATCAAAGTGAAAAATTTTATCTGTAGAGGAGTGCTTGCATCACAAATATTTTAACAATAGTAGAAATCGCGACAATATTTCAATAATAGTTAGATATTTCAATATAAAATCAGTCAATTACCATTAGTTTTTTTTACAATCGGACATCGACTATATTATCCGCACAATTGCGTTTTTTTCCATGGGAGTTTCAAAATACATAGTATACTTATTTACACTGTGAAAAATTATGTATATGACGACGATAAGAAGCACATAGCACCTTCCTGATAGACTGATAATATCTCAAGAAAACGACCTGTTACGGAGAAGGGAGGAAAACGGGGGTTCCATTTGATGGTCTGTACCCAGCAGTGGGTAAATAAATAAATATATAGGGACAAATCACACAGATTGAGCTAGCCCCAAAGTAAGTTCGAGACTTGTGTTATGGGATATTAACACACACAACGATACTATATTTTATAACAACATCGAAGACCCAGGCCAATCAGAAAAAGCTGTTTTTCATCATGACCGGGATTCGAACCCGGTCCGGAGTGGTAAGCATTACGTCACGGAGGTCGCCAAAGACACCAGCACAGGCTAATAATGATAATATAGATGTCTGCTGATTCTAATATCTTTATAAAGCTTTATTTTATATATGAAGACGTTCGCGTGATTGCGAAGCATTACATAACACATCTCTATTATGGGGACTGCCTTCCATATAAAAGACCAATTAACGTATTGTTTTCTAAGCGGTTGTTACATTTAATGTTTGTGTGTAACGTGTAATCAAGTAGTCAAAATTAACACCAGGTTTAATGTGTTTTATAAGATTAATGTCGTAATTAGGTCTTTTATTTGCGATATGGCATGAACTATTAAATTGGCGTTGTTTTTGCTGTAGTAACCACAATTTAATAATATATAAAAACAAAATGGTGTCTTTAAAAAGTGTTTATTCATTATGCAAAAGAAAACATGACAAATAATTTAATGACTATTGAGTATTGATCTTATATCAAGTTTTCTTTTTAAACTTTGGTCATGAGTGAGGTGTTTCCTATGTATCATTGGATGTGTTTAAAAAAAATTGTACAAAGTAAAGTAAACAATGACTATAGAAAATAATTGTTGATGTAGATTTGAACTTGGGTTATAGATTATAACCCAAGTTCAAATCTTGTGTTAAGATGGAGTTGTGCGAATCATTTAGAATTTATGTATTTACACGCATATACATGCGTACGTATAAATACTACAATAATATTATTACAGGGAGGTATTTCTTATTTAATAGCCACTATTAGCCACTTACAGAAACTGATTTCCGGCACCTCCATCTCGATGATCATTAACCGATTTTACTTTATTATACCTAATTCCACACTCAGACTTTGGTATATACCTTTATTCAAGTAGAAAGTTATTTACAATTTGCGCTGATTTACTTGAACGTCTCTCTACCGTTATAAATGACAGCTAAGATCTTTGAAATTATGATATTTTAGTACCTCTAATATCAGCGGTTAAAATTATCTCAAGCAGTTAACATTTATATGTGACTTAAATGTAAACATCATTGACTATAACACGGAATTATAATATGGATAAAGTGAACTAGAAAATATTTTTGATGACGTCCTTGGCGTAATGATTACCACCCAGGAGGTCCCGGGTTATGATGAAAAACAAACTTTTTCTGATTGGCCTCGAGTCTTGGATGTATCTATATAATTATGTATTTGTTATGAAATATAGTAGCGTTGAGTTAGTATCCCATAACACAAGTCTCGAACTTATTTTGGGGCTAGCCCAATCTGTGTGTTTGTCCCTATATATTTATTTATTAACCGAACAATAAAATCGAAGAAAATTATGTTAGTAAATCCTAAATCTACATGCTGAAATGCTGACCCAGGGAATAGTGAGTATCAAAACCTTTGAATTATGCATTATTAAAAATAACTCGATGAAATTTAAATAATCAGCAAAATATTTACATAATATTTTCAATTAAGTAAAAATGTAGATAAATAATAATTAATGCAATAATATTTCATATTTCTATATTTAAAAAAACACCGACAATAAAATACCTCATTTTATGACAGGTGTTTATAATGAACTTAACAAATGATCGGGGTTCGTAAAATATAATCATGGTAATTATTATTTAATAGCTTGGTTGCGACTCGCAAAATCGTGGAAGGAATTTTAAAGTTATGCGATTAGTGTCATCTATGAAATGGGCTAATAAATCAACACAAGGAGGTTTAAATATTACTCAAAACTAACGTTGACTGCAAAATGTTGTACAGTTAATCAATTAACCAAAAATGTGGTATAGCGGAACAGTAGATAGGTGGGCTATTTGTCGCGATTATGTCTCGCATCGTAATAAATAATAATAAATAAATATATATAGGGGACAATTCATACAGATTGAGCTAGCCCCAAAGTAAGTTCGAAACTTGTGTTGTAATCTCACGCCGAAAGACGAGTATTTTATGAAAAAAATACAAAAGTCACCAATTTCTACCTCAGATTCCGAAGCAATATAATTTGAATCGGATGCTAAGTGTGCGACAACGCTAATATGATATTAATGTGTGTATAAGGTTAATAAATGATATTTGAGATAAATTGCAGGATTAACAATTTTTCATATTTGGGTAATTGATGAGCATAATTTACTATTTAGAATGTGAAAAGGCAATGTAGTTTTGTTAATATTTATGAATTAATAAACATCACGAAGAGAAAGCTTTTGTTTGATCACGTCCTGAAAGTGTAATGCCGACTTAATCGAGCACATATTCTACAAAATTAAATAAATAAATAATAAATATATAGGGACAATTTACACAGCTTGAGCTTGCCCCAAAGTAAGTTCGAAACGTGTGTTATGGGATACCAACTCAACGACACTATATTTCACAACAAATACATAGATAAACATCCAAGACCCGAGGCCAATCAGAAAAAGTTCGTTTTTCATCATGACCCGACCGGGATTCGAATCCGGGACCTCCTGCGTGGCGGTCTGGCGTGGTAACCATTACGCCACGGAGGTCGTCATTACCATACGACGCAATATTTGCGAAGGCACGTTTCTAGAAATGATAATGGAGAAGGTTCTCATTATTAATTACGTAACGCGAAACATAGCAGGCCCGGTAGCAGGAAAGCGCGCTCGCGGACGCAGGCGCAGGAGGCACCGCGCTCACGACGCGACATCCAAGTCGATTTATGTGTGGGAGCGGCAGGTCGTGACCTCGCGACACGAAAATTATTAATTTCCCCCATAAATTAGCAGTATTGCTAAATGGAGCAAGCCTTTCTTCTAGCTTTGCCCATTCCACGCTTTGATACTACAGATGCCGAAGGTCACTGTAAAATTGTGAATGCTATTAAACGTTCACGATTTTTCTCTATCTACTGAATGAATTATACAAGCAACAGATGCAACGGTAGACTATCGGTTGATGCATGTTAAAATACGGGTCGCCAAGACAATCTCACGACTTGGTCTAAGTTTTGAATTTTTAAAATTGAAAACGGTAATATGATTGAAATAGAAAATCTCGTAACTTAATATCTCTGAAATTTACGACCGAATAATTCAAAACAGTTTTCGCACGCTCATGTAAAATTGCTCAGTCAAGTATGCGGTAAAAACCAAAATTGGGCGGTCGAGAAACGATGTGACCGTGTTACAGATGGTGGTAATGCCTCTATGGCGTGCCGGCACCATCTCTAATGTGCTTATAATGGCAATATCGGGCGGCGCGGTCACTTCTGGTGCTAAGTAACCAATAGACTTATGCTCAATTGAGTTTATTAGCCGAGCTATTGTTTCTACCTACGAATTATATTACTCTGTTATTACACTCATTTAGACTAAACAGAAGAGATTTATCTTTGTAAAGCTCTTTATATTGTAACGCTACTTAATATGGTATCGTATTGAGTAAATTGCAACTGCTTTACGTGCAGCTCGTTACTGCAAAAATTTCAACATTAAAATGGGGCATGAAAGTTTACTTAAAGAGTCGGCGAAAATATTAAAGACGGAAGTCATTCATTTCGTTTTATGCTTACATTTAAAACATGTTTAAATTTTTTTCTAAATATTTTTTCAAACGACTCTAAAGCACTTGCGTTTTTTAGCTCAAGTAATATTTCACTTTTTTACACGTTTGTCGATTAATGAAGACATTACGAGTTCATTCACGGCGGCGGCCACCGTCGACCTTGCTGTCAATGTGTTTAACTCATGTGAAACATTATGGTATAATAGAGTGATATTAAAATTTAAAGCATTAAGCTCCTAGCTCCAAATAAATTACTCATTTGTTCATATAGCCGATACGAGAGGCAATAAACGTGTTGGTAGCTACAAATAATAATTGAGACGACCGTACAAGATTTATGAGTATCCTGTTTGCGTACACAAATTGAGTAGAACAATTTGTATTTAGTTTTTTGCTCAAAGAAAATTTCATAGTTATTATACAAAGAAAGTTCATCGTCCCAATAACGTACATAATATTCTGCAGACACAATTTGTCCTAGTCATAAATGCTACTAAACTAATGCACCAATGGACTCTCAATGGTGTCTCAATCGTGTCTCAATAGAATGCCGATAGTGTATCAGTGGAATAGTTTTTGACATTTGTTATGAACTTAAACAATAACGTAATGTTTAACTTATTGTTTAAGTCCATGACAAATGACAAAAACTATTCCACAGATACACTATAGACATTCTATTGAGACACGATTGAGAGTCCATTGGTGCATTTGTTTAGTATAATCGGGCCCCAGAATTGTTGTTTCAAACATGGTCAATGCAACAAAACGATAAAATTCCGACAGTCACAAATACTTTCTATCACTTTGTATACGTACCAATAAAAATGATTGTTAAGCATTATCAAAATCATAATAATTTTGTCGAACGTTGGTGATTAGTAAGAGACAAAAACGATGAGAATCGATTGTTTGCCCAAGTTTGGCGCAACTATTTTTAATAGGCCATTCACCAAAATTAGTCTATAATTCGAGAAAGTAAAAATAGGGATATGGTGAATCCGTGTCGTAAATTGTTTCCTCTTCTAGAGAAAGTAACATTGTGAATTGGAAGTACAATCAGATCGCCGACAGGAAATAGCGATCATTAGGTATCACGAATTATCGTTCAATAACTACGCATTACTTGTTTTTTTATAGACAGAAAGTGGTGCATACAATGTAGCGAAGATAAATAAAATGAATAATGTTCAGGCCAAGAGTTATCAAAGTCGAGAGAGTCCATATCTTGTTATTTCTGAGTAAATACTCCTGGATCAGCATTAATGTAGTGTTAGGTTCAATAGCGTGACTATTGGGATTAGGAGTAGGCACTGAGTGTTCCACTAGTGGTTCAGATTACAGTGTGGCGCACAAAGGAAGGATCATTCGCATTTTGTGCGGTGTGTAGACAATGCGCAGTCCAGGCGACCAGCTAGCGTAACGCGGGTTTAACGAATCGTAAATCAGTTCACCGCATTACCGTCAAGCTATGGAACATGGGCACCTCGTTCTCCTAACACTCAAACATTTTCTTACATGAATGGACAAGCAATTTAGATAAAAACTAATATTAGTGAGAAAATAACCAGTGCCCAGTGAGTCGTGATACGTATGTTGACAGAAAGGTAAACTACAAAAAATCCGTATCGAATTTATGTACGACTATAATCACCGACCTACCGTATCTAATATGTTTTACGTCGGTGGCGTCTCGGAAACTCATAAATATACGAACGGTCCTTGACTTTTCGCACTGTGAATAACAGAACACTGATTGACTATTTCCTGATATGTTTAACGCGACCACTAGACACCAGTGTGCGATGTTAGTTTTTGCTCGCTAAAATTCATATAGGCTGTCTAGTCAAAAGATTAATATGTAATAAATGAGGACAAAATTTTATTATTAACACTTTAGACTTAAAATTTTATAAAGTGTGATTTTTTAATTTATTGAAATCATAAATGTAAATTTTATAGGTCAGTGTCATGATTTATAGCGTTTTATTATAATACCGTTTAAGGTAAACAAATTTCAACAGAAGTAGCTGATGAACGATGTTGTGAGATATGTGGGATAGATCTGAAGGCAGATCTTGAGCATTTAAGTGTTATCTTGAAGCCGTTAGTGGATCAACATGCAAATCAAATGGCAACCCTGCGCTTAAGTTACATTCCAACAGTTCAAGTCATAAGCGTTGAAATGTTTCTTTACATTTTACATTCATTTCACATTTTTAGGATTCCAGTAATGGATAAATTGACATGTTGGTAGAAAATGTAGTAATAGTGTTGGACAGACTTATTCTAATGATCAGTTTTGCGATAACTTCGCAATTAGAACTGTCAAACATCAAATTCATATTGGGAATTTGACGTTTGACTGTTGTAAATTGCAGAATTGACGCTTGAACGATTGTTTACATTACAACGGTAATAAGCGGGACTATTCTTGCAATGAAAACATTTGAAACACAACAAAATGAAAAATGGCGCATGTGTGGGATTGAAAAAAAAAAATTAAGATAGGACAATAGACCTTTCGACGTTCTGTATCAAGCGTCGCGTCGAGCGGGCAAAACAAACACATTCTAATATACCTACGTAGCCATTGAGGAAACGTCATCTTATTACAATACGTAGTGTGTATTAAAAAAATTGGAGGTTGGTATTGTGTACCTATCTACTGACATTATGTTGAACACATTTTGATATTTATATTATTAATTTTAACGATTTATATCTAATACAATCTATACTTACTATAGATCTTTCACGATAAAGGACATACTGTATGTTAATACCATGCTAATTATTTTACGGAATGTGATATCCATTAATTAATACTAACGCTCCTGGTTGATATATTCTAAGTAAAGCATTAACTTAGGATTCCTAAGATTCCCGTACTTCCTATTCGGTGTGGGCTGTGTTTAAGTCATTTTATGGCCATTCAATATTAATGATGGATTTATTAATTATTTTGAATACAAATTTAAATTAGTAGTAATGTTTAGTGTACCTTGTTAAAATAGTATTAGGTATAGTAGCGTTCATTTGCAAAAAGCTGTATAAAATATTTATATATAGAGACTATTTTCTGGTCATAGCTATATTTTCTATTTATGTACAATATTTATTCGAGCGCAAGGAGTCATATTTCTTATGCACACATAAGTCTAAGTCTCTTTTTCTCTTTTTTAGTTTAACAGTGGCAGACATAATTTGTTGCAACTCGAACGATATCAAGAACACAGTCAAAATAATTTTTCTAATTACTTCAAAGCCGCCTAGCGCTAGTTCCTTAAAAAACCTTCTGGGTATCGTGGTAACGCGCGGGCTGCGTTTGCGCATATCGGCGCGAGGGCATCTGCCTCTGTGGGCAATGTGGGCACATCAAATTAACGGAGTGGAACAGGGAATCATGCCAGGTCGACTGACATACCAAAATTTGCACACACGTGACTAATACAATCGAGCCCCGGATGTGTGTGAACCACCGAGCCGAATCGAAAGAAACGATAAAGCTTGTCACACACGACAGCTATAATGTATAAGTATATTACATTCCGGGACATATATAGCTTTACATTATCACAATCACACACAGATACATAGAATATACTTAGACTTAAGATAAGAACAAAACAACATCATATTATTAACGATTTAATTTTTTCTTTATCTATGAAAAAGTATCTTTTATAAATATTGAAAAATCGTATTGAAATATCTATTGACCGCTTCCCATAAAGAGTTTCTTGGAAATTCAATTGGCGCTGTTAATTGTGAACAGTGTATTAAGTTATAAATAAAAGATAATTCCGTGTCGACAGTTGTAGGTTGAACCTAAGCTTAAGGTATTCCGCTAATAAGTGCAAATGACCGTTTTTATTACGCTGAGAAAATATCCATCAAGGAAGCGTCCCGTAATTAAAAAGTACATACAATAAAATGTAGTAATGTGGACTCGAATGGTGATTTGTAGCTATTTAGTTCTTTATGTAATTCAAATGCACCTTTTTACTAGACTTTTCTAGTAATGGAACGTCAATCTCACGGAATACCTGTACTGAATCATTTCAAATGAATGACATCAAAATAAATCACACTAAAGCCCCGCCCCAGCATCGCACGGCTTTTGGTAACGATCCCCCTACTATTTAAAAAAAAATTGCCTATGTTACTCAGAGATAGTTTAATTTCCTAAAAGTGAAAGAATTTTTGAAAGTAGTAGTAGTTTTTGAGTTTATTCGTTACAAACATAAATATAAATCGTGGCGTTTATTTTTATTTTTATTCTTAGTCTTAGCTCTTTAAGAGCTTAGTCAGTCACCATGTGATTATGTCTATTGTGCAACAATTACATTATGCAATTACTTGCGACGTCTTATTCCACACAAAACCAATTTATACAATAGTTTGCCGTTTCCGACAGTGGGCATGACAAAATACTATTGCAGAATCCTACATCTGAATATAAAAATATTGTTAAAAAATTGTCCTCATTCCTTACACACTCCATCATATAATATGGTACTCATCCTCAATGGAGTCGCACTCCGTACTAGGCGACGGCACCTTGCCCAATCTTGCCTCTTTATAATATTAGTACTTAGGTATAGATAAATGTTAATGTGGGTTATATTTCAATTGCGCTGTTTACATTAGGGTGACGACGCGATAAAACTGTCGTTTCACATTAGGTCGTTACGACAGTTTTATCGTTGACTGACTGTCGGGTCATGCCGTTCGGTCCGACCTAATGCGAACACCATCTACGAGATATTATCTAAGTAGATTTATAGGCTTATAAAATAGTAACATAGCCAGTGTGAGCACGGTCGGGTCGCCAATACTATTGTTGTTAAATAATAGAACACGTTACATGGGAAATGAATACGTATACCAACATTTTTATATAGGAAACGGTACACTTTATATCATTTTATACCATTTCGGGACAAGCCAGGATCAACAAAGGCGACCTCAGATTGACATTGACGTCCCGGGGGAGAAACTACAGCTGTCTTGGAACTCACAACGAATTTTACCAGAAAGAAGATAGTCGGAAGTATTGAAGAAGGAGGATCTGTAACAAAATTATGATTTCTATTCCTTCAATCGAAGTTAGTTTAATATGCAAGTAACTATTAATTATTTTATAATAACACCACACCTCCCTTTGTGTGTGTCAAGTCTGTGATGTGCGT
The DNA here is from genome assembly GCA_905163395.2 of Endotricha flammealis. Lineage (NCBI taxonomy): Eukaryota > Metazoa > Arthropoda > Insecta > Lepidoptera > Pyralidae > Endotricha > Endotricha flammealis. The sequence continues at coordinate 7,659,751 of LR990860.1, read as the reverse complement.
GGCCAGTGTTCTGAAGAGAATTATCAATCAAATAATTTTTTTTTTTAGAAAAACAGTTTTGACCTCAAAAAAAAGTAATATTAAATAGTATTAAGTTTAAAGTAAAATAAAAAAAATATATATATGTTACAATATGTATCTGGGTAACAATCCCATCTTACGATTAGATCAAAATCAGAACATCAGACTGCAATGCAAAGGTATTATTTTTATGAACGTGGCCGTACTTACCAATAAAATATTAAGTACAAAAATACAATTAGAGCGACAAATGTAAACCTATTGGTTTTGTGGTCGAGGGCGATGCATTGCTAAATAGTGTTGTCGACCGACGGGCGTATAGATAAACATAAATCTGTGCAAACTCAGTACACTTTAGCGATACAATCGTGGGAAGGAAGACGTTAAACTGCTACATAATTGTTTGAAGACATGAATAGTGAATGAACGGCGGCGTCAAGATGGTGTGCGAAAGTAGTCTACCATGACGAGTCCGACTTAGGACTGTGCCCCCACACTATTGATTACACTGCACAATATCATAAATTGCACATTGTTAAATTGGATGTATTTCTCAAACGAATATTGGATAAAGCTACGTAAAGAATTCCACTTTTATGGATTATGTTTATTTATAACTAGCGAAACCCGCGCAACTTCGTTTGTAACCCGCTTTCCCGTGGGAATTTTGGAATGTTATTATACAATATTAACATTCCTCTTGAAGAAATAACTCTTTCCTTTAAAAAAATGCGTTGCGTAGTTTTAAAGATCTAAGCATTAATTGGGACAGACAGACAGACAGAGCGACTTTATTTTATACTATGTAAAGAAGATGTAGTAACACTATACGTCGCTTGAATTCAAAATATCTATGATGTGAGACGTCGCATAAAAAGGCCTGAAACGCTTTCAGAAAAGGATGGTATGATAGTTTGACTGTGGCGGGGGCAGTGCCAGATACGGCTGGTTAGTTTTTTTTTTAAATTATCAAATTATCAAAGATCTTCCGTATTAACGTCCATTGTTACTTTATATGAATTAATATCTGCCGAGATGTATTGATGTATTGAAAAAAAATGGAGATCACAATTGATTTTATTCTAATACGATTCGATAACGTAAGTTATGCGACCGTCTCACCCGTCGATGTCAAGGAACCTTTCAGGACCACGTTGGCAATTCATCATTGTTTTTGTCGCACAAAATGAATGACCACGCCTGCGTATTTAGACACAATATAATTAGAAATAGTAGGATACCTTCATACAAGGGAATTGGATAGAACCTACAAGTATGATTAATTGATTAATCAACCTCGATTTAATAGCGGAGGAAATTGACGTGTTTTCTTGTTCTCTGAATGAATTTACCGGAACAGGATTGTTTGTTATAAGTAACAAGTAGTATAAGTATACAATGATTACATTAATTATTAAGACTTGTAAGAATAGTTTGTAAGGGTGGATAAATATTTTAAAAATATAAAATAAATTTGCTAATAGCATTGTCAAATTATGATAAAGGAAACTTCATTTCTGTATAACCAGTATCAGAATAGATGGCATCAAGTAAAATTATAAGGATTGATGAAATAATTGTTTGCCAATATGAGAACAGAATGACGCACTTTTATAAAGATGTTCTACTGTATCTATATTGTGGTATGTAACTCATATAACAGTTTAATAATAAGCATTGTTTTAGAAATGGAAGAGGCGGCGCTTAATCATCACAAATTGACCTTTATAAACAAAGTATCAAGCGGTCGGAAGAGCAAATTCGTGTATCGGTAACAGTAAAAATTGCAGAAAATGATCATTACAATAAATTAAATAATTGCATGGTTTTAGATAGATCAACAAGTTATATTAGCATTTTATTACGTTGAAATTTATGATTTTTTGAAGATAATCTGTGTTGCAAGCGTCCATAGGTTACGGTGACCGCTTGCCGTCAGGCGGGCCGTATAATTGCTTGCCACTGTAGTGATATAAAAAAAAAGAAAAAAAAAAAAACTATTAACATAAAGGGAAAAGTAGAGCAAATTTATTAAACATCAGTAAGTAAATAAACCTTAAGAGTTAAGCGTCATAGGATCTTCTATTTAATTAAATACAAGAAATAAATCTCAAAATTTCCAGACATAAACAATAATCTCAAAATAGGTTCTACATTTGTGCCAACGTACCAGACATAATGTTATATAATAGTTGCTATGTTCCTCAATTTTCAATTGTGCAACAATGTTATGACGATATCATTGCCCTCTTGAAGGTTCATGCATAATAGTCACCTTATACGTACTAATGCCTTACAAACCGGTCATGAAATAACTATTTCTTATTGTAGTACTCCACGATTACCCTTTTAAGAATAACGTCTTAAGTATTAGATGGAAAATTTGAAATCACCGTTTTTCGTTCATTACAATTTATTTTAACTCAGTACTACTTGATAGCCATTGATCATTCTCTTAAAATTTGTGAATGCTTACAGAGTTGTACATACGGATTAAGTCTCAAGCTATCATTATTTGCTTAATTGAAGTATCGCCAGTTCCAGTCCAGGGGCCCGATTCTACTAAACAAAATTAAATGTACCAATGGACTCTCAAATGGTGTCTGAATCATGTCTCAATAGAATGCCGATAATGTTAAGTCCACAACAAATGTCAAAAACTATTCCACAGATACACTATCGACATTCTATTGAGACACGATTGAGACACCATTGAGAGTTCATTGGTGCATTTGTTTAGTAGAATCGGGCCCCAGATGTCATATGGCAGTGGTAGTCAGTAATAGAAATGGCAAAAATTATTTTACCTGATGCTCATTTCCACGCAATATTTTTAGTACTTTGACGACTCTCAACTAGCCATTATGAGTGAATTTATCAGATTGGCTACTCAATTAATTAATCTCATAAAATAACTGGTTATTAAATGAAATATTACATTAAATCACATGTATAACACCTAGAAATAAATAAAATAAAATAATAATTATATATCTGATGTATTGCCATCCTTTGTTCCCGCTTTCGCTGCGAGCAAGACGGTACGATATGGGGTCATTATCGTGATTAACGATAGAACGTTGCAGACAAAAGTTTCGGCTATGACCACAAAATAAATGTTGTGGGTGTTCTTAATCACAAACAATCTATTGTAGCCATTCAATGTGGCTTGGTCCCTGGGGGATATAATTTCGTGTTCTTACATGTGATTGACCTATCAATGGTAAATGGTACAATATCATCAGATAACCGATTGAAACAAGTAATATTTTCATAGTTGAATGAACCTTCATTTGCCAAATGCCTAATGGCTTGCTCCGGACAGACAGACAGAAGTCGTCGAGCATTTTTTAAAATGTAAAGCTGAGATTCGTAATAAAATCATTTGCATTAATTAGACGTCTTCACTTCATATTTATTATGAGTTACAGTATTTATGAAACTGTTAAGAATATTAGATTACAATATTTGAATATTAATTGATTAGATTTTAAAGATAAAGGAATTTGAATAAACTAAAACGATGTAGCATCGGTAAGCCTTTCTTTCATACATTAATCTATATGTTCTTCTTTCTATATTTTAATTTTTTATGTATTAGTTTTTGCAAACAAATAATATTTATTTAGAAAAACCTCTTTTTTATATTTTTAAATATTTCTCTACAAAACTATAGTCAAAAGGCCAACGAACTGTTAATTTAAGCGATGTTTATGTGAGTTTTATGTGATTCCTTAAGTGCTGTCTCTAAAGACGAACAGTCACCATCATACCGTTAAAGTTTCGTGGTTTATATTTGCCATGGGCAGAAATTTGGACACGGGTAAGGTAACATTACGCTTGCGTTTGATAATGATCGTGGAACATGTTCGTGGTTTAGACAATGTGTAAGTTGTGATGAACATCCGTGGTACGTTTGTGTTTGTTTTGTTCTACATGCTTCCTTTGTTTTGCACCCAGTGGAACATTATTTTGCATATTATGTAGTAAAAGCATCAATTAGAGGAATAAAAAACCTTTTTGTTGTCGACAGATTGGGATTATGTCAAATAGTTAAGAGATTTACTTGAAGAGATTTTGCACATTGAACTTTGCATTGTTCTTATATTGTTATGCGATATAGCGCCGAAAAAGTTGTGTAGTGCATGCAATATTTGTTCTTAAATTTTGATTATAAGTACTACCAAAATGAGATCTAATCATACCAGCTCACTTGAATAAAATCGTAATTTTTATTTAAATTCTGTATAAGTATTTTGTAAAATTAATGGGAAAATTGGCAAATCGTTTTCGAGAAACTTTATAATTTAGCGAACAATCCGATTTCTTTAGGTTTAATATTTATTTAGCGCTAGCGTAGTCTGTCAAGCGTACCTAAACGTAACTATACAATATCGTTTAATCAGGTTTATTTTCAGTAGTAATAATACCCCAGTTAGGAATTACCGAGTGCGTAGATGGAAGTCAGTCATTTTGCGAAATCATCGCATATACTCGAATTTTCTAATGTGGGAGCTTAAGAAAGGGAGTAAGTTAGAACAAATCATTCCTGCTGAGTTCGTAATTAGAGGACCGTGGAGGAGGCAGAGAGGCAAAGGCGACGTTATCGTGGCATCCGGCGCCTCCTTATCATGTGAGAGATCGAATGCCAATCCGCTTTTACGATCGCCCAGGCCTAAGCAGACGATTGTGCGATTATACAGTTTATGTTATCTAAATATTTGCATTATGCATATGAACTATTAACTTCTTTGCAATAAAAAAAGAAAAACATGTAATAAAAGTTTATACTTGTTATAATATCATCATATCATATCATATCAACCCATAATCATCCCACTGCAGGGAGACGGGTACCCCCCTTCGATTGAAGCTGATTGGTGAGTACTCTGCCACGCTGCTCCAATGCGGATTGGCAGTGGCCAGTGATTTCAAGCCGCCTGAAGGCCTCCGACTTAGCTTAACGACTGTCATCCATCGACAACAGCCGGGAGCGACGACGGCTTAACTTGACCTCCGAAGCATGCTTCGGAGGTCAAGTTAAGCCGTCGTCGCTCGCATATTATAACATCTCATATCCGTGCACGGATATGAGATGTTATAATATGGTCATTTTGATAACTAGTTGTGTAGGTACATGGCTTCACCTGTGTCCAGTCAACTTAATGTAAATAAATAAATATTCTTGGACGACTTGTCATTATCATAAATCGCTATAATCCTAATGCTAGAATGTAGGTCACGCTTCAATTGAAGAATATACTCCGCCACACTGCTCTACTGCCAGTTTATGTCATACGATTCGATTCAAACTCACACACTGTCCCATTTAATTCCTATTTGTATGAGTGAGACAGCGATTGAGTTTGAATCGAAATTGAATCTGTTATTGTCACGAAAATAGGGGAGCTCTTAAATAAGAAGAAGAAGTCTGTCATAACATAAAAATCTATTTGACTTGAGGGTGTTCGTCAGTCAAGGCGTTTCGCGATGCGGATGGGCGGAATCGATGCGGTTTGCGGTAACTGTTGATAATTAAGATGGTCGCTTAATGGTCGCCGGGTGTAACGGCGCCGGCGTGTGCCGGTGGCCGACGCTTCCGCACTACGCCTATTGCGACTCATCTATAAATACACGTTGCTGTCAATTCGCATGTGACGTTGTTGTCTCTATGAACCTTAGGCCTGAATTATACAGAAACGGCGCACGGTGAAGGCACGGCGAAGGTGCGGCGCAGCAGGCACGATGTCGCTTCAAAACGTTTTCATACAAAATATATGAAAGAGACGCGCGACGTAAATTATACGGAAGCGACGCGGCGCAGGCACGACACAGGCCGTATGCCGCTCGCTCGCCTGTCCTGCGCCTTCACCGAATGCCGTTTCTGTCTGTTTTAGGCCTTAGGCTGGTTTTAGGCGCCATCACATCAAGTAGTACGCGTGCGCGACGCGATCGCGACGCGGGCACTTAGCGATCGCGATGCGAGTGCTGAGCGCGTACTACGCGTGTGCGTTGCTTTTGATCGTTATAAAATGTAGGTAGGTACATTAATAAAAAATTATTAAACTTCAAAATTCGAGCCATATGAACGCGCCCTTATAATCACGTTGATAGCGCGACGATCGTCAACTGGCAACAGGTCAATATATACGCAATTAAAGATAGTGTCTCTGAGTAAGGCTGAGCAATCAGCGCTGAATGGCTAATATCCGGTGTCGATCAGTATGATTGTACGCCTTTATATCTTCGTCCAGCCATGTCAAAATATACGGACCGCATCTGCAAACCATGTATGATTTTTTAATATAGATAGGGTTGTCTCCTGATTTGCATCGCAACGTCTCAAAAGTATAGTTAAGTTTGCGCAAGTCGCAAAATAATTTCCTGTAAATCTTATTGCAAAATAAATGATTTTATTTTATTTCTCTTGTGGAATAGATATTTATATAATTTTATCTTTTTTGCAGATCACGTGAGTTGCGGCTCAATAAACTTTTGAATTATTTCATTAGCACAGAAAAAAAATATTTGGCACTTCTGTCTTCAGGTATGTGCTATTTATGTTCTGTGGGAGACCAGCTGTTACTTGCCAATTGAGTTTTAATTGAAGACGTAAACCCATTAATAGGCGTAAACGTTAACCTATAAAGGTCATTTTATGGGCTATCAAAATGACTGTTACCCATCAAAGCTAACCCTATCTTTAAATCTAGGATTTGCGAGGATGGTGCAAGTAATTGATTTCGAAAAGAGATTGTAATTACGTGCCATATAATATTGTACTATTATTATAAACATTAATTTTATTTGCAAACAACGTAACAGACTCTAATAACACAATCTGTCATCAAAATACTATACCTTCCTAGAGTATTATTATCAAGAAAATCATTCAGAAAGTTACTAGTCCATTAAAATTCTCAAGAACATACTTCCTGAAGACTTCAAATAAATTGATATTATTAGAATTAATAATTTATTTATTTGAACCAACATCAGATCATGGGATAGTAATACATGACACTTTAATAATAATCGAATATACTCATTAACACCTATAAATCTGAAGAGTTTGGTTGACTACGCTTCAATAAATATAAAGATACAGGAAACAATATAACCTAAATGTATGAAATATTACATAACTAAAATATAGTGTGGTGGAATGGCGGCGCTAGCACTGTGCCCTCTCGATTGTATTTGAAGCATGCGCAGTTGAATTATCGCTTCAAGTCGGGCCCTTTGCCATCGTACGGGGCTTCCGCGACCATCGTGTCCCCGCTGATACGAGCATGACGCGCGGCTCTTTGATAATGCTAATGTTCTTGCGATAGCGCGATCAAACGCCACGGAACGGCCACGGAAACGTTAGGATTAGAAGCGTCCTTTTACATTCTTTGAATTTATTTTATTGTTTGTAAAAGCTTATGAATGCATTGTGAAAAATACTTTGTTTATTGGCAATTAATAGATGACAATATTTAAAAAAGTTTGTACTTTTGGATTTTTTTGAGAATATATGAAGATATTCAAAAAAGTTTGTAGTTCTGGATTTTTAAAAAGTATTTTTCGTTAAGTGCGTTTAAGAGACGATAGAAAAGAATAGGATAGAAACCGATGTTTTATAGATAAAATTTTACCCAATTCACACAGCGCTATCCGGTAACATAGTAAGCTGTGTGATAGGTACCAGACAATTGATAATATAAAAATATACAATTGTAATAAAACATATAGACTCGGGACAAATGGCTCATCTCATAAATGTTTGACCAGTGTGAGGATCGAACCGACACCGTCTGGTACCGAAGGTAGGAGAGGATCACTATCAACGGTGCCACAGGACTGTAGAGATTATAATATCGCAAAACAATAGTCGCATGCGATTAAGCATCGAATCAAAAGGAATCTATGAAGCTTGGACTTTATGATACCGAGATGTAGATAACAGATTTCAAAATCTGAAACTGATACCGTTGTAATCACGTTTAGCCATCAGTATTGTGGGAGATTCAAATGATCAATAGACACACTTATAGATGGCATTAAATTTAAATAAACTTTTAAACTAATGAGTTCTACCAATCTTCAGCTAAGTGGCGTAACGGAGCATGTTCTTAAGATTGGTAGAGCATTTATGAAATAGGCTAGTTGTGGTCCGAAGAAGTACCATTCTGTGACAGAATATCAGCAATAGCAGCAATGCTTTTCGTTTGATAAGTTGAGAGATCCAGTAGTGCAAAACTTCCCATGTCACTTGCCTTCTAATCTTCATCTTTCTTCCTGTTAAAGGTTGGCAACGGTTAATGTCTCTGTGCTCCATGAGCGGTGGTGAACCACTTTGAATTTGATTGAAAGGAGTACGTAGAAGAGGAAAGTAAATTCGCAGCTTCACCGGTAAATTCGCAGCTTCACCGGTAAATTCGTTTTGTACTCATTGGAATTTCGAAAAAAGAATTCAAAGACTCTAATATATTTAAGCTAGTATGTACCGTTACAATAGATCTAGCGTTCGTTTCGAAGAACAGCCGGAACAATTAGACAGACAAAATAATTGGTTTTTGACGTAAATAACGTATAATTATGTATTAAGTACAGTTAGTGGCATAAATGTTGTCACTTAAGTACTTTGTCGCATTTTGACTGTTTAACGTTCATTGCCAGTACATTTTGACAACATCAGTAGTAATACCAAGATTTAACAGTATTGCTTCAATGGACGAAGTCACGGGCGACACCTTGTTGACAATTTTATATTTTGACGACCTCCGTGGCGTAATGGTTACCACGCCAGACCGCCACCCAGGAGGTCCCGGGTTCGATCCCCGGTCGGGTCATGATGAAAAACGAACTTTTTCTGATTGGCCTCGGGTCTTGGATGTTTATCTATATATGTATTTGTTATAAAATATAATATCGTTGAGTTAGTATCCCATAACACAAGTTTCGAACTTACTTTGGGGCTAGCTCAATCTGTATGAATTGTCCTTATATATTTATTTATTTATTTAATATTTATTTGGTACGAGTAGCTCGACGGCATTGTGGCGATTATTGAATAGCGGGCACGTCATAATTATCGTCAGGACGTCGCGTTGACGGGCGGCGGCGCGAGACAATTGCCCGTAACTACAACAAGACGAAAGGCCTGTATGCGCAGTGAAATACCACATACATTACTTCAGTGTCAACGCAACTCCCGCTATAACATTATTTATTTTCATAGTCGCAAAAACGAAGTCTTCATATTGGATAAACTAACTAAATTAGTACTGCATTTTCAAAACGGAGTAACATTACAAACAATCATTATTTTCATTTTCGTCATATTGATTTGACAATACCATTGTAAGAGATTCCTTTTACATCGATTTACGTATTTTTGGAGACCACGTTACATTTAAAGTAATTCTTATTAAGCGATAGGAATCTAAATCAAACATTTGTCCATTAATTGGGGTATTAGAATCTTTCAATAAGAGTTTATGAATGGACCCCGCTCGCTCACGGGAGCGCCGCCGTCGTACGTGATCGACCGAGAAAGCTACTCGATTTAATCACGTTTAATTGATACAACCGTTAGGGCATAATGATGATGTATTGTAGAAATAATTTGATAATATTTAAAGAATGGTAACCGTGCAGAAAAAACCAAATACCGCAAGAGGAAGATATTCGTTGAAGGTTTTGTGACTAGAGGTATTTGACTCCGAGTTGTTGCACCGCGAGCCGCCAAACATGACTAATATAATTTGCTTCTCGGATTGTAATCCAAAGAGCATTACACGTTATGATTTGAGTTTTTTTAAAGCAATTTAGATTTTATAGTACAGATAATTATTAACATACGAGAAATGCTTTTTGATTGTACTGAAGACCATATGAATGTGGCGTGATACGAATAGTTGCGAGCCTGCCAAAATGATTGCCAAACGAATGAAATCGGCATATAATACCACCTAAGAGGCGACTGCGTGACTTTAGAACAAAGCCGGAAGAAAAACTTAAATTATGGAACACTGTCTTAATGACGGGTTTGCAGAGGAATGGAGACGGCAAGTGATAACGGTAAAAATCAACCAAATTCCTACATGCATCGAAGTAGAGGTTGTTAGTTGTTAGGCACATCGGTCACGATTACAAGCTCAAGTGAAAACATTAGACGTGTGAACCCATAATTTGCTATAAAATTTGTAGTGCAATGAACTTGAGAGTAATTTAGTAAGTGGCCAGAAGACGAACTTAGCACTTATATAACTAATTTCGGTACATTATCGAGTGCGAAATAATACCGCAGGTTGTGGTTTACTGATGATCGTGTTTTCAGGTTACTCAATTTTCCTCGTACATAACTAAAACGTGTTCGAGGCGAGTAATGTTGGCAGGATCTAGGTTCGAAAATTGAGTGTTTTAAATTTATTTCAAAGAAACACGATGAAGGAAATGTTTAGCGAACCAGCGGCGTTAATGTTACGGTTAATGCAATAATATGATAAAACTCTCGCCGCAGATTTTCAACGCCATTTAAACTTTGATCTTCAGATTCATCTCAAGTGAAAATTTAATTGCTTATTTTTAGTCGCAATTATGTAAATATGGGTGGGTGACATTTAACTTGGAGTCTTAATAAATCTTTTGAAAATATTCTATATTTTCAGTTATGTTTCAAACAATAAATAAAAGGGTACCCGTGGCTTACAAAAGGCAAAGAGAATATTGAAATAAGTAATCATAGCTGTGAAACGTGACGTCGGCCGACAGTTAGCCGAGACAAGTGGGGTGGGGCGGGGTGCCGACGTCCAGCGGGAAACGCTTCACGAAAATTTATTTATCGGGTATCGCATCATCAGTGCCTAGGGACAAGGCGGCTGGAAATTGCGGGCGGGCGAGGCTGCTGATGCGCCCATCGATACGGGACACTGCTCACTTCCTAACATAAATTCGGTGTACGGGAATCGGATATTATTATTCAATCGGACGATCGAAGTTCGCGCGGGGGCCATAAGTCACTGCGACGCGAGCGCCGGCGGCCGCCGTGAGCGGTGGCGCACGACCGCGATGCCATCGCGTCTGGGACCGCTAGGCTGGGGTCTACATACGCCTAGTGCAGCCCCACCTTCCTAGGCCGAGTCTCCAGCACGCTGCTGGCACCTGCGTCGACACCGTTAAGCACTAACACCTTTAGGACAGCAAAAAAATGTTTTATAGTTAACAGTAAAGGGTTTTAGCTTCGCCAAGTTCTTTGCTACGGGCGGCCACGAATCGTACACAGCGTATTTCTAAAACATTCGTGTCGATTTATCACAATACCAACATTTATTTACCATTGCTCGAATGATATTAATTGTCTCCAATTTCTTTAAGTGCAAGTCAATTGGTGCAAAATAATCATGCATTCATGTAGTCTGTCGTCTTAAAAGGACAAATAACAGTAAAAAGATGACGTTTTACTATAAAAACGAGAAGCCTGTGAAACGAGTTAATTTATATTTTTGCCACTGCGGGAATCCAACTTGATACCCATATGAAAAATGTAGAGCTATAACCGCTAACGAGTAATAAATATTTAGATACATTTATCCCACTTTATTTCGCACCTGCAGATTAAAGTGACTCCCAATAACGGAACATAAAGTTTCATTCCAGGTACGGGCAGAAATGACGTAGCGCGGCGCGGCGCGGGTACGTCGTCGCATTACTGCGATACGCTTGAATTCAGCAGTAAGTACCTGCGTCTAGACAACTTTTATTACGCAATAAACATAATAAAACGAAAGTTTATGCATATATTTTTTTATAAACACTCGCTACTAGAGGAAAAGATATGTTAATGGGAGGTCAAAATGAACAAGACTGTAACCAATATTACGGCTTCACAATAAACATTAACAATAAACGCGAACTGACATACGCAGGTGGAAAAACAATTTGTTTGAGGATATTTCCAATCGTGTACTTTGTTTAAAGTCAATATATGGTGTGTACCGTTTACGAATGCGCGTGTCAGTTTTTACAAGTTGTTAATGCAAGGGAGAGGAAAAAGGAAGCAAGTCATTAATCACTCCGTCGCTGCGAGCGAATAGCGCCAGGCAGCTTCACATGCGTTTGCCATCACGCGAATGTATATTTACGAAAAAAAGGTTCTCATGTTCTATAAACTCATAGGACAAATTGAAATGTATTAAAAGTATTAAGTGCAGAAAGAGCCAAGTGCAAATCAAGAATGATACCGTGTATGAGCCTGCAAGTCGTTGTAAAATGCAGAAAAGTTGTTTACATGGCTGTGACTGTGACCTGTGTGGATATAGTGAAAACCAACGAGTTGTTAGATTCAGAAATGAAGCCTGGAACTAAGCAAAAATGAAATGTTGTAAACTACGTTTCAAAATTTGATAGACTGAGTTTGCACGTAAATTTTGCAATAAGGAAAGAGGTGCCAGGCGTCAGATAGAAATCAATCAAAATTGCTATTCGATGGGCCCTTAGTTAGACACGTCTTTTACAATGTTAGGTATAATTTTTAATTTATCAGACTTTTTCTAATAATTATCGAATGTCCAAAGTAGCTTAGTTCTCTCTTCTCTTTGGGATTTGAATCCTCCCGGTTAATCCTTAAGACAAATCAGGCAGAGATTCGTGAGAATGACTGAGCTAATTCCAAAGGTAATCCCACTTGAACCACGTTACTAAATAGGTTTAAAAGGCTACAAAAAACATAATTCCATTTCGTTTCCTGAAAAACCTGACTGACGCGACGTCTATTAAAAGCAATTTTAGAGTCGACATCCTCGTAAGCAATATAATATTAATCTTTCATTATTTATTTAATAGAGTCCAGCGAAATGTATTTAAATAAAGATTAGAGGTAAGCTACAAATTACGGCATGTTAACACAAAATTATATGTAGTAAAATATTTTAATGATGATAAGCGGCCACCAACGACTACGCCACATTAAAAGGCCTGAGCATCGATGTGATTGTAGGGGCGGTGTTAAAATTGTAGACAATTCTAGCTATTAGTAATAGGAAACGAATAATAATTAAACAAAGTGAACATTTCAAGTCACCTTAAAACATAAAAATATTTATAAATGTCATCTAAACTGTTGTAATAAATGTAAATATCTCTAAATTATATAGTTTTTGTACTCATTTTTATTATTATTGTACATATGACATTCGTGTTTTCTTCAAACGTTTCATAGAGCGGTTGAGGCTATCAAGGGTGAATAGCAATATCACGCAACTGAATAAATAACTGTATATATATATAGGACAGTAACCTTTCTCAATTAAGAGAAATGGAGCTGAAATTTCTATTATTGCGGTAGTAACGATGAATCGGACAAAGGATTTTTAAATTGGAAAAAAAAATTGGTAATCAAATACTGCCATAGGGAATATGAGTAGACTAAGACCACAGAGACAAATGAAGAAAAAAAAATCAAAGAAAAAGACTCCTTCGAGTCAATATAATATTTTAAATTGATCATGAATTTATCTTATACGGGTTGTTTTATTTCAAGGACGACATTTATCACATTTGTATTCTACGACTTTGATATATGCAGTGACAAACAGTATAAACGGCACTTACAAAGTGCCGTAAGCACGTTAATATCTCCTAAATCAATCATAGTTAGCTACTTATAAATAAAAATTGTACTTCATTACGTGTCGTTTTTATTGTTTTTCATTCATGTGATCCGTTTAAACAACTCAGTCACGTATACATCATGTTTTTATTTTCAGTAAAATTTTGTGTTGTATTTTAAGTTGTTGATTGAAATTTGAAGTGAAATGTCAGGATCCAAAAGCATTTATCATCATTTAGTGCTGTGATAGAAGAAATGCATTCCCATAAACGAAAACATGTCCAGTGTAATTTATGTTGTAAAGAAAATTGACAGGGGTGAAGTATTATAGTGGATACCGGGAATAAGAATAGGTTCTCGTGCTTGTTACGCATATTTAGGTACAATAAATGGGCTGCGAGCCTAACGCGGTGGAAGGTGCGCAACGCACGGCTGGACATGTTATGGTGGCTATACACTGTGATTTATGATATATGCATATCTAGTACGAAAGATTAGTTACACTGACAAGACCGTAAGATTGTTTCGTAATTTTTAATGTCTTAAATTTTTTGGTTTGACAAATCTGTACGTAAAATGTGTTCAAAGGGTTAGGGGTCGTCCTAATTGGTAGCGATCGTACGAGCAAACGATGCGTTGATCATCGTGCGATGAAAATGATCGTGCAATGACCTAACAGGTGTCATAAGTCCTAATAGATTGCGCGATGTCCATTGTGTGATGTCGTCGTATGATGGACTTTTCATGGCTGTGCTCGCGTGATGACGGGGTTTCCAATTAGGACATCAGATACACGATCGCAATGCGTCGTCTTGTTGATTGCAGTGCGATGTCGTATATTTATATAACAAGTCAAGTCTTTTAAATATCCTGCGCAGACCCCTACAGACTAACAATTACTATTCCTTACAGTTCAGTAACGCGAACGCCATGTCGGACAACATCGCCAAACGTGTAGTTGACGCTGTCAGTCACAAAGCAGCAAAGATTGTTTGATGAATGACGGCCTCTATAATGAAATAAAAGGAATGAGATACCCCTAGTTCCCCTCCGTTGATCTACGCAAATAATACTCGTTTCAATACAAATAGATGGTATTACTGTGGCTATATATCACTCTCGAGGAGATCCTTTGTGACTAGTCCGATACAAATTTCTTGTAGTACCACTTGTCTAGCTTAGAGCCACAGCACACGGTGTATTTTAAATGCACGGATGACGCGCGTATCTTTATCCAAGGCGGAGTTGCAATCATTTCATCGTGAGGTCTAAGATACACAGAGCTCAATGTAGCACGAAACGCGCGTCCTCTGCGCGTTTAAAATACGTCGTGTGCTGTGGCTGTTAGGGTTATCTCGGCTTTTCTCTAGTAGTTTCCGTTCTGTAGGTATTCGAGACGTCACTGAGGAAACATAAAGAGTCATCTCGGTTAAGTGTGCAGACTGCATTAAGCGCAAGCCACACCGAAGCTAAGCGGGCTAGCGAGTTAGGCGGGTGAACATCGTTTCACCTCTAGTAGCAGCTCCGAGTGTGAACCGAAGTATGTAAAGAGGTGAAACGATGTTCGCCCGCCTATGTCGCAAGCCTGCTTAGCTTCGGTGTGGCTTGCGCTTTACACCTGTACGCAACAAGCTGTGTGTTCGACTAAAATAGTGAAATCGTCCGTTGCAACCTCACCGACTGAGCAATAAAAGTTTACGACAAAATATGCAGTCATTCATTCATGTGAAACATTGTAGCTAGAAAGGGTTGTGCGGTAATGCAAAGGTGTATTACGTTGGAATCTGGGTAAGTTGGGTACGTAAATGCAAGAAGGCTTCGAGAAAATACGACATTCGTATGTTTAATTATATTATTTAAGTTGTTAAGATGTTAAGGACCAAGTTAAAAATACGATAATAATTTTAACGTTATTGTTTATAACCACTCAATTTATTGCCAAGATGTTCATTGGAAATTTTAAAAGACGTTGTATTCATAATTTTTCATTTATAAGTTTTGGATGTAATGTACCTTATTCCGTCAGCCAGTCAGTCATTCAGGACAACGCATTTTATATGCATAGATATGTTATTCCCTTTACTCCATGATTATTTTATAATTACTGCTAGTTTTCGTAACCATTCTTTATTTTTGTAAGCTAATTTTCAGCTTCAGAAAAAATGTACCTATTAAACGAGTCAGTGACCTTTCGCATTTATTATTTTTCAAGGTACGAATCATTATTCTTATTACGATTCTATCATTGCAAAGTTCACAGGCCAGACGCACTTTTTAGTCGACAATGTCTATAAAAAGAAATCATTCCGACCCGACCATTAATTAAAACGTACACAGTACTCTCTGGTGGTCGTAAGCGAGCACTCATGAAATATTCATATTAATTCTGTTTTTCTTAATATCTGCATCGGAGTCGATGACTGACGAGCTGTACAAAAGGGTTACAAAACGTGAACATTTGATTGAAGGCAGTATTGACAATTTGATATCTTTATCTACTAGAGAAAGATTTATCTGTATTTTATACTGCATGGATGGAGTTGTTTCGTACGGTCTGTATACTGTATAGTATGTAAAGGATTTCAATTAATCGTGCCACAAATACCAGGAGATAATAATATAGGTGATACTGTAATAAATTCTTCAGTCTTACGTAGACTTTAACGAAAATGTGTTTGGGAATTACTGCTATCTTCAAGCTCCCGGCTATTGTCGTTAAGCCAGTGAGTATCAGGTAATCCTGAGAAATCACGGTCAAACTCGATACTTGTCAGCGATGTCTATATTGATCGACAGAATGTATCTGGGTCGGACACATAATAGTAACAGCGTGTTTAAACGTGTAAATGTAAACGTCCACGTTACACCTGCGTATGCAGCCTTCACTGCGGTCCCCAGTACCAAATGTCCCGTTACAAGTGCACCATACAATTATTGCCCACCGAATGAATCTCATCGAACGTGTATTTTAATGGTGAAAAATGACCGCCGACTATGAACACATTTATGGTTTCAAAATTTCAAATTGTGTAATTATGGTGTTCGGATGTTTTAATGCTGAAGCTTGCACCGTAGATTTATTGGATTATTTCAAAACTGTACGTGTTAATTACTCAATTTAAAAATAAAGGTCAGAGAAAACTATTATTATGGAAATTTGATTAATATTAATTTTAATAAAGCATGGTTATTTTAATAGTTTGTACCGTAGTAATTTCGGAAAGTCATCTAGTTACTTCATGGTGTTGAAAATACGACGTGTATTAGTGGCGCTCCGCGTGCCGCGTGTCGGAGAGTGCTCAGCGCTATTAGGACGAAGGCGAGCGTGCAGTTGCCGCGAGTAGCGTGAGAAATACGCCGCGAGACGGTATCGGGCGTGCGCACCCAATTCCTTATGCAAATGTGCAGGCGCATCTATCCGCTGCTACCGCGCGCCGCCGCTCCTCCTGATCTGCCTACTCTTGTTGACTGTCGCGATAATAGAGCCCACTATCGCGTCCGACTCCCAGCGAGAAAGTCAATCGCACCGCGAATCCAATCTCGGGTCCTTATTGGCGACGTTAGAAAGGAGCTGACGCCGATAGTCTTTTTACTGCGCATCACAACAATGGGGTTTAATAACGACAACAGACTGCTCGTTACCATCCGACCGTTCCATGTCGCGAGAAATCGCCTCCTTATTATTGTCCGATGTGGCGTAAATGTGCAATAAAAACAAAAATTTGCGAACAGGCTCCCTTATCTGATATAGGTACTTGATACACATAAATATAATGAGAAAACGTTGGTGAGAAAGGCATTCAGTCGAACACTAAATGGTTTTATATGTACTCACATTGTACTGTTAATTGTTTTATTGGTATACGAGTCAATTTAATTGCGAAGATATAATTAAGTTTAACGATAGGCGTACTCGCGGAGCCTCGTAACACATTTTTAGAGATGTTTTAAGAGGCGATATATCTGATCGAATTACATGGTAAAACATTTCGTCTGTCGGCCGCGTGATCCACAGCTGACATGACACAAGCGGGCGGTTAGTTGAGCGAAGATCGAATCCGACAGCTGAGATGATAGTTGGAATTATAAGCGTTTAATCAGGGCGACGCGCGCCTGCGACGCGAGCCGCCGGGGGTCGACAATGATGCTGTCACGCCGAAAGCGGGATCCCGCGCTCGATCACGACCGCGACATCGGAAATCAATAATCGGATGATTTAGCCACCGCGCCGCGTGCGAACTTGATTAGACACGATAATGCTTGCCGCCAGCCTCCGCCGCATCTCGGCGGTGGAGCCTCCGGGGCGATAGGTTATCGTAGTTCCGAACATCGTAACCACAGCTGTATTGTGTCCGCTAACGGCATGACATATATTTTTGAATGATATATATCTCATGAAAACTGCGCACGACAATTGATTTACAGTAACACATTCTATATATCATCGGTAAGTAATAAAGTTAGCCTATTATGGATAAATGATTCACTGCTAATAGACCGAGTTAAGGGCGTAATATAAAATTGCCTTTACATACTCGATATCCAGTAATCGGAATGGATCAGTGTTACAATTCAGACCAGGTTATAAACAGTATCTTGCCTTATAGGTCACCTGTTGATCTACCTCCTAGCTGATATGCTTCAATGGGATTATAATATACACAAAACAAAACAGTAGGTCAGTAATATCTGATTAGGATCAAACATTTCTTGTCACACAGTTTAATAATGTAATGCTTACCATCACGCAAATTCGAATCTTAAAAATAGCTTTAGCTTGTAAGTTTAAGCATTTTCTATACGGCTGAGAAAAATCTTCAAGGAAGTGTAACTGGAGTCTGGCTGCAAAGACAAAAAGAAAAAAAAAAACACTTTCGGACATTTTAAATTACATACATACTCTAATGAAACTTTTAATGACAGAAGATAAAAAGCGTAGGTGCTTTTATCTTGGTGTGTGCATCGAATGCTTCGCATAACCTATTTATTTCAGCCAGTAAGTGTAGTGACAAGGATGATATGCCAGAGACGGCTGTTTTTACACCTAGACCAGGACGCCAGATTAATGTTACAAATAAAAATAGTAAAGTTTTAAGTTGCACATTAGTTAGATTAAAGGCTTGCTCGCCGGCGATAAAACAGTATACAAATATTTTTTTAAATTAACCAGAATTACAAAGCTTTAGTATAGCAACAAATTATTTATTGAGTATAGTTTTCCAATAATCTGTACCTACACAAAAATTTAAGCGTCTGTTTAGTTATAAATAATATTGTTTGTGAGTCTGTTAGACCGGCTAGTGACCAGCAGGTCGATTTTGGTATGTTATATGGTAAATTAGGTAACTGTAATAATTTTTAAAAATAAGCTATTTAACAGTGGTGAAACCCTTAGTAACACGATTCGGCTATACAAAAATATTTCCAACACTTTTTTAGACGCCCTTGGCAACCCTAACTAACAGATTAGATTCACAACTATCAATCTTGATTTTGTTGCACCTTTTTTCACAAATAAATAGACTTTTTTCACATTTGCTAACATTTAATTGGTCGTGAGTTTTTTTAATAGTAAAAAAGCAGTCGACATGTTTTATTCGGGGAGTGTTTAAATATTTAAGAGTAAGCAAGTAGATACAAAATGGACGTAACATAAATTTTGTGTCGCGCAGTTTTAAGTACATCACGACGTTTTAAAGGATCTCATTTCTTATAAACATCTTATAACGGTCCTCGAAGGCTCTCTTCATCTGTATTTGACAAGTTTTGTGCATGAAATCATTACTTAACGAGTTTAACCCAGTTACTGGATGGAGTGCGTTTCTTACAGAAAATATGAGAGCATTATCATCAGCTGATAGCATGCGCATTATGATCTTGTTAGTCGTGCTGCAGAATTGCATGTAATTTTCAACGAGATTAACCAACATAAAGAGATCAAGTAACTTGATATTTAACTTTAAAAAACAGGAACTAAAATAATAGCCGGTAAGAATCCGTAGGATAGTCTGCGGTCTTAATAATTTTTATTTCGTTCTCTTAAAAATTTACATAGGTAGATACTACATAGGTAGGTAGGTACTCTCACATTTTTATATAGTCTAAGTTAAAATAATCTTAAGTTTTCAAATAAATATAAAATAAAATATCAGTATAAGTGTTGTTGGAAAATCACAAACAGTGATAGAGCACCTCGCCTACATAATATTAGAGACATCTACCATCTAACATTCTAGATCTATTTTTAAACTCGACAGACGTGCATCCTGGGCCTGCCCGTCCGCAACTCATCATTTACTTAATACCATAACGAAATTACACAATGAGTGCAGCACTTAGCTGCAACAATGCCTAATTACATTTCGTGAGGTATCAATGAGCGGTGCAATTACGTCAGTGGTCTGTATGTAATAGGTGCTTCGAACGCGTTTCCCGGGTGTTTCGCCGATGTACCTAGAATAATCTGCCATTACCATGATTTATATCGGGCGCGGGATAGGACGGCTAATGACAGACTGGGTCTCCCGGCCGTGTCCATATGGCCTCATAGCGGCAGTAATGAGCGAGACAGGTTCGAAACTATCCCACCCCGAAGCCAATTGCGCATGAGTTCAGGGTGTAAAATACACCTTCAGGCCTTTATGTCGAAGCTCGGCGTCCATTAACGCTCCGCCGCGGAACTGTCGCTATGGGAATAGTTGATCTAACAAGTTTAATTTAATATAAGTAAGTTAATATAAGACAATGTGGTGCAAATATGTGAAGTGTATAATATTATAATATACACTTCACTGAATTACACAAAAAAAAAGTAGCGAAACTTAGCTCAAGTTGGCTTGTGGTTTCTTATAGTTATTGACTTAAAAAAGAAATGTGCCAACAGTTTGACTTACCATAAGTACCTATTGGGATTGTGAATCTGTGATTGTGTAGGCGATTTGCTACCTAATACATTCGTGATTTTCCAACTAAACCCATATTTGCAAACGAAACGTGGGAGTAGTTTCTCTTCGGAATCGCATCCTCGTGGAGGCGTAACGCTAAACCGAAACAAGAATATAGGACATCGATAGAAAAGCATACATGTTTGTACGAAGTCTAGTAAAATATGCAAAAACAGCATTTTAGACGGCTGTTTAACTAATCATTTGAAACTATGATAATTTCGTGTACGTAATATAACGGGTTAGAAGGTAAATGACACTGGAGGAGGCAATATAACAGTAATGGCCTCTGTGGCGAAAAAAAACCTTTAATTAATATTATATTCTGATTGTCATTTGCATAAAGGTATTATTAATCACAAGAACGGAATTTTGTTCTATAGTATTAAACTTGTCTTTGGGTCACGTTTAATCCGCGAGAGAATAGGTAAACGCATAGGTAAAGTTGTAAAACGTAGAATAACTATGATAAAAATTAAGTTTTATTTAAGTCAGTGCTAGTTTGACAAATACCTTGGCTTTCAAATGGTGGTTCAGTACTAGGACTGTTTTTGTATGATTGTATTGGGGTCGTCCGAGTCGTCGTGGACTTTCCGCGGACAGCGTTGACAGGGACTCTGTGTTATGAAACTATGAACTTTTCTATGCGGGATCCCAAATATTTCTAAAATGTGTTCAAATATGCTCATGATTCCAAGGAGTTTGGTGACCATAATATAAACAGCCTAACAGCTACGAGCGAGTTTGAAATAAAACTCTTATTGATTCTTATAATGGACTGATCGAGTGTGAATATTATGATATAATTATATAGATTTAATGAACTAAGTAAAACAAAACATGCAATAAATTTCAATATGAAATAATTAACTCTATTCCCACACAATCTTGAACAAGATCAAGCTTACGCGAGGACATTTTTAAAACAAGCAAAAACCTCGAGGCTCAAATTGCTAGATGCCTAGTGCCGTATCATTACAGACGGGTAATTATCCAATTCGATGGTTGTTAAATGTATGTTATTTTTGCTGTACAACGGGCCGTATAATAAACTAAAATAATAAGAGCTCCTTTGCAACACTTTAGTAAGGAGTTGCCGCCTTTGTGGAACGTGGGCGTACAATGAAAACTATTAATGTAATGGGTTGAAAAAAAAAAAACAATAATAAGGAGGCGCGGTGTGCAGAATGCGATACAATAAAAATAAGAAGTCATAATTTATTGAGCGCATGACTTCGAGATGTAAGCGCAATGTCAGAGGGTGGTTGGAGCTGCCTGTCGCACTCAATCACCGCGGCCATTACGCAATTAGTCGCTACCCTGTCACTTAGCTGAGGAGTTATGGCTACGACAGACGACTAACCATTAAACAGGCTACCAATAATTCTGTTCACCGTGGCCCGGGTTAGACAGGTGAAACCTTTCGATTATATTTTCACGGACGAATGTGACAGCAAGGCATTTATGTGATCAATATTTAAATGTGATTTATATGAACACAATCAGTACGAATACGTATTAGCCATAAAGAGACTGTAAAAGGAAGCGTGATGCATGATGTGCAATGAAAGTGGGAAAGCTATCACAACAGCTAACGAACAGACCACATAGGTGTGTACTGCACAATATTTACTGAGAGTTAAAAAAAAACAATTTTAATGTTATGTGAAGTATTTTTGAAGTGAAAATTTCTTTAGCGGCGCTTGGCACTTTTTTAGATGGGTAAAAAATGTTAAACTCGCTACAGATCCGTAGCCTGATCGAAAAAGCGTAAGATTCCCTAACCATTCCAAAATATTCAAAAATGCACAACGTTGATGTTTAAGTTTTCACTTCTGCCGGCACTCCCGGAGTGCAACCCGTCCTTTTTTTTTAAACATAAAAGAAAGCCTAAATAAAAGAGAATTGACAATAGAAATTTGGGGCATGGGCATGGGGAATAGAGGCAAAGATTCCCAATCAATTAAAGCAATACCAAGTAATTGTCATCCTAGTGGTCATCTACTGGTAATAAAAATAATAGTAGGATGTAGAATACAAAATGCAACAGTGAAAACTGGAACATCGTTGATTACGTTTGAATATTCGTGTCAAGAAGGTTACTAGGTTTTCTAGGCAGACCTGATCTTCCTAGACCAGACCATAAAGTTACCTTGTTAACAGATCTGTGATCTAAGCAACTATGTAAGTGTATCAGGTTATTCACGTGAACTTGTACAAGTAAAATATTACAATTGTATTTTCTAGTGTTTCATATTTAGCTGTAATTTATATTCGTGTGAAAATTTATAACATACTTAAGAATAATTAAGTTTTATACCGGAAAAAAGGGACCGAATTCGTAGTTCCAGATATTTTTATTTATAGACCACCCAATAGAGTTCCCACATACACATCCAAATTATATTAATGAAATCATAAGTTTTCTTTGTGGCAATCAAAAAATAATTAATTCTTCAAGGCTATTAACATATTATAAATGTAAATTAAATGTTATAACTGCAGTCGTATCAAATCAGAAAAAAATGACGTCACATTAATAATGTAGGTGCTTAAAATAATATCAGTTAATGAGTATGTTCCGTCGCTCCATATAATTAAGTAGCAGGCAATATTTACAAGGTATTTGACTTTTTATGATATAATTACGATACTATATAACAAAGTGGTGTTCATTGCACGCTTTCCGATATTATGGAGTAATGAAGACGCTTATCATGAACGGTAACGAGCTTCTTCTAACAATCGGCAATGATATTATTACGAGCGATCGCCTCTCATTAAAATAATACGACCCCTACATTAACAACATTGTAATTTATGTGAAAGTAAACAATATTCCTAGGCTCAATATGAAAGCTGTAAGTCTTCGGTTTTATTAGATTTGGCTATAATAAAATAAGTTAATATAAATGTTATGGGTTATTCAATGGTAATATTATTTTATCCATAATAATTTCACTTTTTCATAAATTCACCCACCCATAAGGAAGGTCGTAAAACAAGATAAAGTTAAACTAAAAATTCGCGCATCTACTCACTGTATTTTGTTTCGATTTAAGATGCTAAGTGCCAAATTATTAATTTGATTATTAAGAATATTTTATATGGGGATCTATTTATTTTAATATTCGTAATACAGTCATTACTAAACTAAAAAGTACGCTAACTAACCTGTTAGTACCAGTTGAATATAAAATTCTGCAATTGGATCCAACTTTATTTAACGCTGCATTCAATTTAAAAATGCAATTTACGTAATTAAAGTATTTTATTTGGTTTGTGTAAAAAGAGTCAATGGTATGCATAGATTAGCCTACATTACATTACATCCTTTCATTATTCAATTCGGCGCCAGTAATAAGCTGGCGAGGCATGTTACACGGTTACTGTAAATAGCTGCACTAACGAGGACCGCCATACACTCACCAACTAACCCACAAAGCCTCGGGGATAAACAGATAAAAAATCTTGGCTCACTTTTCAAAAGAATGTTCTTATTTTATTTGTATTGAGTATAAATTGTGTAGTATGACAATCGTAATTTATATCGGTGATTAAATTAGTTAGGAGTTTCGAGATTCCTTTCGCCTCGGGACGTCTATAAGCTTCTGTGGTTACCGTTGTTATTTAGGAGACATTGAAAGTAATAACTATTCCGATTATTTTTATTGATAAAAAATCATAATTAGTGTTAGATCTGGAAGTAAGAGTACAAAGTGTACAAGTTATCACTACATAGTATAAAACAAAGTCGATTTTTCTGTCCCTATGTCCCTTTGTATGCTTAAATCTTTAAAACTACGCAACGGATTTTGATGCGTTTTTTTTTAATTGATAGAGTGATTCAAGGGGAAGGTTTTAAAGTATCATACATTCCAAAATTCCCACGGGAAAGCGGGATACACGCAAACGAAGTTGCGCGGGTTTCGCTAGTGTCAGTATATATGTGTTATAAAGTGTATGAGTCGCTTGGCAAAAATAAGGTTTTAGTTAGATGGATAACCGTGTTTTTTTAATTAAGATTTTGTTTATTATGAAACTATTAAATGCCCGATATCTTGTTGTATGAAAGGCCAAATGATTTTGTATCTTCCTCCTAAATAACTCCGAATATAATTGACAATCGAATAAAAATCTATTCAGTGTTAAGTTTACAGTGTCCAGACAAGCAGACGTCCAGCCAGGCAGCAGGGGAGTTTGTTTTATTGATGTAGTGGTAAATAAGCAATAAATATACAAAGGATGACTTTACTATTACCAGTTTTTTAATTAAATGTTCTGAAATTAATTTACATTGCTGCCGCTGAGTGAAAAATTGAATTCATTATAGAAAGTGTTAATTATGTAAAAAATATAGCAAATTATGGCGCCTTTATTTTACATTTTATCATAATATTATACCACATTCTTCGACGTAAAATTTAACATGGCTTTTTATGATAATGTTATGGTAATGTCGCAGAATAGAGTCATCGTCGCTCTAGTTTTAGGTCTAAAAATGGAGCTCATTGGCAAAACGCATTTTGCGTGGAAATTGGAAATGTTAAAGACCATTGCACAATACATTAACGATTAGGCTTTATTATCATTTCAGATTTATAAGCGAATTGAATCGCACAATTATATACATGTGCGGAGTTCATTTAATTGGACATAAGCCCGTGAATTGAATATCAACGACATAGTTATGTACAATTAGGGATTTTCTAACACGCAGCGGGTCCTATAAGGGACTCCTCATTAGCCGGCTACACGGTCACTGCCGCCGCTCGCTCCGCACGCATGCCCTAATAAATATTCATCAGCGAGAAAATTGTAAATAACAATCGCCTTTATGGCACATTTAAATGTTAAACACCATTAAAATTTATTATACAAGCTACCATAACAATGTAATTAAATTGATCCGGTCGACCTTGCTCATCTAACTGCATATGAAAAAAAAAACATCGAAACCGACCGACGCGTTTGCGTGGTATAAAAATATAGCTGAGTAAAAAAAAGTTCAGTTATTAATACACTTAATACGCCAACGCAAGAAGGCATTTCCATTCAGCTGTAAATAAAAATGAAACGGGCAGGAGCAAACTCGTCCCGTAACAGCAATGCAGGGGCTGTCGTTGGGAACGATTTATCACCGGCCACATCGGACGGAGGGCGAATGAGGACGCGGGAAGAACGGGAGGCAAATATGGGTACATGTGTGTTAGAGGGAGATGCATAGTGGAGGGTACCTCGCGGGTCGGTCCACAAGGACGCTCAGCAAGGCCGCTCGCATGTCCTTAGCCCGTCGTCACTTCCCCCGTAAGCGGCTCCCCTATCGCATTTCGCCAATCAGAACAGGTTTCAACACTATAAAAATGTTTGGGGGAATGTTAAATAAATATTATGCATATTCGACGTTGCTACAATTATGGCGGATTGGAGTCACCAAGATAATACCAAATAAATCATTCAGGATTAGCGGTCATGAGTCGTACTTGACTATCCAAAGGTTAGATAAATGGATCGCAAGAATGGACAGACTTGTCATTGGTTAAAGCTGTCTATGGATTAATTGATGCTTGAATTGTATTGAATTTACACGAATGATTCCATTTTCAAGACGTTTCCATAGATGCAGTTCCTGATCGATAAAACTGCCTATCATTAAGATTAATATTACTGTGCCTTTGTGCAATTGAATAATTTGAAATCGGATCAGTGTTAATGTTACTTTATAATAGAATAAATTCATTCGGACTAATACCTATACCAGAATATTTCACAAGTCAGACAGTCTCAATTTATATGGGTGTACAAGATTTGTTTGGCACGTCCCTAGAGGTACAAAAACTGCAATTTTTAAATGAAAATTTAATAAAATATGTAATAGTAAAATGTATCCATATAATATTATAAACTTTATAAAGAAACAAGTGCATTCAATTTGTCATACGTAGTTTGTATTGAGGTGCAGTTAAATAAAATAAAAGCTGGCATGCAGCTTGCAACAACAACGTAAGTTTGCATAATGCATTACGCACATCTTAAATAAACTCTAGGTGCAAGGTTGCATTTTATTGCACTATAATTTCAAACTGCAGTAGCTCTTGGCGCCAAATATAAATTGGTTCAATTCCATGGCAACAAGTTTATGTCGCAGATATAAATAGAAATAGATAACGTAACGTAATTTCTAATCCGTATGAGGACCAATTTACTTACTGTTCTAACTTGACGATTCAAAATATGTATGCGACGGATAGACAATCCGATCTTGCATAAATATTCCGCCAATTCTCACTAAGTTGTATAAAAATCCGGCGTATATTCTTTACTATCTATCTATTCTGATATTGCAACAAGATTTTAGCGATGGATGTGGCGATTAATAACTTAACGAAACCATTTATTAAATTTACTTACAATAACATACAAAATGTATCCTCTCAATTATATTTACACTGATCTTTTTTAATTAAAGGTATGTATGTTTAATGTATGTTTTAAGACAAGTCTCAGATTGAAGTTCTTTTCTCCGTATGTATACTCGCGTCATCTACATAATTTATGTTTGTGGTAGTACAAGTTTACTGTTTACATGATCGTACTGCTACCGATAACAAGGGGCATTTAGAGCTTGTGTTTGGTTGTCCGCTTCGATTACTGTGATAGTTAAATTTTAGACCACGGAACCGTTATACGTCATTCAGAATTATGTCTACCGGCAGTTCTGGACTAAATACTACTTTGTTTTTAGTAATTTGAGACGTGTTTATTTTTTAAATTAATTTGTATCTATATTTGTCATAAGGAGCATAGGCCGAGGAGCCCGATAACTTTGTTGTGCGTAAAAGCACCGTTAAGCAATAATAATTCCAACCAGTATTTGGAAGGGTTTAGGTTTTAGGTTTCAGAAAGATAGATATTTAGGGTAAAAGTTGCGTGAATCTTGCACGTGAATGAGTTAATATTATCTATGGTATTACAATATCCAATGTCCGAACCAATGCCTAGAATGGAGTTACTTCTTAATTCATTGATAGATTAAAACGTCTGGACGTAAGAAGGGTTGCAGCCTAACAGTAGTGTTTCTTAGAGAGATTTACAACAACAGTTTTAACAGTTCAAAGCTTCCGGAACAAATTGATTTTCATGGGGCTATGAGCGATTGTACATGGTCTTTCGCCGTACCTATTATTAGAACTAAAGGTTGTATTTAACACAATAATTGAAAATGCTGTGACATCATAATAAGAGTCATTTTTATCGAGACTGTTACAGATCGAAATTGAACACACAATATTATATGGAAATGAGACTAATGGGATTTATCATTTCGTTATTTTAATCCACTTTTATTACCGAGATAGAATTTCAAAGTAATTGCATGTAAAGTTGAGGGCTATTTCCAATAGATCTCGGGCGTGCACCTGCAAGCATTCTGTCGTAGTCGCGGCGCCCGGAGCACCGTCCTCGCGTGCATCAAGCGATAGCATTGACATAAAAGAAACGCCACCAGCCCTATGACTCACACCACTCCCGCGACCAACGGGTTCGCAATTTACCCTTTTAATCTATTTTTAAGCAAATTCATGTGATCATTTAGCAATAATTGGACCTTGTCCAGAACCACATATTAGTCGTCTGCCAGCTATCATCACAGAGCGTTTTGTTGTAATACCATGTAAAGAACTGTAAATAAAAAAAGATAGGCTAAATATCCCGCTTTATTTATTGCAACAAAGAATAATAATCGAATAAAGTCTACGATACAGATGCGAAAATATTACAGAACCAGTTTAATTAAAATTCAACGATCGAGTAGATGCGGTGCGATGGAGTCTACGAAAAGATATTGACCCCAGGAGGAGGTGGACGGCAGATGATCGATGATAGAATTAGAGTTTGCTTAATTGATATGTTAGGTGGCGCCACGCACTAAGTACCCGCCGCAGCGTGGTTCGTGACTCGAATCTAGAGCGTTCATAATGAAATAAAATTCACTCGAGTTCGACTAATTCACTTATTAACGCTCTTTAACATCTGCAAATCGCGTGCTGTAAAATGTCATTCTCTTTACATATTGAACTTAATGTATCATTTACTTACACAGTAAATGTACGACATACACAGTAAATGAACTTAATAGTCCCTGAGTAGGTAATATGCATACGTATTTTCTATTCTCCTTATAGAGAGGTCCATTAAAACTAGAATAATATCATGCAACAAAACGTCTTGAGTGACGAACAAAGATAAAGAGCCTCAGATATAAATCAGTTGAAGACAAGACAACGCGATCGATGCGAGTAAAAGTGTGGCGCCCGATCGAAAGCCTTCTAGCATTACAGTTTTTTTCTTTTGAATGATGAGTGCTGACTGGAAAATACGAGCCTTTTTTATCTGTGCGCCCCAGTGAGCCATGCAAATGGCGTTTAGCATATCAGCGTGAGGTCTCCGACAGTTGTATGGATTAACGAGCTCTCAGCAATAAAAATATACAAGACTTATAGGAATGTAGTGCGCTCTCGTTACTGACAGCTTTCAGCTCCACTTCTCAGTATCAATATGACGTTATTAGGCGGAATTCACCCGACGCGAGCGACGTGGCGGGAGCGTTTGTTTTCGACAGTTTGTTTTCGTGTCTTTGACCGTGGCGATCTCGTTCACAGATAAATAGGTGTAATAAAACTTTTTACATGATGAATGACAAGCTTATTTGCATTAGTGATACATGTCGGGGTATAGAGGGCGTGGGGTGAGATGGCCGATAACGGCGTCCGGCGCCGGAGCACAAGCTTCTCATTAAGCTGATCAATGCGGGAATCAATCGTGGTGTACGAATTTCCATTGGCGAATTAATTCGGCGGACGCGAGATCGAGTAACGGTTCCGACATGCCATTGACATTCGTCAGCGACGGCCGGTGGCCGCGGCCACTGCGCGTTCCCGGCACGTCGCGGACTGACCACAGCGTATGCCTTCGCCTAGTTGAACCGACAAACCGCTTCATTATCTACCTACGTTTACTCATTAGCCAATGGAGATGGGGTTGAGAAACCAGGTCGTGCAATAATTTCACTTTGGAGTGCTTACAAGAAACTCCGGAGGTCGAGGTCATTAATGCATAGACTGGTAACATCCAGACTAAGTACCTTACTCCTACATTTGAACTTTATAGTTTCACTTCGTTATTTAGTTGTAAAAGTTTTTCAACCAAGACGCTAAATCACTACATAGTATAAAACAAAGTCGCTTTTTCTGTCCCTATGTCCCTTTGTATGCTTAAATCTTTAAAACTACGCAACGGATTTTGATGCGGTTTTTTTAATTGATAGAGTGATTCAAGGGGAAGGTTTTAAAGTATCATACATTCCAAAATTCCCACGGGAAAGCGGGATACACGCAAACGAAGTTGCGCGGGTTTCGCTAGTTATACATAAAATACAAAAACTCCCTAGTTTTTAGGGCCACTGCCAAAAGATGCACGAATGAACTGCCAGAAGATGCACGAATGAAATTTGGGAAGTCAGATGTCAATTTCAGAAGTATTATGTTACCCTACCTTCGGCATCCGAGAGCGCGGTGTGTGTGGAGGGTTAAATGCACTCGGGGCAAACATTTATGTGATGCCATTTTTTTGTTTGATGGTTTGTCTCGAGTCTGATTGTTTTATACAGGGTGTCCCGTAAATAATGGTCCAAGCTTAAGGGGCAGATAGCCTACATAGGCTACATAAGTACCTTAAACTAATTTGAATTTTAAAAAAAATTAATCGTAGGATTGCCAAGAAATTTTTGTTTCGATTTTGACCATTTTCACTACCCTGGTTCAGATTTTTTGAAGCTGTCGCTACAAAATAAAAAATAAATAAAAATAATATCGAAATTTAAAAAAAATTGTTGGCAACCATACGATTTTTTTTTTTATTCAAATTAGTTTTAGGTACTTATGTAGGCTATCTGCCCTTAAGCTTGGACCATTATTTACGGGACACCCGGTATAAATGCATATTACAATACAATTAAAAAAAAATTAAAAACACGAGAAAGGACTAATCTTAGCAGTAAGCAAATACTCGGTGTTTTCCTGTATAATCTTTAACAATAATAATATAAATTGCAGAAATAAACATAAATCTTCGAGATTTTATTATAATTTCTTTAGTAATCTAATCGCATTTATTTGCGTTAAGTGACTCGTTGCTTTGTTCTCGGCCTACTCCTTCGGAGATTAGGGTGACGTATGTTTTTCTCATCAGCGAAGGAAATCATTCATTTCAATCTGGGTTACAATTATGAATTTATCTTTATGTTTTATAGAATCGCGCTGTTTTAGTGAGACAATGCGGTAGGCTGGTGATGTGGTCTCACAGTTGGTGTAACGTTTCATTATAGCCAAACCGCACGACTTCCCAGTAATGAATGAGTAGACGGTCCACCACAAAGTTCGGTTAGCGGTTTTTTTACCCACTGCTCTCCTTATACTAGATTGATTTCTATTATTGCCTGGCATTGAACTGTGAACACTATCGAAATGGAGTAATTGCCACCTGCAGACAGTCTCGATACATCAATAACACATGACATGCCTACTTTGGCTACTTTCACCTGAATAGCTATAATTATCACATGTTCATTGTAGTTTAACATATGTAATTAAACGTCAGGTTAAGGTTCGTAACTTATGTTCTTTAATACCAGCCTGTACAATGTGTGAACTCGTTTCATTTAAAACATATAGCAATTTTACTTCTGCAAATATATACAACCAAGTAATTAATGTGTCTGTTGAATTACATTTTTATTCTTTGTAAACACAACTCAAAAAGTGGAAAGATCAAGATATTTTTTACTTATTCCAGTTCTCATTAAAAGTAAATAACATGTGTTAACAATTTTGCTTATTGAAAACAAATAATAATGAATCCAACACGACCAAATTAATACAGTAAATACCTATGCTAATTCAGCACAGACATTAATTTAGTAACCATTTGTGGTGTGTTGTGTTAGTAATTTTTTGACGCTTACTATACGTATCAGTCAGATAAATTGACAGTTGATTTTGTCTTTTTTTATTCTAAAGATATAGGCTACCAGCATGTGGTGATTACTGGATACCAATCAGTGATTACAGGACAATGAGCTTTTATTGAGAAAGTAAGGCCTAGGAAGGACTTATTATATTCTATCGTTTGATAGATTGGAGCTATATGAGACTGAATTGGATAGATTTATAGGCAGTCATACTGTACGATTAAACTCAGAAGTGAGTTCAAGCCCTAAGATTAAACTTACTACTACTTATTCAAGTATTAGCTTTTCCCCGCGGCTTTGCTCGCGTTAATTTTATGACATAGATCTCGTTTGACAACAAAACAACCCATAGCACGACTTGTGGCGCCGTCTGTTGGCCGATACAGTGCCCTCTATAGTAGAAAACAAAATCCCATTGGAATGACATACTTTTACGGGATAAAAAGTAGCTTATGTTGGGCTCTGTACCCCTGACAATATATGTACAAATTTTCATAATGATCGGCTGATTAGTTAAGCTGTGAAGGAATAACAAACAAACAAACGTCAAAAAATTCACTTTCTCATTTATAATATTAGTAAGGATGGGTTTGAGTACAAATTAATTTACGATTGTTAATTACAACAATTGAATTGTTTTAGACAATCAATAAGATCAGAAGAAGATCAGAGAAGTTTCTGATTAAATCGAACAATATTATTAACAGTTAATCTTATCTACCAATTATTTGTCTGTGGTATTAATGTCAAACATTAGTTTTAATTACATAGTGTATATTGGTGGTATAAACACATAACGGAAATCTTGTTTATAGCTTTAACGAATGCAATAATGATTATTGAAAATACAGGATATTCTTGAACTCACAATAACAGTATTTGTTTAAAATAAATTTGTAATTAATTAGGAATTATATTTTGATTTTGTCAATCGATATCAAAAGTTACATCTACTATATTGTTAGGAGAGTTCGATGTGTATTTTATACAAGTTGTAAATGACAAGAAAAAGTGCCTGTGAAGGACTAATTTCTGAAATAAACGATTTCATTTCATTTCATACGTTTGAAAAATACTGAAAAAACTACTGAATTAATTTCAGAAATTCTTTCAACATTAAATTGCTTTAGAGCGGAGATGGGAAAACTACTTCTCATTGCAATATATGAAAACCTAAAAAAGCAAATGAAAAAAGATAAAATTAAATCTAAATTGCGGAACTCCGATCGCTATCATAAATTTTAATAGAGACTTACTTCCAAGTTTCCAACTGCAATTTCTTTTTGCGATGCATAAGCGTTTTAAAATTGTATAGTAATTGCGTTAATGACAAGCATTGAATGATACTTGAAACTGTATATCCAAAACCCATGGTACAAAAAAATCGACATAAATTTATCTTCATTCGATATACATTGCGGTTTATATTACTACTGTGATGTTACCACTTAACACCAAGCAGCCATGTACATGTATTTTTTTTGAAAGAACGCGGTTTTTTTCTTTTCGCCGATTTTAAAGAAGAAGTAATCGCTAATGGTATACCACTAAGGTGAGTTTTACACTTGTATTTTAGTAACATTCTTTTTCCGTACTCACTTATTATGTACTTTAAGCTAATGGAGTGAATACCGTTGTACAGTGTCGAATTTATAATCACAATTACAATATCGATTACTGTTATGGTATAACTTTCGTAAGAAGCAAAACATTAACTCGTACTTAAGGGAAAAGGTTACATTATAATTTTTTGATGATGATAATAATAAATCGGTACACAAAACTTAAGGCGTTATTACACGGTTCAATTCTGCCTTTTATACAATCTCTTTTCCCTCTTAAAAGTGACGACTCGAAAGAGATGAATAATAAAATTAGTTTCATTCGACTCAGCCATCAGGTTGGATGCATGAAGCAACCAAAGTGATCCAACATAAAATAAATTATAATGTTAGCTTTACACTCTCGCGAAGTTTAGTGAATATGAGTGTGGCCGGGCTATTCGTCCTATTTCGTCTTAATATTCCCTTTGGCTTCTATCTTCGTGTCTAACTTTACTTCGCTTCGCCCGCGAATATCACTAGCAGAAAACTAGAGTTAAGGATCTCTGATGGACACCAGATAATTGGTGCCATCTCGTTAAAGTAAAACATTCGAAACATTGCTCATCGTAATAAATTGCTTATTTTAACAACATTCTTAATACTGATTCTCTTATAATTAACCTCCATTTGTTAACGACATGATGATTATAAAAACATGTAAGTAATTGGGTTATTGCATTTTGTTCATAAAAATATTTTTTATAACTCGAAGATAATACTAATTGTTTAATACTCAAAGATGGTATGAAATAATTACATTGTGACTTGAAAGATTTATTATATTTTTTTATTTTTCAGAAGATTTACAGCATATTAACATAAGGGTTCAACTTAATCATGACTAAGTGCTAATTCACAATTAATTTTCCTTGCAGTACAGAAACGCCTTAACTTGTAGTTACTTGACGCTATCAAAGTCAAATTAAGGCTCATAAAATAGGTATTAAAATATTATGTGCAATACTGATAAAAGCAAGTAAATACTAAGTTAGTGTATCAAAACAAGACAAATACATAACCAGAAATTTTCAAATTTGTCGAAAATTTATATTTGCCCGTCCTGAAAAGTTATGTTTGTATCATTGATTACAGGAGGCACAGAAATAATCTCTGTATGTCCTGCTAATATTAAAAACAATTGGATCAATTTTGACAAGACTTTAATTAACTTACTTACCCTTAATATTTTTAAATAATTTCTTGTTAAATTACCATGGGAACGAGAACAATGAGATTTATTTAATTAAACAATGGTGTAAATAAATATATTCTAATCTAATTGGCTTAGGAATTATCTCATACCACCAGTTTCTGTTCACGATTGTACACACAACTAGAGCTAGCTAAGTATCAGCAGAAACAATGAGACATGTGTATTTTATTTACTTTTTTTATGCGAAATCATTGTGCTTAATTAGCAAATCCTTTGTATGTATAAATGCCTCGTTTCACAGTCAATATGCGCATTGCTAGCGTCTATGGGAATAGCTACGGCATTTCGTCCGAGTTTATATTACAAAGGTAAATAATGTCGCTTGTCCCTTATTGGTTTAACGGAGATAAAATCTTTCTCTTCACTGACTTACGATGTGCAAACACGATTAGTTTTGTCGCATGTTAGTTTTTCCATATCTAATAACTAACGGTTATTAGGAACGCGCTATGTACACTTGCCTTTACAATGTTCCGCCGAAATCCAAAGCATTTGTAACGTCAGAATGATATCTCTGTCAAAGAATTGACCAGAGCTCCTGTGCTAAACTGCGATAAGCATACCATATTCAGATCCTTTTAGAGTCATCTACTATTTTACCTTACATGGTACGAAATGTCCAGTTGAGAGTACCGCGTAATCGGACGAATAAAATGCGGAAGTCAGTCACATCGCGATTCATAATAAATCTTTTGCGATAACGCAACAATGTCGCTATCGCAGAATTTAAGGTATATTTTATTAGTTTGGTTCACAGGTGTGACAAGTTTAGTATTAATATAATGTGACAGATACATTCCTAGTTGTCATTCAAGATGATTCATATTATTTAGTGTTTGTTCATAATTGCGTTGGAAGGATCAAGGATTCGGTCTAAATCAATTCTTTGGATAACAGAAAACAGATGACTGTCGAAAATATGTAGTGTAGAGGGTAATGCATGGTACATAGTTATCAGATCCGGAAGATCGATTCGCCCTTCAGTGGTCACCGCCGCACGTCGCGTCGCAATCCAGTTCGTTTTCCGAATTAGAGAATTTCGATTCGCGTGACTCATGCGCGTGTTTGTCCTGTCCATCTGCCGACAGAAATCGAGCTTTCTTTTATTTTGGTGTCACGTCGGAGCCCAGGCGGATTAGTGTCGACACCGCACCTATTGTCGATGCATCAGTGACGAAGACGTGCGATGCAAGCCAACGCGGTGGCCGCTGCCTCTGAGCTCCGTCGTCCGCGCGAAGAATAACAGAATGAAATTCACAGGAGATGCACGCCGCCCGTGATAACCAGAAGCGCGAGCTATCGATAAATAACATTGCTGTTCCGAGCCAGCCAGCAATAGCAATAACATGGCGATAGCAATTAAAATTAAATGAATACTAGTGATGGCTAATTAATACAAAACATGAAAACCGTTTTATGGTCTAAGTAATTAATTAGACAACTATTCCGGAAATAATACACGCGTAAACTTTATGGGAATGTGACTACTACGACGCGGCGATGTAAGAGGATGTCGATAAAACGTGCAGTATTATGTGTAACAGTGTCAAAACAATTTATGTTGAGTTAAAAGTGGGTTATGTAGGTAGCCTTGGCAATCCACATTTCGTTCCGCGAATCACCCGTTCAAACGACGCCCGTGTGTCCAAGAAAATGGCCTGTGAAAAATGGAAAGTGGAGTGAATTTGTCTAGCACAGTGTGTTAGTGTCCGGCCCGTAACGGTGCGTGTTACTCGGATAAAGGCGGGTGCACACTCAGGAAATGACACGCTACACAAACATAATGCGCCGGCAGCCGTGAGAATCGCAACTGCCCGTTACCATCGCAACGCGGATAATATCTCTCTTGTTATAATCGTGACAAACTATTTGCCGCGCCGCTGGGCACAAGCGTTGCCATTACAGCGCCTATTACATGTTGCAATTAATGAACAATTAATTGTGTAATACAGCCTGTGAATTATGTTCGTAAAGACGCACAAACTAAGTTGTGCATGCCAAAAACTACCTTCAAGTTTGTAATTACAGTCTGGGGTAAGAGAGACTAAGACTTTAACAGTCTGTTTTAGTTCAGTCGGAAACCGTGACACCCGGCAACCCCGTAGGTACATTTAAATATGCTTGTTTAAAACGAAATATATTTTAATAATTAACACAAAAATGGGACCTCTTAACCGTAATCCCACGGTAATTTACCAATTTGATGTCAATCCGATATAGATTAAAAAGGATGTCAACTCACGTTAAAACGTTACAGCATAATTGACAGCGAGCTCGAACAAGCGACGCCGGCAGTTACTTACCTGAAAATTAATAAGGCTGTATTAATGACTGTGATACGGTACAATATAAGGTTAGCACCTATAAAGAGTAAAATTTATAGAGCCTGATTGAGGATTAAGTTATAAAGACCGGAAGTCACCTTGTAATGGTCACTAAAACTCAAAGAACGCAACACTTACTTAAGTTACACATCAGAATTTGTAGCAGAAAATCTATCTCACTAGGTACAAAACATGTTTAATTATATTAAGGCTACAATCATACTAAACGTGACAACAACATAGATAAAACAAACGAACGTTTAGTACATTTTAAGATAGTTACAGACCTACGGCTATAATACTGTTTACAACAGAACTCGTTTCCCGCGGACTTATATGTTTTATATAAATAACATTAATTTATAACTGTGTTTGCAACGCAACAAGATAGTGAAACAACTGAGCATTGGCAACGCGCGTGATATATGCTAATCTGGCCAAGTGGCCGGCACAAAGCATCGAAGCCCTCGCGGTTGCACTCGCCCATGTTGAGATTAATGAGAAATTATTCCAGAACAGAACTAATTAATTCTATTAACCAGCCGCGTTGTGCATCCGTTGCTTTAATTTTAACTCTATGGCAATATGCTGTTAAAATGGTTTAACTGCCAATTGGACATACATCTTCGCTCGTAAAGCGTAGTGCGTCTTCCTGCCGTTTATTGCACAGTTCCTTCTGTCTAAATAACGCAGAGTAGGATCTTAGAGTGATAACGTTAATTATCTTTATTGCAACTTATATAATAAGGACGAAGAATTGTAGAAAAAATCGCATGTCTATGTGTTTTTAATGCTTTGATCATTAGAGTCTAATGATGCATGCAGGTGTGAATAAAAAGAGTCAAACTATTACGTGCACACTGTTCAGTGTAATATCGATCCCGCGCATTGAACAGTATATAAATAAGAATGCTGTTAAAAATCAACAGTAGTAACATTTATTTATATTACAAAGCCACCAGAGGAATCATTTAGCGCAGATAAACACAGCGCTTTGCATACACGGCATGTCGAGAATGTTGGCACGCGCGTCCCCGATCGTGATACAAATGTGACAAAGGAAAAGTGAAATTAATAATGTATTCCTCGAGACGTATGGACTAAGGAAACTTTCAAAGCGGTGCCGTCAACAATTTCACTGACAGCGCGCCAAAAACTGTAAACAGTAATACGCGAGCTGAATTAGTTTAAATTCGATTTAATAGATCAGATACACTAACTACTTCCTACGATTGTCCAAAATGTAGATCATAATCTGAAGTAACGGGTTCAGACATTTAGATCGGCTGAATTAAAATGATTATGTGAACTCGAACAAACAATTGTTGATGACCAATTGAGAATAATGCCAAAAAACGTAAATATTCTGGTGACATGAAGAATTGCGGCCTGGGATATTTACATTGGTGAATGTGGACGTATAATTATCTACATTCGCCCATGGAATTGTTAATATAACGCGTACGTCAAAGACAGACAGCGTGAAAATTGGTTCTAAAACCAGTATTGTGTACATAAAAAGAAACAAAATATAAATTTACATTTACAAACTGGTACACATCTGGATAGTCTGGGACTATATTCGCAAAATAGAAATGGTAACAATAACCTTTATGGAAATTGTTGAAGGATCGTGTCAAAATCTACATATCTTATTTTTTTCTGTATCTTATTATTTTAAGTTAAAATTTGTTTGAGTGTCCAATCAGGGATAAGTCACACTGCAAGCTAATCTCATTTTTAATTTAAATTTTAGATTGTAAGTACCTACAACAGTTGGAATCTGTACTGGGCTTGTCCCAAACGTGAATCATCTGAACCCTTTTTCCCTGTACGCAGACAGCTACGTTTGTATGCTTAGTGCCTACCTACTACAAATGAAATAAAATAAAGCCATGATAATTGCAAATAATACAAAAAAAAACGAAAAGGTCTGTAAGATTGAACAATTCTGAGACATTTAATTTGCTAGTAAACGAACGTCAGCATTGTGAATGTAATTGCCAACATTGTAGCGTTGGGTAAATACAGTAGAGGAGTCTTAGGTCCGCGACATGCGAACTTTTAATAGTTTCTACTAGCAGTTTAGCTACAATGTAAGTTGGAAGTCGGAGTGTTGAAGCACCCATGCGCATGTTCAGCAAGTTTAGTTCATTTACTGTGCCTCTTCTAATTACCAAGTTAGATATAAAGGGGTTAACATACGAGTGTCTTTAAGATAAGACGTTTAAGTAGATATTCTTGGGGTTAACAGTTTTCCGTGATATCCATAAACGCTTCTAAGTTCTGAGGTTATACACTTATATCGTCAGCGTCACGTCGTTTTATGAAGATGGCTTTTCATTGAGCGTGAAATTAATACTTTGTTAGTTTCCAACTGATGTTTATGACGTCATTTTCCTAGAGACCTATACTGTACTTTTCATCGCTCACCGCACAGCTTCCTCGCACATTCCTAGGACAAAAAGGAGCGTGTAATGTGACTCATAAAAATGCAGAAAGGATTACACCCACCCTGAACAACTACGCTTCCTCAAGAAGCTCTGACGAAACAACAAAATAAAACAAAAAAAAAATTATCTTAACTTCGATATAAAACCCTATTATTAAAAAGTTGGAATATTTGAATATTCACGTAAAAAAGATGTGTCTGCACAGAAACAGTTAGTTAGCACGTACTTGGAGACTCATGAAAAGATTAGAGATATGACAATATGAAAGATCGTCAAAGTAAAGGATCGACAACTATGGTCAATATGTGGATAATCTTACAAATATCGAGCCTGAAAACACATAGCAGTAATCTACAATTGATAAAATTACAAAATTCAGGAAGCACATGAAATGAATGAATTAAAATGTACATCCATGCGAGCAAAGAGCGGTCTCAACTGGTCAATAAATATAAATCGATTTTGCTTATGGTATCACCGTAATACAACAAAAAAAGTATAATGAACTTGTCGAAACCAGTTTTACATCTTTCTGAAACAGGAGCACATATATGACTGACCTAGCCATTGCCCGCGGCTTTGTCTGCCTTTATTTTTCTCTCCTCTTAAGATTCTTAGAATTAAGTTAAATTACCTATATCCTTTAACACCTGTATCCTTTTTTAATAAATAGACTAACAAATGCAGAAATATTTTATATATTTTTTAATATAAGAGAGATTAATGACTATATGAATCTTGGATGCGTTGACCTATGAAAGATTGAACAATAAAGGGAAGGGGTAGCGAACAGGAAGCAGAAGGGCCTCCGGGTGTCTCACTCGTACACTCGTCACATATCACTGCTATTTCACGTACATATTCTGTGAGAGGATGGTACTGACCCGGTGGAGCCATATATATATATAGGTTCATATAAATTTGACAATAAACAAACTCTTAAAATATATTATACAGATATATAACAAGTCCACTATATTACAAGCGGCTTATAAACTCGAAACCAATAAAAAATAGTGATCACATGTTGACGTATTTTTATTGAATATATTTTAAAACGATAACAGTATTTTATATCTTGTTGTTCTCTAAAGGATTTTTATATAACGGTATAAAACACAAAGCGATATTAATTTATAGTTGTAATGAATAATATAAATTTTACGATACATAATAATAAATCTTCGCTGATCTTGTAATTAAGTATGGTTTAAAGTATTTCAAAGATCATCATTGAATATTTTAATGGATACGGTCTTTGTAGACGTATCTTTTTTTCACTGTTTTATAAAAAGTAGTGTTATGGAAAAGAAGAATTTAGTAGTGAAATAATAAATAATTGCGGAAATATCACCAGTTTCCACAAACATAGAGTTAAGATGGAGAAGGTGATAGACAGGTTTTTAGTCGGTATTATCATTTATTAAAGGTTTTTAGTACTATAAATAAATTAAAAAATACTATTGGTAATAGCGCATTAGAAAATTTCTGTCTGTCAGTTGATTCTTCAATTCCATAAGTCTATTATACTATAGCTAGCAAACGTAAAAACGTAACGTAAATAATTTATTTATTTTTAAAATCATCATCATCATTTCAGTCCATACCAGTCCAGTCCTGCCGGGCTAACATGACAAACGCGACAAAATTTTCTCGCTCCGCTCTGCCAATGTCTACAGTAGACAAAACAGGCATTGCTATTGGCTAAGAAGCTTTGCCGCGTGCGAAAAACTATCTCGAGTGTAAGCATGTTAGGCCCGCTGATAAGCCAAAAATAAGTTCTACCAACTGAACTATTGGGTTTTACAAAATATAATAAAAAAGAAACCACAAATTATGTTAGTAAGTGTTTCGATATTTTTTTTTAAATTAGTAGTTATTATCTAAACGAAAAAAAATTTTCTTGTTATAATTTCCTGTGAATTAGTGCATATGGAACCGGTAATGGCGCTATAAAATTTTTGCCAAGCAACAGTTTATTATAATTTATGATGATTAAGATGCATTGCAGCGATTGAGATTAGACACGGGACGCTTACGAAATAACGCAGTAAACATTGATTGTATCTATTAATAGATCAAAGAGCAATATCAAATGTACCGCCCTGTCTTTATAAATTCATTAACGACAATCCAAAAGTATGGGAGATTCAATTAATTAATTCAAGTTATATCTTTGCTTAATTTGAAATTGAATTTACAATTTATATATTGCAACTGATTTGAATACATAAGTAAACATTTAGTTTAAAACATAACATATTTTGATTTTGTTATCAGTATATTATATTCCTGTAATAAAAAGTAGCAACTACGCTCACTCTTTTCACGTTTTGTATGAGCGAGATAGCGTGTGATTTTGTAACTTGATCGAAATTATTTTTATTATAATGAGAATTTTATTTAAATGACTTTCAGTTCTGTATGAAATATATAACTGTAAGTTTGAAAGAAAAGAAAATAATATATGAGCTGTTGTGTACGGCTTAGCCTGCCCATGCCTTTTCCCGGCTTCTAAGAGTCATAGCGTAATATTGATGAATAGCCTCTAAACTTCCATAAGAATAATGTTATTAAACGCACTGGTAGTTCCAGAGATATAGTATAAATAGACAGCGCAAAACAGCATTTAAAGCGGTTTGTTGAATGCAAATTAGTGAAAGACATACTTCATGTCTATTTCCAACATTCCTATAAACATTATTTAAAATAAAAATTAACTCAACAGTAAATAAAAGTAAAGAGAATTGCATGACAGAATTTAAAGTGTAAACTTACGTAGTCGGTTTTACAAATAAACATTCTCGCACATTCTGAGTAAGTGTAGGGCTCTTGAATTATTTGTACGTTTTTTCATGGTTCGTGTAAATACAAATAGCTAGTCGTCAGGCAGGGTCTGGGCCGCCGCGTAATTTGTTGTAAATTGGCTGTTTAGTGACAATATACCCTATGATTCAAGTCAAGTCACATTCTCTAGAATTATAAGTTGAATGGTATTTACATCTCATTTTAGCTGTGAGTTAATATAGGTAAGAAATGCCATTTAATAAAACGATTTAGTGATCAATCAACCGCATATTTTAGACTGCTTTTACTGTCTGTAAGGGGTATAAAAAGATACCGTGCAAAATTAAAGACATTAAAAATTTACACATCTAACATTTTTATCTGTTCACTTTTCCAAAATTATTTTATATCAAGGGAAAATGTATAGTAGATTTTACAACAAGTGCACAAAACGAACCATTTTTATCAGAGACTTTTAGCAGCCCAAGCCGAAGGCGAGGGCTGATAGTAATGTCGAGGATAAAAATGGTTTTGTGGACGAGTTATAAACTCTGCTTTTCACTTCGATTGCGAGGAAATAAATTAATAAATGCACGAAAAAACAAGACCTGTTTCCCGCCGCTTTTTTTAAATCTTACGACATTGAAATTAGGCTTGGGCTGCAGACCTATACAGCCTACTATTAAATTAATTTTGTAATAAAATAATTTTCTTAAATTAATTAAATAACCTACCGTACTT
Organism: Endotricha flammealis; assembly: GCA_905163395.2. Classification (NCBI taxonomy): domain Eukaryota; kingdom Metazoa; phylum Arthropoda; class Insecta; order Lepidoptera; family Pyralidae; genus Endotricha; species Endotricha flammealis. The sequence goes on along the minus strand of LR990860.1, from coordinate 7,617,041 downwards.
TAATTTAAATTTTAATATCTTTTATGACTTAAAAAACACATAAGGCAAAGAAATTAAAGTAAATATTATAAAATAACAAATTCTATCTCTGAACTTTTTATTGTGTTTGGCTGTATAGCTCATTTCCTTTGCCTTAATATAGATACATTTATGAGTAGATACGTTTTTGCCCTTGTGCACAAAATTCGGTTTTGTGCAGCCTATATCCTGCGCAAATAAGCATTTTCTGAGCATGAGACGTGAAAAATATTTTTTCCCATGTGAAAAAAGTAGCCTATGTCCAGACCTTAAACTATTCCCAATAAAAAAATCATATCAATCCGTGCATTACTTTCTAAACCCTGTTTTTCTTAACTTGACCCATATAGTAAACAATCTTAGCACGTCTTTTTAACGAAAATAGGCAATTAAAATTATCATTCACACCCAAATAATAATAATATAGTTAGAAATGGCATTTAACACAACACTAGTATTCTGGCGATTTGTCAATTTTACACATGGATAATTGAATAAAAAGACACGCTAAGAAGAAAAACAGGCTTTACGTGAAGGGAGGACAAACCAACAAACAAATACACTTTCACATTTATAATATTAGTATGGATTTTTAAATGAAATATAATAATGAATTAGTTAAGTAAATCAGAGACTGCATTTTATTAATCAAAATATAGAAATAATAAGAAAAATAATACACTGTACACTGTATTTCGTAAAAGCAAAATTAAAATAGGAACTGATAAAAGAAATGGCTAAAGATTTTTATATTTTATATACACATCTCTGAGTTATAAGCCTTCTTATTGATCTACAATCAATCGATATTTATGATTTAGCCGCAGATGCAGCTAATTGTAATTGAAGACCATTGTATTGGAATTACCGCCTACTATCCATAAACTGAGATAAGTGGTAGCACCTGCTATAATTTAAAAATGTTCATATAATTTCAATAAGGTTTCTTTAATTTTTTTTTTATATTTTTTTATAACAGCTGATATATAGACACAATAAAATGTTGTATGTAGGTATTAGTTGTAAAAGTAACTTTGAATAGATATTTTGTAAGTTTTCTCCTTTGATATGCATACCGATCACAGCCATCATATTTAGATGATCTATTTACTCGTACCTATGATGATATTCGAATGGCACCTGTGGAAATGGCATCTAGCGAAGTAGAAGGTTATAAAATATCGTCATTTTGTGCGTGTTTTGACAAATGCATATTGTACCGCCATTATCACCTTTTTTGTATAAAGATGTATGCACAATTTCAACTCAATGTTCAATTTCAAGTCAAGAAATTGTTATAAAATCATTTTGCAATAAACGGTATGAGGATAGAAGGACTCTACATACTTTGTTAAATAAAACCTCGTAAAAAGAATACAAGCAATAAATACGGTGCATCCACCAGCGATTACTTAAACGCTTAAACGTTTTCCTTTAACTTGATTCAATGTACGGTATATTTACTTAACGATCACAAAGCAATGGATGTAGTATTAATTATAATCATGAATAACATAAAACAAAAGCTAGCACGGGGCACAGCCACCGCATACCGCTTTCAATAGCCGATAATTACATTGCAATTAGGTGTAATGGACTCTGGTACCTCTGCGTATCATGGTCGTATGTACGGGAAAATTATTTCAAACTTAATTGCAACTAACCACAAGGCATCGGCTTTTACCCGTTGAGCGTAACTTTCAATGCCCTTGCGCACACATATCACTGTTTACATAGACATGCGACAAAATGACAAAAAAATGAACAAATGTTTTTTTTAAAATGTGAATGGTGTATGTACATAACCGTTCTTAGCGTCTTCGTCGTCAACCTTTCGGGGGTGGGGTTGGATTTAGTCATATTATTATGGTTTTACAAATATTATTCTAATAATATATACAGAAGCTTGATCAAGAGGATACGAAAGTTAAGTAGCTTCGTATTGTAGGAGAGAAAGTGAAAATATTATTAATTTTGTCATAAAGAAATGATGGTTTTGTGTAAAAAAATCAAGTTTTATTTACCTATCGTCAGCACCAATTAACATCTGTTATGTACAAAAATAATAAAAAAATACTAGGGCATATTGGCATTAATTCACAGCCAAGAAAAATAAGCAAACATTAATCTAAAGTATTAAATATAGGCATGAATTTGAACCAGAAACCTCTCTCGGTTACTAGGTTTCACTATCTACTAAGCAATATTACTGCTCCATTTTTTAGACAATAACAAATGTAATTTGCAATCAAATGTCGATTTATATTGAACAAACATCAGTATAATAATTAATTTCTTCCCGCAAAGGAAGATTGATGAGTTCTAAAATTAATGTTACATTTATTTGATTACAGAATGGCAAAAAATTGCAAGTGCGCCGGCTGTCGGATGCGAGCGAATTCAGAGCTGAAATGGCGTTTCCTATGCCCGCCACTCACCGGTAATGCTTGATGTGCCTTGTGTTTTAGGGATCCATTGGTTAGAAAATTCACGGAACTTGGTTTATAATTAACATACATCACCAATACACTATATGTACAGTCACCTCCATAAATATGTAATCACTTTAGAACCTGTCACTATAACATTGTTGATATGTTCACTCAAATGTCTTAAGTAATTGAAATGATATACGAAAGTGACAAGGTTCTAAATTGTTTACATATTTATAGAGGTGACTGTACTTTTATACTTAAACCCCAGAGCAATCATGTTTTACTTGGTTATTGAAATATCCGGATGCCGAATTTCGTTTTTTCCTTCTCTCGCTTTTCCTTATATTTAAAGACAGATGAATCTTGACGCTGTGATATAAAATAAGTTTTAAAATGAAATTATAGCGTGTGACATATCAAATGAAAAAACGTAGCTCAATATAAAAGGGTCATTTGCAAGGCAAGGCCATGCCATGGTTCTTAGAATCCGAGTAGTTAAGAACAAGAAATATCTAGTGAAAAATATACAGTCCCAATGTACAATACTGTACGGAATCCTCATGAAGTAACTCGTACTTGCCCAATTTTTTATTCAGCAAAGCGGTACACGATTTCGGCTAGTATTTAATTCGCTAAGAATCGACATAATGAATAGCAGTAACTAACAATAAAAAACAATGAGTTGAAATTGTACAGTTTCGTCTGCACTAATTTTACTCGTCCGTCAATAACCTGAAGCAATTATAATTAGTTGGGCAATTACTTTTACCTTCCCGTTTCTTACATGTCAATGATTTTTACTTTCTCCTGATCACATTATCTAAATTAGAATAGTAGTTACCCAAGTACAAGAAGTGTTTAGGGAAATACATTAATACGTACGGATTATCAAAGACGTTTCAATATTATTTTTTGCGATGTTTTCGAATTTACGACCACTAATTTAATGTTACAGCTAGATTAGTACCAGGTGCGGTTGTTTTTATATCATATCTGTTCGTATGACAGTATTCAATAATAATTATATCCGAACATGACATGTTGTATCATATTATTACTAGCAGTATTGTAATGAGATATGGACTGGTGTTTGCACCATAAGAGAACACGTAAATTCAGTGCGGATATCTTATTTAAGTGGGTCGATTTATATGCATGGACCATATGCATTATATCTAGCTAAATCGTATATCTAACTGAATTTACGACAACTATTGTTATACTAACAGTATTTGCTGAGATATGGTCAGCAATAGTAAGGGGAGTAAATTATTGAAGTCACTAAAAACATCCAAAACAACTCACAGTAAATGTCTATATCAGCTCACGGAACAATATTATGTTTGACACGGTTCTTAAGCGTTAATGTACTTCTGCTGCTGAGAGCACATAAAGGAGCGTTATGTCCTATTATGTTTCACGTTAAAATTAATGCGCATTTAGCAGTTTTACTTAAAATAACTCATGTTACTGCGCTCCGAGTTAAAATAAAACGGTCCATAATTCTATCCGAGTCTATTTAAAATTTCCTGGTTCATAGAACAACCGTAAAAAGCTTGCATGTTAATAGCATTATGTCGGGAGCGTGTGAGGGGCCACGTCATCAAAGGAAATGTATACTCAGAATTAAAAAAATAAAATAAACCATGCATGTAAGGTGTTCTATCTATAGGATCAGCAAACGTCATGACAGGTGTTTTTTAATCAGCGGCTTACTTTCATTAGGTCTTTCATCATTGAATTCTCATTCTCAATAATTCTATTATTTTGATAGATTGAACCATTAATTTTTTTTTTTTTTTTTTTCAATTTAACCAAGGAAAATATTGTAGAAAATATTTATCTTCTTCTATGTCTGTCATAATCTTACATATATTTTTTTAAGGTAAGTATCTTTAACGTACCTATGTAGTTCACGTAAAATGTATACATTTAATTTATAAGAGAAAATTTTATGGTAAAATCGTTCATGAATGTTTGAATCAAGATAAGGTTTCATAATATATGATTTCTATTCAGATCTTTAGTATGCCAACCCTAGTTTTCATCGATTTGTAATCTGACTGATATACCATCGGGTACATGCACCTGATATAAATAATATCATGTAATAAAGTAATAAATATAACTTGACATGAATTTATGTTTCTGTTAATTTAAGGACGTATTGAGCCAATTCTTTCCTGATTGGGAGATTAATCAAAATAGATGCACAACTAATTTCCACTGGTATAGTGATTGAAGTTGAAATTTTATTACATATCACTTTATATTACCTACTGAGTCTACAAACAAGCGTCCGATTCCACTTACAGTAAGTCGTTACAAGTGTTCTAGATTTGTCGTCTATAAATTTGGTTTGTTGGTGTCACAGAGACGTATAGGAATTTGCATGTTGGCGAAGATACAGTTGCTATCAAGTGAGCATCTTAAGGCGCAGTCTAGATATAAGTAAGATAAGGATGGGATGTAGACTGATCGGATAACAACGAATAGTTTAACTTTGTATGTGTAACTAAATATTTAGTAGTATTCTACTAAACAAAATCAACTGAAATAGTTTAACCATAGTAACCAAAGAGTTTAGTAGTCACCATAGTTACTAAATTGTTTTGTAACTAAGTACTTAAAATTTTGTTGCTAATTGCCAAACAGTTTTTTCAGTGTATGTACATTTTGTACGCTAAATTTTAATTTTAAAATGAATTTTTTATACTTATATATTTTTAAACTATACTTTATAGCTATTTTTACTTATTTTTGGAATTTTTGAAATATCTTCTTCACGGAAATATCCTCACACAGATTATCGGCTTGAAATAGCAACGCGTGGAGAGATTCGGAAGTTCAACTCCTTTCATTTTCTCCCTATTTCTTGTAGCAGATAACCCATTGGTAACATACATGGTGTTAAAAAAAAACGTTATCGTACCATTCGCCCATACAATCTCCACAAAGTCAGTAAAGTCGTATTTTTCAAACGTATTTTTGTTTTTTTTCTAAACCTCTTTATTGGTAGTAAAGTAATAAAATAGATTATCCGTTTTATGAAACATGAAAGCTAATAATGAAATTATTAATGCCAAAATTCGCTAACGATAATTGCGTTTCCTATAAAGTTGGTTATTTCCTTTTATGCGTTCAGTAGTAAACGTTAATTGCTTATCTAAAATTATTGCTATTTACCCGCGCGCGTTGACCTCGCCTATTTATTTTGAACTGTAACTCCTTATAAAGATGTGTACGTTATAATGCATTTTGCTAATAAATAATTTCTTACTGTAATATGGTGGAAACGAGGAGTAGGTAACATCCGTTCAGGAATGAGCACAAAATTGAAAAATAAAAAAAATAACCAAAGTGTGTGTAAGAAATGATTTAGAATGTAGAAAAAAGCCTTTTTTGGAACCTTCCATAATTTCCCGTCTGACCATTATACGCTTATTTGACACGTTCGAAAGAGTGTCTTCTTATGCAGCCAAAGCCATCTCATGGTTGTGAACACAACCTTTTTGGACAACTAAAAATATAAACTTTGAAGTAAAAAAAACTTGGACGACGGAATTAATATGGTTGAGTAAAACCCAGTTATATACGAGTAGGTTGCTCCATTTTGATGTAAAAATAAAAAAGTAATCACTTTCAAATAATCTTCTTATGCAAATATGGGTAGCAACATCCAGTTTTCGCTATCTATTACACATTTGCATTTTCAATACATCACCATGTTTTCCTATCAATTGTTAGACGACTGGTAGAACTCTCATGGGGCTACTAGTACTTCACTTTTTCATGCTTGTTACATGATACTTTTATGTTACAATTATGCAGATCACATCCAATTAACCTTCCTTTGTTACGAACTATCGAAACCCGCGCAACTTCGTTTGCGTGTATCCCGCTTTCCCGTGGGAATTTTGGAATGAATTATACATATAAATCTCTCTATCTATTTAAAAAAAAACGCGTCAAAATCCGTTGCTTAGTTTTATAGATCTAAGTATACATAAGCACAGACAGACTACGAAAGCGACTTCATTTTATATAATGTAATGATAATGATAATAACGACGACTTTTATACATATACACAATACAAGGTATTCACTGACTATCCATTTATAATCAAATTAAAAAAGTACTAATCTGCCCCCTTACTCTTGAAGATTATTCCGCACGATCGCCATTGTATTGTTAATTTTAGGTACTCTTTACAGCTAAACTAGCGCTAACTTAATGAAATCGAATTGTATGCTAACCAAATAGTTAATAAAGTATAAAATATCAATGGTACGAATTAGGATTTGCTGTTAATTTTGCATTTGAAATTATGCAGAATTGAAATTAAAATCGCGATTGCTATGCAGAGTAACCTAGCTGAATGTGAAAACGTTTTATTACAATCACGAAAAATGTCTCAACTGGTTCGTATGTATAACTTTTAATCCCGGAATACACAACGATTCTTATCATGACCATGCACAGCAATAAAATTTTAGGTAAATGTTACGTTAGTTTAGTGTTAACAATAAAATTGCGCAAAAACATTATAAGGTTAAAAACTCATTATATCTTATTCTGTCGTTGTTTATTTAAGGAAGACAGCTGGATAACTTAAAATCTATACTAAAGTAGCGGCACGCTATGATGGCCGTTTTGACATATTACAATAGTGATGTGAAATGTCAATTTATTCTCGAAAAAAAAATAAATAATCAAATCTATAAGTTTTTGTTGCAACTAGTATGTATCTGATTAAAAAGGTCTAATAAAACAAAAATATAAATGTTTACTTAATATATTTGAACGAACTGAATATTGGAATGAAAATAAATACATGCACACTTTGAATTTCGAAAAACAAATGCCGAGTTGTGTGGTAAATAAGTACAAAAGTAATTATAATCTTATAAAAATAAAAGAGTAATGCTTGGGGGGTATTGCTTCTCGCGTCCGTAGGTATAACCGATCTTAACCTAAACCACCCTACACGTGCTCCCCGGGTGGTGCTAAATGAGAAGCAACGCAACGCCGAGCATCGGGCGGCGGTAAATAACCCGACCCCTCTGGTCCAAACCAGAGACGGCAACCACGAGCCGAGAGGGTGGGAAATCTCCTCTAAAACTGTGACACTTACCAAGACGTGTGGCCGACGTGGTAAGTATCGGGCTAAAAACCTCCAATGGAAAGCACGACAAAAGCATGGCCCCGAGTTCCCAGCGGCCCTGTTGGCTCCGGCCACGGCAGCTGTCGGGGTGAAAGCAGGGCCAGGGGTGCGAAGAATCACTGGGCGAAACCGGGCTGCCAAAAAACACAAATGACCCTGGCTACGTACAATACAAGGACTCTGAGAAAGCAAGAACACCTGGAAGAGCTTGAAATGGAACTGGAGAAAATAAAATACGACATAGTAGGGCTAAGTGAAACGCGAAGAAAGGGAGAAGGCACTATTAGACTAAAATCCGGAGACCTATTTTACTTCAGAGGCGAACAAGACAGCTCATATGGCGGCGTAGGATTTATCATAAAAAATACAGTAGCGAGGCACATTGTAGATCTCACCAGCATATCACCTCGGGTAGCATATGTAATACTACGCTTGAATAAAAGATACTGCCTAAAGATCATACAGATCTATGCACCGACTAGCTCACACAACGACGAAGAGATGGAGATGTTCTACGACGACATATCGAAAGCCAGAAATACAGGGCAAAGATCTCACTTTCAAATTATCATGGGAGACTTCAACGCCAAAATAGGCTCCAGGCGCAGCAATGAAAACAGTATAGGACCTCACGGCTTTGGCGACCGGAACTCACGTGGAGAAACGCTACTTAATTACCTTGAAGCCAATAATCTGTTTGCTATGAACTCATTCTTTAAGAAAAAACCAAAGAGAAAATGGACCTGGGTTAGCCCAGGCGGACAAATTAAGAATGAGATAGATTTGATTATAACCAATAATAAAAAAATCTTCATGGACGTATCAACTCTCAACAGATTTCAAACGGGTAGCGACCACAGACTAGTTCGAGGGAAAATAATTCTGAACACAAGATTAGAGAGATGCAGGCTCATGAACAAGCCAATTGGGAAACTGCAAATACCTGATGGTATTGATGAAGTCTTCGAGAATATGGTAACAGAAACCTTACAACGCTCTGCAACCGAACACTTTGAGGATAATCTCGAAACTAAATACACCCGTTTTGTAGGGAACATCACCCAGATGGCTAAGAGTTATTTCAGGAAAGCAACGAAACCTAAGCTAGGTGTCTCAGAGGAAACTGCAAAACTACTGCAAATGAGGCGAGAGGTGGAGGACCAACACAACAACAGTATGCACAGAGAGCTAAACCGCAAAATAAAGAAAGCTATTAAACGCGACATCCGTAAAAGGAATACTAAACAGATCCAGGACCTGATAGAAAAAAACAGAGGCCTCAAAGTATTTCAACGAGCAAAGAGCTCAAACAGGATTAATGCGCTGAAACAAGAAAATGGCAGCTTGACAAGCGATAGCTATGAAATGCAGAAGATCACAGAGGAGTTTTATAGAGAGCTATATACATCCACAGTGCCAGAACCTACCACCGCGCGCACTTGAGGCGCCACTACACGGAAGATATTCCGGAATTCAGCACGTATGAGATAAGACAGGCTCTTAAACAACTCAAAAAGAGCAAGGCACCAGGACAGGATGGTATATCAGTAGAGCTACTACAAGCAGGCGGCAGTGCTGTTGTTAAGGAACTCCGACTACTCTTTAATGAGATCCTATTTACTGGTGAAATTCCAAATGACTGGACGAACAGCAGGGTGCTGCTTTTCCATAAAAAAGGCGATAAGGCACTATTAAAAAACTATAGGCCGATATCTCTGCTTAGCCAAGTGTACAAGGTTTTTTCAAGAGTCGTCACAACGCGGCTGGCACAAAGACTGGATGAATATCAACCCAAGGAACAAGCCGGCTTCAGAAAGGGGTTCGGAACAATTGATCATATATTCACAATGAGACAGATTATACAGAAAGCAGAGGAATACAACAGACCCTTATACCTCGCATATGTGGATTATGAGAAGGCGTTCGATTCAGTAGAACACTGGGCCGTAACACAATCACTTCAAAGGTGCCATATCGACTACCGTTACATACAGATACTGAAAAACCTCTACAAAAACGCAACTATGACAGTCCAATTAGAAGATCTAACTAATCCTATCCCAGTTCAAAAAGGAGTCAGGCAGGGAGATGTAATATCACCAAAACTCTTCACTAACGCCGTCGAAGATGTATTCAAAACCTTGAACTGGGATGGGAAAGGAATAAATATCAATGGTACTTACCTGCACCACCTCCGTTACGCAGACGACTTAGTTATTATAGCGGAGTCGGTACAGGACTTGCAACAAATGATGCAAGACCTATACCAAGCGTCTCTACGAATAGGACTGAAAATGAATATGGAAAAAACCAAAGTGATGGCTTCGGAAGACATTAAAAGCCATCCCATTTCATTAGACGGTCAACCGTTAGAGCAGGTGCAGGAGTATGTCTACCTGGGTCAGGTGATAAAATTTGGACGGGACTCGTTGATGGCAGAGATCAGCAGAAGAAAACGGCTGGGGTGGGCAGCATTTGGAAAACTCAACTCTGTTTTCAAGTCTAAACTACCACAATCACTAAAGACCAAAGTGTTTAACCAATGCGTGTTACCCGTTATGACGTATGGGTGGAAACGTGGATTCTTACCAGCGGAATGGTCCACAACCTTAAAGTCACCCAAAGGCACATGGAACGCGGCATGCTCGGTATATCTCTACGCGACAGAGTAAGAAATGAGACCATACGACAAAGAACCAAAGTCGTGGATATTGGATACCGCGTAGCCAAATTAAAATGGGCGTGGGCTGGACATCTGGGGCGCCGAGAAGATGAGAGATGGAGCAAATGCGTTCTAGAGTGGAGACCTCGACTGGGGAGAAGAAGTGTTGGCAGGCCACCAGCCAGATGGGCTGACGATTTCACGAAGGAGCTAGGAGCGACGTGGATGAGAGACACGGGGAGCCGTGCACTATGGAGGAAACATGGAGAGGCATATGCCCAACGGTGGGCGAATACATGCTGCTGAAGAAGAAGAAGAAGAAAAATAAAAGATAAATGTTCGCGGGACTCTAATACATATTTAAATAGTTTAGAAATCAATGTAATAAATAAATTTTGTGTCCTAAAATCATACATTCGATAAATTGTATGACACTGAACGTCACTATTGACAATAGAGAACAGCAATTTGCTCCTTCAAATGTAATTATTAATTAATACGAAACTTCATGAGTGGACAAACGTCAAAACGGCCATCATAGCGTGCCGCTACTATAATCTATCTATACTAATATTATAACGAGGAACGATTTGTATTTTTTGTGTGTGTGTATGTTTGTAATGAATAAACTCAAAAACTATTGGACCGATTTCAAAAATTCTTTCACCGTTGGGAAGGTACATTACCCCCGGGTAACATAGGCTATATTATATTTTGAAAAACATTAGGAATCCTTAGTAGAACCCGCTAGTATTTTATATTTAATGCATAATGGGGTATCCGCTTGTATAATGGGGTTTGTTCCGAGGAATTGTTTGACTTGATGCCTACGGCCACTTTCTACCATCGAACCGCTCGTCACCGGCGGGGAATCCAACCTCACACACTAGAACCAAAATAGTCGCGTACAGCGCGGTTTCAGAGGAGTTTCCTCCCGCGAACGTTGAGGCTGTGGAATGAGATCCCCGCCGAGGTCTTTCCTTTAGATTATAACATGGGGTTCTTCAAAAGGGGCATTAAAAGATTTTTACAGGGTCGGCAACGCGCGAGTGATACTCCTGGTGTTGCAAGCGTCCATAGGCTACGGTGACCGCTCACCATCAGTCGGACCGTAAGCTTGTTTGCCACCTTTGTGGTATAAAAAAAAAAAAAAAATTTAGTATACAAATGACAACAGAAAGTGTTTGTGAAGGCCTAGTCAATGAATAAATGATTTGAGTTTGAATAAAATGTGTAAAGGAAAATGATTATTTCTCATTTTCACATACTGTTTATTACTGTGTATACTTACCATAACACAAGTATTTAACTGATTATAACGAGACTTTACTAAGTTACAGGCCTCTAAATACAGGTACAGTCAATCAGTCAATGTATCTACTCGTAAACATTGCTCAGTGGGGGTCGTAAACTTGAACAATGTAAACATTGTAATTTTCTCTCCACCTAGATTGGCTTCGTTCACAATAAACGCAGACATATCGTCTGGATCTAGATTAGCACACATTTTATTTGTTAATTTTGTATTTATCTTTTCACAAGTGTATGTATTTATCTTGTTACTGTGCCTAAGGCTAGAAATAATAAAGAATAGTTTCTTTGGGCTGTCTTACGTCCTTGAAAAAGTAAGCAAACAGAATTTCTTTCGTATTTATAGCCTTTCGCCATTCCCGTGAATGTTTACTTTTATTTACGACCTCCGTGGCGTAATGGTTACCATGCCAGACCGACACCCAGGAGGTCCCGGGTTCGAATCCCGGTCGGGTCATGATGAAAAACGAACTTTTTCTGATTGGCCTCGGGTCTTGAATGTTTATCTATATAATATGTATTTGTTATAAAATATAATATCGTTGAGTTAGTATCCCATAACACAAGTTTCGAACTTACTTTGGGGCTGGCTCAATCTGTATGAATTGACCCTATATATTTATTTATTTATTTATTTTATTTAATGTGTTAGTTTAATGATACATTTGAATAGTGGATACGCAAACACTGTATGTGAACTGTGTGTGTTACATGCATGCAAATCAACATTGTTATCTATCTATTCCGAATAGCTAATTTGTCTAATAAACTGACAGCTTTTTGACAGTTCTAACAAGAGTTTGACGTTTCATAATTAGAAAATAGCTTAAAAAGGGGATTCGAGATCGCAGCCCTGTCAACGAAGGTCGTCAAAATGGCGACCTCGGATCCTCACCGTGCCACGTTGTATTTTAAAGTGTACTTCTTTGTTAAAAAGTGTTCATTTAAAATACACGACAGAAACGCCATTAATTAATACAAAAAAAAAAGCCTATATGGGACTTAATTAGCAAGTGGTGAAAACAGGCCCTTATACTTGAAAATTGTAATAGTAAGTACTTAGTAAAACTATTAAATGTCGCTTAATATTAAAGAATTACGAAACAAATTAAAGAATGCTTTTATTACCTTTTAGTTAAAAATGGTTTAAATAAGAGAAATAGACACTTAATGTAATATACGAGATAAAAAGCATATTCATCGCACAACCGTTAAAAAAACCACTAATTTTAAAATAACTATTACAAGTTTTATGAAAAAAAATAATCGCAATGTAACAAAATATACAATAATAAGTGTTGGGCTCGCTGGTCGTTTATAAGGCTCCTCCCCGTGGCTATGGCGCCAACATACCAATTTATTACTATACATATTGTAATGGCTGTATCTCGAATATTACTATTGATTATCAAGTTAAAACTATAACTTACTTGACTTGTAATTGTGATCAGCAAGTTAACACGCAATGGTTGACACTTAGAAAAAAAATCATAATATTTATACGCCACGTCCTTATGGAGAGAGAAATTAATTCAATTTAAATATCAACCAGCCTTTAATAATAATTAAACTTTTCATTATACGAATAACTGTGTACGCAACTATATACGCGATTAGTTTTCTCACGATAAGAAATTTTGCTGAACTTCCACAAATATGTCAAAACCATGTTCATTCAAATCAATCCATGCGTTTCCGAGTTTTATGAAAGACTAACGAACAACTGTAATTTTTATATGTAGAGGTTTTTAATATTTATCATTTAGTACAATAAATAGTCTACGATTTGCTGTATATCTATATATATAAAAGAAAGTCGTGTTTGTTACAACACTTATAACTCGAGAACGGCTGGACCGATTGCCATGGTTTTTGATTTGTTGGATTTGTTTTCGTCCCGAATAGCAGAATACATCTTTAAAACAATAAAAACTCGATTAGGGGTAGGGTAGGGGTAGGGTAGGGTAGGGGTGGGGTAGGGGTAGGGTAGGGGTTGGGTAGGGTAGGGTGGGGTAGGGTGGGGTAGGGTAGGGTAGGGGTAGGGGTAGGGTAGGGGTAGGGTAGTGCCTCTAAGGCGGAACAAAGTTTGCCGGGTCATATATAGGATAATGACACAATGTACATATTCTTATAATTTTTCACTCAGTTGTAATTACTATAATGTCTGTGTAGGGATATATATAATTACGTATTTCGAAACAATTATATAATACATCACACTTAAACACCATAATTATTTAATTATTAACAAACGTTAAAGTGTTTTTGTCGTTGTGATGATGCCAAAAGAAATGTTTTTGTCGTGTAGTTAGTAGCAAACGGAGATTCTTATTAAAGTACTATCTCAATCCGAAAACTATTATAGCCATATACAAGTAATTAAAGTTACGGCTTAGTACATAGTTTAGTTACTTTCGCTTATTTACTTTCTTAAGAATCATAGTTATAAATCGCAAGTGCAGTAGTGAGTGTACTGCAAATGCGCCTTTTTGGATCTATACTTGAGTCGTTTACAAGATAGAATGTTTAATGACAAACCGTTGCCTAGCAACCAGTGACAGACAGGTTTCACCAACATTTTTTTGAGCGTGCATTTTTCCCGTTGTCCTAAATAGACCTACTGATATGCACAACTAGTTTGTATGACTTAAAACAACTAGGTATTTATTAAATATATTAATAAGTAAATCAATAGATTTTATTTATTTACTTATCAAAAAAAACATTATATCTAATCTATCTAAAAGTGAAAGTTAAAAGGGTGTCTCTGTCTGCCATTTTATGTATGCACTAATAAAAACAGCAATTACCTGGTTAACCCACCCAGGAAAATTATTGTCAATCGGCCGGGTTTTGTAAATAGACAACGGCAGCCGCTCAACAACATACTAAGAGGCATATTGTCATTTTTGGAAATGTATGAAGGTAGGGTATATAAAAAAACATACACAATATGTACATTTGTTTTATTTGCATTTGTACAAGGTAGGAAGACAATGACGAGTTTTAAGCCAATCACAATTTTTATTTTCACCTCAATCACACAACTCATTTTGAGACGGTTTTTAATATCGTTTAGAATTTTGTCCAGTAGACATAGATAAACAAACATTTTCTATATCGTCTTAATAAAAGGTATGAAGGACGTGTGCTACAGCTGTTCAATACTTCTAAAATAAAAACAACAGCAATAAGTTACTCTGACACAGTAACATCAACAAACATAGACATTACTAGTACACAGCATAGTCATAGTTGAAGTAAATTCCTACAATACAAGGGACAAAAAAGATATACAGAGTTAACTGACATCTACAATCCAAGAAGCAATGAGGAAGTATTGGATTTAATGAAACCTAACAAAATATCTGAATGCTATGGATGCATTGGCAAAACATTAAATATACATTTTGTGATGGCCATATTACTAAAACTGAATATAAAAGAAATAAATATAAGTTACAAAAAAGAAAAAATAATATATTATGTATTACTGATCGTCATCATGGTTATTATAAAGTCAAAGTCAAAAATACATTATTCTTTGGGCCCTTAGCGGGCACTTACACACATCATTTACAATGAGAGTTTAAAGTACATTATTTTATTTGTGTATTAAATATTACATAAATAAGCTACTCTATAATTATGGAATAACTGATCATTCATTGATTAGTTCAACAAATCATCACTGCATGAGGATGATGATCAGCTTGTTTCACTAGTGACCTTCAGGTCATGGTAGGTTCAGGTGTTATTCATAACAAATTCATCCATGACTGCATCAGTAATTCCATCCAGCGTTGCCATTTTATTCTCTTCTTTTTTACTTGTTCTATATATTTGTTCTCAAACCATTCTTCGAAGACTTTTGAGTTCATTTCCTTGTGGTAATCTCCATCGCCTTTTTTGATCTCAAAAATTAGATTACTCCATCTAAGAAACCATCCTGTGATCCTGAAATAATTGCACAATCAAATTAAAGATACTGTTGCAACTACTACTGTGAACTTCAAAATGAAATGAGCAATATGTAAAAATTATATACATACCAATATGTAAAATTATTAATTGTTTTCCTTTGCCTAAGGGGCGCTTTTAAGCCTGTGAATAAACCTTCGTATTGAGACTTCCCTCGCAGATTTCACTGACTTAATCTTCCCACATTTTAGTCTTAGTATGACCTAAAAAAGAAAATATAATGTTCAAAACATTTATGTTTCAAGTTACATTCATTTATGTACGGAGATGCTAAAGATTGTTGAATCGAAGTAAAGAGACGGCCTTGTGTTATTTTTGCGGAACTTGTGAGTTCAAAATGTAGAAATCTTCATCACATAGTAATATAAATATCGACAATAAATAAATACAAAACACTTGAATACTTTGTATAAGATAGGTATATAAATTTAATTTTGAATTCATAATTGTTAAACTTACCTTCATCATGGACTTTCCGGCGAATCCTACCAATGTCTATTTCGTCCAAAAAAATTTGAGAATAGTCGTAGTTTCTTCGGGACTGGAGACTTTACTCGTGTTTCATTTCTGTCCTTTAAAACGTTGAATACGGTGGCCAAACTGACGACGAAAGTTTCGGCGGTTTTTTGTGCCACTTTTTACTAATATATCAACAAGCAACATTTAATGCAAATATTATAATTGCAATTTTCAACGAGAAAATAATAACTTGTAAACAAGACAATAATGGCGCCAATGACGGCGGCCTGTCATTGGTCAGTGTCATATTCAAAGTGAATCACCGTTTCGTTCCAATGGACACAGAATATATGTAGAAAAATAAATATAATAAAATAGAAAAATAAACAATTTATTTAGATTAATAAATACGCGTTACGTAATATTTTTATTGTATACAATATTAGTAGTTATAATTATTTTTATTGATTTGAAATTATATTTTTTTATGACAAATTATCATATTTAGTTTCCATAATTATGGAACGCCAGTTGAATGGAACGAAACGTCATGTGATATACAGAACGTTTTCTATAGGTCGGGGTTTTAAAGCGTGATAACCCGCCAAATTCAATATCACATAGAGAACATGAATTGTTAGGTAATTGAATTACTACTTTTATTGGGCGCTTATAAAAAAAACTCCCAAATGTTGGTTCTAATGAGAAAAATATTTTTTAATTAGTTTTAAGGGTTGACGAGTCAAGAGAAACATTTCTATTTTTAACAAAACCGGTTTCTGTGTCCAAATGATCTATTTTATGCAATGTAGTGCTTTCATTCGTTATAAAATATATTTTATTACGACGCTGTAATCGATAGAGGAGTAATAACGAGATTCATAATGACTTTACAAAAAAATTTTTTACTAATGCTGTGATAACCCTAAATATGGTTTGTTTACATCAATTCTACGGTCATCTTGAACAAGGTATAGCTATTGTTTTTTTTTTAACTGTATACGAATTTCGGTAATATTATTAGGATATTTTGTTAAGTATAAATTTCCGCCACATACCCCGTCTATATTTTTATTTTATTTTTCATCTCTACTAGGTCTGGAAGAGATTGCTTTTGCGATAAGACCGCCTTTTGCTCACCATGTATGTTATTTCTTATATTGTATGTTTGTGTTTTTAATGACAATAAAGAGTTTTGTATTGTATTGTATTGTATAAATCCTGCGTTGAAAAATAAGGTGTCACAGAGTAATAAATAGTTACTTCGTAAATAGTGTTTTCATTGAATAGTCTCCGAAACTAGTGGACCGATTTGAAAAAATCTTTCTTCGTCGGCAAGTTATACTATCCCGGGTGACAGAGTATATATATATTTTTTTATATGGGATCCTTGCTATATAGAATACGTGCGAAGCCGAAGCTGGCCGCTATAGTAGTCATGAACAGCAGCCTTTTATCAAACGTCTCGCAGTTAAATACAACGGGATGTTATTAAGATGATTTTAAAATTATTATGTACTATTAATTTCATATTATGATACTGGATGAACAATTACGTGCGGGTGGTTAAAACAATAAAGCTGCGGTTGCGTGAGCTTTTATGATCAATCAAAATAGCGTTTTCAAGTATTGCACGCAAGAGATTAAAACAGGAATAGTATACATCAACAGATCTAATGTTATATCATCTTTTTGCAAACACATCAAGAGTTTCATGGAGTATAATTTAAGTAAAATGATTCCTCTTCCGTGTCTGTTATATTAGGTAGTTGCGTCATTATTAAAAATCTCCATATCTGTGCCTGTAAGAACCACAGCACACGGCGTATTTTATACGCGCAAAGGACGCGCGTTTCGTGCTACATTGAGCTCTTTGTATGCTAGACGTCACGATGGAATGATTGCAACACCGCCTTGGATAACAATATGCGCATCATCTGCGCGTTTAAAATACGCCGTGTGCTGTGGCTCTAAAAGTCTAAGTTTTACTGCAAAGAGGGAATAGATAGAAAAGCGGAATAGGAATTAATTTGATAATTATTAGAGGCACGCAAAGATATGGTGCCAAATTCATGAAACCCAATAAGGTCTGATAAATATACAGGCTGGCGATGCTATCAAACAGTTTTGATAACGTACCGCAGCATCTCTGTCCTCACGCTGCAATTTCAAGGCACGACTAAATGATTTTACGCCGTTGCCGAGCTAACTTCAAACGAAACGTGATTTATGTTCTATCAATGTGAGATAAATGATGACAATCCAACATTAAATAGCGGCTATCGATTGATATCTTAATCTTATTTTGAGAACAGGCTTGTTCCCATATGCTCCCTCTCGCTCCCTTTGTTTTGCTCTTTTGCACTCACAAGACGCGTAGAAAACTCGAGAGATCTATGTGCTCTGAATAGGCAGACAGTAAATCCTACCTAATAGCTATAAATCCTAGCATAATCCTTAAGTACTATAGGAAGTATGATGAACTGAAATCCATAATGTTGCTAATCACTCGATTTGCAATATAGACGGGACCATTATGACGCTATTGTTTTCCCCATAAACTAAGAGTTCTTTATGGTAGTAAAGGACGAAGGTAATTGACAGGCCCGGTGGTCGAGTGGCTAGCAATGATCACTTTAACCCAAGGGCCGCGAGTTCGAATCCTGCGCAAGGCAAACATTTGTGTGCATGAACATGTCTGTTTGCCTTGGTCTGGGTGTTTTCTATGTATAATAAGTATTTATTTACAAAAAAAAAGTATTTAAGTAAATTTATCAGCAATCTAGTACCCATAGTACAAGATTAGTTGCTTAGTTTGGGACTAGATGGCGTTGTGTGATTCATCCAAGAAAAAAAAAAAAGAAAAAAAAAAGGATGAGAAAAAGGGACAGAAAAGGACAAATAAATTTGTATTAAATTAATATATCATGCTATTATCGAACATTATTTTCGAATGCAGCCAGTGGCAACAAAGGAGAGCATATTAGAATAAGCCTGTCAGATTGTAACTTGAACTCTAGAATACCAAAGGGCAACTATTACCGCCACCGGTAAGAAATATTAACACAATAAAATCGCACAGAGTGTGAAACATTAACACCAGTCGGTGCAACAGCCTAACAGCCGTGCCTAACCTGATATAGAACTTAATATTTGCGGCGGTATTACAGCTGCTCACAGTAGAAGCTTAAATATCCTTACTAATATTATAAATGGGAAAGTGAGTTTGTTTGTTTGTTATTCCTTCACGGCTTGACTAAGCAGCCGATCATTATGAAAATTTGCATACATATTTTTAGGGGTACAGAGCCCAACATAGAATACTTTTTATCCCGTGAAAGTATGTCGTTCCATTGGGAAAATATTTTTTCTACTATAGAGGGCGCTGTATCGGCCAACAGATGGCGCCACAAGTCACGCTATGAGTTGTTGTCAAACGAGATCTATATCATAAAATTAACGCGAGCGAAGCCGCCGGGAAAAGCTAGTCATTTATAAGATGAAATTGTTTTCAGAGTAATACATTGTAGGAAGGGCTACGTACTCAATGTTGTAGGATGAGAAGTGGCATATTTTCACAATATAGTATAGGCTAAATTGATGATGATCATTACCACATTGGTATGTTTCAATGGTTATTGGCGGATTGTGATAAAATAACTAGATAGATTGATTATGGCAATTTTTGTTAGTAGTTCTACCGTAGTGTCTGTAACTACATTAGTTATTGAATATTTTTATCGCGATGTGCGTAGACGGAAGAAGGATTACAATAAGAAAAACTGCAGGTATCATACATCAGTATTTAATAATTAATTTACGTAAACTTAAGAAAAATAATCAATTAAATAAACTAATTTATCTCCACTTAATAAAAAAATTATGAATATAAAATTTTGTTGTGTCCAGTTGACAGATTATTTGCTCTGATTACGTACAAATCGAATTTAACAAATCGAATGTTATTTGATAATATAATCGTAGCGAAATAACAAACTCTAATAAATCGGGAACAAATTCCAATCAGATTTGTAATTGCAAACGATTAAACAATAAGATATATATCACAAGTCAATGATTGAGAAGCACTAGAGCCTGGGGCGTAATAAGCAGCCAGCCGGGAAATGTTATGGGAAAGAACAAGGTAGTGAAATGATCTGAGAACATTCTTTTATATGATGTAATCAATTCACCGCAGGGAAAACTGATCGATGCGAAACAGAGGTGGATAGATTATACCAATGAACGAAACTGAAGGCCGCGCGGCGCCGGGGCCAGTTCCACCAGTTGCAGCACGTTTGATAAATCAAAAGGTTTAAAGACATAAAGAACTTTATTATATCAAACGATCTATAATATCACTTACTTAATAAACATACCTTAATAATAGGTAAGTTTCACACACATTTCTGTGCAAGCTACTGACATAAACACAAATAGATAATTTAAAAATTTAAAATCTATGTAATTCACAACAATATACGGCAAAAACACAATGCATTATATAAAATAAACATAATGAAGGGTAGAATTAAATCGTTTCTCGGTTTGGTAGGTCCCATTTGTTCTATGGAACATGACGTAATAGAACAATTTTAGAAAATATTGTCCCTAATTGTACTATAGAACTACATACTAGCTTTTGCTCCTGTTTTTGTTTATGAATGCACAGAACTAAATGGCATTATAATTTCTGCCGGTGAGTAACCATCTAATCATCAATGTCACTAAGACAAGTGGTATATAGCAAATACATCATTCTCGAGTGGCCGTTTACATATCAACTTCAAGAAGTTTATATACCTACTTAGTTTGTTCTATGGAACAATTGAGACAAAAAGTACAAACTGTTCTACAGTACAAATGTTCTATAGAACAAATTGGACCTACCGTCTCGGTTTACTATGGGGAACTAAATTCCATTTATTTCTATCAATATATTGTCTAAGTAAAATTGCACCTCCTTTAAACAGAGGTGGCGTTCCATAATGATACCCATAGGCACTATGATTAGGCTAGTTGCGAATTCCAAAACAAGAACGATATCTTTCCCCCAGGACGTCAATGAGCTTCATTGCTCACTGTCAATTTCTGGTCATCGCCGTTAATCCTGGCGATATAGAAAACACGGTGGCGAGAACGATGAGTCATGATAAAAAAGAAAAAAGGTTGAGCATTTTTATCTCACAAATAATGTTGACCCACATATGAAAATTGTCGATTTTTTGAGTGCGTTTGATTACGATATTATCTGATGTTAAGCGTAGATGTGGTCGAAGATTACAGGTTACACGCAACTCTAATAATGCTCATTTACTATTGAAAGGCTTGGGGATTACCGATGCAGGAAATTCAACTTTTTGGCCATTATTTTAAGAAAGGAAAGAAGCTATTTGTAGAATATGATTCATGTCCATAGACATAAACTTTTGTATATTTTAAATTCAATGATCAAATAGGATTGTGTGAATAAGGTCACACAGCGTTTATTTTGAAAAGCTATACTAATATAATAAAGAGGAAAGATTTTTATTTTTGTTTGTAATGAATAAACTCAGAAAATACTGGACCGATTTCAAAAATTCTTTCACCGTTGGAAAAGTACATTAATCTCGGGTAACATAGGCTATATTTTTTTTAAAAAAGGAATCTTTGTAAAACCCATGCGACCGTTAAGATTTATTTTGAAGCAATAAATAATATTATATTGTATTGATGTATATGGGTCCTTATGTATATGAAGTCCTTAGTGTAAATTGACCCTAGGGTAAACTACTCAAAAATATGAGTAAATGGTGAAACTGATCCTCACTCTTATATTGAATTGTTTTTCCTTATAACACAAGTGAAAATGTCATCAGCATTCGCTTGAAACTAAATAAGTTAAACACTGAATAATCAAGCGTGTCCTTATAACCCCTAGAAAGTTTAGGTCATCGGTGTAGTCGAACTAATACAATTTTGTCCTATTTATAACATTATGAATCACTAACGCATTTAAAAATAAATCTGTCCATTGAACTAGTCTGACCTTGCTATTAATCATTTACATAAACTTTATACGTTTCTCTGAGAACTCGCATACTTATATGGCGGAGTATAAGTGCATTGGCATACTTATCTAATTAAAAGTTAAGAGTACTTTTACAATAATCTACGATTAATAAAAAATACATGATTATGGAATAGATTTACATAATTGAACGGATAATAAATTGATTTTATACATATATCCCAATAGTCACATAGTCAAACCTAAAAATAAAGGTGGAATCATATCGTGGCTCACGGCACGTGCATCAAGTTTCGCTATGTAATAAAATCTATGTTTCTGTCCACTACAATCAAAGGATTACGCATCATCACGTCACTGGTACACGTATTAGGTAATCTTTCAAATGGTACTGACTGATTGACTAGATGTCACTTGACACTTTCGATTTACAGATAAATTAGAACAAATGATAATTTTATAGTTATTAAGTAATTAATTTTATTACATCTTGAATCATATTGTTATTGCTAAAGATGTAATAAAATTATTAAATGATACTCGGCACTTCCGGTTCGACTTGTTAAATGTTACAAGTCGTACTTCCGTTCTGAAAATAACTTGGTTTACGATTTATTTATGTTTTAATGTTTTAAATCCTTGTTAAATTTATGTTAAAATGGTTTTACGTTTATTATAAATTTATTTAATTTACAAGTTTAAAATTAGAAGTAAAATGAATTGCTATTTTGACTTGTTGTAACGATTGGCGGGGAGGTAGCGATTGGCGGGGAGCGAGGTTATATAAGGACATGGTAGAACGTTAGGCGGCGGTCAGTTATTGTGAGGCCGCCGGACATTAAAGATAAGTTCCAATTGTTTTTATTATTATTGTAATTTTGTATTTGTATGAAAAAGATGTGTTAAAATACCTGATCGATAAAAAAGGCCATAACCGGTTTTCTTTCGCCATTTCTTTTACCGGTGGTCATTTTGGTTTATTTCCGAAATGGTGGTAGTTTATAAAGTAGTTAATTGATTTAATAAACATTTTGATTATCTGCCCAAGTATTGGTTTTAATTGAAAATATATAATTTACTAATTACCTACTTTGTTTAATTTACTTTCTTGATACTTATTTCCTTTTAATGATCTTAATAACCTGACATACTAGGGAAGTATCTAACATCAGAAGTGGGATAGATCTGCGTGTTAACATGGTATTAATATTTTGAAAAAAAAAAAAATATTTCAGACATAGAACTATAAGGATCCGGCTGTGCTTGGGAGTCTGTTCGCCGCGATTCAAAATGCAGCGACAGGAAACCACAACGAAATAGCGGCAGCACGACGTCTGCCTGTGACGAAGCTGCGGTCTGCTGCGACGGCATCGAGAAACTTGCTGGTGCAGCTTATCCCAGCTTGCAAAAGCAGGTAAACCCTCCAAGGGTTCTGCATTACCGTCTAGTCGAGTTACTATCACAATATGGTAGTATTCGTGATCAAATGTAAGAATGAAAAATGGCATCTTTTAACATAGCAGTGTTAGTACCACTTCCGAGCTAATTATTATTTTTCCTACATGTTCGCGGGTAGCGATAATAAATAAATTGCGATAATAACCAAATTGCAAGTACTGGTAACTAAATATTGTTTTATACCAAAGTAATTTTCATGACGTAATAATTAATGGCAAAGCAACTAACATTTTAACGTAGGTATCTCGTATAAGCAAACTACAGGTAAACATGATATGATTTTTTTTTTTTACAATAATGTATTTAAATAATAAAAGGCGTAAATAAATTTAATCCCAATAATGATAACTTGATTTAAAAAAAAAGTCAATAAATGAATAGGTGATAATATTTGAATTAAAAATTGTATAATAAATTAAGAACAATGTTATACCTTAAAAAATAAAAAGATAATAAAATAAAATAGAATTAGTTAGTATAATGAATTTACGATGTTTTTATGTAAAATAATGTCTTATACCCATATCCATCTATTAGTTAGAATCACAGTAATTCCTCGCGGTACTGAACAGGTACCATAATTTGTCATCATAATGAATTTACTATCTATCAGGTTGACCGAACGGCAGGATATTTCGATTTAATTTACAACTCTTTTGATAAACCTTATATTTATAGAATTCATAGGTTTGTCTGTTTTTCAACTTCACCTTCACATATTTTGCTCACGTCTGTACGTTTTCTCATTTTAAAAGTTTTTTTCATCGCTTCCTCTTTTCGTTGCCTCTCCATCCTTCATAATTACAATTATAAAAATATATTAAAATATTTAATAATGAAAAATAAAAAATACATCCAAGCGTCATCACGTCGCGATCGAAAATCCATAAATATTCATTCAAATTCAATAACATAATGGGATAACCTGTAGTAACGTAGATATTAGGAAAAATCATATTTTATCCCTCTAAATCCGTCTTTACAACTCTTTCAGCTTCATATCACATTTGGTGATTCAAAAGCGATACTTACTTCTTTTTCCTAAGTTTCTATTAAAACTAAAATTATTATTTGTATTTAATAATAAACTTTCTTAATATATAAATCACGGCTAGTTACATCAACCTAATATCTTGTTAATATGTGAATTTAAAATCTTATACTCGGTTACTACAAAATAGCCTAATTTGCTAGCGTTATCATTACTGATTACACCACAAAAAAATATATATTGGCTCGGAGAGGGGGTTGAGCGGACTGGTGTGAAAGATGTCATTTAATTATTGTTTATTATGGCTAATCACATTATTAAACTTGTCGTTATTAATTTATATACATACCTTGAAGGAATTTCTGTTAAGCGGTGCTACTACAGCTTAGACGATTTTTTTTTTTCCCCCTTAATCTATAATGTTTTATTTTCATTTTTTATTTGTAGTTTATAGAATTTATAGATGTTTAATTTTAAAATTTATTGATTGTATGTACCAAAATATCTCTATTTAATATTGTTTACTGAGGTAAATAATTGAATTGACCCGACAACGCACAGTTTTTGTATAAGAGAGAAGTAAAAGGCGTTATTTTGTGTTATTTTAAGATGTAATAATTATGAATGATTGTAAACCTGTTAAAGACTATGAATGATTTGACTTGACTGATGAACTGCTGAAGTTATTTGCTTTTCTAGCCTATCTCATGCGCAGCAGGTGTGGGGCTAGAGTTTATAAAGTAAATGACCGTTGTTACTGGTTAGCTTAAACTGTGACAAGCGGAGCCTGTAACAATGGCATGCCAAAACTGTAAATTATGAACTGCTGAAGTTATTTGCTTTTCTAGCCTATCTCATGCGCAGCAGGTGTGGGGCTAGAGTTTATAAAGTAAATAACCGTTGTTACTGGTTAGCTTAAACTGTGACAAGCGGAGCCTGTAACAATGGCATGCCAAAACTGTAAATTATGAACTGCTGAAGTTATTTGCTTTTCTAGCCTATCTCATGCGCAGCAGGTGTGGGGCTAGAGTTTATAAAGTAAATAACCGTTGTTACTTGTTAGCTTAAACTGTGACAAGCGGAGCCTGTAACAATGGCATGCCAAAACTGTAAATATGAATTATGAACTGCTGAAGTTATTTGCTTTTCTAGCCTATCTCATGCGCAGCAGGTGTGGGGCTAGAGTTTATGTAAAGCAAATGACCGTTGTTACTTGTTAGCTTAAACTGTGACAAGCGGAGCCTGTAACAATGCCAAACTGTAAATAAATATGATTGTAATTACTTGTAAGTTTTAACTTAATGTGAAAAGCGAAACTGTAACAATGCCGAAATATAAATGTGTATTAATGTAGATAATTGCACATAGTTTTTCACTTTTTTTTAATTTCATTTGTTTTTTTTTTTAAGTACATCGAGAACGCTGTACTGTCAGTATGGCCGTATTAGGTAATATTTCAAATGGTACTGACTGATTGACTAGATGTCACTTGACACTTTCGATTTACAGATAAATTAGAACAAATGATAATTTTATAGTTATTAAGTAATTAATTTTATTACATCTTGAATCATATTGTTATTGCTAAAGATGTAATAAAATTATTAAATGATACTCGGCACTTCCGGTTCGACTTGTTAAATGTTACAAGTCGTACTTCCGTTCTGAAAATAACTTGGTTTACGATTTATTTATGTTTTAATGTTTTAAATCCTTGTTAAATTTATGTTAAAATGGTTTTACGTTTATTATAAATTTATTTAATTTACAAGTTTAAAATTAGAAGTAAAATGAATTGCTATTTTGACTTGTTGTAACGATTGGCGGGGAGGTAGCGATTGGCGGGGAGCGAGGTTATATAAGGACATGGTAGAACGTTAGGCGGCGGTCAGTTATTGTGAGGCCGCCGGACATTAAAGATAAGTTCCAATTGTTTTTATTATTATTGTAATTTTGTATTTGTATGAAAAAGATGTGTTAAAATACCTGATCGATAAAAAAGGCCATAACCGGTTTTCTTTCGCCATTTCTTTTACCGGTGGTCATTTTGGTTTATTTCCGAAATGGTGGTAGTTTATAAAGTAGTTAATTGATTTAATAAACATTTTGATTATCTGCCCAAGTATTGGTTTTAATTGAAAATATATAATTTACTAATTACCTACTTTGTTTAATTTACTTTCTTGATACTTATTTCCTTTTAATGATCTTAATAACCTGACATACTAGGGAAGTATCTAACACACGCGTAGCTTATCCGAATATAGCTCTCACGTAGCTCAACGTTGGCAATGTCATGCACGATGTGCACGAGATACACGTAAGCGGGCGCTGCTTCACTGCGAGGGATGTTGTACTTCATAGTCGTTTGTTTAATATTCGTATATGGTGTGCGCTACAGTAGAAACGTTAACCCATGGTGACCAACAAATGAACCCGCAGCTAAAATGCGCCGTGTTCGTACGCAGCGGTGAGTTTCCGCCTTATTTGTCAAACATAATTGTTTTAAAGCTATTTATTCAGCCAATATACAATGATTGTATTATTGGCTAAATAAATAAAAAATATAAATTATTTACCCTCAATAGAGCAGCACACATAGTTTTGTTTCTAACTCTGAAACATAAGGTTAAATTAATGGTGGTAACATTATTCTATTATTGCCCGATAAATGCCTTCTTGTCGGCTGATAGATCTAGGAAATTTATATAATGACGCATAGGTATGTTACTTGGTAAATTTTATAAGTCACTGGAGAAAAAGTATCACATTCACAATGCAAATGAGTATATTTTGTGGTTCTTAAAGGAATGAAGGAATAACACATATCGCTAGAGTGTTGCATAATTCTTAATATTAATAAAAATACTCAGAAGTAGAATGCTTAAATAAACGTGACTCTGAATATATATTTTTTGGGTAATGTACGAAAAATTGAGAACTTTTAACAGTTTCAGAATATCAAGATGCAATATAGACGAGTTGACATAATTAGGTTAAGTTGTATATTTGAAAGTGTTCCACAAAACAGCATCAGGTTGCATGACATATGCAGATGCGTGATACAGGTCACATTGCGGAACCATGTAATTTTTCATAGTATACGTTCTCACGTCCAAATTATATATTTTGGTTTTTAATTTGTTAAATTCAGTATTTTTTGTCAAAATTGAAAAAAGAAAGCATAGAATAAGATTATAAAACTATTCGTTTGTGTCTTGGCTGTCAAAAGCGTCGGCGCAATTCTAAGTTTCCAGTTTAAAATTAGCTCCTTTTTTCTTCAATTCGCAAGATTAGAAAATTAGAAATTTTAAGTCAGAAAAAACCTGTCGTCATAAACTTTAAAGATTTACAGCAAAAATTCTAAATTAGTTTTTATACGAAAATTATAATCCATTGATGCAAAATTGAAATGTGCAAAGTTTATTACTGTGTATTAGTGAAAAAAAAGAAAGGTTTTAACGTGTCCTCTGCAGCATAAAATAGCTGATGATAAAAAAAAACAAAAATAGTGTGAAACTCGAAGAGCATTGTATGGGAAAAAGCATATCGGCGGATCGGGCGGGCGGCGCGGCCGCTGGCCGGCGCGACCGCGCCATCTCTCCCTTTCTCTCGGGCCTATCGCGCTCTCTCTCCGTCCTTCGGCCGCTCGTTCCTCTTCTTCTTGCAAGGTTAAGGTTACGTCAGACGTGTTATGTTATAACCGTTGGGGCGCACTCCAGCAAGTTCAGTGTCTCGTCGTTAGTGGCCGCGACACTAGGTTCGCGACCATCGCAGTGCCACCGCGTCACCGAGGACAGTGCGAAGCCTGTGATATACGAACAGTGAAGTTCATGAACTGGGTGTTGAAATTTGTTTGAACTATATCACGTGACGCAGATATAAATTATTCACAATTTACAAAATTTGGTATGTAAATATCACATATATTCATGAAACAGAATCCCTAGATTTATATGTATGTACCCACTCTGAATCGACATTATTTCAAAGTTCTAGTAATTATTTACTCCATCGATGCTCTACCGAGAAGTTGACTGCACTCAAGTTCATCCTGTTTTTTAAACTGGTTTATTAAATATTATAAGGAATTGAATATTATCTGGAGTAAAAAATAACTTAAACGTTCGCATTTATCATTCTTTAATGAATTCACACAAGACGTTTCGTGATTATTTATAACAGAGTACAATAAAAGAGAATCAATACTTGTGTATGAGTAAATAAAAGGTATTAAAAATATTTTTATGGCTATATTGTATGACTAGATAATTTTTACAGTATCAGGTAGGGTTCAGATTTAAATAAACAAGTATTTCGACATGTATTATCAATTTTTGACATAAAACCTGCGGGAAAATTGTTACTTTAATAATAGCTATATTTAAAAACAACTACTCTTTTCATATCTTGTCTTATCTTAATCAATTCAAATGTTTTGGCGCGTGCAAATAGACAAAAAACGCATTGTATTCTCTCGGTTGTATTTTATGAACAGACACAATTAAATTAGATTAAAATTATATATTAACATATATAATTGATTTTATTATGCATTGTAAATTACGACATATGACATTACATCGTTAAAGTTTGTATTACAGTAATTTCAGGGAAGGATTATAGTATTAGATTAAATAATTAATTATAAACATCACAATAAATAAATATATTAAATAGTTAATTTTATACATTTTCAACCGAAACTAAGAATTTGTAAAAATTAAGAAGCATTTGTAAAAATTACTCAATACATAGAAATATTTCCTAAAATTCTTACGTGACCAATCATGTAAAATCATCTTGAAACAATTCTAGGGACTTTGTAAAGATTTCCGTATAGTCCCATTGTATTCCATTCTCATGGGAAATTTCGAAAGACGTTTTATAAGACTTTCGTGGAAAAAAAACATACTGCTGGTGGTGACCGTATTAAACATCCGTTGCGTGTTTTAATATAAAGTAAAAAAATATGCAATATCAACGCATAATCATACTAATGAAAAAAAAAACGAATCTTCCTTGAATCGGAAGCGATTAGAGCGTACTCTGCCACGCTGCTTTCAACATCCGTTGCGTGTTTTAAGACGTGTAAGCGGATAATACGGATATTTTAAACTATTTGATATCTATTATTATTTAATAAATTATTTTATTTTAAAAACCCATAAAATATATAAAATAAAAAATTTGCAATGACATCAACTCATAATCATACTAATGAAAGGATACGGATCTTCCTTGAATCGGAAGCGATTAGAGCGTACTCTGCCACGTTGCTGTAATATGCAATACTAATTTAAAATATAAATTAATCATACATGCCATTGTCATTGATGAGTTGCAAAGTTGTATAGACTTTGTTACCTCTATCATGCTGTATACTCGATAGTTGTGTATAAACGAAGCTGAGACAACGATTTATATTATTCTAATTACGGACTTTAATAAAAAAAATAGCTATGCACGTCCCAGCGCTGGGCAAAAGCATCCCTTCTTAATAAACGCAGGTAATATTAAAATAAATTATTATAATAAGTTAAGCATAACTTTATAAAAAGCTTATAAAGTCGATCCACATGAAATTTATCAAACACATCTTGTACCGTTAAGGTAGTAATGTTAAAGTTTTTTCGTCTTCGTGTGTATGCGATAAGCTCGGGTGGGCATATGCTATATTTAGCGACGCTTCGGTTGGTACAGTCGACAATACATCATGTGTAACAGGTGAACAGGGAACGCTTATTATGACAGCAGTCAAGGACATGTAACGCTTGATGTGCTGTCTACTGTCTGTTAGATAGAAAGAATAAGCTTATTTGCAATACACAATAGATACACGTATTACTTACAAACTAGTGAATTAGCAACAAGGCGGCCGTATTGCTAAAAGCTTTCCAAGGCAACCTTAAGGTAACGAATTTATGCATGAAGTGGGCAGATTTGTTAACTTGGAATAGATCGTAAAATAACGTATATAAAGGACTAGCTTTTTTGCATGCGACTTCGTCCGCGTGAAGTTTCGGAGCCGTTCCCGTGGGAATCACATAGAATTTCGGGAAAAGCTATAGCCTATGTCACTCCCTGATAATGTAGCTTTCTACTGGTGAAAGATTTTTTGAAATCGGTCCAGTAGTTTCGGAGCCTATTCAATGCAAACAAACAATCAAATCTTTCCTCTTTATAATATTAGTACAGAAAACTGTTATCATATATCACTATTAATTACATTCCAATGTTTGTAGAAAAAAAACTATTAGCATACGAGAAGTTTTTAACTGTACTTAATTTATTTTCTATGATAAAAAGATATATACACTGGGCGTCAAAAATAAGTAGTACAGTTTTAAAATTGCAATATCTCCTAAACTACAGAAGCTACACCTTTGAAATAAAAAAAAGTTAAAAGACAATTTCATTTCATTTAATAAAAACTTCATGCATAATATCGTATTTTAAAGATTGATTTTTATTTCAAAACTCTAACTTCTATAGTTTAAGAGTAATTGCAATTTTAAAACTGTACTACTTATTTTTGACGCCCAGTGTAGCTGAAAATCAATTAATATTCAAATTTACAGTAAAGCCACAATGAGCAGTAAATAGGGTTTCTAAACGAAACATGCACATTATTTGCGCATAGTAGTAAGCAATTGTTCAGAATATGAGACCCGTACAAAAGACATCAACGGGTATCACGAACATAACCCGCCATTGCGTGTGCATTCCATGCACAATAAGACAATGGGAAAATAATTAAAATTGTAATGATAAAAATACAAGTTTATGACCATGAATCAAAGTTCAATGAATATGTTAAAACATGTTCAGTTCTCAAAGACTTTAATTTTTAGATTTAGAAATATATATGAAAGAAAAACTTCGGGTCCCAGGTTGGGATAAATGAAGTCAAAGGGGAGTTGAAATTGTTCATTTAATAATATTTTCAAAAAATTTAAATGGTTAGTTGAACTGTCAAAAAAATTATGTATGTTAGCAACTGTGAGAAATATTGAAATAATAATTATATATATTTATCAAAAAATCATACTTTACTGAATTAATTGAATAAGATAAACAAGTGCGTTAATGGTATTCTAAAATACTTGGGTATAAATAATTTTGTAAATGTAGAAGCGTTTATGGAACTTTACATGAATATAAACATTTTGACGACTTGGCAAGTGAAACAGACAACGATTTTACACATTACACGAGAGTGTAGCCGCGAGAAATAGCTATTATTCAATAATTACCAATAATAAAAGTTTTAAAAATAAAAGAAAAATGTTATAGACCTTAGGGCGAGAAGGAAAATAAACTAAGATGATACGTATATCTCCGTCATCAAGTAATAAAGAAATATTCTTTAATGACGTCATATCAATGAAATTAGTCACGGTATCGGTTTAGAGCCTTCATTAATAATCCGATAACTTTTACTATAATGCAATGGACATTAATACCGAAAATAAAACATTTTGTTACTATTATAGAAAGTCCATTATAAATATACCAGTAGAAAAAAAAAACAATATTTTCGTATATTTTGCTATTTAGAGTAATAAATTTAAAAAATGAATCAATAGACTAGCGAAGCCTGCGCAACTTCGATTGCGTAAATTCTTTCGCGTCAGCATTTCAGAAAATTCTTTTTCTATCGGATCCCTACGTCTTACAAAGAACACCTCCAAGTTTCAGGTCTCAGCGGTTTAGGCTGAGCGTTGATCCGTCAGACATTCAGAACATAGAATTTTATATGTCACAATAATTTTATGAACAATAGATGACGACTTCCTAGTGTTGACCAGTCCTTTCAATACTTCCTACTCCAACTTCTTTCTGATTGAATTCGTTGTGAGTTCCAATCAGCTGTAGTTTCGCCGGGACGTCAATAAGCTTCATCGCTTATTGTCAATCTGAGCATTTCTTGATCCTGGCTACACAGGAGACACATCGGTGGGAATGTGGTGGGCTTGTCCCGATAATGTTGCCCGGGAACTATAACAGTGAAAGTCAAATATTTTTATTCCAATAGACATATTACAAGCACTTTGGAATCGACATATTTTTTCCTACAGTTCAGATTTAACTATATCAGTGTTTTGCCTAATCGTAGATTAGCTGCCAACACAAATAGATTCCCACGAGAATTGTGCCCTATTAGAGTCCGTGAATTACTTTAGGTATCTAGGCAACAGCAAATGGAACAACTGGTAGCTTTCGCGGCCGGCAAGTATAACGAACGATCGAGAGCACGATCGGGGTCGGGGGTCAGCATTAGTACTGACTTATAGCGACTGCTAATGCTTTGAACTTATCCACTTTGTTTCACATAAACAGATCTGTTCAACAATAAAACGTTAACGAGCCTTTGTCCGGTTGTATCGGTAAATACTGAAATTGGTCCCCGTAATTCTGACAAAAACTGACGTGTATTGCCTTTGGTACAATAGCACGGTATACAACATGTTCCTTTTAAATTCGTGATAGTTCCCGTTCACTGAACAGTTACATTCCTTGGTATCCACAGGGTGGTTTTATGGTTTTAAGATATTTATTACTATCGATATTGTTAAGTACGTATGTGATATGTGTTATAGCATATTTGATAGTTTCACGATGGCGTATTAATTCTTGATTTAACTTTACATAAGCCATTTGAACAAGAAAGACCTGCTAGCTTACTATCCAGTAAAATCGCGATTCCAATTTCATTTCAAATTTTAATTTTAATATAAATTAAGAGCAAATCCTAATTCGCAGTTTTGAAACTTTATAGTTTACTGATTAATTGGTTAACGTAAAATAAGATTTCATTTTGTTTAGTAGTTAGTAAGAGCTGATTTAGTCTGTCAAGAGTACCTAAACGCGACAATCCTATGCCGATCTGCAGGAATTATTTTCAAGAGTAAGACTGCTTGTGTTATGTATACCATAGAGAATATAATATCAATACTTATATTTGTATATAAAAAACATTCAAACTCCAGAAAAACATAAAAGTTGATGATATAAATAAGTCTCTTATACGGGCATCGAACCCACGCTCTTATACGTGAACTAAGTGAGGTACCAGGCTATAAAGAATTGCAAAAATTTTGTTGTAAAAGCCTAATGGAAAACACGAATGTGGGTGTCTTAAATAAAACATTAGCTTATTTGTAAAGGAATCGTCTTCGCGCCGTACACATCTCAGACAATGCTACCGTGAATTTTACGAATGTTTTCTAGAAACAAATTGTATACGTGCCTTTCTATTTGTATTTCTAATATCTTTCTTATTATCTTCTAATATATTTTATTTTAATTTTATTTGCCATTTCTTGAGGAGGGACTAAGAATCAGGAGCTTAATCGATTGGCGTAAAAAGCAATAAAAAATATATAAATTATATAACGTGTTTAGTAGGGCAAGCCCGGCTTTTCGGCTTTATTGGAAGGACCACTGTTTCAAGTTAATGTTTTTCAAAAAATACTACTAATAAATATAATTACGATAAAGTCATATTTTTATATTGTTAAAGAGCTTATTTTTTTAAAATTGCAACCCCTTGAAAAGCCCCTTGAAAAACAGCAAAAACCCAGATTCGAGATAATAGCATCAAAAAATTTTTTGCTTCGCGCGAGGATCGAATTTGCGCCCTAAACTTTGTGTTCGATGTATAAAACTTAAACTTTTGTTTTTGTTTCCAAAATGGTAGTATTTTGTAAAGTAGATTAATTATACAAATCATTTACTATTGTATGTACCCTCTGACTAGAGAATGTGTTTATAAAAACCCATTCTCTGAATAAAAGTTTCGAACCTCTGCAAGTGAGTACATAGCTTTTATTGTAGTAACCAGACCAAGAACCAAATTTGTTACTTATATTTCGTCATTATTACTCATTGTTCCAAATGTACGCAACGAACCGTACCTTTTTATATCATACGAGTACCTTTTTAGATTCGATGCATAATTCACGTCCATAGTGGGGAAAATTAATTTAATCTCAAATGCCTCGAATACAAAAATTATACATTTAATCGAAATAACAAATTGAGAAGAACTATTCGTAAAGCTATGTTAGTAATATACCCACAAGTACATGCCTTGAAAAGATTGCTTTTAGCAATAAGGCAGCCTTGTTGTAACACATAAATATAATATTCTTGGACGAATCACACAACGCCATCTAGTCCTAAACTCAACTTGTACTATTGCTGATAAATATACTTAAATACTTACTTTTTTTGTAAATAAATACTTATTATACATAGAAAACACCCAGACCAAGGCAAACAGACATGTTCATGCACACAAATGTTTGCCTTGCGCAGGATCGAACCCGCGGCCCTCGGGTTATAGTGACCATATTTATCTATGTTCATTGTATTTTCTCTGTCTGTGTATTACAAATAAAGCCGATTCTATATATCTATTTAAGAAGTCATTAGCACCATGTTTCGCAAAAAATAATCTATAACACTATAAATATTATTGTTTTTTAAATAGGAAGGAAAAATCTGTAACTAACATGTTACAGATTTTTCCTAATTAGTTAATTGTTACGATGTTCATTGTTTGTAGCTCCCACTAATTTTATATACGGATATCTATATATATATAAAAGGAGAAGCTGACTGACTGACTGACTATCAACGCAGGGCCTAAACAATAAGGGTTAGAAACTTGAATTTTTTTGCACAGGGGTTCCTTTTATAACGTAGGGGAGCACTAAGAAATGATTTTTCAAAATTCCCACGGGAAAGCGAGATATGCGCAAACGAAGTTGCGCGGGTTTTGCTAGTCTCTAATAAAGCCGGGTAAGTGTGTGTCGGGCCACTTCCTTATTTGCTTGCTTGCAAATGAGTGCAATGTCTATTCTATGCATGTTCTATGACATTTCTACGTTTTCACCACTTACGAAATTTTAATTTGACTTAATTTTTTTTTTTTCAAATTTACTGTATTGAACCAATATTGAATCAAAATCATATTGAATCAATAAGAATAATTGTAATTTTTTTAGAACTTTACGTATTGGTGAAAATTGTGTAAATATAGTGTCGTTCACATTCCCAAGACGAACTTCGAATTTAAAATTTTCGTATATTATTCCTCTCTGCATCCATTAATTTCCTATAATTAGTTCAAAGATTTAAGCTGTTTAAACCTTTGAGATAGAGTTACTTCATTCATTTATACTAGTATAGATTATGATACTAATATTATAAATGAGAAAGTGAGTTTGTTTGTTATTCCTTTACGGCTTTACTAAGCAGCCGATCATTTTGAAAATTTATATACATATTAACAGGGGTACAGAGCCCAACATAGGCTAATTTTTAAGCGGGCGAAGCCGCGGGTAACAGCTATTAATATAATCCACACCTGACTGTCATTAAAAAGCGGAAATAAAGATTTAATTGCATTCGTGTCAGAAATTACAAGTACGACTTTCAAGATGTAGGAAAAGCCTTTCCTTATAGTGCTATATCAAAGCTGCGTATTATTGAAGCATCCGTTGCAACTGACCGTGAATAGCTTCCTGCCTATAAGCTGTATTTATACGGAAGACCTATAATTTGTAAGTATGTTTTTTGAAGAGAGTACCAATCAAATTTCATTATGAATTTGTACTCATTTACAAGTATGTTAAGATATACATATACGGTACTGTTCTGTGTTTAAGATATATACGGGAATACGGTTTTCTTATACCACTAAGGGGGCACACAAGCACACAGCCTGATGGTAAGCAGTCACCGTAGACTATGGACGGTTGCAATACCGGGCATCACTCGCGCGTTGTAAAAGTATTCTTCTTTCTCACACATCACATCTATTTTAAATTTAAAAATGCAGTAAACAAAGTCACAAAGTTTAGATGACGAAATTTTATTCAGGCAGACAGGCGCTCCGGGCCCTTATTATGATCAATTACAATAGGCTACCGTTGTTAGAAGGTATAGATGGCTAGACAGGCCTGACCTGGATGTTGGGCGTCGAAGATCATAATTAACAGGGTCACGTGAGAACAGAGTATCGTGACTGAGCGTGCGATGGTGACACGCTATAAGCACTATCGGGCACAAGGTGAGAATACGTCCCGTTTTCCTGTATAAATATTGATTATATTCATTTAAGAAAAAAACTTTAGTATGATAGTTATCCGCTATTATCAAATTTCTTAATTTTGGCAAAGCCAATAGGTTTGTTTACAATATTTTGATTCTTTGAGACTTCAGAAATTCGGAAGAATTTCGTTCACATTTGATTATAATATTTTCGTCTATAATATTAAAGTTCTCATCAATTCCAATGCAATTTACTGAATTAATATTTTTTAAATAAACTATATTTTTATCCTAAAATAATTCTTGTAAAGGGCGTAGAATCGAAACAGTATCTCCATGTCTGGTTTCGCTTCGCTAGGCTAGAGCCGCGCTGCTCCTATTTATAAAGTAACGTTTAAAGGGCGGTACAGTGCGGTCGTGAGCGAGGTCAGGATGGATTCCATCAGGCGTGCTTTCCATGAAGGATTTTAATTACGTCGCGACGGGGTTAACGACCGCGCGATCGGGTGCGCTCACCGCTTTTGACAACTCTCCCGTTAACAGGTGTTTTTATCGATAGTCATTCTGTTTCCTCCGAGGAGCGTTCGATATGATATTTTATTCCTTGTAAGGCAGCAATAAAAGAAGTAGACCGTATAACCTGTCTCAAAAACTGTAACGATAGAGATCTAAGCATAAAGATATGCATCGAATAGCCAATAATTTTCGAAACGTTTTGCTAATGGGCACACCTTACGGTCTTACCAGATAATTTATATGGAGTTGTGAGAGTACTTTTCGAGAAAGCGTAACATTTATAAATGGCATTAGTAAATAAATTCGATTGGATAACTGTAAATTGCAAATTATTTGGCGATATCGTAAAAGAAATATCACCGGGAAATCTATGGTATTCATCATTGTTTATGGGTGTGTGAGTATGCAAATGATATGAACCTGTGGCTCGGAGACAATATAACGTGGGTGTCGGCTGAGTCATCCGTGTCACGAGCACTATGGCCAAATTGATACTAACATAAATTATCTAATTGTTATTTTGGTGGTCCGCGCCTAAACGAGTTAACCTAAATTTGAAAACTTGTTTATATGACTAACCAAATAATATGATAGTTTAAAAAAGCCACTGTAAAAAAGTGAAAGGAATTATAGAAAAAAATCAGGTTTTACCCTATACAAACTTGGCATCGTTCTTGTATGGGTGACTGAAGAAATGTTGAACTGGGAAACTAGTTCACTTCTTTATCACTTTCCGTGAAACGGTGCGGTTTTCGCACAAGCAACAAAAATAACGTGCCACGCCGAGATGTGCTGTTACATAAAAAGTAGGTGACGAAGATAACATTGTGTCGCTCAGGTTCAGTGCACTTTTAATCTTTGGGATTCGGCTAACCACATTTAGATGAAAAAAAAAATTTTGCTCTGATTAGTCTTTCATTAGGATAGTCTGTCTGTATAGTAAGTGATCTAAAAACATCTATGGTTGGTCAACATTAACTCAGGGAAAAATTGTGACAAATTTGCATTATTATACAATATTTATATAAATAAAAAAAAGAAACGAGAGACGCGCGCTGTCTGTATCCGCGTGATGACAGCCGCGCCGCTTTTAGTGTGATCTCGTTCATACAAATATTTTGATTACAGATAATCCTGAGCCATTGACTGTATTTTAATCATATTCACACAGACGTGGGTTAATAGTGAACTATCTTGGACGTTTTCACAGACTTAATTTAATTAAAATTCGTACAAGAGTTTAGCCTTGAAAACGTGCCAGACAAAATAACTTTCGTATGTATTAGTATGGATAGAAATCGCGGAAAAACACCGTTACCGTTGTTCACTTATTCGCACATGTCAAATGTGTTAAGAATACAAACGAATACTTATTTACATTAGTCGTTTGTAAATATTAACATTTTGCTAAAATGTGAACTTTCTAAAACTGCGGATTTTTCCATACAAAACATGTCATTGATGTGCAACATTGTCAAGCTCAGTTTGATGATCTACTTTAATTTATTTACCGCTTTTGTTTCCGAAATGGAGGTAGATTTATTCCTTATACAAATGATTATTATTTGTACACTTCGATTAAAAAAGTGCTTGTGAAGGCATAATTTCTAAATAAACACTTTAGTTTTGATTTTACTTAGGAAATAACTTTATAATGTTTATAAAAATCGCGGAAGTTGATTACCATATTGTTTGGGAATAGAAAGAAGAAGGTCACTTTATGAGAATTAATTTACCGGTTTAAAGAGCACGATGTCAATACGTTTTTTTTTTTAATCAAAATTATTTAACTTCAATTAAATAAACAAACACATTTTCCATACGACCCAGATAACGACCTCGGAACAAAATTACGTTCAGGCTCTGTATTATCCGGAATGAAACAGCGTG
Organism: Endotricha flammealis; assembly: GCA_905163395.2. Taxonomy (NCBI): domain Eukaryota; kingdom Metazoa; phylum Arthropoda; class Insecta; order Lepidoptera; family Pyralidae; genus Endotricha; species Endotricha flammealis. The sequence goes on along the minus strand of LR990860.1, from coordinate 7,578,078 downwards.
TGAGCTTAAATGGAGAACGTGGCTGTAAAGCGTTTTATGCTCTATAATACGTTGCAAGTGGAGCGAGATACAACGCTTGCAACGTGCTCAAATTGATTGCGGGCGATACACGCGAATCGTCTAATAAAATCACTAATGGAACGGTACCGGTGGCGTGCGTCGCATAACGGCCCGCATGCGCGCCCGCTCCCACGACTAACGCATTATGCAACCTGCTTGTGTTCAGGCGTCAAGCACAATACCATCCATCGCGGCCGCGTTCACGGCTCAAAACTAAACCAGCAGCCATGTGACGTCAAGTTTAAGGTCGTTATACACGAGGGATTACTATTCTCGATTTTTGTTTTATTAGGGATTTGATAAAATGTATTAAGTTTGTTAGCGACCGGCACCACTAATAGGCAAAATAATCTAAATTAATAGTATAATTATATCTAGTCAGTTTTTGTATTTTTTACATTTTGTTTTTATGAAAAAATATTCTGTCACTCTATCAAAAAGCTCTAATTACAATATATTCACAAACAATCTCTCTATTTTTTCCGCCTTGTTGCATATACACTGTGTGTAACTGTTACTGTTTTCTGTATCCCTTGTTTGTGTATTGCAAATAAAGCGTATTCTAATCTAATCTATTTAAATTTATACAATACAATATAAACTCTTTATTGTACCAAAAAATTACATAAAACAAAATAACAATAAAAAAAGAACGTAACGGCTTTGTCGCTTTGCAATTTCTTCCAGGGCTTTCATCGAGACTAGTATCTAAAATAAATAAATTTAGTTAGGAATAAAGTCGGTTAAAAATTAAGAAAAAATCATTTTATATTTTATATCATTCTCAATGTTATTAGGGCAACTACTTGTAGGATTATTGAAAAGAGAATGCCTTAAGGACTTTCATGGCATCCTGCAGCTTAGCCATCAACACAATTGACGACCTCCGTGGCGTAATGGTTACCACGCCAGACCGCCACCCAGAAGGTCCCGGGTTCGATCCCCGGTCGGGTCATGATGAAAAACAAACTCTTTCTGATTGGCCTCGGGTCTTGGATGTTTATCTATATATGTATTTGCTATAAAATATAATATCGTTGAGCTATTATCCCATAACACAAGTTTCGAACTTACTTTGGGGCTAGCTCAATCTGTATGAATTGTCCCTATACAATGCGCAAAGTGCTAATTTTTATAGAATATCTAGTCATCGAATAATAATTAAGAGTGCGATCTTTATAGCAACGTATAATTTATCTAATAAGTCCTACATATAAGGGCATAAATAGTGAGTAACATAATTAATGGACCCTAACGCAAAAGGGTTACCGGTGTTGAAGGCAGTATTTATTAAATTATGAGATGTTTTTTTTTACATTTAACAAGAAATACGACTTCATTAATTCAGCGTGGAAAATATTATTGTATTTATTTAACTTTGCTAGTTATGTTTAGTTAAAAAAAAATGTTTTTTACAAAAAAAGTAGCCAATAATTACATTTAAACTTTTTCATTTAATTAATTTCATTTGAATGAAAAATAATGGCGCATTTCCTAAATGATAACACTTTCTTTACAAGAAAAATATATAACTATTACTACTTTAGTATAAATACATTATTATATACTTTTATTATAAAAAAACCCACCAAATTTCGTATTGTTGCACTTTTAAAAACTTTTTACTTTTTTGTTAAAATTTGTTTTTTAGGACAACGCCCAATTATTTATCATGAAAAACAACTTTCGCGCACCAAATACTAAGGTTATCAATTAAAAATAATCTATTGACAAGATGTCGAGATACGGCAACACGAATTGAAAGGTTGTCATATTGATGATTGAAGCTCAACGGGTATGTGACGCAAAAAAGGAAATGGATGACAAGTGCTCATACTTCTTGACATACCTATCCGTTCGATGGTATGCGCATGATAACTAATTTCATTGGAATAAGATACCGTTATTAAACCGATTACTTTAAACAAAAAAATATGTTGGCACAGAGACAAATTATACTTGTATTTACTGTTATTTCAGAAGTTATTAATAGATAACGCTTTTTATAAATAGAACAGATTTTTTATATGCACAATACAATATTAAATATAATATAATTTAGTTATTAGGTAGCATTATACATGTTAGTAAGGTACATGTTTACTGTCATGTGGCAAATTGGACGTTTGTATTTAGATGAAATTTGGTATACGGCCAGTATATAGCTTGAATGAGTAGTTTTCTTTGAGGTATTTTATAGCTTTCCTAAACACTCGATAGATGGCGCAGCCTGGCCATTTTTGGTAATAAAAGAGTGGGTGGGTGGAGTGACCTTTTTGCTACAATACAAAAAAACTTCAAGCAATGCTTCAGAAATGACAAATGACAGAAACAGAAATTAATCAAATTGACATTCGGTCAGTTCTTTCTTGCCACAGACTAAATATTTGGCCCCAACAATACCAAAAGATAATGCTAGCGTCATCTTTTGATGATTTTAAAAACCAACTGATTATACCTAAAAGAAAACTGCTCATTGACACATAGAATTTATAATTTTAGAAAATATTGTGGTTCTTGTGTGATAGGAAGGAGTAAGTAACTATACATTCAAGACAAGTTTTTAGCTAATCCAATAAGGTGAGACTTGAGAATTAAATATATTCTAATACATAATAAGGAAGATTACTATACATAGTTATTTTATTTTCCTATTTATGAAAAAAAAAGGATATACAAATAAATTATTGTTATGATTTAGAAATCTCATATAATATTAAAGTGCAGACTCGTAAATTGACTAGAAGTGTAGAAAATTAAACTTCATTACCATCAAATTATCCATATAATGACGACATAACCTCAACATCAGAGTGATTCTCACATACATAATTAATTCAGTTTGAATGTGATGTGAACACGAACATAGTCGACGGGAATTGTAAGAAGTTTAAACGTACACATACGAGCTGATATTCCTGTTTAAACATTAATAGAATCACATCCACTCAGTATAAATGACATCCATGATATGATTCATAATTTTTATGATGTTCACAAAACTGATGTTGCGCTCCCATGGGGGCAAAGCCACGAGCATCAGCTATTATAAAATAAAATAATCACAACTTTACAAACTTGACTAGATATTATGAACAGTGAAGTTCTGCATTCCACGGGGTATCAAGAAATTGTATAATTAAATGAGCTGTGAACTCAATTAATTTCTTAATTTAGTTTATTTGCTACTGGGCACACGGCGAGCAAGCACGTTTTGATAGCGGAATTCGGTTGCGGGCCGCACGCGCGTGACCGCAGCCCGAAACGCACGATCCGCAAATTAGCCCGCCACTCTGAATGTGTCTCAAGATTACTTGCGGTGGAAGTCAGCACTCCTCAGTTCCATTACCGAGAAACAGTGTGTGACCCGAATACGGGCCACGTTCCGCATGTATTTGGTATGGCTTGGATAAGGAATGTCATTTGCAACGCCCCGCTATTTTACACCGCAGTAATATGTTGTCCGAATGTGGTCTTCTACAATACTCTTTACTTTATTTGCGTTTTGGGATACATTGTAAGCAGGTACAAACTGCGTATAGTATCGCAAGCTTGTCGTATATTCTTATAACCGTACCGGGTTTAAGGGAACTTGTAAAACGCCACTGAATGTTTTCTATCACTGCATTAAATAACGTGGTGTGGACTCGTATTCGTATTTAGTCGCCGTAGTCTTGACAAATGTTGTAATTTCCATACGTTTGGTATTTATCTGGCTTGTTTATTAGTTAAGATTTAGATTTGCCGTATTTAGAAATTTACTTTGAATTTCATACTGTATATTCCTGGTCAATTTCATTTCCGTCATTTAATAGGGCACTCTCATACTTAGGTATGCAAGTAATTTAAGTTTTATATTTTCTTGTTTAAATTTCGTGGATGTTTTATTTTCTTTACATAATGCATTGGGTATATATATGTTTTTGCTATGTCTAAGAATTCACTAAGAACATCACACAAAATTCTAGTATATGTAAAAATAACTTTTAATAATATTTCAATGATTTTAGGAGACAATATTTACATTTGTACGATAAAGATTTTGAAAAATAGGTAAAAGTAACATTCCACTTGAAGTCGTGACGATTGCTCTGTGGAGCGGGTGTGGACAGTCGAGATGGCGGTAACGAGAGCTCCAGTGGGCGCTTTACATAGATCCAATGCAAATTGAGTAGCGATTTGCGAGCGCATAAATCAGACCAAGCAAACACACTAGCACTCCCCATTTCGTCAATTAACGTCAACCATATTGTGCGCGATAGAGGCATGCGTCGTTGTACTTGATTTATTTGCAATTGCATAGATCGCTACCGATGATACCGGGTCCGCTTGCCATTGCATTGCATCTATTAGGACTTCTAAAGACGCAGATAGGCGCAAAAGTTCGAACATTCCCATAAAATAGAATATTCACTAACTAGAGAGTGTATTTCAAATGATTTGTCTGCAGTCCTAAGCAGATAGACCACTGCAAAATTATAGGGACATTTTTTGCTGGAAACACGTAAATGAAGAAGCTGCCCTTAATCATTATAATTAGTTTGAAACTAATGGAGAAGATCCTTAGTAGAGAATAAATAATAATTGCGGTCCTTAGTTAGAATTGTCTAATTCTAAAATTAAAAATACTGAGAACCTGTTTAGTTGTTAGCTGGTTTCTGCGGCTAGGATATTTATAATTGGACATGAGGGCTGAGGGATTTCGATATATTTTCCCAGATGACAGATATAATTATTTACGATTTATGTTTTCATAAGAATTCGTATCCTTTATATGAAATAAAGGAGATGATTAATCGTCACCTAACCTTTTATTTTTTTACAAATACAAAGTGTCTGAGTCGCACCTGGGTTGGGCGGAACCGACATTCTAAATCAAGTTAACGGTGTGTGTTAATCTGTATTTATCCTGGCGGCCTGAACATGGCCTATCACCGATGCTTCCGATTAATTTTCGCAATATATTATTAACGATGGCCATATAGGTGAGGCTAGCTCGGTCGCGTAGCGGGCGGAAATAGGAACGTCGTGAGATCGGCCAGACGATCTCGGAGATGTGATCGTTGGCCGCGGGAGCATCGACAATACGCAATTAATGAAGCGTCCGGGCTTCTCGTCTCGCGTAACGAGCCGCCGAGTGCCACTTCTTATCGCTAATGAGAGCTGAGCCTAGTGGGTATTGTAGCTACTTGGTGCTGTAGAGATGCGGGCTATATGGCCACTCCACTTGTCATGTTAAAATATAAATAATCAAAAATTTTGTTTTTTTTTTACTAGCCATTTATGTCCCACTGCTGGGCAAAGGTCTCTCTTCTCTATCTCGAACTATTATTGTATATATTTTACAATGTGTACAAGATGGTAGATACGGAAGTAAGGAGTGAAACACCGCAAAAAATCTAGCTGTTCACATTTTACTTTATGTTTTTACAATATTTAACAAAAAATTATAAGGCTTCTATGCCACAAACTAAGTATCTTTTAAACTACGCTAAAAGTCATGAATATTGACTGATTAATTTCTTGAGACTGAATTTCTTGATTTCTTCTATTCACACGCCATTCATATCAGAAAGCAGTAATTTTGCGTTTTATCAATATCTTCATGAATGTAAGAAGAAAGCTAGTGATTCTAGTGGCGTTAATCGCGAGGCTAGTCGCTTTTTCTGTTTAATATGCAACCGCTTGTAATTGTACGCACTTAACCGCCACAAAATTGCATATTAAACTTGTACCGCGCAGTTAGCTAGTATGTAAGAGGGCTTATGCTACAGTTATACTTAAAGTGTGGTGTGTCACAGATAGATGTATATCGGTTTCATACATTTTAGTATGGCTAGAATTACATAATGTAACATCTGTGTAGTGGGTCATCACACATTATTTATGTAATTCTAATGTATGAAACCGATATCTTTGTATCACGACACGACACACCACATCTACACAGTATAACTCTAGAATCACACGTTAATTTACGTTTACTATTAGAACGCAATAACATAGTATATTTATTACTATCAGTAGTTTACACTCACTGTTGATAGTTTACATTTTAACTTAGTAACAGCACCATAAACAATATCTAACGTTAGTTTATAAACCGTTTATGATGTTAGGTCACGTAAGGCCCATAAGGGAAGCACTTGGTCGTCTCTAGTTTCCTTTAATTGACACCTTTATATAGGAACCTGGGCACCGCACGTTCACACCGCTATATCTTCTGAACAGCCAGGATTATCAGCAGCCATTAAAATGTTAACAGTGAGCTACGATTGCTTCGGTATTTATTACAAATTTCTCAGAAAGATATTGTTGTCCGGTGAGTTGCAATACGTTTTAAAGTTAATGACACATTAAATATGAAACTGTCATTGACAAATTGAGGAAGAATTAGCGACTTAATGTGTATTTAATTTTAAACGATTTTGTTGCACTACTTGAGCGATGAAAAGTCGATTAGAAATATTGTATAAGTCAAATTTTACTGATCATATTAGCCCGCGCTGCTTTGTCTACGTAGCGTGATATACAGTAGTTGCTGCAATTGGCGCGTTCAATTTCAAAGAACTCTTCCGCTTTATAAAATTAAAAAAGATTTTTTTTTTAAACTTGTATCATTTGTCCGTTATTTACTTTATAGCTGCAATAAACAAACTATTAAACTCACTTATGAACATCTCCAATAGTTAATCTTTTTTGAGATTAGTTACTGGATAGTCAATACTCAATATTTATTACTTCCTTATACACAATCATCTGTACACACAAAACAATAGATATTTAAGGTGAAGGCTCCCGTTCGGCCCGCGAAATTCAAAATTACTTAGGTTTTCAATAAATTGCAGCTAAATATTTCATTGCACATAAGAATGCGATTCCAGAGTATAAACACAATATATCTACTGAATAATCATCATAATTTATAAATTATAAATAGTAGCGCTTCTCTGTATTTGTGACAAATGTAACTTTATATAAGAAAAAATGCACTTGGGCACTGCGATAGAAGGATTGTAGTGAGTGGGTATTAATTGACAGCATTTGGGGTGCGATCACATAGGGCAGTTAGCGCTATTACGCCGGGAGCCGGGAGGTGTTCCCAGGTCGGGTGTCGGGGGCCGAGCTATCTAATCGGGTCTCTTCGTCGCCGGTGGGCGGCCATCGGGATAACGCGCCGCCGCCGCGCCCACACGCCAATTATGTGGGAAGAGTTTACGATTGCCCGCGCGATATCACCACTAACGCAAACGGACCCACGTAGAAGCTGATCGCTTGCATTAATCGGTAAACTATTGGCAGTGCAACTTCAATTAATGCTGGGGATAAATGGTCTGATACCCTAATAGACAAGCTATTAAACGATATAAAGTTAATTCACTTATATTGTTTTAAGTGTTGCTTTGTTCTTTTTTTGTAAATAAATAAAAAACTCGAAACTAGACGGCTTACTTAAACAAACGTTTAAATAAAAAGATATTGCGCCTTCCATTTCAAGATTCCAGAGGCAGATAAACTGTCTTCAGATAGATAAAATGTTTCCTTTTGTGACACATTAAAAGTTAAAAGAAATTAAATAAGATTTAAATAGTAGAGAAAATGGTTAAGTAGATGCTGGACTGAGCCTTCGTATACGTGAATTATAATTAGTGTTGGTTGGATATCTCTAAAATAAAACTTGAAACCTTAACATATATTTTTCTTTTTTTTTATTAGTTTGGATGGATAGCTAAAATATGTTTTATTTGCAATACATATACAAAAAAGAAAGTAATAATACGGACACTGAAAGCCTACATACTAGTTAGCGTATTAGCAACAAAGATGCCTTATTGCTAAAAGCAATCTTTTCGATAAAAAAAACAAAAAAAAACATTAGGGAAACATAGTTTGAGAAGAAATAAATGTGCAGGGTTAGCAAGAAAGGAATCAGTTAAATACATAAAAATCGTAAAGTGGGACTTGTATATAGTAAAAACCGAACTAGTTTAGATTACTTTATATTGTAAAGTCATATAAAAGATTGACGTAGATGGCTAGCGGAACGATACTCAAAAGTGTAAGTGTATATAATTGAAGTCAAGAGCGATGCTATCAGAGGAACTCATCTTAGTGCGCCCCCGTCTCATCGATAGGATGTACTCAAGAGAGTCGTAATTATAATAAATATGGTTCACATGCAGGAACCGGCGGCACGTCTACAACCAGCCATGCGCCACCGCATTCTAGCAATTATGTAACACTTCACCTGATCGCACATTCCGTACCTGATAAAATGCCCTAGGACAAGGACATCGACAGTTATGGGACCAGCTTAATGAGTCTAGGCATCTGCTCCAACAGTTATAACTAATAGTTCATCGATACCGGCTTATGTAACTGTGATTAATATTAAAGTACTCGATCAACGTCAGTAACAGTAGTTGTTTGAACGCTTATCGTTGATTTTATATTACAAAAAATGATTTAAAAAGGATGTTTTTTTTAATTAAGGTTTTTAATTTGTCGCATATCAGGATACATTCTCCATAATTTGGTTAAATAATTATACATGTCAAATCCATTACAAGTCTATTGTTAGTGATTTAAACGATAACAGGTTATTTTTGGGTCAAAAAATTACAATGTACATTTCATATTACATTAATGTAGCCATGAATTATAAACATTAATAAAACCAAATCAATTGATTGAACCCTGTAATTCCCGAGTTAATGCCGCGCGCAACGAGTATTTTACAATTATTCGTCCATAGAAATGCCGGGGGAATGTATCGCTAACCAAAGATTTATGTCTTCATAAACTAGAAATCTCATCTCAATGAGTGAGCATTAAAGGTCAAATAATTCGTTCTAGTGAGATATTATGCAATGGTAATGATATGTAGCTATGGAGAGCAATCCGTAATCACAGCGGAATAAGAAATAATCCTCGGATTTCATCAAGTGTAGCCGTCACGACCTGGCTGCGTGGAATTGAAGAGAGCCGACAAGTCGACCGGCTACTTTGATTAAGTATGCCTGCACCGTTTGCATTATACGAGTAACTATAGCATAACCATGATTATCATAAGTAAATTATAAAATGATTTGATAACAAGACTGGCGGAAATAAAATTAATGAACGTAAACAAAAAGTAGTTAAATACAGTAAGGGAACCCTCATCAAAACTTCGTTAGCCACAAGCAGCAGTTACTGCGGCGCAAATACATAAAATGTAATTGTAAAGAATAAGCCTTTAAAAATAAAAAGCGTTTCTTCTTTAGTTACCCGAGGAAAGTGTACACAGTAATGACAGAAGGGCGGTTCGGAGTTATTACTGTAATGTCAGGTTGCTTGGTCTTCGTTCGCAAGCGTTACATAGCATTTCTCCTGCGCGTCAGTGAAACTAAAAAATAACACAAATAACCGGCTTGCCACAAACTCTATTAGATTTCCAAGTTACTTTTTGCAGAGGTTGTCGTCGCCTAACTCGATCTCGATGCGGACGTGAGAAAATTGTTAATCTTATTTTGTAAGGGAAGTCGGCCCGAGATGATTTACCTACCATTGGATTGGAAACTTATGTTTAAATAAGTTTTATACGTTTATTGCTAATTAAATTGATTTGTAATTTACTGTTATTATTAGTAGATAAAATCTCATTCATCTTATGCTTTGAAATATTAAGAAATCTTTTTATTAAATAAACTGAAGTTTATAACTTTTTACCATTCATGCTTAGAAGGCGCGGTCATTTGTAAGCAAAGTAATAGTTGATAGTGATAGATATATTAAATACTTATGTGAATCGAGATGTGAAATTATGATTGGTGCTTGTTGCACATTAGCAGTGACTTGCATTTCTGTCACTAGGTGCAACGTAGAAAGGAAGAGTGCAGGTGTCAGAGCGCAGAGTCGCGACGGCGAAAGCGCCTCGCCATATCACGAAAGGGAACTTCAAATCCACACTATCGACTTCACTTCGACTTACTCGCTCAATCTAAGATAGGATGGAACGAAGGAACTCGTAAGGGCACTTTCCTCTTAATGCTATGCAAGTTTTTACCTTGCTTCCAAAGCAGGATCAAACAGGATTATTAGTTCCCTTATCTTAGTGTCGGTTTACATAACTGTAGCCCCTTTACAATGGAGGTGCCCGGTGTCAGACGTACCTGTTCGCCTGGGTGCCTACGGCGTAGTCGGATTTCCCGTTCGCGATTATTGCCTTTCTTTATTTCATTGGGCGTTCGTTACCGCCGGTATCGGTGTAACGGTGCTCCATGGACCCGAGCATTTGCATGGTAAGCCCATTACGCGACCGGCGGGTGGAAGTTATTAAAATACGTTTAAGATTGTGCAGTATTCGGCGGGGGCGATAAAGAGTAGACATTGCGGAGTCGTGAGCTAGCTCCGAGGTTTATTGCGTTCTGGATGCGATCAAGGTCCGCGGGCGAGTCGATCCCAACGTAAACAAAGAAAGGATTGAGGTGTTGCGAGGAAGGGCGCGCAGGACGCTTGACGGACCGCGTTGATCTCGTTAGCGGTGCATTGTTCCGTCGTCGTGGACTCCGACACCGACAACCACCCTAGCTGTAATTGGCTACACGAATTGTGGCAATTTCTCTCTCTATTACAGAGTCATTGTTCCTAATGGCAGATAACCTTTCCCGGCCCAAACAGAAAGTGAAACATGAAGACATTACACTATGAATAGACGAAATATTTTCAATTGCGAAGTTCAAGGACATGCGGTTAGAAAGTGGGTCTGAATGGTGTCCGGTAGTGATAGGGCAAGGTGATCGCGTGACAAGTCTCGGTGCGGACATTATGATGCCACGTACGATGCTAAAGTACTTATTCGGTCTGCGGTGACCGTTATCCGGCGCACGCACGTTGCTGCATCAATGGCATATTTTTCCACGGCGAAACTCCGCATTTACTATTCAAGGTTAACCCGGTCATTGGAGTGCTTTGTTTACGTGAATGCGTTCGACGTCGCATGACACACAGTTCACATGGCAACAAGTATGATAAGTAAATTTTGCGAATGTTTATTACAACGTAGACCTAAATTCGGACCCAGATTCGATCTCATTCGGACATTTTACTTTAAGCAAAATAGATATGTGATTTTTTGGTTATGGATCAATTTATTTCTTTCTTTACCTAGTATAAACAATCAATTTCGGCGATGTTTATCCGCTTACTCTAGCAAAACCACGCGATAAGATTGATGACAATTTACGAAATTCGCACAACGGGAACAATGGTATTGTGCGGACGATACATAAATGCCATGAATGTTAGTTAATATCATATAATAAATCAGATGTAATAGAATATTGCTATTACGTTTTCATATGGTTGATGAGTTTATCTAACAAGTTCATATACTCTTCGCTCTGTTAGTTCCTAACGAGTTATCTTAGCTCGAGTACGGCTTCATACACCATGGTCGGATGCGCCTCTTGAAATCTAGATAACTGCATGCGTGTCCGAGCACTATAATGGAGGCGATAGCCTTCGGCTGAATCGAAACCATTATGTCAATAAACAAACCACTTCGGTTAATGGACAAGGACGTATAATTTAAACCTAGGCTGATAACTTATAGGCAAGAGTTATAATATTTGCAACAGATATTTCAAAGAGTGCCTTGATAAGCATAGTGCAGTGTTTTGCTCTTCGAATTAAGTTAGTAGAAGTTGGCGGTGGTAAACAAATACCATTGGTGCATGCTCGATTGACAACATCTTTAAGCGACAGTTTGTCGGTCTTGGTCAGCGTCTAAATTATCTTGCGACCTGATTTTCCATTGTACTACGATTGGGATCTTATTGTAATGTTGTGCAATTGAAATTGAATATATAAATAAATCTGTTAGGGCAAAAATAACAATTATGAGATGTCCAAAAATAAAACTACGGTAGGTAATTACTACAAACAAAGTAACAACAGATTGTGCGTGTTTCCGAACCGACACGAACTTGATCGCTTTTTATCTATGTTCAAATTGGCGTTTTACAATCCACATTTGTAGATTAGTAAGAAGAGTTGCTTAAAGTGGAATTAAGATTAAAATGTTTCTCCAACTGGCTGTTAGACCAATAATTTATTTTGTAACACGACAGAGCGTAAACATAATAATAATACATGTCAAAATGCAAAGACGGTTTTTGTTGGTATGTTATTTAATTCTACAAAATATGTAAACAGTAGACTTTTACTTAGCCATCATTGGAACAGCTGATCACATAACAAAAATATTTACACAAGTATCCTAAATTGGCCTCTTTAATAAATATAAATGTACCTATTCATTTTTTTCTTTCTGTCACTACATGTCTACATAGAGAACGACCGCAATATTTCACTTTTTAAAATAACTAAAATATTTATTTAGGACGTACATAAGGAGTGAATAAATAAGTAATAATTTTACATCTGTTTGTTACAGGTGGTGAAATATAGATACACATCACTCACCAAGGCGTTGACAAGGTAATTATAACTTTAACGCGGCTTATTGTCTGTTCGTCATGTCGAATGTGTGTCAGCAACCTGGCACGTCAAGTAACAATTGATATTCGCTGACAGTTGTTTCAATTATATGACAGCCATAGATCATATCGTTAGATAGAGTTTATTAAATTATAAATTTGATAGTGATCGAACATGTTCAAATTATCTAAACGTATAAAAGAACCGCTGGATTGGCATATGAATGCATAGTATACACAAAATAAAATCGTACATTGATTTTAAAATAAATGAAAAAACTTTTGATTATAAGATAAAATAAGAATTTAAAAGGGCTACATTATTTTTAATAGATTGAATTTACGACCGGTTTAACACTTTGGAATCACAGATCGCCTCCTCCATTAGCGACGGTTTTAATTTCATACATTCATGATTATGGTGATATTTTTATGATTTATTTATTCTCAAATGCATCAATATAAAATCATTAATTATACCTTAATTATACAATAAATTTTATTACATAATTCAGTTTATTCCAATTATAAAACATAATTTCATCATAATATATTTTATTTAAAACTTTTTTACATTCATAAATATTACTGAGATATAAATATTGAAGAAGTTGAACAGGATAAGATAGTAAAGGATGCGAATTCTGTCAATACTAGAAGATTTAATTTGATATGAGGTAGGTACATTTATCGGAACAAGACCGGTCGTTAATTACCATTTCTGCCGGCACGTTTGGTAAATTGAAAGTGTTGCCAATTGCGTGCGTGTTTCTTATGTGATGTTTAGTTGCTTCATTATAAAATCTCATTCAGTTGCTCTCAACATGATAATAAACAGTATAACGAAAATAAATTCGTGTTATCGAACACGTATAAATTTCAAGCCACGACACATTACAGAAGCCACATATACAATATCATAAATTTTAACGAATAAAATTTAATAGGCTGCATCGATTTTATTTTTGTCGAGCTCGCTATAAATAAAAACTGGATCAATTTAATTAGGCGTATAGCACAAAAATGGTTCATTAAGATCTGTTCTCTGATACTGCTGATCGATGCGTGGTCTATTTAGGACAATATGTACTGCATGTGCACTCATTAATATCGAAAGTATACCATATCCGCAAGTGTGCATCATGTGTGTGGTTGACAAACCTGTCTGCTGCGGCACCAGTTCTCGCAAACTGGTTCAGCCACAAACTAGGTTTTTAATTAGCCTCCTTGCCTTGCTAAACGTATCCCCTTAGTCTCATACTCGTAGCATTATGAAGAAATGTAGCGCCTGCCCCGTACCCTATCATTTTACCTAACGACTGACCGTACGGTACACTTATTTATTACTTCTAAAATAACAAAATAGTATGCACCCGTGTGCTTGAACAAACGTCTATGGCAGTGCCTACATTCACTAATGTTTTATGATTTATCTTCCACTATTGAAAGACACGTATAGTGGCACGTTATGGCACTTAACATTTTATAGTGTGGGATTTAAAAGGTTTGATATTTACGACTGCGGATGTCTCCGAACCTTAGAAATACAGAATGTATACCAGTTACAGTGAAGACTGCACTCTAGATGAACGCGGGTCGTTAATGCAAAAACACGTAAAGGAAATTCTAGGCTGTAAGTTTTTCAGGCGGTTTAGTTTGAGTGGGAAATAGTTGATCGCGTGCCTGACAGGAGCCGGGCCCGCTCAATACGAGCACTCGTCATGCCATCCGTACATTTTAACGAGAGCGCGATTCCCCGCGCCGATACCGACAGCCTAATGAAAACCCCTCTGAATAATGCATTAATACCAGCGTTAAATCGTGAGCACCTACAATCGGTGCTGCGACTAGAATATACGAGATGCAAATTTAAGTTAACGCCTGACGCGGATTAGCTGCCGGGAAAATGCGAGCCCTCCACTAAAATAACAACTGTTTGGATATAACACAAAGATTATTATGGGAAACTACAAAACAGACATAACACCTGACAGATAGTTTTGGCATTATTAAGTATAGGAAATAAGAAATATATTGTCTCGGTCAGGCGGCCGATAGGAGTTTATTTATGTGTTTGTTTGGATGCGAGACAGTCGGTTCCTTGTTTGTTGTGAATAATGGCGAGGGTGAAAATGTGTGCGAAGTTGACAGTAGGGCAATGCGTTGTATGGACGCAGAGGTCGGTGCAGCAGTTAGGACGTGCGGCGTACTCGTGCCGCCTCTCACGCCTCGACCTGCGTTCACCTTCCCTATTGAAATGTCAGTGCGCGGACCGGTGACGAGACAATCGTAAAATACAATGTTAAGGTCACATCATGACTTCAATAAACAATCCTAAACACGGGAAACGTGACGTCGTCGCCGGTGTAAGCGGGACCTCCTGAAAGTGGGCCAACTACGTTACATGTCAAACACAGTTCGTGATCCTTTCTTCAAATTAACTTTGTTCATGTTCTCAGTTTTTACTGTGAAAATCTGACCTTACAGAGTATAAACCTCTAAATTTTATCAAATTCAATATGGTGTCCAATCTTACATTCTCTGAATATAGTGTCTGCATTGTTCAATTCAATAAAATACGAATATGGTGAAATTTATGACAGTTGAAATGTAGCCGATCCTGGACAACACAAAGTGTAAACATTGTAAGGTCAAAGTAGGAGGGCAAGATGGCTACAGCCGAACTACCGTTCCCGCGTTCCACATACGGAAACACGCGACTACAGGTACACCATCGGGGTCGTGGTCGGCATTGGCATGCTTTGCGCGTGCACATTGACATTTACTACCTAAACATAGCCAATAAACTCAAATACTATTCATCTTCATAATTGTTAACGTTTTGCAATCGACAGTAATCAATTAACCCTTAAAAACAGTACACAAAGTATTTATTAGGGATAAAGTGGTAATAGAAATCAGTATCCCAGAATAATTTATCATAGCAATTTGTATGTCATCAGGACACGGGCGAGCGCAGCATAGCGGGGTTTTACTTTCTTATAGTGGCCTCAAGAAACTAGTTAAGAGAAAGTAGGATTAGTATCTTCAATACGTTTATCGTTATATAACTAAGGGCAGGAGATTTATGATCAAATTATTTTGCTGATTCTCCATGGGACATGTAGTAATATCGATCGACAAACAACGACAAGTGTTATAAAACTTTACAATTTCTATCTCGCGGATATAAAGTTTTGTCAGAGTGAAACAAATTCGCGCTTACAAACGTCCAATTAGGCCGGCAGTATCGTGCGTATCCACCGGCCCACGTGTTTACAAAATAAGCACTTACTCATAAATATTTATAGGGAGCACAAAGCCGTCTTTGTACATTTCCACATTCACTTGGAATTATAATGGCTGTCACAGTAGGATCTCGAACAAGAGCCGAAACGGCCCGCATTAAGGAGAATAAAAGATTGTCGCAACGGTTTCACTTAGCAACCGACACGGCGAATAACTCGAATAGAGATGACACAGAAAGAAGTTTTACTTGTAGAATGCTAATGAAAATGTCTAAACGGCAGACGACTCGATCACAGGAGAGATTTACTTTCGTGTGAACCACTGGTGCACGGTTTTTGTCGCTCATTTGTTTTGTGTTGCGGTAACAAAACTGCGGTTCCTCCAGGAAATTGAGTGCGGTGTTGAGTAGAAGGTCACCAATATCATTGACGGCGGCGCCCGGCATTTCCCGTTGCGGTGGTACGAGGCGACAGGCGGTCCGTGTCGTACGGTAGCGGTACAGTTAGCCTGGACATAAGCGGTTACGGCCGCCGCCAACTCACTGATCTGTCAATTAGAACCCTATAAACTTGTTATATCCTGGCTCTATCGACAATTACTGGCTGCTAACTGAACACAGCGTGTGCTCACAGTAAATTAAACGTTCAGAAACTAAATAGCTATATTACAAGGTCAGGAAAAATAATAAAAGTGATGTGTTTTTTTTTAAACAATTTCGGTTAGATTGTTCCGGTGTTAATTCAATAGCAGTGAGGCAGATTTCACGGTCCGTGCAATATTCGACATTTTGTTAAGTCATTTTATTATCTTCATTGATTGTAATGGTGAAATTTTATTTTTCTCGTTGATTTAGAGGCGATTACAACGGTACGTGTTGGGAACGTATTTATTATAATTACAAACAAGTTTTCTGTAGGTCACTACTAATCATTTATCTATCTATATCTTTACGTCAAATCACTCGTCTGGTAAGCACTGAGAGCCGAATATCATATAGTATGCCTTTCGAATCATATACATTATTATTAGACGACAAGGCTCTTGCCTTGCATTTCAGATCCGGAATCTTCTGACATCACGTTCTGATAAAAGGGCTTCAATGTTTATTATTAAATCTTAATAATAGTGGATTAGCTAAGTAGCTTCATTTGACAAGTAGACTGTTACAGATGATAGACTAAACGACGAACCGTTCCACGAATTTGGTAGCGGTGTACGCTGTTGTCAAAATCACGTTTTCCATTGTGAAATGACCAATAACTAACCAATCCAGTGGAACGGTGGCAGCTAGAGGTGCGTGGCATCACGTAGATTTGACTCCAAAATAGCGTAGCAGTTGTGTCCCTTGTGGCTCGGGTCGACGGCCGCCTTACGAAACTTAATCGAATTATATAAACTCATCTCCAAACAAATATTTCGATACCGATTTTTTATATTTAGTTCGTTCAACTCTATTGTGACGATCTGGTCGAATGGTTAGATTGGCCACTATGACAGTGGGTAACGGGTAAGATCCCGTGCCGGGACAAATGTCTACGTACTGATCTTTTCTTTCGTCATTTAACGACTTTTGTTTTCTTTATTTTAGTAGGTACCACTAGTATTACATACATTTTCCAAAAACTGAAGCGAACTACGCAACGATAAAACAAACCGTTTCTCTATACCATATTTCAGAATTAAGTGTAGGTGGAAAACGTAACACAGTTTATTTCTCTATTGTCTAAAACGATCATATAGTATACGGTAGCGAGGAACATGAGACTTTATTGCCGAGTTTTCGCGATATCCGAAAGGCGTGAAAAGGACAGGTTAGGTGCTTATATTTTATGATAAAAGCACATTACAGTAGCGGCGCGTGGGTTCTGTTGACGTATTGTAGGGGCGAGCGACGTGTGCGCGTATCGCGGAACCCTATCTATCGATGAGTTTATGTTAGATAACCACCCGTGGTGCTGAGAGGCGGACATAATACATGGTTCACACACACTTAAGATTTATCGGTAGCCTGGTGATAAACAAATAACAGACAGTTGTCAGATCAATGTGACGCTTGGATTGCAATAGACACGGGCTGCGTGTGTTTAGGCGCATACCGCCGTAAGATGAGTCAATATTTACGGGTTGTTGACCCGACTTCCTTTATTCGAACAAGTGCAAGGATAATACAATATTGTATGTAACAGTGTTAATAGCTTTTATTAGGCTCTTTAAACGTTTTATAATTAGTATTAAATACGACACCTCTCAACCCTGAACAGTAAGGTGTGTAGTTTTTTTAAAATAGATAATTTCTTTATCATTTTCTAACCTTTTAATAATAGTTGTTCACGATAAATTATTTATTTTATACATACTTCTATCAGATATAATTATTAATTATGTAAAAATAATAAATGTCCATTTAAGCGTTATATGAATATAATTCATTATTTAGTATAATTTATTATAACTTCAATTGATTAATTAAATCTATTAATATTTAATTACGACTTTTCTTGAAAGGCAAACACAACAAATACATACAATGCAAGAAATCAGACATTAATCTTCTTTACATAGTATAAAATGAAGTCACTTCCCGTTGTCTGTCTGTCCTTATGTATACTTAAATCTTTAAAACTACGCAACGGATTTTGATGCGGTTTTTATTAATAGATAGCGTGATTCAAGAGAAAGGTTTATGTATAATACATTCCGAAATTCCTGGAAAGCGGGATACACGCAAACGAAGTTGCGCGGGTTTCTCTAGTTACATATAAAACTAATTAAAAATTTTAGTGTAAAAAAAAACATAAAATTTCATAGCGTTTGTAGAATTTTTCTCATACAACTTAAAACATAAATTAAAAAAATATTAAGGGCCTATTTTACAGGCCAGTACATCGTATTGTTGATAAGTTTCAAGCGACTCTAAATAAAAAGTTAGCGGTTCATATGGCAATTACAGCTGTCCAATCCCAAGTATTATCTAGTTTAAGCTGCATTGTCGCCTTTAAATCGAATAGAATAAGAAGATAAAGGTAAACATAGTGTTAATATTTTGTCCACCGTCGTTTTTAGACCGTAATCGCTGTGGACATGCCATTCTAACGGCTTGACTGCAGATGCGCAAACGCCACAATTTATGCGTCAAATTAATCGAGATGGAGCGAGCCGCGATCGAGTTTCGCGAACTCTGACCGTGAACTAACTAACGGTTTTGCACTCCTCTGCAACGTATTTGTAACAATCTGTGTACTTTGTTTCTCTGGTTTCACACATTTTGTATTCAACACTAATGCGTTAGCCTTGTTTTTTTAGTTCACTACATCAACTAATAAAAGTTTTTTCGTAATGGCTACTTGTATTATATTCCATATATGGAAATCACAAATCAATGAATACTATCTTGTATACATCATCGTACCAGCCACAAGAAGTGCACTGCTGGACATATTATACTTATACATACCTATATAGGCTTTCCGAAGCGTTTTTACTATGTTGTATAAATTAATAAAGAATATTTGAATCTACTAAACTATAATAAAAAATATACACAGTTAATTTGTAAACAACAGTGCATTGAGTATAAAATTTTATCTAGATCACTAAAACATTAGACTTTGTTTTCATTGCTGCAGCTAAAGCACTTTGAACATTTGATATCTAATTTCATAGAAGCAACGTACCGGTAGGCTCCAATAACTTTTTGCTTAACGATTGAACATTTGTATGCGGGATTGGGTCATTGTAGCGTCGTTCATTTCTATTATTTGACTGTGAAATTGCAATTGCAAGTCAGCCGAGCGTATTTACTTAGCTACATAACTATGGGAGATCGAGTTCAGTTTAAGGTTCAATGATCAGGCCTTTTTTCTAGATATAAATAGTTATAAGTAGTGAAGCGTGGGACGGCAATGAGTGTACCAATGATGTAACGTACACACAGGTGCTATGGACTGATTAATGGAACAGATTGAGGAAATTATGTTGGCAGAAGATAAGTGGTCTATGTTTTATCTAAGTGACGGCCGATCGACGCGAAGTGACGTGAACAAATAGGTTTTTTATTATCACGGTGTCCTAATTGGAAATGAAACGGAAATATTAAAGATAAATATTTTATGCCTGTTGAATTCTGTTGTGAAAAAACTACGACTGTTACATTAAACAAAAAGAACTTAGAGTATATTGACTTATATTTATTCATATGTAAAAAAATGTTTTATACGTCCATCTGTATCTTGAAGTCTTTTCTAATTACTTAGAATGGTATCATAAAGTGGTTAGCATTGGGCTAATGCGACCGGGAATTTACCATTTACATATATTTTTTGACCTTATAGAATTTAGGCGTGAAACAACAACGCGTTTCGTTCGGTGAATGCGAGATCCAGAAGACGCTTCCAGGGAGGAAAGATAATGTATGTAAGGGAAAGAGAGATATGAGTATCTCTCTTTCCCTTATTCGTTTCGTTGTAGCTAGCAACGCATTGATAACCATCCTGCTGTTACTGATGGTCTTAGGCAGAGGTTATTAGTTTTCATCAGATGGCATGGCTAGCTTTCGTATGACATAAAAATTAATTAAAGATATATGATGTTGATATTTAAAAGGTTTTTATCCTGGCTATGATAGTGTCAGTTATATGGCTATATCTTAAATACTTCTGCGTAATAACGTTACATAATTAAGTACATAGTCGTAAATAATCTGATGTAGACGAATGCGTAGACGGAGTTTAGATAAGCATTTGATTGATATCGATTTCAAGAAAGTATGTAATAACTAATAAGCGCCAGATAGGTACAGGATGTAACTTAACAATTGAGTTAATTATATGAGGGTAATTTTTATATGAACAATAAATAAAATCAGCTATTTTTGAGATGAAAACTTCTTTAGCGGCGCTTGAAACTTTTTTAGATGGGTAAAAAATGTTAAACTCGCGTCAGATCCGTAGCCTGATCGAAACAGCGTGAGATTCCATAACCATTCCAAAAATGCACAACGTTGATGTTTAAGTTGTCACTTCTGCCGGCACTCCCGGAGTGCAACCCGTCCTTTTTTTTACTTCTCGCTACATAATAAAATATTTTTGCGCACCTGTAAAGTCCTGTAGAAAGATTTATTAGTTTACATCAGTACATCCTATTGAAATATGACTACAGTAGAATATTACACTCTGTATAGTGGGATGTTTGCATTTTACATATTACCCGGGATATTTTATCATGGATGCGCACCAGGAAATGTAGTTCTAACAAGACGCAAAGACAGGCTTATTTTATAGTGATAATCGATAAAACTAGATAGTTCAATAAACTACAACAGGTGTCGTTAGTCTAGTCTTCTTTCCTTATATAGACAGAAAGGACACATCCGTGCCTATTTTTAAAATGATTGAGACATTGACATGGAAAAATAGAACAGTTTTGTATAGTAGAAATTTATCTAAGAAATACGTCTTTATAAATATTTAGATCGCAGTATTGCATAATTCACCTCCCCTAAACGACCGGGGAGGTATCACCCTCTCACAAACAATGCTCTTTTGGTTCGGTGAATGAAAGATTCGGATCTCTAACTCCTTTCTTTCCTATTTCTCCTTATTTACTTCCTTGTAACGGGTAACTTATCGGTTGCTCCTCTTGTGTCACTGATATTCATGTGCGGTGGTACTTTCCATCAGGTACACTGCTTGTTTGTTTGCCTGCTGTACCTATGTCATAAAAAAATGTATTTTCTTCTTCAGTGCATACATACATTCGTAGAAAGGTGTGATTGTATGTATGTTTTACAGTATTTTGTCTATGCACTAAAGAAACTAAATAATGACCACGACAAACACATTGTGCTTATGTGGTCTGATATGCACTTGACAAGTTTTATTCTATTACATCTGATGTTTCACACAGATTAGATAGCAGAGTCAGTTTGTTTGGAATATATTAGGTTAAATAAAATTACTTACCCATTTAAAGTATTGGCTGGTATTTCAGTATATTTACCAAAATAAAATTATCATATTAAAATATATAAATTACCTGAAACAAAAGAAAAGAAAACAATGTTAAAAATTGTACTTGATCTGGATGTTTTGTTAATAAATATTTATTTAAAAAAAGTATTTATGTTGGTATCTTTATCAGCAATCTTATAGAAGAAGCTTTGCTTAATTTGGAACTGTGTGATTTGTCAGAGTATATTAATATAAATATATTTAATTATTCCCATAAACAATGAAAAATGCATTCGAGTAAATATCCAAAGCGCTATAGTAGATTTTTTTTTACTGACTTCCTTCCATAAATATATTCAAGAACTCAGTCGTAACATACCCACTTTTAAATAACGATGTGTAGAAAAACAGCAATTACAATAAACATTGACCGGCAGAATGATTCTTATAAACTATTAACGCTGTGCATGGTATCGTTTACAGTAAGTGTTACTTAATTACGCAAAGCCCGCGTTTATCTGACACACTATCACAAACATTCAGTAAATACAATCGCATCTGCACACAGAAAGGTGCATTGCATTAGTAAATGAATTGCCTCAATTATGTAAATAGATGAGAGGAAAGCAGAGGGCACATTCTCGGAAATTCTTTACAATATTTGTAATTACACACAACAAAATACTAGGAAGTTCCCCGGTTCCTCAATGGGTTGGATCACGAACGCAAGCGCACCCAGTGTGATTACTAGTCACCTGCCTATAATTCACATGTCATAATTGAGATACACTCATGTGTAGACTGCGTAATTAACAATGGTTTTTCTTTTGATCGCAGGACGGCGGCGGTTAGCGGGTAGCGGTTGTGCAGCTCACAGGTCAGTGACCGAAGCACCTTACTTTCCTGCGATCGGAATTCGTGAATCTTCAGAAATAACACGTCATTATGTCTTATTAGATGTGGAGGAAGCACTTAGAGCAAATTTACAGAAAATAACACGCTCGCGTCTCGCGGAGGATTGTTCAGGTTCCATTACTACATCTATTATCATGCGGGATCAACTAATAGATAAAATAACGTAACAGATTAAAACAGAGCGCTCGCTTAAAAATTGACGAGAGCACGTAATATCTCATGGTACAATGGGAACGGTAAAATGTTCAATATAACATCATAATAACCTTAAAATTACCTAAGAATACGAGTCTGGAACATAACGACCTCAAAATCAACGATGTGCAAACAAAATATACAGTTAGTTTTTCTGGTGATAGTTAACATAGGCAGTGACTCGCAAATAATCAGGGAAGTATAGTATTTTAATGCAATGCTCATTACCGAAATTGATGCACGCATGTTATGGTACTAGATATCAAGAAGTTTACCGTTGTGGTTCAAAAATACAGATATAATGAAGATTACCCCAAATTGTCTTATTATACTGATGCACATACAGTGAGCTTAGTTTTAGTAGTTAAAAGACGGATGCCAATTGAATGCTTCCTCCAATTAGATCATGATATGTTGGATATTAGCCACAGCTTCGCTTATGTTGCCAAGAAAATTATCTTGGTCAAGTTTAAAGGCTACCAAAGGCCATCTTAAATTTAATTAAAAAGTTCAACAAATGCTATCAGGAAGGGAAACTTACTCAATTACGCTATCAGATGCAAAGTCACAAATTTAAAAAATATACAGGGTGCCCTGAGAGCGACCGACACTCCCGAAATATCTTAAGAGGTTTATACATCTACTTTATGCTCGTGAAAGATTTTTTCTCTAAGTGTAATAGTTTCGGAGTAATTGACTAACAAACATTCCTTGAATAACTGTGTGTTTTCATCCCTAAATCAGCTGTTCCTTACGTACAGGCAAGAGCAGGTCGACCTTTACATATTGGACTTTGTACCGTTCTTAAGTTCTATGACATAGGAGCCAAAATTGTGTAAAGCTCGACGTGCACCTGCTATGCATAGTAATTGTCACGGTTACCATAGTGACAAATAAATAAACTTCTGTCAATAGGTAAAATACTAAAACTAAATTATGAAAATTTCTAGTTTTATTTGTTATTTGTTAAATGGATTAGGCGTTTTGAATGGTGTTTAGTGTTTTACGAGTTCTTTAGTGGTTTTGAGTGTTGTGTGGCATAAGAGGCGCTCGTACACATCGAGCATTGTGTGTAGTAGATACTTTCCGGTACGTACTTCGGTTTTTAATGTAAAAACTTTGATTTTTTAAGTGATAATAAGAATTTCAATGAATAGGTAGGCAGGTATGTGTGTGTCGTGGCCTACGGACTGTCCGTAGCGTAGTAGTTTCTGTCCGTGTAGGTATTTTTGCCGTATGCACTGTTGTTGTGTAGTATTAGGGATACCTACACGTAGAAAATTAGCAGGTCAGTGCCTTTTTTTTCAATAAACTATTTTTAAATTAAACTTGCACAAAACGCATGTATGTAAGGTACATATCATCAAACTTTCGGCTGTGTTCGTCGTTTTTTTCCTCCCTGTATATCTACCTAATTTAAATTGCGAATGCATTACTTTTAACGGTACTTTATGTTTTCGTAATATTTTTTATTCATTTTACGTACATAAGCTAATTTGATAGGTACAAATTATTAATCAAAAATCAGTTTTAGTGATCAAAAACATGCGTTTACATGGTAAAATTTCAATAATTTTGAGTAATTTTCCTGCATACAATGTATAAACAAAAAAGGATTAATTCTTTGAATTTACGCTTGAGGGTCAAATTCCCAAGGACCGCGTCCGTTGCTCTTAAAAGACTCCTCAATTTTCGAATTCAGTGAACCGGTCCGTGAATAATATCATCCTGTTACTTTTACCGTTTCCCGAGTGTAGTATGAGTGGCCCACATCACACATTATCTTATGCACACACACTGTATTTCTTTTTCTGTTTTTGGATCGAATTCGGCGACTTAAAAAGTGGTTTACCAGCCCAAGGTTGACATTTAATTTTGTATGACACCAAACAGTCAGGTCAATTCTCTTACAATGGATTAAAGGTTTTTTCTGTCATCTATATATATAAAATTCAAAGTCCTGACTGACTTAATATTATATCAACGCCAATTTCAAATTTGGAAGTAGGTTCTTTACGACATCTAGGGGTGTACTAAGAAAGGATTTTTCAAAATTCCCACGGGAAAGCGAGATACGAAAGAAGTTGCGAGTATTTTACTAGTATTTTATAATTATGAAACATCGAGTATGTATCTATGTTTTGAAACAATAACATAATCTATCAAATTATTTATATTATTTGACAAATTATTATTAGATCACTTTCGTAGTAAATGATACTTAGTTAAACTGCTTGACCGCAATGAACGAGCATTATGGTTGTGCAGTCGCCCGTATTACCACGGACTCGCATTTCATTTCATTGGGTCAAAACGAATACAAAAATAAAGTTGGTCAAGTGTGAGTCCGGTCTGACACGGTTGCTGCAACCCAAAAGAGTTATTTTTAAAACAACTGTTAATTAAGACAATCGTTACAGTAAATGATAATCTTAATTCGTATCTACATTTGATTGATGAAATTTTGTTTGATCAGACCACGTCAGTTTTTAAATACTTATTAAAAGCTTAATGTGAGTTCGATACACATACAATCCGATCAATTTAACGGTCGGATAATAGAGTAGGGATAATTATTTCGTTGGCTATTTAAATTACAATGACTCGACGGTACGCGGAACAGCTTCATTAGTTTGCGGTACAGTGAAATGAAAAGATTTGCCCCGGGCTAATCACTAAACACCCTGTAAAACGATTATTTTAATGTGTAATAAAAATAAAGATTTCACGCGAAGACAAGCGGTCTAACGCGACACATAGAGATAATATTAAAGATATCGAAATATTATTTAAAAAAAAAACAAAATGTTACAAAATTTTTTTCTTCCAATCAACAAAATATCTAATTTCAAAATTTACACGCAAAAATCACTACAACTTATTTGAAAAATGCAGCAATATAAAAAGTACAATAAAAACGAATAAAAAGCGTGTAAAATTAAACTACAAACAAACCATTTTATAATCTTAAAGTAAATACAAATTGCTGGTTTATGGGGTCGTCATTGCCTAGTTGGGTTTACTTATTGCTGCCTGATGAGGCTATTTGATTTGTCTTAGAGTATAGACCGCATGTTTATTGTACAATTAAAAAGAGAAATAAGAGCTGGAACACACTTGCAATTAGTGGCATCAGTTTCTCGAGGTCCTATCGTAATGCAACTTATTGTGTGTTCAAGATTTCCGAGCGGAAATCTTGGCTTTAATCCATTTCGTACATGATTTTGATTACGGCCCTGACCATTATGCCGGTAGCCGAATAGTATCCTAATAGTCAAACTTCAATCTATAAATAAATATATAGAAATCATACTGACTGAGCTAGCCTCAAAGTAAGTTCGAAACTTGTGTTATGGGATACTAACTCAACGATACTATATTTTATAACAAATACATATATAGATAAAGATCCAAGATCCAGGTCCATCAGAAAAAGTTCGTTTTTCATCATGACCCGACCGGGATTCGAAACCGGGACCTCCTGGCATGGTGACCATAACGACAGGGAAGTCGTCATATATATAAGGTCCTAATTTATTAGTGAACTTCCTTTTAAAACATGACTGTGTACGTTACATATGATCGTTTAAACAAGGAAATAATGGTCTAGTATTCAGTGAAATATGGATGGCTTTATGTAGTAAGCAACATTTTTCTAACTACTTACAATACAATCTTTTTTCTTTTACTGAATACTAGACCATTATTTTCTTGCTTATACGATCATATGTAACCTATATAGTCTTGTGTTAACAGGAAGTTCACGAATAAAGTAGGACCTTATATATGCGATAATAAATGCAAAGTTTAAAATCTAAGGTTTGATAGAGGTAGCTTGTTGTGACGTCGAATGTATGTGGCGCGGCGCCCGTCATCCAGTTGATATATTATCACAATCACTTTCTCTCGACCACATCTCAAGTGCTAACATCCGTCGGGCTTGTGTTAATTCTGCTACGATAATCTCTTCACGTAGTGCTCTTGATTGATTACGTATTAAAAGTAGACTTGAAAAGGTATTTGCGAAGCACTTACTGACTTATAAGTAAACGTATATGGTCATGCATTAATATATTATGAGATTACATAAATTTGATTATTAGATAATACAGAGCCTGTTTTACCACTTGTCTGTTAGACGGTTTTACTATGATTGTGACAATGTTTGACAGGTTTTATCTGACAAATACTATAACTGGAACTAATTAGTCAAAGTAAAATTTTCATAAATATGAGGACATTGACTCTATGTTATGTTTTTATACCATACTTGATTAACATAGATTAAATAGACAACAATGTTGTATTTGTCATAGCAACATAGAATGCAATGTACATTTTAAACATCAATTCAAGAAAAACAGTAGTAACTACCATTTCATTTCTATTTGTAGTCGCATCAAGTGATAGGAATACAAATGCGCGTATCTAGTCGAATATGGTAACAATAATGGGATTTCATTACTAGATAGAAATTAGAATCATGTACCATAAACAATCAGCTCTATATCATTCCGACCGAACCAAATAATTAAGCGAGATTCAGATCGAAATAGATTTTATGTTAATATGGGGAACACTCAGAATAAAGATTAGTTCAATGCGAGCATACAAGTAGTAATACAGGAAATGTCCGAGCAATATCCACCCCGAGGCGTAGGGTATGCATCGGGAAGCAATCGTTGTACAGACTAAAGAACAAGCAAAAGGCGGTCGCGATCTTCGCCAGGGGCTTTTAATTGACAATGGATAACCGGCGACCTGTATAGATTCGCCGATCGATAGAAATTTACCTTTAACCCTCTCATTATTGTGTGTGATAGCGAAACTGCTCGGACGCTTATGGTCCTGTCTCGTTTGTCGACTTACATAGCTCAGGTAATGCGTCTATTTGCTATATCTCTGGGAATCTGCACGATTAGCTGTTATTGTATAATGCGACTTCATGTTCCGATAGAGTGGAGCATAGCTTTAATGGGTAACAGAAAATTATTGCAGAGGTCATTATTCGTAAATACATAATTGCAAGAGAGCACTAGTACTTTTACATTACTAATAGACTTGACAGGAACTTGACAGTTTAAATAATCGTTTTGCTGATTGCCAATATGTCTTTGAGATGGACGGGAGAAATGGCCGAGTGACATTAGCGCTAGTGCAATTAGGTGCAGCTTTATGAGGAATGCGAGGACCGCCGTGGAGGGCTGTCCGAGGTGCCCCAGTCATTACTCTCCAACAATTAGTATTCTGCAAAAGCGCAACTGTGACTGATAATCTCAGCTCAAGCTTATAAATAGCTGTAGAGTGTATTAACTTCCTATCGGATCAAAGTTGGTTCGTGTTGTTAGTATAACAGGTTTAATTTAAGATGCGATAAGAGAATGTTAAAAGAAGTAATGAAATTATTTGCGGTCCTGTCGCCTCGGTCAAAGGGATGCCATTCCAGAATGCAGTTAAAGTTAGCCACGAATAACCGGTCGAACTCCCGTGATAACTAAAGATAACACATCGAATTATTTCTTCGCTTATGGACTTTCCTATCGTTAAGTGATTGTCAAATACGATAAGTTAATTATGAACACATTACGCAAATCTAAAGATTTAATTAAAATTTGTAGTAGAAAGCCATCGAAGGATGAAGTATTTGAGTGAAGTATTTCAGCCTATTCAGGCGTTTATTAAGTGCGCGCATTTATCCAAATTTGGTTATAACTAACGATTAATGGAATGATTACAATTTTAATCTTAACTTCATCGATATTATCAGTGTAACATAACTTGAATATTTATCGTTCTCATAATCAGACTTCATAAATAAGAGGAATAAATAAACAATGTACGACCGGACGCACAATGATCTTTTTCTATGAAACTGCAACAATGTGGGAAAATAAAAGAGGAATCTAGTGCAACGCAATGTGTCTCAATTACGAAGAAAGATTAGTGACCACTCTTGAGCTGCATTGTAGGAAGGCATGCACTTGCTCGCAATCATAAACCATTTCGACACCTACTAGCTGAATTGTGTTTATGGCCTGCACTTCTGATATGTATCAAAGCAACTTTAATGTCCTAGTTAACTGTTGTTATAATGTCACATTAAAATGTATATAACGTAAAAAAAATCTAGTTTGTAAAAGCAGCCGACTACAGGTATCCGTGTTCTTGTTTGTTTTACGAGCGGTGTTTAGAAACCTGAGGCCGCGACGTGATAGCCACCTTGCATGTAAAGATGTCGGGAGGCGCTGCGCTGTAAATATGATCAGATGGCGGGATCTGTGAGAGCATAATTGGATATTCGCGGTAAGCTCTAGATTCGAAAGATAAACATGTCGAGCACGGTGAGGAGTCGTCGTTGTCAAGTGTCCATCCAATGTTATCTGGGCGACATCTTTATTCTGGGGTCGGTTTTTCTACGCGTGCGCAGAACGGTGGGCGGTAATAGCGTCCGCCCCAACGGGATTCACGCGCCGACATCGTTTCGCGTCTCATCGTGCGGCCGCAATACATCGCTCCACTTAAATTACTTGCGAGCTTGTTCCGGTAAACTATCGCGATACCAACGCCATAAAAACGACGCCATTGCACTGCATCATCAGAGCTTTATACAACAAATTCATGTTCGACATGAACACAATACACTATGTTATGGAGTAGGTACAATCGATTTTTCACAATAAATTAACCCTGTTAATCTTGTTCGCATAACCGATGACCCGGTTAATTGATTGGTCAATATTGAAATGTGTTACGACGCAAAATATCACGGTGAATAGAAACGATGTGCTCAAATGAACCTCGTAAACGTCCGATCATTCGTCGATAACGGTAGGCGCGGGATGACGTGACGCTAACACAGGTGTATTGACCTTAAATTCAATATCAAACTTGAAAACGTTTTGTATGTATCATTCTTGATTTACTATTCATTGTTCATGGCATTAATATAGAAAAAGTTGCAAGCGAAGTAAAAACTATCGCAAGTGCAGGTTTCAAAAAAGATCTGAAAGATAAGGATTCATGAAACGGGACAACAATGGTATCCTCAATGAGAACCTCCCACGCACAACGGAACTCTTCCGCCGTTTAAATAGTGGAGCATCAAAAATAATGGGCGCAAACAAAACCAAGTAAAAGACCATTATCACACAATGTATACCGTTACCCTCTCGTCTGATCAGATGAACGATGTGTTTGGCTTTGCATGCCGCTGATTACTATTTATTAGTTGCATTAATCATCGGAAGAAACAAAACAAAACTATGTACAGATTTAGGTGAGTAATTGTTTATGGGCGGCGAGAATTCGCTTTTTAACGGAAGAGGCGTGACCGCCATTAGTATGCAATTAAACATGGAGCGCGGTGATTGACAGCCTGTAGCACAAGCAGATACACATATAATTGAAATGTCTTAAATTGAATTGTGAAGTTTTTAATCAATAAGCAACGACGCCTTAACGGTATGGCTACACGATATACGATGAACTTGACCCACATTTGGAGTTGTATTAATTTTAATATACACACAACTTTTAAATTGAAAGTTCTTTTATTAAGCTTGTGAGAGCAGCCCGTGAGAATCATAGTGGAATAAATCAATCTTAGGTTTGATTAATAAGAAACATAATGAGTTGAGCATAGACGCCTGGTGATGCGGTCGCGCCGCTGCGATTGAAAGCGATCGTACGATTTATCAAGAGTCAAAAGCAGAGGTAGGTAGTACTGCGTGCCGGAAGGCCAGTCTCACCGTTATAATAACATTAGTGTTTTTGCGTATGCCATCAGTGGGACAGGAGAGCATCGCTGCTCCCGTACACCAGGAAGTCAATCAATTACATATTAGCTTAATGTGACGTGGATGGTCTCTACACCTATAGATTTGCATGGTGCTCAAACTGCGGTCCATTGTCGGCGACGCTAACGGCGAATCAGCCAGAGACAATCGCGGTGATTGCTGTTTATAGCGCCGAGCCTGTTCGCGACAAACTACATTTATCACGAAGCCAAATATTGAACATAATGTCGAAGATAACATTACCATTTCCTTAACAGAAGAACATGCTGTAAATACAAAGTAAGAACAATGTTCGTGTTCCGTGCACGATCGCGAGTGCTTGAATTGGATTTATGTGGTATAAAATTGTTTCATTAGAATGGAGTTAGGATTTGTTCGTAAAGCAGGTTTTAATTGGAGAAGTATAGGGCAGGGTGTGCTGCGATGGGGCGAGGAAACAATGGCGGCGTGCGCGGTAGGCGGTGGCGGCGCGGAGCCCGCGAGTCGTGGTCGCCGCCGGCCCTAGCCGCCCGCTCTCTGAATCGCGCTTCACTTGAACGTCTGCCCGCCTACAAAACGTGCCCAAACTTGTACAACGGAAACGAAATAAGGAATTAGAGATTTCAAGAAACATGTAGGTTTAAACCTGTGAAATAAAATAATTGAATAGCAAACAAAACATATTTCAGGCAAATTATTCCTGGCTACAATAAAAAATAATATTAATTGAATTTATGAGATTAATTATTCAATAGGAATAAACAGTTTCAGCACAATCTTTCTTTCGCCATTTCTGTTTACCAGTGGTCATTTTGCTTTGTTTCCGAAATGGTAGTAGTTTATAGAGTAGATTAATTTATACAAATCATTTATTACTATATACTCTGACAAGAGAACGTGTTTGTGAAAACCCATTCTCTGAATAAAAGATTTGAATTTGAATCAGAAGCGATCAGGCGTAATAGATCGTAAGAAAAATTATTACTTCAGCAATAAATATCATATTAATAAATACATAAATAAATATTAGAAGTTATATTAAATTTATCCTCGATTAATTATTCAAATTTATTATAAATTATTATAACATATTCTCTCCTCTTGCTAGTCTAGCTAGCACTAAGTTTTAAACTAACAATCGACGACATCAATTTACTTTAGCTAAATAGTCCGCATACAATCGGAGAGTCGTGCGGAGAAATAAATTCATTTGTTTTTTTTACATTAGAACGTCTTTCTAGAATTTCATGGAAACAACATGTTCATAAATTACTCGCGCAAAAGGTCCCTCGATAGGAATAAAATAAGAATTTAATAAAAGGAATGGTAAAAAAAAAACAATTGAAGTGTGAATACAGCGAATAGAAGGGATAAGCGCAAATGCACAATAATAAACATGCCACACTCAACAGATGCATGTTCCTGACCGTGAGTGTGAAATGAAAATAAAATAAAAATAAACGATAAGAGTGCGATTGCAATTTACGCCATAATAGTTCCGTACAGTTATTGTGATAATAGATAAAAGGGGCAACTATAGAAAATTGTAAAAAATTAAGTACCTTATCAAAAGTAGTATACCTACGTCCGAGACAAATAAAATTAACATATTATTAAAAATAATTACTAGCTTAAAAAAATCATGTCAATCCATCTACTACTTTCGAATTTTCGACGACAAACAAATGAACACACTTTGACATTTTATAATATTAATCTGGATAGCTGGATACTAAGTAATAGAAATTCTTTCCTTTATTTTTTTGTAGCTAATTCGAGACTATAAAGGTGTATGTCCAATTGTACAGTTACAGTAGTGCTTATTGTGCGATGCCACTTACTAGTTCATAAATTGCAGTAATCTTGATTCGGAAGTGCTCTATCCCGCTTATTAATGAACGCAGTTTAGCGAGAGCCAAAGTAATTCACTACTTAGTCACTTTCGCACTTCATTTATTCTCCTTGATAATGACAGTGACAAAACAGTAAATATCTACTGTACTCTTGTTAAACTACTTTTATTAATACGATGGTATAATGCTTTAAATTGAGGAAATGGTTTAGATAGGGACAATACAAATACGAATAGTCGTTATAAAACTTTAGCTTGTTTTGTTCAAAATTTAAAGAAATGGCATATTGGAGGTACTGTAAGGGTTTCATTATTTCGCAGTGCGGAACGCTAAAAATATTTACACTCATATACCCTTTAATAGATTTTAAATGCCCGCTGTGATGTCAGACGTTATCCCCATGATGGACGCTTTATGGATATGAAAACCCACTGTTCATTCAGTGATGTAATTTACAAAGCTTTACGATACCGCATTGTTATTTTGAATTTATAACAATTTATGATGTACATACAATAATTTATGCAGCTACCAGCTTTTGCTTGCAGATAATAGATGTTTTCAACATACTTTAAAGAGAGGTAGGGCACAGCGGATAATCCGCTCAAATCGGAGCAGCCCGTCTGGGGAAGGACCTTCCTTACAGAAGATCGTAGCCAAATAGCATTGGTCTCGTCCATGCTGTGTTCCTACGGTGAGTAAGGTCTCCAGAGCTCCACTTGGGGGGGTTGGGAGGGTTGGCAACGCGTGAGTGATACCCCCGGTATCAAACGTCTATAGGCTACGGTGACGGCTTACTATCACGTCGACCGTACGCTTGTTTGCCACCTGTGTTGTATAAAAAAAAATACTTTCACAAGCTCTTCCTTTTAAATTTCAAAAATCCCCGTGACTTCTTAATGAACAAAATACATAAAACACAAACATAAAAATATTTGTAAATAGTTTTGGTATATAGTTAGGTTTTGGTTAATAGTTTAAAAAAAAAAAAACTCAATGGTCTTGCTCGCCTCTACAGTTTTTGTTGTCTCTTTTGGTTAGACAAAACATGGCTTAGCTCTCCAGTACCTTTTTTTGTTGCCAACCTAACGTTTCCGTGACAAAGTTTGAACAATTTTCTAGTTTCAAGTTGGCACTATAGACATCTACCATGTTTAACTTTAGAAACATGGTAGATGTCTATAGTGTCAACTTTTAAACTATGCTTGTGTAAATGTATTAAAATAACACTGAAACGATTTGTACATTTATCTATCTCAACTAACATTAGAGAGCTGCTGAGTTTGTTTGGTTGAAATCTTTTTCTCACTAATATTTAGAATTGAAAAAATAATGTTAGTGTTGAATAATATCGATATTTATCGTGTAAGCCTATCATCACGCCACGCAAAGGTGTGCGGGTCAGATTGTGACTGGATAAAATTTCAAAGGTATATTCTTTATTTTTATTTCGTGACTTTTAAACTGTACCACTGTAGTGATATTCATAACTCAAAATAGATTTTTGTGGTATCAATAGTAGTTATGGCATAGCAAGAACTTTGATTACTGATTGAACATGTGCCTCAGAAACTAATGTCGATGATTATGTGGCATAAGCTCTATTACCTAGTCCATGAATATATTCGATAACTAGTTGAGCCGTTAACCAATACTCAGATTATTACGATAGCATCAATAAGTAGAATTGCTAACATAATGTACGAGCAGTTCGGTCAAACACAGGAGGACTACATACTTACAATGTTTTCGATTTCCCAACTTGGCTTAACGGTTTATCTACATAGCGATTAAAATTATTATGACAGCCAATCGTGAATGATAGATGCATTTCAATCTGCTTTACAATGTTGTGCAACAAACGCTTAACGAAAATTAAAAACATTTAATAGAACTAACATGATGTATGCATGAGTAAAGAGCTTCAATTATGTCTATCGTTAGTTTTCTTTTTAATAATGTAATTTCTCTTTTTGTCTCTCGTCGTTTTAGTAGACATAATATGTTCAATAACAAACATTAAGAATAATTCCGAAGTTTAGTTTATTCAGATGGGTATGTTATGTACATTATGTAAGTCATAAACGCTCTTCCTGGTATCGGGGAGGCCATAGTCACGTGACTAGCTCGTCATTACTTTTCCCGTTTCAATAAAATCAAAGTGGTGCCTTACGCCGAACGAGTCTAATCTATGAAAACGTGATTTTGTTATCGTATTTCAATGGTTGCAATCCATATCATGCACAGGTTGATCCTGCGGAACCCACCTTACCCGTAATGCAATTTTCACTGAGTTCATATCGGAAATTTTATCTAGGATATGCAGTCACTTAAGCAAATGTTTATTACTTGCGGTCACCCGCGATGTTTGCAGGCGGAGCTGGTTATGTTACAACCATTTGTATTGTACTTATCTGACCAATTCAACACCCCATTGCGTGATGTAATCAGATTTGATACTTAATTGTCATTCGAGGATGCCTCAAGGCACTCCCCTATTTCTCATTATCATACTTCATAACTCTCAACTATGGACGTTTATCCATATTTCATTCGATATCGAAGGATGTATCACCAGCATGATACCAGATCCTATTTATGGGACCGAGTACAGAACGTCTGCAGCATACAGATAGAACAGAGTCGATCGGTCAGCCATTATAGTTCATATTTTAGAAATAGAAAAGCAGTATTAGAATAGTTACAAACACACAGTACGGCACGGTGTTCTATGACACGACTGGCTATTCGTTATTGTTAACCTTTACTGTCAGAAATAACAGGACAACTCCATGCTATAAGATTATACACTATAACACTTGTGTTCTCACGACAATGGAACTTTCACATCATAAGATTAACTTCATACGCTTTTAAAGGTAAACAGCAGTTATATATTCTACCTGTTTGGTATTTTGTCTATTCTAGATTTAAAGTTTACGCTTTAGCGGACAATATTTCACAAATAGTTTTCCGCGAGTTTTTTTGTTCCAATTTATCTCTAAGAATTGTGTACATTTAGGTCGATGCGGAAAGATAACCGTAATTTTGAACAGAGAAATCGCACATTGTTCATTGATGTCGGGCAAGCCGAAAAAATCGGATTCGGCTGGTGACAAATTTTGATTTTCTGCATATTGTGGATTTTGGCAAGTGTCTGAAGGCGGCGACGACTGTCCGAGCGGGCAGCTCGTGCGCGACGCGGCGCCTACCGTTACTGCACCACTTTACCGGACAGTTAACTGCACGAGCGTGTTGCTGATATGAAGATCATTGCCACCCTTTTATATAAACACGAACACATGTCATTTACAAAAAAACCGGGCAAGTACGTGTCGGGCCACGCACAATTTCTAAATTTTCTTCTAGCACTTTGTTAGCATTGTTAATATGTGTATGTTTACATACCAAATTACAGCTTTCAAGCATTAAGCGTCTAGGCGCTAGACCCCGAACAGACAGACAGACAGACAGACGGACATGGCGAAACTATGGGTTCATTGTAATTTACTACGGAACCCTAAAAATGTAGACGACGAAGTAACCAATAATTTTTAACTGAGAAATTGCATTTTTTATGACAGCAAAAATTGTAACGAGTCCAATACAAAGAAAATGTTTGTCGCTTCCTATAAAAACTTGGATTATGACAATAACATTCAAAGATTGCATTCCAACTTTCGCACTGTCAACAACACATTTACTTCAACCAATAAAATTTCTTTAGACGAATTGGTCCACTACTCCATATAACTGGGCCATTGGGTGCGTCGTTAGTAATGTAATGTCCTCTATGTTATTGCGTGCGTTTTACATGAGTGGTCAGTTGTAAGCAGAACACCCGCGTGCATCTGTCACGCGATTGTGATGGATGAGTAAATAAGAGAGTGATATTACCTAGTTAGTCAAGTAGTATAAAGATCATTGTCTAAAAAGGTCGTATACTTGTCTGTTGAGTTTATGGATGCGAGTATTCACCATCTAGCAAAATGTCAAAATATAATGTGCTGTTCATATGCACTATTGAACCGCTGAACATTCTCTCTACGTCCTCACATTCACGGATTTCCTTTGCATATCTTTGTATTCAATGTCTGACTGAAGAATAATGCGTACACTATAGCTTTTATGGCTCGATGGTACATTCTGCACAAAATCTTGATTCCGGCAGGCCATAAAGATTTTCAGATACTTATTTCATCAAGTACAACATTTGCTCCAACTTAGATATCTCAATTTATCATTTAGACAATTGTGGAACTTACAGCGCGTAACGTAAAAGGCTTTCCAGACAAATAGTCTGTCTGGTCGGTAAGGATCGTCGTCTGTATTGTCACCCGAGGCGAGGCAACGGTGGCGGTCGTGACCGGTGCGCGTGCGCCGGTTGTCATGCTCCACCACTGATTATCATGTCTAGCGCCTGCGTCACGTCAGCCATTATGCGACAATTCTTACACAATAGACCTTTTGTAGTGTAATGCAAAACGAAAAAAGTCGCAATTTAATCAATGAAAAATATCTAGCCGTTGTAATTTTTTTCCGTTTTTTTTAAAATATTTGTTTAAATTTTTGAATTATTCTTTATATTGATTTATTTTTCTTCTTTTGATATTGACCAAAATCTGTTTATGACGCATTACTTGTAAGTTTTAATAGGTTTTGTGCAATAAAATGCACAAAAATAAATTGAATCGTAGTTCCGGTTTGCGGTAGTTTCGTCAAGCGACAAAGCGCAACATCATTAACCGACAGCGACAGTAAGAGGACGCCTACCCAATCATGACAAGAAAAGTCCGAGTAAATTAGTCTTGTGGTAAAAGTAATTGCATTTCGATTTTTATTATCGCGAGCGTGCGAGTAATATTATAATAAGTCTGTGGCATAGGTTTTGTATAGTCACCGAATTTAATCTGAATTGATTTTTACCTTCCTTTCAAACATTTTGCCGCACGACACCGCGACGATCGTGCTGCATCGGCTCAATAGAATTCGTGATACAGCCACGTGACATTCCACCCAATATTAAGCACACGTCCAATTCGCTACGCAGTCATCCGTCACATCAAATCGTATTGTAGTCAACACCATTATTTAAATAGATTAGTAAAAAGGTGGCGACAATTGAATCTTGTTCCCGCGCAAGTGCCGGCAGTAGCCGTATCGCAAATAGATCTCATCTATTGCGAATGTTTGCGTAATTTTGTTGTGAATAATACATACAATCGGAACGGTGAACGCGATGGATACGGGGAAGTGGGTGTGCGGCCGCTTCGACCTCTGCGAACGCAATAATTGAGCATAGAAATCAAATTACAGATGATTGATGATGCCGTTACAGCACGACCGAAGCCGCAATGACGCCCGCCGAGCGGACCGTGTCATTTGCGTAATAGGAATTCGACAAAAATCTGGGAGACATTACGCTATCGTAATACAATCTAACATCGGCATAACTAATAAACGAGCCTTGATGACAAACGAGAATTTACAATATGCAGTTCTAAGCAATATAAAATGAATTAATGCAAGCACGATGTCCTGCGCGCAGGTTTGCTTTCTAAGGTGCCGCCGTCTTTTAGAATTGTCAAGAACGATTCGTTCTGCCCTAAATTAATCAATCGTTGTATTTTATTTTAACGACGAAAGTGGAACAAGGCTTTTAAATCAATCCTTTAAGGATAGGGAGAATATGTACGACATTTGTAATTTTACGAGGTGGACCATATAAAATCATTAGTGGCAATAAAAGGTGGTACAGTACGAGTGACGGCTTCTATAAAGTTACCTATTTGTTATATCGTCGTTTCGCGAACTATACCGGTCTCTGACGGTCGTGATTTGTAAAGTAAGCAGGTATCATTTAAAACTTTGCTGCAGGTTCCCAGGGATAGATGGATAATATGAATGGCAGTATTGAACTACGAAAATATCTTAGGTCACGGTTACAGAAGAACTTTTATTGCTACTAATGAAATTGGCATGCCTATACACGTGCTTCCGTTGCACACATCTGAAATGGAGTGACATTCTTTTGTATTGTCATACGTGATATAATTTTAATATTTTTTTCTACGTAGGCATTTATTAAGTAGAATTTATTACTAATAGTCACAGCTTTTGTCGCACATGATTAGTTTCTCCCAGGCAGCCACTGCGGCTTGGTATCAGAAATTTCAAGTCACCAAAAGATCGCAGATTCAGCTGGACGTAAAGATGTTGCTGTTGCTTAACCTGCATAATCATTCGGTTAGACATGCAAAGGCATCTAGTTCCTTAATTTAAGTTGAAAAAAAGTTAGTCTTAAAGAAATTCTAGAAAATTAAAAACTATAAAAGGAAAGTATAAAAAATAGAAAGTATTTACATCGGTCGGCTTGATAGATCGTAACAGCGTTATTTAAAGCTTCCTTGCAGAAAGTACTATATTATAAATGGTGTGAAGAAATAAAAAACAGTCAAAGGTAGTGCCGGCGTACTCGACGCCTGGCGGCGCACGAGAAAGGTATAGGTTAGGTTACTCTTATTATAAACGTTTATTACTTTATTTCCTATGTCTACAACCAGTTTATTGTTGATTGGAATTGTTGAAGAGGCGCATCTTTCTTTGTTCTGTCAGTTACATTGGACATAATAATTACTGATAGGTATGGTGTCCTGCTTTAAAATCCTTATAAATTCTATTACACTGTCGATAATTTGAAGATATACATTTTTAAGTTAAGGAAATATTAAATTGGTACTATCAGAAATCAAAGATATCTTGTGATTTAATATAGCTTTAAAATGTTTTTGTGCAACTTACTGTATATCTAGTAAAATATATTATGTTTTAAATGATAAAACATACTGAGTTTGTAGGTCTCTGACAACATAATTAAAATGGTGTATGGAAAACAATCAAGAAACATGATCTTATTGTAATATCGTCTAAACCATAGCAATAGTCCAGTCTTACAATATACATTTCAGTATGGTTTGGACAATTTTGCATAGCTGTTTATTCGAGAAAGCTTTGATCTCAGACCTTAAATAGACACACAAATCACGCATTCAGGGTAGGGTAGAGGCACAGAGCCATAGAAGTATGAAGATATGGTATGAGAGAATAAATAGAACCGGTTGCTAGGTCTTGCGGAACAGGTGCCAATGCGGTTGCGGCCCTACATGGACACTGCAGGACACAAACCAGTATTAGGCAAAATTTACGAACCACCAGCCGACTCCACAGACTATAAAATAACTTTTAACGGCACAAATCGACGCTATCAGAGAGATGAATCGGCGCGCTTGAATCGAGATATAGAATACCAGATGTCCTGGTTTATTGGTTACACATATCTAATCATAAACGATTTTAGTCAGTTCACTTTGCATGGATATTGATTTATTTGACTGGAATACAGCTGTAAACGCT
The DNA here is from genome assembly GCA_905163395.2 of Endotricha flammealis. Classification (NCBI taxonomy): domain Eukaryota; kingdom Metazoa; phylum Arthropoda; class Insecta; order Lepidoptera; family Pyralidae; genus Endotricha; species Endotricha flammealis. The sequence continues at coordinate 7,538,188 of LR990860.1, read as the reverse complement.
AGACATATGGCATATAATGTTAAAGATGTATTATGACGAGAGACAGTGCATGTGAAGGCCAAGTGTCTAATTAAAATATTTGAGTCTTTCACATTTCTAAACGGTATAGAAAATAAAAAAGATTATGTAAAGAATGCTTTTCTTCTTACCATAAGGATACATTTTTTTATATATATAAAATACGATGAAAAAAATCGTAATGGTAATAATAATCATCAAGACAGAATACATAATATCTATAATTTTGTTATTACCTCAGTAAAAGCCCACTGTAATATGTTCCACGCGAATACACGTAATCTCTGCGTACTTATTTACATAAAATTATAAACAAAAATAAGTAACAAACTAAATGTTTCTGCAATTATGGTAATATTGTTTACGAGGTATACAATAAAAGCTAATTTAAAATGGAACATTAAGCGAATAATTCATACATTACGCAATAGTACACGAACACGAATATTATACAGGCATTTATTAATATTCAAAATAAAACATCAAAAACACCTACATCTAGGCCTGAATTCACTTTGATTAGTGCGAGTGCAGGTGATTAGTAATTGAAGGTAAATCATCCTCAGTACCAAAAAATCTACTACCTAAATCTTTTGCATCGTAGTAATTGAAGGTGAATTCAGTTACTATTTCTGCACTAGCACTAATCAAAGTGAATACAGGCCTTATAACAAAGTAATCCAAGTAAATGTAATTGCACACACCACAAGCGGCATGATCATATAAACAAATTGCGATGTTACAACTGATAATATGTCGTAAATGGTTAAGGAAAGAAACATCGGCATACCTTTAATAAGGATAATCAATCTACGATTCCCATGAATAAGTCTCGCATTTCACTAAAATATTCATTGGTATCTATTCTTTATTTAGTATTATAAATTATTGAATTTATCTCGTTAAGAGATTTTTCCACACAATCCTAATATGTATGTACGTAATCTATTTCTATCTTGGAACACCATAATCATGCTTCAGCATGTAGGGTTCAATATGCCCAATAGCACTCTAATTAGAAACTATCTACTGCATAATGTAACATTTCAAAGTTCAATGACAATGGCTCAGAACATGTGAGTAAGAGTTATTTTTTTAAATATTGAAAATATTGAGGGTGTGGTCTTGTTTATTTCTTATTTCTTTGTAAATATGTATTCATTTAAGAAAGCTCTGGTGTATGCAAAGAGGCTGCTTGCACCGAAAACCTACTTCCGATTGCATCGAGCCCAGACTGCCGTGAACAATGCTGCAAAATTATAGGATTTAGACCCCAAGTCCCTCATTCAGTAAGCATGATTAATCGCGGAGAAAACTAGTCGGAATTATACCTTTGTAATTGAGATCGCACGTTTCATGCAGTTTCAAACTTTATTAGAGTCATTTGACTACAATCGGGGATTTTTTCCTACAAAATTCTGTTGGAATATGCGAGTAAGAGCCACTTGATTCTGTTCAAATTACACGTATTACTCTGTTCACTCGCATGAACTTGATCTAATGCTGTCTGCTTGCACGTTCGAGACCTTGTTTACGTTTATTTCAGTACATGTAACCTCAATTTTTAATTTTATTGTGATTATACCTAGAATTTATGTTCGTGGGGCATGTTTTTTAAAGTCGTATAACTATGGTTTCAGTAGTCGGTATTCTTGTTGTACCTAGATTTAAAAATATTCAACATATGAGGCATAAATATATTTATTTAAAATAAATATAAATTTATTTTCGGTCGGTCGGCCATATTCTGCTAATATTCTTTTCAGTTTAGCCGAGAATGTCGACTAAGAATCGTTTGTCCGAGAATGTTGTTTCTACCTGATGTATGTTCCAATCAGAAAGATGAGCAATTACGTACTTGAGAACATTAAAACATAGTGTTGTGCCAATCGAGAGTAGAGAAATCGCGATATTCTCATTAATGTAAATCGCGAAGTGCAGCGGCATGCGGCACAGCCGGCGCATCAACCCACTAACCTCCACAGACCGAGGACATCTGTTAAATGCCTGAGGTGAATATCTTACTAATCAGAAACTTGTTGATCTAATCATTGTTTATAACGAGACTTGTTAAGTACTGACATGGAAATTTCTTTGGTATATATTAAATAATGTTTCTTATCTAAAGCACCAGTTGCAACTAGTTTGATTTACCTAGATAAAGAATACCTTTGATTGCGAGTCTGAAGCTATGTTAAGTCTTAGCATAGCGGGTTAATTAAAACTGAGAATAACACTGAGAATTATTATAAAATGAGAAAATTAATGATAATCGTGAATATAACTGGTATGTCATTACGAAAAGAATATGAACAAGTGTCATTACTGGTAGGTAATTTAACTTGGAATGTATGTAAGGGTCAAAGAGGCCGGTATAAAATTTATTTCCATGAAATTTCCACTAACATCTATTTCTATTTGTCTTGTCATATAAAGAGTGCAATATGGACCTTATTTCAGATTGCTCGTTACATAATGTAGCCCCGAGAAATGCTTAGTACTAATTCACCTGCGGTGCGCTTATAGCTATTACAATCTTTGAATTGTGTAAAATAGCAAAGTGCAATATAAATAATCACTGGTATATCGTTACGGCTAAATACATAAGCGTAGTAACAAAACGTATGACGACGATTTACTTAAAGCATCTTGTTATAGAACAACGTAATTTATCTTCAGATACAAAGTAAAAGAGCAATATATTCAGGTACTTTTGCAAAATATTGCATACGATTCCTTTTAATACAAATAGAACAATGAGACCTTAGGCCGTATTGCATAATATCTTTGCAATTTCTGAAGTTTGTGTTATGACGTTCAGCTTGTTATAACTCCTATTGATAGTTGACAGTTAGGACTGGGAGTCGGTCGTAAACTCGACTTTCTATTCAAATATTACGCATTTATAAAATTATAAATAGTTTTAAAATAAATATTATTAAAGAATTATTTAACATCGTCGTGGGAATCAGATTTTCTATGCATCGTAAAATAAACAATTTAGGTTTAGAGAGTTCAGGCATAAAAAAGCCTCCAATCTGATTTTTAAAGTCCATACAAAATATTTTTACTACTGGTAGTAATACGTAGTACAGCCTCTATAAACTTGTCGGTATAATTAGCTTGTCAATTGCAAGCTAAAAATACCGAACTATAAGTATCAATTTCTTTAGTTGTTTTAAACTACAGTCATCATAATATTGTAGTTGAAACTGATACGCGTTTAAAGTTTTATTGGGCTACTAAACTTTCTTAACAGTATTTTTATTGTATAATCTTTAATTTACAAAATATCCAATAGAAGATTAACATAAGGTTTATTTTTCTTTGACAAATCACAAGAAACTATGTAAGCAAATGACGTGTTCGGACATAAGATCAAATACCTCGTAGCGTAGCGCCAGATCAACAACCGGCGTTTATGTAGATTGAGTAATAAAACTGATGACTAACAGAAAATGGACGTGTAATATCAATCAATTATTTATCTACGCTAGTGGTCAGCTTCCATGTGAAATGCAAACTTTGTATACAATTAGGAATTCGCGTTGTCTTATTGTTATCTCGTGGGAATATGAGATTTCTTTTAAATTATGAAAAATTGTCCTCTTGCGTGCAACTTTTTATGGTATACACCGAAATAATAGGTATAATAAACTTTATTCTAGATGCAATATACATACTAATGACCAATACTAAATTGGCAACTTGAAATTTACCGTAGACACGTAAATCTTTCGTCATATAATTCAGACATTTAACTTACAAAAAAATTGTTTCAAACTCGTACGGGAGCTTATAAATAGCAAGCTTACACGAACTTTAACCTTTTCACCTACCTATTAGTCACATAAATCACTATATTGTAAACATAAATTAAATACCGAGTACTTACTCAGTGTGTTCACATGCAAGTATGACGACGCAAGTGACAAGTACTAAGCACTAGTTAGCTAGTAACACTTAGTGCTTGTCGCATGCTAGGTCGTGTAAACTTAACAATAATGGAATGGCACACTTCTCAGTTTACATAATTTATCGGAAAATAATCCAAGACACAAAAAATAAATCGAAACGTTTTTATGTTTTGAGCTCAACAAGTTGCTTATATGGTTACAATGCCGACGTTTTATTTATAAGTGTAGATCACAACAGGCAATGCGCACAAGAAAACGAAGACGACATCCATAGTGTGCCAACTGGTACGGGTATGGTGAAACGTAAATAGCAGGTTCGAGGCATCCGGCTCATTGAATGCGCTGACCCCATCTGATCGGGGCTCCAGGCGAGCCGTACGTGCCGGCACATTCGTAGTGCCAAAGTTTTCCGAACATGAGCATCTACTATCTTTCTAAAATATTCTTAAAATGTAAACTTAACATACCAATCTGTTATCTGATTTATAGATAAGCTAAACTATTTATAAGTAGAAAAGCAAAAAGAAGATTCTGCGTTTAAAATACCCTTTGAATCTTGCCCTGATATGAACAGATAAAAATGTAAAATATCTTCGATACAGAAAATGTAAAAAGAAATGGCTCGTTTGTACTTTTATCGTAATGATCTCATAAATGGTAACAGTTTTTGCTAAACAAATTTATCATTCAAAGCTTGAGAAAGAACATAAATAAGTAGATAAATGCGATTATCTACAGGCGACGGTTCAAAAGGGAATTTTCTTTCAGTAGTCAATTCCGAAAGTAACACATGAAAATATCATCCAAGAGATATTTTTTATGCTTGCGATACTTTTATTTTTATACGAATGGATCTCTATCTCATGTCATGCACCAGGGATGCAATGCGTCTGTGAGCTTATGACCCACTATCAGATCTGATACTTGTAAGAAAGCATCCGACCTTTAAATACAGGTCAACATGATATTCTGATGAGGTAACATCGATATATAAATCGACCGAGATCGACAACGATGCTCGGATGGCAATCTTTATGTTGGTTCGATTATTATGATCTATACGGAAAATTCAACGTCGCCATTCCCCTCGAGATATTGTATACGCTTTCTGCAAACTTGTTTTTACCAATAATTTATGTAAGTAGACTCGGCTACTGTTTTAATAATTTCACAAAACGTTACATCCATAAAAATAGAAGACGGAAAATATGAATGAATTTAATATCAACAAATGTATTGTGTTTACTTATTTAGCACACAGTATGGTTTTCATTTATTTGTTTCTTTAATACGTATGCACATTATTCATTAATCTTATCGGACCAGAGTTGTAGGGGACAGGGATCGTAACTTGGCTAAGTATCGACGTGATAAATATTAAAACTCCATATATCTCGACGAGCGTTTTATGATTTATGATAATACAGGAGGCGCAAAGTGCAATTGCCGATAATGAAGATGTTAGTCACCGGGTAAAAGTGGGAATATTAGGGTATAGATCAAACTGTGACGAGTTTTACAGCTAGGTCGGGTGTAGGTCAGACTCGGCCCGAGGCTAGAAGTATACCCGTGCACGCTATCATCGGCACTGCTGTTATTTCACGCCATTGAAATCGACGCTAGGGTTTATTTATTAATACTTTGTCGGCTGAACTTTGCCTGTCGGTACATGACAAATAATACCGTCTAAAGGAAGCTCCTACGTTTATTTAACAAAACTGCTAGACGTTGCACGACCTGACACCGTTTTTCACATCTGCATCGCCACAACCAGAAAAGCAAACATTATTTTGGTAATAAATCCTTCTGTATGGTGTTTACGCGGTCTATTTACGTCATAAGCTCTCGAGAATTAATTATTTAGATTTATGTACTCTCTAATCGTTTCTAAGTTCTAAATAGCGATGATAATAGTGTCTTAGGTTAAAGAAGCGATCAGATAACCCAAATAAGTACGTATATAAATTTCGTCGAGGAACCATTTCTAATCGAACCATATTAAATAGAGAAATAATTTACTTCTATAATAGTCACGGAGATCAAATTACTACGAGCCCGCGGCGACGCGACACTACAACGCATAAAATGAATTAAATTTCCTAAGGCGATACGCTCTGCCGCAGTGGCGTGCGTATGCGCAGGTATACACTGGAACTGTCTACAGTAATAACATAAATAATTATTGTAAATGTCTGGCAAATTTAATCAACAATAAAGATCAAATAAAGCTGTTAGTACATTTGCATATTACGATAATATTTATGAAAATGGCTTCATGGGAATCTGAGCTGACATACATTTTTATATTTGTAGAAAAACTTCTTATCCAATAATGAATATAACGGAACGGTAAAGATGTTTATTGAAATCATTTTTTATGTTAACTTTAGTATTCTCATCCTGTTCCATTAAACATGCCATAGAGCACGGAAACAACATAACAATAAAACAAAAGGCAGTACCGGCGACTCTAACTGCTGCTAGCTCGTGATTGGTTTCCATGAGAATGCCATTACGTGCAAATCACAATTAAACTTTGCGATACAAACGTCCACTTACTATGAATATAACTAGACAACTTCTATCAACTGCTATTCATGTTATATTATAATGATATCGTTATATTACAAAGGCAATAAAAAACATAATAAGCGTCGGTTGGATGTCGTTCAGCGATAACAATATATAATTTGTTATTTGGCATCAGCCGTGGCGAATACATTTTTACAATAAAATCGGAATAAGCAGTACCGTTGACCACGAAGTGGACGAGACGAGACTCCGACCGTTACGAACATTGTACGCGGAACGTGAGCGTAACGTAATGCCACTAGCTATCAATTCGCATATTGTTACCGATACCGACAAAAAAACAAGCGAGCCATTTTCACAAGTTCTAATTTTAAAACGCCTCCCGTACCTCGTGGCGTAAGCACGTATACTATTAGCGCCGATCAAAAATCAATGTGCGGTCATAATGCAAAATAGGATAATTTTTCAAAATCGATGAGAACGCATGTTTTAAATTTTTCTCACGACACGCATGAACCGTGAATTTTCATAAAATATTATCAAAGAAAATTGTTGCGTAATAAGACATAATAATATTACGGTAATGAATCACGTGTCATAATACATTGCAGTTGCACGCTAATTACGAATAGTAGCAATTATTAAGTTAATGCCCTTTGATAGGCATCATAATTGTTTCACCTTTCATTCTCATATTCACATGACTAATGGCATACTTACAATGGAAGATACCGACACGAGAATGCGGAAGTTATCACACAAATCGTTGAAAAAAGATATCACTCCATTACAAACAACCGTAAAAATAAAACAAATCTGCAAAATCTATCTGACATGTTATATCAAACTAATTTACATAGCGAAATATGGTTTAAAAAGGTTTTGAAACTGTTTGTAGGGTATCAGACGACAAACAACAAAACTTAAAATATGACGAGTAATCAGTAAAAGACTGTACTGAACGTAGTTGGCTAAAACGATTATATGCTATAAGTTCGATTTGTATGTGGTCTAAATACACTGATTCGCTTGTCGCGTCGAGGCCACAAATTGTTATACGAGAACCTATCAATGCAACACATCTCCCCGTGAATCGCGGCAAACGATGCTTGGTACGACCATCAGATATTGGTCGATTTTACTCCATCTTCGTTGAATGCTTGCGTGCATAAAGTTGAGTGGTTTTATACACGATAATTTCTAAGCTTCCCATGCAATTACGGTAGGTGTTGTAAAGTTTTTAATAAACATTTTTCTTTTGTTACAGATAACGAATGTTGCCACGGCCCCTCGCTAGGAGCACAATGCGGCTTATAATCGGTTTAATATTAGTGGCATATGCCGCCGAGGCTGCAAAAAAGTTTGAGGGTACGCTCAGATCGGCGGCCGAGGCGCCTCCACAAGACAATCTCGCAGTAGAGTCCGGCTCGCCCGAACCCGCCGTGGTGGCGGCTCCCCAAGAATACAAAAACCCTGGGGCGCCACCGTCGCCACCGCCAAAATCTATACCAGAAGACCCAGTGGAACCTGCAGGCATCGTGCCGGAGACATCTGCAGCAGGAGTGCCTCCATCAGCACCCAGCGGAGTGTCGGCACCGTCGGCCCCTGCAAACTCGCTGGAAGAATGCGACCAAGAAATGATCGGATTCGAGCTCGTAACCGGGTAAGTGTTAATTACGTGTATATGTTTATTGGAGAATTGACCGCTAATTGCTCCAATACATAATTAAGCGGAACCGCCGAGTCGAAGAGAAACGTTATCAAGATCCGACTTGCGATGCAACACTCTATGAAAGTTTCATTACGAATGCCAGTGCAAGTAAAAAGCTAATTATGGCGCATTACGCGGACGCAGTACACCTGTACTTGCACGTGTGCAGTGGCTCAAGACATTTATGTGATATGTGTAATGTGCAGGTACGTGTTCTCTGCGCCGTCTCACATTCTAGACGACATCCCCGGCACTCTGATGTTGACCGACTGCCTGGAGCAGTGCCAGGCTAACGACACCTGTCGCGCAGTCAACTATGAAACAGGACTGTGCGTACTCTTCAGTTCTGACGCGGACCAATTACCAGGTGAGTCATATTTTGTTTAACATTCATGTCATATCCATTCATTACATTTAATATGTGTGAATGCGAACTATTAAATAAATTGACACGATTTAATCAAGCAGAAACGAGAACATGCCAACTTAATACACGTGGTTGGGTTGTCAGCTTACTTTCAAAAGTACGAGTGTTTTATTGTATATTTAAAATAATTAAAACAAATCGATAAAAAATGAGGTAGATGGTAAGATACTGGTTATTTAAAGATAAATAATCTGAAAGTACACAACTATAACGTTACATTAACATTTTGAATATGTATCACTTTCCTTAATACAAACACAAAGCAGACATTGACCCATTCACTCATTATTGTTCATTATTATTAAATAAAAAAATAACAAATTGAGAGTAATGAGATATTTTTTTGCTAAACAATAGCGAAGAAAGCTATTACATATTAAGTTTTTGCATACCTAGTTTACAGCTTTAATTAAGTTTATTTTTAAAACGTACATGTAGTAAAAACATTAATAAAAGAATAACGCGAACAAAAACGCAACATTAACGGCACAATCAATCGCATGTTGGTGTATGCGATAACCGGGACACCAGGCAGGTGGCACAATGGCGCCAATACTCTCGTTTGTACGATTTATACAGTGTGAGCTCAAACAAGCGAAGCGTTCCGATTTTTTGCTTCAACACATCATTTGAATGCCAATAACGGCATCACTATGCTCACTCATCAAGCCTTATTGGGAAAAAATTACTCTCGCCGCGAAAAGGAAAACTTGACTGGCTAATATACACGAGTTAGTGGAACACACCTTGACCTCCAAACTTTGTGTGTATTCAAATTACAGAGAATGAGTCGAGTGCTTACAATAACAAAGCACCCGCATAATTGTATGATTCGGTTTCTTGCGCAGTTCATATAAGGCACATCTTTTTAATGCATATTACTTTCTCCATTGGCGAAAAAATCTATATCATTAGGCTGACACAGTTGCGCTTTCCTTTCATTATAGACCATTTCAAAGAGCTATACTATAGCCAATAGTGTTCAAAAAATGTTATTACAGAGTTTTGCCTCCCGTACAAGTAAGATGAATTCAAAAGGATTAAAAAATGCTTCATCATAACTGTCTAAAGGAATTGAATGATGACCACCTAGCCAAGAGTAATGGACTTTATAGAATTGTATTTTTTTTACTAATATCACTAAAAATGTAGAAAACGCTTTAGGAGCTAGGTAAAAAATATTTTTAGAAACCACATTTTTTAATGCTTCACAGTGTGACCACAAATTGCATTACCGGGAACACCAGTAATTCAAAAGATTCTTTTAATGAAGTTTGAAATACAAAAAATGTTCAATTCTCCGAAATAGGTATTTCTAAAGCGACAGCATTGATTATGACGTTTCCGGATCAATATTATATTTTGTCACGCGTTGTCGGGATCCTTTGACGAAAACGTAAAGTTACGACTGACAGCATTGTAGTCGAATAAAAAATCATCGACAGATAAAAGCGACAAACCATTTCTATTCGCCACTGTACAAGTGAGACAGGCATATTAATGGGCACATAGAATTAAGGCAAGCTGAAGTGCACGCTAATCCTTTAGTTCGGCGAACTGAACGGGGAACCAATTACTCGAGACTGTACGTAGACTTTCAAATTCGCTAAGCTTCAACGCCTTTCTACCTAGAACTTGGAGTTAGGCGTGAAGAATTTAATGATGACATGCATGTTTAATATATAGCGTAGCACCCTTGTACTCCCACGCGAGAATTTATTTATAGCCCATATCTAATACTTTAATATAACATTATCACATGCGGCTTGTTTATTTTCTACACATCTATAAATAAGCACTGGCATATTCTTTTTGCACGTCTAAACAGTCCATTCCATTAAACCAATTTACAGATCAGTGAACCAGTGTGCTATTATAGGATTATGTAATGGCAGTTAAGCGTGGATTACATTGAGACAGAATGAAAGTTGAATAAACTTTACTTCGAAGTGATAAATACAAACAAAAGCGACTCAAAGAGAAAGAAAAGAATAGAGATGTTTGAAGATTATTTGGTTTCACGCGTTTTTAACTTATTGGATATTTTCCGCGATACACACCAATTACCTTTCCCAAATGTGTACTTTACCTTTACTTTAAAATGAGCCTAGTTTTGGAAACTGCTCATGGCTAGATCGATATTTTTTGACTTCGTGTATGGAGTAAATTCATAACTTGATAACGATAGGCTCCAAGCCAACTCAGGTCTGGTCCGTTATTATTATTAAAAATGTTAAAAACTAAATGTACATAATTACTTTCAGGTGCGCTAACCAAGTCACAGTTCCCGGTGTTCACTATATACGCACAGAAGTCATGTTTGGGAGTTCGTCCTTGTGAGCGGGCATGGTGTTTCGACAGAGTACGAGGTTACCATCTCAAGGGTCGTGGCAAGAGGACGCATACTGTTGGCTCCAGACAGATGTGTCTGGATCTCTGCCTCGGAGAGAACGAGTTCGTTTGCAGGTTAGTCGACACATTTACTGTAAAGACATTTTCATAATTCTATAGCTTATAGTATCCTGTAGATACCTATATTTACTATTGCGAATGTACTAGAATTATATTTAGTATATCTTTGCTAACTTGCCATTTTTTTTTAATTTTCTAAGAGCAGTTAAGAGTTAAAAAAATAATAAGTAGAACTATTAAATTTCACAAACTGGAAATGTATATTTAAAATTACAGCTCTATTATAAAACTGCTTAAACTGCTCAGCGACATATAGCCTAGAGCCCAATTCTACTAACACAAATGCACCAATGGACTCTCAATGGTGTCTCAATCGTGTTTCTAAAGAATGCCGATAATGTATCAGTAAAACAGTTTTTGACATGTGTGCACTTAAACAATGAGTTAAACATTATGTTATTGTTTAAGTCCATAACAAATGTCAAAAACTATTCCACTGATAAACTATCGGAATTCTTTAGAGACACGATTGAGACACCATTGAGAGTCCATTGGTGCATTTGTGTTAGTAGAATCGCGCCCCTGGTGCAGGCGTAGACGTAGTTTATTTTATACCTTCCTGGTCATTTCAAGATATTAATATACGTAAAGAGAAAACATAATATCGCTACCCAGGAAATCAAGACAAAGGTCTACTCACAGAATTTATTTAGCATCGTTTTATAAATGGAATGAATGAACTATGTCGAATATCATACTATAATAAAATGTTCGAATTATTATTCATAATGCACATCCACAGAGTTGTTTGGCGATAAACAGCATTTCAACATAAACCCCCCGACAGATATAAAGCACAATCATAAAATCGATTCATACTTGTCTCGTGAACATAAATACGAGATTTATGCATCTATGTAAACCGCAGTAGAAGGAAGCAGTATTATTTTATACTATTGTCTAGTTTCTATGCCGCATAGTTTAAGGGGTACGTCGTTGAAATAAACATTTTTAAAATGCCATCACATGGCACTAAATCACAGTATGACATATGATAAATCATACTTCCTTATCCATACGCGTTTTGTTTGGAGCAAGTAAGATTTATGATATCCCTAACATAGTAATGTATGTCGTGTCAATTCAATACGCGCAGAAACCGGTGAGCCTACTTCATTACTCTTCAGTACCCATATCAGCCGACTTATGGAAATTTAAAATCCTATCACTTACGTATTTATAAGTTCGAGCGCGTAGCAAACCTGCTTTGTGATCACTTCCGCACAATTTGTATTGATAATAATCATCGCGCATAGTCACAATACACAATAATAAATAAAGACATTACGAAGAATCTGAGTTTTCTATGGGCGGAGTGAGCCATGAATGACCCGCAAGTTCTCTTGCCCCGACACGACCTGCGCGCGACTATTCCAACCACTTAAAATAGCACCCATTAGTAACATATAAGCATTGAAATGAATATTAATGGTTTAATATTTGTATAGGATACTTTAGATGATCGCGACCTTAATTATTCAAATTGTTTTGTGATTATAACGGTTTTGTTGAGAATATTTGTAATATCGTACAAAATAAATTTTCCTTTAGTAAACAGACAATAAACAAGCACTATAATTAGTGACCGAGTTTGCTGGTTTCCCGAGAAATATACGTACAAACCATAACCATAATGACAGGAACTAAAAGTAAATTACGAATAGGTCGTAACAATAATAAAAGATAAGATTAATTTCTCTCCAACCGTAGTTAATATTGGAATTTGTAATTACTCTGTTTATGTCTTTTTATTTGCATTTTATGTGCGATTCCAAGTACAATACTATAACTGCAAATTTAGAAGCAGAACTGCAAATCCCCAATTCAAAAATTTAAAGAAACTGCGTCGAATGAAATCGTAAAATACAGTTATGTTAGCTACTCACAGTAATACTGCTCATTACAAGTTTTATAAGTAGGTACATGGGTACATCAATGAAAAAGCTAATAGCTTTTACATAAGTAGGTTTACGTGCATAGAATTACAAGCAATATTAGTGAGAACAAGTCGGACAGCCATTACAATGGCACTAACAAGGCCGACGTGGTGTGCCATGTCTCTATTCCTTGTCACATTTGACCTTAAGTCAATATAAAATATAACAATATTATGGGATACGCTTAATAAACATTCCCAGTATTCCCACGTTGACTCTCGTACAGTGTGAATTTATCTTTATTCGTTCAATGCAATCCAGTCCAGTTTTCTATGGAATAAGGTAATCAAGCAAATAGCCCATCTATTTATAATCATTAGTCCTAATGGTCATAAAACGACCTAAAAACTTGTGATGTTCTTCCATCATAGTATTATACGTTGCATTGCATAGTCTCTGATTAGAATAGCTGATTAACTTCAATTTCAATTCAATAAAATTTCAGTTGATTGAAGCACGTGTAAAACCAATCTATGACAAAAATATATGCTTTGTCACGTTATTTTAACAGCGGGATGTGTCCTAATAGAGGGCAAAGTCCTACTGCAAACTTTTTTAATAAACTCCCATTTAGATCTTTCATAAATGTATTGCGAATGGTACGAATTTGTACAAAATATTGCAAGCACGCCATACGTGTTGAGACAGCACCCAGGACGCGTGCTGTGGATGCTTCCTATATCAGTTCTTAAATATTCATCAATGCCTATTTCAACAGTGTAACTGTAATATATTTATTGGCTAAGCACGTACCATAGACTAATTTATTAATGAGGAGGATAACGAAGTCAATCAGCTTTCAGTTGCCTTAGATGGTGGCCGCTGGTACATCATTCCAATGGATAAGTCACGGACTCTTCCTGGTAACCGTTTCGTTTCTGAATCCTACAAACGAGCATTATATACAAAGCTGGAGTGCAATTGCATGGTCCGCGTCTCAGGCGTCTAATGTAGCAAGACACGACTGTCCTATTGTGTTTATTTCCTTGTACGGTTTTTGATATCATTAACATAAATAGTATACCGACTCTGACGCTCACATTCGGTACACGTATTTCTCTTGGCATGTTTAGGTCATGACCGTATAGTTAAACTGTATATGGAGTACTGTGAATTCGCTTATGTCGCCGTTGTGATTGCATATGAATTATTCGTATAATGACACTGATTAACAGCTCGTGACAACCATTTTTTAATATTTATTAAAGATTGCTTCAAGAAGCAAGTAATACACGTTAACTCATAAAATCGTTTCGTAATTCTCACTACTCGATCATTGTTATAAAATTCATTTCTTAAACATGACACTAAAATATTACTGAGGAGGTCTTAGCAACAAATCCAATCACGAATGCAGTTTATAATACCTATCTCATTCCATAACTATCTTTTTATTGCTATTTTAACCGATTATTAACGTCAGAGTTGTTAACATAAACGGCGAAGTTATTACGAAGACTTTATCTCATTTGCAAATTTAGGTTTATGAACACATTCTCCCGTTGATTCTGGCCGCACTGAAAAATTTCTTCGTGACCGACGTCGACAGTACGTAGTGCACGGTAGAGTAAACAATTTAAATCAGGTGTCTTTGGAAACAGCACGAGCACTAACCGTTTGTCGTTTGTATTTAAGTGCCAAGAAACGAACACGAGTGTTCGGGACTTGTCGGACACGTGTACCGTTGGGTACAAATCGTCGTATCTCCATTGAGGAGGCAGCGGAGCCCCGGTGCACCCCGGGAGGCGCACATCGCGATCGTCGACAGTCACGACATTTGGCAAATATTCAGCGGGACCTTGCAAGCGGTGCGCCTGCGCCCGCCGCGTGCTGTGGGAGCGGTCTGCCCTATCACTTCCTACTTCATGATACAATAACCGATTAAACACATATTACTTGTTCCTAACATAAATATTAAACGTCAATGAATTTGCGACTACGATGTCACTTAATAATAGACTCTACATTAATAATCCTAATAAAGGGTTCCTCTGTATCTACGTATTTAGATGCGCCTCGGGGCGTGTCGGGAGATCTAAAGGGTTAAATTACAAGTAATAGAAATTACAAGCAATATAAATGGCCTATTCTTTGCTCACAACTCTAGACCACCAAAGCCGCGGTTTAATATACTTGATATTACCATCTAATATGCGTCGTTGGATTTTAATGAACCCAGTGATCCTGCAGATAATATTGGAGTATCAGATTTAAAAACATTCAGTTATAAAATTTGTAGGAATGTTGATAATTATAATCATTTATGCGTTTGTATATGCAATATCCGGGAAAGTTATTACGGCAAAACAAATTGCAGCAGTTGGGTGTGGGTAATTATTGTGTGATGAAGACGACGCACTTGCACGGACGAACTTACGTAGCCTCTAATGAACACAACGGCTACTGGTAGCGGGACATTCGCAATCATAGGCTTGAGAGCTACTTTAAATTAATGTTTTCTCGTAACAGTCGCCGAGCCGCTATACCCAAGGCCCAAGAGACGAAGATTATACAAAATAATAACATAAAATCGACGTCAGTCATGCATATACTAGTGATTATGCATTCTTTAATGATAAAAGTAAAACAGACCGACAAATTTATGTTTCAAACTTCAATAAAGGTTTGAGTTATCTTTAAAATGCGTTATCATAGATTACCCAAGGTTATGAGATCAATTTAGATTAGACTCTCATAGAATATATTGATGCAGATGTGGAAGATAAATCCATATTTATGTTGGTAGTCGCAAAATATGTTAAGTAATATTATACTTACAAAATGCAAGGGCTAGTAGAGCTAAGGCGGGAACGTTTGATGTATGCGCCTGAGTTTAAAACCAGTTTAAGGAATGAAATCGAGTTGAAATGCAAGTAGAATCATAAGTAGAAGGGATAATAATGGCAAAATTAAGCGATATAGTGAATTTAAGTCAAATTAAAATTCAAATATTCCTCATTTCTGTCACTGCCAACGTCGATGTGAAATTAAATCAATAGGAGCTTCACGATGCTTGGAGTAGTTAAGAAATATGCAAACCAAAAATGAAACAAAACTTATAAGATCTTACTTTGTTATAAGTACTAGTTTCCACGGAGTACACAGAAACAGTCAAACAGTTTAACAGTTGCAAAGAAATAAGGACAGCAATATGCCAAGTAGCCAGTAATTACAGTTGAATGTTTTACGAGCTTATTAATAACCCATTTACATCGTAACCTTAATAAACTCAGTTTTACAATGGAAGTAAATCACACTTACAGTGAAGATATTTTCTCTGACCCATTTAATTATAAATAAACGTTTATTTTGTATGAATATTGTTGTCTAATTTGATAAGAGCTTACTTGATACAAATAAGTTGGTAAATTAACAAAGATACTGGTACGGAAGACAGAAAAACTTTGACATAGCGATGCGAGTGAGCTCCTTGGGAAAGTTCACACAATGAAAAAGTTGAAGAAAATAAAAGCTTTTGTTAAGCCTCGTGTAACTTGTTGCAGGTCTGCCAACTACAATAACAAAACTGGGGAATGCGTGCTATCGAATATGGATCGTATCACTTTGGCTGGCACAAACTCTTTCCAACCGAATGAGGGTAAGCAGTGTAAAATTATGAATGAAGCAAGCGAATTGACAATCTAAAACTAAATTTCGCACGTCTTCAAAACATTAGCAAATTGCAGATATTTATTTAGGACGAATTTTAATGAGATATTTCTATTCTAGATACCGACTATTTGGAAAACAACTGTGTCGAAGAGCCAACCAAGCTTTGCGAGTTCAAAAAGATGAATGGTCGAATTTTGAAGACTGTCGACTCTGTGTACCAAGATGTACAAACTGTTGAAGAATGCCGTGAATTGTGTCTAAATTCACCTTTCCGATGCCATTCCTACGACCACGGCGATACAGGCGATCACGTTTGCAGATTGTCACATCATTCAAGGGCTACGCTAGCTGACATTCAGGTAATTTCAAAAGTGTTATACTATGCTTGATTATTTATTGCCGTCATTTGTATTTGTCTATGACGAACACGGATTGAGCAAAATGTGTCCACGCCGACGATAGCGCGAATGAAATATTTACTCGTATAATGGAATATGGATATCATCAATAATATTTATACCGTATTTTCAAGAAATAGATCTTGTTTTATGCAATAAATAATAAATGAATGTTTTAGGACCCTTATTTGGAAGTCCCAGAAGCCGCCACATTCGAACTTTCTTCCTGCTACAATGTATCTATTGATTGTCGTGCCGGTGACATGGTGGCGCGTATTCAGACCTCTAAGTTATTCGACGGCAAGATTTACGCTAAAGGCAGTCCCAACTCTTGCGTTGTCGATGTTAAACAAAGTCTTGAGTTCGAGCTTCCTATGGGCTACAACAACATTGAGTGCAACGTTAAACAAAATGGACTTGGAAGGTAAAATTTTGCAATTTTAAACGAATGGTTGTTTCCAATACACTAGTCTGTAAGATATTAGTGTTTAATGTAGATATTATTTTGTCTGTGACTTACAAGTACAGCATATTCTATTTATCTAAGATTTTGGTTCTATCTTTCGGTATGAATACGAGATGTAAATGTGAAATTATTTTACAGATATCTCAATGACGTCGTCATTCAGCATCACGACACTATCGTCACGTCATCTGATCTCGGTTTAGCTGTAACTTGCCAATACGACCTAACCAACAAAACTGTGGCCAATGAGGTCGACCTGGGAATTCATGGTGACATCAAGACCGGATTGACAGAGGAAGTTACTGTTGATTCTCCCAATGTAGCTATGCGAGTTACAGACAGGAGCGGAGACGATACCATCACGTCTGCTGAAGTTGGAGATCCATTGGTAAATGTTGAAAGATTTGCAAGAATCATTATTGTTTTGTTTTATACAAGATTAATGTTAACCCAATTAATTGTATTATTTTAGGCTCTTCGCTTCGAGATCATCGATCAAAACTCACCATTCGAAATCTTTGTGCGAGAACTTGTCGCCATGGATGGAGTAGATTCGAGCGAAATTGTACTCATTGATAGTGATGGCTGTCCGACAGACGACTTCATTATGGGACCCGTATCAAAATCTTTGATAACCGGAAAGGTAAGAAATCTATGTTCATGACATATAGATAATAGGAACGGTTTTGAAAATTATGGCGTTATAACTTATGTCATCTACATTTCATATAAATAGACGCTTTAGTAATTGCATTCTAGAATATAAATTATCTCACAAACATAATAAAATGGATTATTAATCCTACGCTGTCTCTTAAAATATATTTAAATCACTAATAAATATTTGTAGCAATTACTGGTGAAATACTCTGAGGTAACGACTTGAAATTGTTGAATTCATAATTTGTTCTCTGTTTACAGACGCTGCTGTCACATTTCGACGCTTTCAAGTTCCCCTCATCTGAAGTAGTACAATTCCGTGCTTTGGTCAGCCCTTGTATGCCAAGTTGTGAGCCGGTGCAGTGCGACGGCGGCCCGAACGAACTTCGTTCCGTTATGTCTTACGGACGTAGGAAGAGACGTTCAACACCAGCAGCACCTACCGACGACATGCTCTTAGTGCAGACTATCCAAATCACTGACAAATTCGGATTTGATAAGCAACGTGCCAAGAATGTCACAGAAGACTCTGTATATATCAGAGAAACGGATGTGACGTGCGTGAATGCAGCGGGAGCCATGCTCGCCGCGGCTGCTTTCCTAGCAGCTCAACTAGTCGTACTCGCGGCATGGACTTGCAGTTGGCAACGACGACGAGCGGCTGCGAAGGCCGCCGAACTACTTCCCGGTCCCAACGCCCCTTCTGCGCTTTGCAAAGTCTACGATGCCAGTTTCTCCCGTGCACACCAGAGGCACTTCTGAGCGACGACAGGCGTTTCAACGTGATCAGCGTCCGCAATAGTAGTTTATTTCGTTAGGTTAAAAAACCCCCGTCGAGTCCCGGCTCGTGAGGCCGACGTTTTGCCAGAGTGACACGTCCACCTTTAACGAAGCGTAGGACAGCGATAGCGGTTATTTGATGGTAGTGTCCGAGAGCTCCTGGGCCATGCGCTACGTACGGGCGAGGGCTGCGGGAGCACACGGCGCGGAGGCAGGGACGACCGCAAGAGCGTGTGCGATTGAGGATGGATGCCAGTGGTGTCTTGTACACAATATGAACGCGTATCGAATGTAAAGAATGACTTAGAACGCTCGCTTGTCCCCGTCTCCGGAGCTGTCGGCGGGACCGTGGCCGTGTGTCGTTATCAAGATCATGTCGCTCATTCGTTCACTTTACGGTCGGAAATCCACACGCGGAAGTCCGATAACGTATTGTACCATATTTTTTTATAAAAGTAGCATAAGCCTGATTTTAATGATACCTAGTGATAAGTAAAAAGTAACATTTCAGTACCTTTTAAGTAGATAACCGAACGTGCGACCTAAGTCAAGAGACGATGGATTGACGGCCGTCCCGACATCGTAATTTATTTAATTTAGAATAGTTTCTTTTTTACGTAATTTATATTTGAGAATCAAATTATACCTATTTAATAAATTCCTAATATAAATGAAATACCTAAACAAATAATCCCTTACGACTTAAGCATGTGCTATCCTCTATATTGTAAACTGAAAGTATTTTATTATACTGCTAGTGCCTTAAACAATGACAAGAATGTTATGAAATACTGTAATCATTTTATTCCTGTTTCATCCGTCCAAATTGTCAAGACATAAATTAAATTACAGAAAAATATACTTGGTTTTATTCTGATCGCCCTGACACAAAAGTAATCATAGACACATAGTTCGAATAAAGATGCCACGAATACTGCCTTCTTCAATATTATCGATATTATGATGACAAACCCTTTAATCTTATTCTCTCTCTTTTCTTTATTTAAACAAGTTGTAAATGACAAGAAAACGTTTCTGTGAAGGTCTAATTTCTGAATAAACGATTTCATTTCATTTCACTTATTGGATCACTTCAGGAATTAGTGAACAGTTTGCTAGACATAAATAATATAAAAAAACATGAGTTGAAAAACTAAACAAAAATATGTGCAATAGACATAAATGAAAGCAAAGTTAACTTTATCTTAGTAACCGCATTGCATGTTAAAAAAAAGATGAAAGAATGCGAACACATAAAACTTTGGCAGCAGGCAAGTCCAGACATTTGACCAGTCCTTGTAACGGCACACATCGATATGACGAGATCTCTTTAGCTGTTTGCGAACAATCACGTGTGAAGGGGCACGCCTCACGTCGCATTCGTGCTTGAGATAATCAGTGTGCGCGCACGCGACAGGCTAGACACGTGCCGCTCACGAAACTGCAACCATTAGTACCCACATTAGTTCTCTTAACAAAAGATCTGTCGTTTAAGGATAAACCTTTTAGGAATGAAATTGGGTAGTGAATCGGCTTTTTAGAACTTGTTTTTAAATACTATCTCTAATCGTTTACATGCATAAAACTGAATATAATTCCTTAATTTTAGGGACGTCTAGATCAAAATTTGATTAA
Organism: Endotricha flammealis; assembly: GCA_905163395.2. Taxonomy (NCBI): domain Eukaryota; kingdom Metazoa; phylum Arthropoda; class Insecta; order Lepidoptera; family Pyralidae; genus Endotricha; species Endotricha flammealis. The sequence goes on along the minus strand of LR990860.1, from coordinate 7,517,623 downwards.
TCAAAGACAACATATTAAAAGAGGACATGATAGTTTGTGTACGTACCTTCATACTTCATAGTGTACGTACATCACATTCGCTACTGATTTTATAGTTCTAAGGCAGACATGGGAAGTTTATGTTATTTAAAGTCAAATCATAAAACGAGCAATAGGTTAAGGAATTTTCATAGATCATAAAATGCTGCGATTGAATGCAACAATGTCGACGAAGATAAAGTTGTTTACAATAATATAAAATATTCATGAAATAAGAGGAACACCAAGAGCGGCGACCACCGCTGTATCGAACACACGTGGGCAAAGCTATGGAAAAATAAAATGGAATAGGTAATAGAAGATAGACAGGCAACCGACGAGATACAACTTTAAAAGTCATAAAGGGACCTTATATGGCTTTCAGATTGAGCGCGCTGTTTTCAGCTCTCTAGCGAATATTGGCCATATGATTGTTCCCGATCGGTTCCTTTTATGATATCTTTTTCCATGTTTACGTATTGAGCGAATAGTGGAAGATGTAATCGCATGCTCGGCATCGCGACACAAATAAAATATCGCTGGACCGGCTTTGGTTCTCATGAAATATGTAATCTGATTAAGTATTACAATAAATGAGTCACGTTGGGAACTTAAGAGCACAACGACCACTGAATGAACAATAAATGTAAGTACTCTAATATAAATCAGCCTTTAGAGTTCATGTACCTACACATAATTATATGGAGATATTTTTTCACGCATTTAACAAAGACGTCATTAGTTTGGTATGTATAAAATTTTGGAATAACTTTTAAAGTGTTAAAAAAGAGTATTTTACCAGAGCTTAATCGAAAGCCAGAATCTTAATAAAAGAACAATCAGCTATAACGGATACTGAAGATAAAACGATATTTATCTAAGAAACAATAAATTCCTTATTATCATTATTTACTATCAACAAAAAGATTAATAGATACCTATTATAATTAAGAGCGTTGCATTGCAATGGATTTGAGTCGAGACCGGCCCATTGTTGTGGTAAATGTGCTTGAATTGAGCCTTAAAAGCAAACTAGCACACACTTTCGCTGGGAAAAAGGAAAGTAAACGTAGACAATAGAAGCCTTACGTCTTCCTTAATATTTAGGAGCAACGTTTTGGAGGTTAATCGTAGTCAATGGCTTGTTTGTATGAGTTTCCTTTTCACCTACAAGGTGTTATTTTGACTACAAATTAAATGTTTCAAACCAGGTACAGTGGCGAGCAAAATAAACTGGTTTCTTCGAGAGTAGGTACCTATCCGTAAGAATGTCTACTGCTATCCAATGAAATGATCCTTTGAAATGAATCAATAATCTCTTGCTATGTTGTCCTTAGAATTGTATTAGTTTACATGACTATTGTATTTATATAGACAATTAAAAAATAAGAAAATATAGGCTACGTGTACCAAGAGACAATTCTTTATAAATAAGACAGAAAAGTAACAAAAAAGGAAAAAATCTAGGGCTGTGAATTTTCTGACACCAATCAATAAATTCAATCGTGCAAACACGGTGTAAACAATGGCTCTTATTTACATTAATTAATAAGTCATTGACTTTTAAATGACGAGGTGTTTCCCAGGTGTTTGTTATAATGATGATTTGCAGTAGCCTTGAGAGTTAACGCTGATAACATCTGACACTGTCTTGTATAAATAAACCAATCCCACGAAGAGAATGGTCCTTCGGATCGTCGGAATAATTAAATTTTAAATAATGCTCACTCATTATAACGAGTGCATTGCCATGACCCCGAAATAGCATTCTCATGATTCCTGCATTATGGTGACCAAACAACAATGGCAGTAATTGTAACAAAGAAAACACTATAAAATGGTACAAAATTATCGGGGGGACAAGCCCACCACACATTCTCACCGATGTGTCTCCTGTGTAGCCAGGATCAAGAACGGCGACCTCAGATTGACAATAAGCAATGAAGCTTATTGACGTCCCGGGGGAGAAAACTACAGCTGTCTCGGAACTCACAACAAATTTAATCAGAAAGAAGATAGTCGGAGTAGAAAGTATTGAAAGGACAAAATTACATAATCTAAATAGAAATGCAAAAATCATCTTAGTCTAACCTGTACAAATCTGCCGTCTGAGCTGCTGGTAGGAAAAATGTTACGATTTGAAAGAACTGGTAATAGGCCTATTTGAATAAAGACAGTGTCTTCATCAGGAAAAAGAAATTAAAATGTCATTTTCTTTTCTTTTTCCTTTCTTTCCTACCAGAAGTCTACCACGCCTACATTCTTTCTTTACAAATCTTCTTCCACACATTCATCTTTTATTCGTTTTTTTCTGATTTTGTAAAATAAACCTAAAATCTATTAAAAACAATTAATGTCTAAGATCAGTCCACACTCCACAGTCATTACCTACTATTTTATTAGAGATACAGGATGCAGACGTAGATGCAATTTCTGGAGCAATTCCAATAAGGATAACGCAAGAATGAGCAATCGCAAGCTGCAAAAATAAGTAAAGAAATATAACAGGAAGAACACAGGAACAAAAGTCACATTATATAATTGAATAAATAAATATACGTATAAAGACAAATCACACAGATTGAGCTAGCCCCAAAGTAAGTTCGAAACTTGTGTTATGGGATACTAACTCAACGATACTATATTTTATAACAAATACATATATAGATAAACATCTAAGATCCAATCAATTAACATACCCTGCAATTCGCAACGATTTTACTGCTAATAAATCAAACTTCACGTTCGTTTATTCATCTTTAATTGAAAAATACTAGTTATATACAAAAATTCAATTACCTGTATACAGGAAGGAGATCGTAAGCACCTAATAAAAATGGAGATGATCTGAGGATTGGAATTAGTTATAGACAAGATGTATAGGTTACTATTTCTGTACCGTAGCGTAGTAGTAATAGACGAATTGTACTTTTTACAAAATAAAATATGCTAAATTAAAGGTATCATTCCTATCCTAGAAGACTTCTAATCTGGTGGTAGGATAAGAAAGCACTCGAAGAACGTATACGTAATGATAATAGGCCTATAAATAAAAATATCTTGAATTTGTAGCAAAGAGAGTCTAAGCGAGTGAAGTTGCGGGATCAGCTAGATAAAATTTACAAGTCACAGCCAATCTATATCTGACGCGCCCATGCTTGTTTCATGATATAAGTAACTTATTTCAATACACAATGTTAATATATGAGAATGGAATCGATACACCGGTTCTGCCAGTGAGTGGCCACGGATGATTCAGTAAACGAGTAGGCGGGCACTCCAATTTGAGGCTTGAAGTTCTGATTGCAGGTTTGCATTGGGTTTCCGTGATGACGAGAACATTCGAAAACGCAATCCAGGTGGGTGGTTCACAAATGACCACTGTTATGGTTATTGAACTCGCTCTCGTGGCAATGCGCATAATTTCTTGATACAGGACCAATGTTTACGGATGAATGTTAATGTAAAGTGAGTCAAGAAATCTTGTATTTTTGTGTGAGGAATTTACAAACTGGGAATATGACAGCTGGGAATCTGTAATAGTTACGTAAATAGTAAAAAATTCCGGTTATGGTACTGAGACGAATAAAAAAAACAAGTTGCAAACAAGCTCGTTTAACTCTCGTTGAGCTCAAGAACGTTTCTCGCTCGCACTATACGATTGTGGAATGAGCTCCCAGCCTCTGTGTTTCCTTCGGACTATGACATGGGACTGTTTAAGAGGTACATTAGAGGTCTCGTCAGAGGTGGGCAACGCATTGGTAGTGCCTCTGGTGTTGCTGATGTCCATAAGCCGTGGTGACCACTTTCCATCAGGTGGCCCGCTTGCCTGTTTGTCTGCCGTTTAACATAAAAAAAAGCTAAACTTTGTAACATCTTAAATAAACTAGCTATGATCATAAAATTTATTTGTTTTTAAAAGTTAGGCCACGAGTAACACGTGATGTGAAAAAAGGCATAAAAATCTAACAGTCCGTTCACCGAACAGGCGATTATGCAGTACCGTCGAAATGTAATCCCGTAATATCAATTTCAACGTTGCACCATGCTTCGCAGAAATGATTGCTTTTTAATTTGTTATATACTAGATGGGATGTAACATCCGCGTTTGTCGGAAGTGATCATGGGCCGATCACGACCTGCCGACGCGCGCTAACGACTCGCTAATAGAGGATTGTGGTCGTGACCCCGCCCTCCGCGCCCGATAATACTCTTCGAACAACCTAAATGGAAATTACTATTGTTCCAAGTTACATTGTTCAATTGTTTTTTAGAGTGGTTTATTAATTGAACAAATATTTAGTCTAATACAAGCATAACTTAGTTTTGTATTGTATTTTAAACTATTTAAGTGCACATTTACACGAAAATTAAACGAATTAAAAAAATTATGATATAAAAAGTAGGCAAAAAATTTAAACGTTCGATTTTATATTATTTTTTTAAATACTCTATTTTATTTTATTTATTTATTATTTTCAAGTTATGACCAAGACATCTGTATAGTAGAAGTGTAAGTTATTACACTCTAGCATAGAATAAGTAATAACCCGTGGTAGAATGGACACTCTCCACCCCGCACCGGACCGAGTTACCGCACCCCTGCCGCACCCGAGGAGCCCTCGAGCTCGAGGAGCCCTCAGTCGCAAAGGTGTGCGTTTAGTGAACGAATGTGTTTACGTGTGCGCGTGTACAGACGACATTGGCCGACATTGACCTGAGTAGTAGTAATAGGTGATTATTTCACGCGCGTTGTATGGAGTGTCCGGGCTGTGACTCTAGCTGCTAGGTAGGGAGAGACCTGAAATTTTGATGGTATGTTTTTTGTATGGCGTAGGCGTCTGATATCGGGACAAGGCTACCACACATAGCCAGGATCAACAACGGCGACCTCAGATTGACAATAAGCGATGAAGCTTATTAACGTCCCGGGGGAGAAAACTACAACTGTCTTGGAACTCACAACGAATTTAATCAGAAAGAAGATAGTCGGAGTAGGAAGTATTGAAAGGGGGAAATCCTTTCAATACTTCCTACTCCTTAACAACCCGTGAGAGAGGAAAGGCATCTGATATGATAGGATTTTTTGGAGAAAGCGGGAAACACACAAACGAAGTTGCGCAGGATTCGTTAATGAAAATATAGAATCTCAGTTCTGACTTCCCGCGTTTAGTGCTTGATTTCTGTATGTACCTGGATCTGTATTTTATTTATTCTTATAAATGTAGGTACTCATACATTGTAACAAACGAGTGAAAAAAAAAATTGCTAAATGACAAAAAAGGCCGTAACCGGGTTTCTTTCGCCATTTCTTTTACCGGTGGCCATTTTGCTTGTGTCCGAAATGGTGGTAGTATATAACGTAGTTTATTTTCTTTATACATATATACAAATTGTAAATGACAAGAAAAAGTGCCTGTGATGGTCTAATTTCTGAAATAAACGATTTCATTTCATTTATAAGTGCAGCGCCTGGGCCCGCGGTTGGCCGGCCCTAAAATTTCACAACCAATTGGTTTAACAACTAATTGCACAATGAATATTGGTTGGAATATTTTTTCAAAATCGACCAATCACTTGTGCGTGCCAGTTAGTCCGCTGATAACAACTGCTTATTAAATGACCATTTGTTGCCATTTAGACACGTCCATAAAATAATAGCGTTAAGATGGAAGATGGGTTTAAATGGGTTACCTAATAGAGTATTGTAGTTGTGAACCCGCCCTCCATGCTATAGCAGTATTCGAACAACAACCTAAATGTAAATGACCATTGTTCAAGTTCCATTATTCGTTGTATTTAACATTAAGATATGAAATATCGCTTATTCAGATGGTACCATGTTGTATTATGTTATTTATGAAGCACTAGCTGCGCCCGCGATTTTGCGTTGATTTTTGGTTAAGGCAAAATAAATCCCTGTATACAGTTTAGAAACTAAATGTATAATTAGAGAAAGACAAAAATAAACATATTTGTAGCAAAAATCTAAAAATAACAGAGCAGGAGTAGCCGACATTTAAAAAAATCTAAATAATTATAATACTTTTTTCTTAATGACAGGCCCGGTGGTCGAGTGGCTAGCAATGGTCACTTTATTCCAAGGGCCGCGGGTTCGAATCCTGCGCAAGGCAAACATTTGTGTGCATGAACATGTCTGTTTGCCTTGTTCTGGGGGTTTTCTACGTATAATAAATACTTATTTACAAACAAAAAAGTATTTAAGTATATTTACCATACCATATTCTAGTACCCAGAGTACAAGCTTAGTTGCTTAGTTTGGGGCTAGATGGCGTTGTGTGATTCTTCCAAGAATATTTATTTATCATTTATTTATTTAATTACGTTCTCCTTATTTTCGTGTCAATGGCTCAAATAAAATAAAATTTCGACACCCTACTGACAAGATGTTCAGCCAGTAAGATGGCATTATCCGTGGCCTTCGACAGATCTGTAAAGGCACAGTCAGTAGGAAAAGCCGGGCAAGATAGCAGATTTTAATTAGGTTAATATCCTACTAATAATATTATAAAGACAAAAGTTATGCGTATGGAGGTAGCTGATACCTTGGATTAACACAGGCTACTTTTTATTCCAAAAAGTACGAGATTCCCGTAGGATTTCATCAAGTCTGATATAGATGGCGCTACTGTACATAAATAAATACACGCAAACGAAGTTGCGCGGGTTTCACAAGTTAGATATATTCATAATATTAGATATAGGATAGAATTAGGTAATAGAATCACCCAGTCAATCGTTTACTATATATTATTCATTTTACGTTTTGAGCTGCATTCAGAGTCGATGTATATTTATAGGAATGCATCGCGTATCCTTGGCTGCGAAACGTCAGAAGAGACAAAATTATTATTCATAATTTATAAGCTCTGGCCGATTTCGGCTAAGGTGACAGAACTTTTTAAAAATAATAAAAGAAAACATAATAAAACAATCGACGATGCGCACTCAACCGGTGATACGTTAATGCGCCGAGCATGCTAACGATAATACACTCGATGCATCTTCTTCATTTTGGCAACGACCATCAATCATTGAATGATATGGTATTATGTAATAGTATGTTATCTAGACTGTTAGCTCTGCATCAGCAGTAAGAAATGGGACATAAAATCCTACTAATTTACCTACTAAATAAAGGCAAAATTTTTTGTGTGTATGTTTGTTACCTCTTCACGCTGAAATGGCTGGGCCAATTTTTATGATATTTGGTATGAAGATAGCTAATATCTTGGATTAACACATAGGGTTCTTTTTATCCCGAAAAGTACGCGATTCCCAAGGATTTGGTCAAGTCTGATAGTAAATGGCGCTCTATAACGTAAGATGGCGCTGCTGTGCATAAAAACACCCCAACGAAGTTGCGCGAGTTTCGCTAGTTTATTTATAATTTCTATATTAATATTTTTATACTAGCGCCCCGCCCCGGCTTGGTACGAGTTTTAGCAGGAATCCCTATTTTTTATGTCACCTGGGTATAGCATAACTTTCCAACGGTAAAAGAATTTTTGAAATCGGTTTAGTAGTTTTTGAGTTTATTCGGTACAATCAAAAATAAAAATCTTTCCTTTTTATAATATTAGTATAGATTAACAAATAAAAAGCGCATAACAATTTGTATGTTTCAATAAATATGCGCACTCACCCTAATTCTTTGGTCGCCCACAGTCCACACCCGGCACGCGAAGTCGTTCGAGGCGCCTACAATGTAAGTCCCCGTAGAGTCAAAGTCCACTGACATCACGCCCGCATTCGAACCCACCAAGCTCCCTTTGTTCTCGAACATACCTGTCATATAATAATATGAAATAAATCTTTACATAGTACAAAATGAAGTCGCTTCCGCCGTCTGTTGTATTAAGGGACTCCCCTACCGGTGTTATAATATAGTTATTGAACAAATTGTAACATTCAGTGTGGGAGCAAAATCATGGTTTAAAATGTTAGTTAATGTTACAATTTGAACAATATCATTATACTATGACTTTTCAACGGGTTGCCATTTAAAAAAAATAAGCTCTATAGAATAATACATAAACATAACTTTATCGTAGTTATATTTATTCGTAGTTTTAAAAAAAAAACATTAACTTGAAAACCGTGACGGTCCTTTCAATAAAGACGAAAAGCCGGGCTTGCCCTACTAAAATACGCAATATAATATTCTATCTACCTACCTCCTCAATAATGACAACACCTTAAAAAGTCACCATGTATAATAAAATAACAATGGTAGTTGAATCGAAAAACAACATTTATTCACACTAAAAAGAAAATCTTTAACTTTATTTTAGGGGATAACCATCAGGATGAAATGAGATTTATTTTTAGAACCTAGTCAAATAAATAGTTGCGTTTACTTCTACAATTTCTCGCTGCAAGTGCATTAAATCTTGGCCAGACCATGTCCAACGAATTTTATAAGAATTAAATATCAAATAGTCAATTCTAGATTAAGCATGTGAAATTATAGGTCAATTGTTAGATTCCCGTACTTACATTTAGACACATCCCATAACTTAACTTTCCTGTCCGCACCACCCGTCGCTATGAGCCGGTCAGTAGGGCTCCATTTCACGGCATATACTTCACCATCATGGGCATCCTGATCAATATAATTATCTTTATTAAATATAGATATATTTATATTAATAATTTTGATTACATAAAAGTATAGGAAGGACGCTGTTTGATAAAGCGTTTGTCCTACTAAATGGCCAGTTTTAATTAAATTATTTTTTCCTGTATTCTCATCTTAGATCATATAATTCTCACATAACTATAAACAAAAAATCCTTTTGATATTAAATAGCAACGTGTACATTCGTACACATTGCTCTTTTAAGTCAAAAATTGACAGAAAAATTGTCAAATGATCAAGCCCCTGTTTCCATTTTTCTGTGTTAATTTGACAAAGCCTCTGTTAAGGGTTCGTTTCCTCTAAAACGGAGTGGGCGGAGCAGAGTGGAGTGGAATCATAATACTCGACGTTAAACGGAGTGGAAATTTCGAGCACTGTGATTGGTCCATTTCCATCAGAGGTGTGCGAGGCCTCCACATATCTGGTGATGAAATTCGGCATGTTTAAAAGAATATTTAAAAAGTAACTCACACATCTCAGTGAAACCTTTGTCGGCAGCACCGTAGCATAATAAGGCATAGAGTCGATAATTTTATCATCGGACGAACTGCCCGGAGATCCGCCACTACTCCGACTCCCACCTTCTCTCGCCGCTTCTTCCAACTCTTTGCGAACTTTGTCATTCTTCTTTCTGTAATTAACATCCTGTATTCAAAACAAACGTGGGATATGTTTGTAATGCAGTTTCTCCATGAAGCATGGCGCAAGCATCAAATGCAAGGCGGTGACGATTTTCATCTTCTAATGCTTCGTATAGACTGCTGTAACGTAACATGCAATAAATAAATATTCTTGGAAGAATCACACAACGCCATCTAGTCCCAAATTAAGCAACTAAGCTTGTACTATGGGTTTCAAGATTGCTGATAAATATACTTAAATACTTTTTTTTGTAAATAAATACCTATTATACATAGAAAACACCCAATGTAACAAAATTCCCATAATGTACGTACGAACAGAGCATTATTTGTACGGGAAATTCTTTCATTACATGTAACGTTACAACAGTCTGTACCCACCATAACATTTTGCTTTTGTTTTCGTATTGTTAGTAGCTTACGGTAGATTTATGGTGTAGATTTATTGACAGAAATATTTTTTTAAACTTTGACAAAAGAAAATGTATGGTAAGATGCCCCAGCTTTCATTAACCTGTAATCAATTTGAAGTAATAAACTTTACCAGTGTTTTGGCTTATCTTTGTACAATACGTACATTTTTAGCCACGTTGAAGTCTATTTACATTTACATAATGGATATACAGAAATATTGCACAGATTTAATGTAAGACGAACGTGACCTATTAAATTGGCCAGTTTACTAAATCTGAACCCAAATCCCCTTGTGTAACTTTTTAATTGTTTTTTTTTTTGTTTTTTTTATCTTCGAAAATATTTTACAAATAATCGGAACACAATTAATTTCACGCATTACGTAGGTGTTTGTTGTACGATTGCTGCTAATACTATGTGACCTGACATGGTTTTTGCTCAAATTACTCCTAGATGATCTGCGGTGCAAACTGCATAACAGTCATAAACATACCTATAGGTAATGATTAAAGAAAAGGCTTTTTCTGGAAACAATCCCTTTGTTCGCGACTAAATATTGTAAATGTTATTAAATTCATAAGACTATAAAATCATTTAAATTTAATGCATGCAGGTGCAAATGCTTACAATTTCATGCAAAAAAAAACAATCGCATTTCCAAAAGCAATAATGTTTTTGCTAAGTGTCAGCATCCGGCAGATATTAAAATTTATACTTTGTGGATGTGGAATAATAAACAAATGAAATTGGCAGGCGGCCATTAGCATATTAGCATAGCTGGAGGATAATTCCGTAACTGACTTATAAAATTAACCTGACGTTTATAGACTAAATTCGTATAAACAAAAAACAATATTAAGTGTCTGAAATATAAAAATAAATATTTATTTCAAATACTAGATGAAACGCTTATTAAAAAAACAATATTAAAATTTTATAACAATTTGATTCAATAATTAGGCGGACCGTAAGCTTGTTTGCCACCTTTGTGGTATAAAAAAAAATGTACAACACGTTTCTTTCGTATTGTTTATAAGAAATATTTCAGAGAAATAACAGTGATTAGAACATTTTGTAGAATAATGACAGATTAGAATAACAAAACAATAAATTATTTAAAAACAAAAAACAGAAGAAAATAAGAAAATAAATCAAGTCATCAGATTTATGAATTGATACATGCACACACTGTGGACAGTCGACAATAGACTGTGAAAAGTGACAAGCGATTTTTCACACCCATTGTTATAGAAGATCCCCATAATAATGATCCACATTTTTAAGTACATGTAATCCTGAAAATGTTGAGAGAAATGAGTGTCGAATGAATATTTCCAGAAAACAAATGATTAAAAGAACGAGCGGTATTCTCCCGCATGTAACAGTAATAAAATTAGAAAGAATCAGTTTCAGAGTGCAGTTAAGACATAAATGGGCTAAATTCATGAAGAGATAAATGTTCAATAATGAACGCCACAATGCCTTCAAACCACCACATTCTCATTCACATTATGTCAAACTCACCCGAAACTAACTCTACCAAACGTGTTGATGAGAAACGCGGTAGGGTTGCTTGACCTGTTGAAGAAATTAAACAAAAAAGAAGCAAAACAAAATCATGGATACATAATGCAAGCCGCCTAAGCCGCGTGGCACACATATAGCCCACTCAAATTACAAGACATACTATCAAAATTTAAATAATAACACAAAATTAGCACAAATTAAAAAGTGCAAATTCTACAGTTATTTGTCATGTATATAAAGTAGCAATGACAAATTGATGTCATGCCATTTATACAAGTTTTTGTGATTCTATATGAACAGTAACATGACAAATACTTTCTACATTACAGTGCACTACAATCTAAGTATTCTAAAGTAGCATTCACTAAAACATAACATTGTATGAATACTTACAAGCTTTATTACGAAAGTTAACACTAAAAACCGAATGCCCCAAATTAAATAAAACTACAAAAAATATTACACACATCAAAAGATTTAACATCATTGATACAAAAAAAAACAAACCAAAAATTTTGTGTTTACAAAATTCAAAAGTCATTTACAGTGTGATATTTTCATGCACTAATTTGTGGTAGTTTATGTAAAAAATATATGTAATGAGTTTATATCTTACTTGATGAAATGTTCGTTTTCTTCATTCATCTTGTCTGCATCTTTCGCTTTGTACTTTATAAGTCTGTCCACTAGTGAACGGTTTTCATCCTGGAAACACGAAATATATCACTAATCATTATTTTATCACTAACACAAATCACAATATCACACGGATTTAACACCTTTTTGAATGCTTTCCTCATTTTATCCCTGAAATTCGCCATGTTTATTTGCACTATTTCTTTTGCATTTTATTTGAAAGTATTCCAACGCCCTATCATTCTCGTCAAAACATCCTATAGCACTGACTAGGTAAGTAGCATTGCCTACTTCGCTTATAGACACAAACATTCATATAGACAACGATAATCATATGATGATCGTAAAATATACAGCAGGCTTCATTTGTAATATGAATAATATTCCTAAGTTAATGGTATTAATTAATGATAGGTATGGCTCAATTTGATTATTAGAAATGTATAAAGGTCGCTACATACGCGACGGGATTTTACACGGATGGGGAGGAAAGTTAAATATAGTTCCATACAAAACATATATTATGTGGATTATGCATGTCGCGGAGACACGGACGGGACGGGAACGTGGCCGTATTCAACAAGAAAGTCACGTCCCCGTTCCGTCCGAGGTATTATCCCGTCATGTATGCAGAGATCTTAAAGTCTTACGGCCTGACGGCAAATATTACAAATATATAGGGACAATTCATACAGATTGAGCTAGCCTCAAAGTAAGTTCGAAACTTGTGTTATGGGATACTAACTCAACGATATTATATTTTATAACAAATACATATATAGATAAACATCCAAGACCCGAGGCCAATCAGAAAAAGTTCGTTTTTTTCATCATGACCCAACCGGGGATCGAACCCGAGACCTCCTGGGGTGACAGTCTGGCGTGGTAACCATTACGCCACGTAGGTCGTCAAAAGTAATACGAATTTAATGGTATTAATTAATGATAGGTATGGCTCAATTTAATTAATACTAATCTTACGAAGGAAACGTGAAGGAAGATATCACAAGGTGACACGAATTATTTATAGAAGTAGGTAATGAAATATTTTCTAAACACAACCCTCCTCGAGTCGGTTAAAATAGTGACAGATTCATTTTAAGAAAATATAATAGTGTCTTATATTTATATTTTTTGAATTCTACCGGTGGTATAATCACAAGTCTGAAATAAAATAATTTCGGACGAAATTATAGAACACGCTGAGTATATAACAGAAAACCTCGAATCGGCTTGGCACATAGCCAATTTTTAAATGATGTAATAAAAATCTAAAATTCCAGCGAAATAAATTGTTCAAATCTAAAAACCAACGTGACTATGCCAAAAATAATGCAAACCATAAACAATAGCACGCGCGCATAAAGCAATGGTAGTTAGCAGCTGGTGTTTGCACGAGGTAACATTGAAAATAGCAAAGCATCAAACCAGCATCGTAAACATTCTAACGCAACATGTTTTATTGTGTTGTCTGAAACCAAAAATTACCTATTTGTCAGAAGGTGAATCCATAATAAACTAACAAACACACGAGAGTGCATAACATGCATGAAAAAAGGGGGAGAGATGTATGAAATGGGTTAATTTTGACAATGGCGCGGTAGTGGCGGCGCGGCGGGCGTGGATCTGAATCCAACAGCCTATTAATCCTAACTAATATTATAAATGTAAAAGTATCTTGCTGGACTGTGCAGTTGATCATTAAAAAAAATGTATACATATTGCTGACAATATGTTTACATTTTTTTTATTATTATACCCCTGAGGGTACAGACAAACACAGGATAATTTTTATCCATGAATTTCTCTCATTTCGACGTGAAAAAAAAACTATTCTACTGTAGATGGCGTAGTGGTCACCAAATCCTAACGATTATCGAGATATTTCGGCCAACAGATGGCACCATAAATCGCACTATAGTTTACGATATCTACATATTTCAATCAAAATTTACCATGGCATGGCATAAATGTGCAGTGCGTTACAAAGACGCTGCATCGCTGCAAAAGATGCTGCATGTGAATACGCGCTAAAGGCTGTGCTAGCTTCTAACAGAAATTCGGTTATTGCACTCAACAATGACATTTTATCTCTAGCCCTTTTTTGTTAGGACCAAGTAGCCCGACTTAGACAGACCTTTGCTACGACACAGGGCAATTGCGGGTTTGTCCATGATAGACTTTGCAGCATATAAGCCCCAGATTTTTTAAAATATGATGGAAAATATAAATGCAGTGGTGCCTAGCAAAATAGTATACATAATTTGCTAAAACTATATTATTACGATAAACATGCTTATTGTAAAAATTAACAAACCTGAGCCTTTCTCAATTTGTCTTCAATAGATGCAAAAGCAATCTGTAGTGCTTGATGTTCATCTCTTAGCATTTGATTTAAATTTTGTAATTCACCCATATTAGTTTCATACATTTGAATCTCTGCTCTTAATGACGCTATTAAAGCTGTATTTTCCGAAATTCTGAAAATTATGAAATCATATAATTTATATAAACAATCATATTATAGCAGTGTCTAAATGTTATAAGTTGATTATGAAAATTCTCAATTCTAACTCAAAAATATTCTTCATATTTCAAAATTGTTTTTTTTTTTGGAAAGACAATCATGTTTGGAATGACGCCTGGCCGTTGGAATCACACTGGGGCAGGATATATGGGGGTCGTGCTCAAAACCCTAATTTAAAATGAAAGTAGTTAAGTGTGCTTTTGTATGTAGGGTAGGTAGGTAACTTCTCGTTAATTTGAATATCGCTAGCAGATGTGGGAATACCTACCCTACATACAAAATAAAAATCACACCTCCATATATCCTGCCCCAGTGTGCGCTTGTCCATCGCCACCGTAACCGGGACGTCACCGAGAACAAGATTATTACTGGCTGAGTTGAAGTTGATGTTGTAGTGTAGTGACGGTGGCAGTGGACAAACGGCCAAGAGTATTATATTGCCGCCATTCGGCCCGTCACAATCTCGGAACGAGTTCTAGCGATAGTGGCGAACTAAGCGATAAATCGGCGGACGGGATGACGGCGCTCGGGTGACGGGCGTGCGGTGGACACACGGTCATAGTAAATGTATGTACCTATCGCTAAATCGGCGCCGTTATCGCTAAATCGGCGCCGTCATCTTGTTCTCGGTGACGTCCCGGTGACGGTGGTGGTGGACAAACGGCCTACTGAACTGATTTCGACATATAACAATCGTTCGAAATGTCTGGGAGAAAAAATAGTCCATGAAACAAAATTCCCCATCCAATTACTTCCAACTTATACTACATTTCTTACTGTCATTAAGTATATTTTTTATCGATTAATGAACCTATGATAAAGATGTTCAAATTCGGTATTTAACTCCAGCACGAGTTAATAGATAAGTGTATCTATCTAACAATATAAAGTTATCTGAATTAGTCACATCAGAAGAAATATTTTTTATCATTGATATTTTCAGACTACTTATCAATATGAATCATAACTTATTGTCGAAATTCTTCAATATAGTAAAACGCATGGGCGTAACCAGGATTTTGTTGCCTGCCGCAGGATCTGGCATTCGTCTACACATATTATTATACCAGATCCTATGGCAGGTAAAAAAATATAATACTAATATGGCAAGATAATAATTTATAAATATTAATATTGTACCCATCCTACCTGTTCCTCGCTATGCCCATGGTATTAATTACTACAACAATTTTTAAATAATAAAAGTACTTATTCAAAGTGCGATTGTGGTGATACCCGCGCAATTTCTTTATTTCCTTACTCGAGTTGGTATTTTCAGGATAATAATATATCACTATCCTAGGGCCTCAAATTACCTGCACTCCGAATTTCATGTCAATCGCAATTCAATCAGTTCAGCGGTATAAGCATAGGTACTCGCTTGTTATATTTTCGCGTTTATAATATTCTACTAATCTTTACTGTTTACGGAACAGACAATGACATATTGTTCATAAGACCTTGTCTATTATTGAATAAAATAAATACGATATATTATCTAATAAGGCTAGCATGAAGGTTAACATTCGTTCACCATTAAAAATATTTTTAACTTAAATAGCGGTACCAGTATAAATTTTCTGGTGTATGTCGCTTTTTGAATAATATTAATATTGCTATACCGCGGGAATAATATTTTGAGGAGAAAAGTGCGTTAATATAAATTATCTTCCAAATTCATCAAGCCATTTGTAACTAACAACAAAATGACCAAAATTTCACATTAATGATAAATATTATAGTAGAAATTGGGAAAGGGTGATGAAGATTTTTTTATAGAACCTGGGCTACTCATCCCTTTTTGAGTGATCAGAATGTTGACGATGTCAGTCTTTAAAGATACGGGTGACAATGTATTCTTTTACTATGAATTATGAAAATGTAGAAATTTGAATAGTATTAACAAGTTAAGAAAAATACATACAAAATATCTTTAGTTTGTTGCAATTTCTCTAGTTCCTGTACTCGAGCATTGAGGTTTATTATTTGTTGAGCGCTCTCTCCTTTACGTCTATGTAGAGAAGTTAATTCTTCTTGTTGAACTAATATTTTTTGTTCTAATGCTTGAATCTTTTCACCACCTGAAAGTATAAGTATGAGGTATGGTTGGAGAAGAGATGTGACAGGAATACTTTTTCCCATCAGGAAGAAAATGAAATCGTTTATTTAAATAGAAGGCCTTCACAGGCACATCTGAAAGAGGTAGGGCACAGCGGATAATCCGTTCAAATCGGAGCATCCCGTCAGGGGAAGGACCTCCACCTTACAGGGGATCGCAGCTAAATAGCATTGGTCTGCCATGTTGTGTTGCTTCGGTGAATAAGGTCTCCAGAGCTCCACTTAGGGGAGGGTTTGCAACGCGTAAGTGATACCCCCGGTATTGCAAGTGTCTACAGGCTATGGTGACGGCTTAACATCAGGTCGGCCGCATGCATGTTTGCCACCTTTGTGGTATAAAAAAAACATTCTAGATTGCTAATTAAAAAGAAAAGTATAAGCAAATAATTTTAACAATGATTGCACATTTGATCCAAACAAACAGCAATGATTCAGGATATTTAAGAACAGAATTATATTCAAAACTGATAAAAGAATATTCATATTTTACAAGAGGATATCTGCAGTTTTACATTTCTATTGCAATGAGTACCCTCATTTACAAGATAAAAACTAACCTAAATTTTTTCTTGAACTTTAAAATATATCCATAAAGCTGTTACAGAGTGATAATATTACAGACAGAAAGTTACCTTCGCTTTTATAATATTAGGTTATTTCTAATATTAACGGATTACTACTAAGAATTTCACAGAACAATATTAAACACTACATACCAATGATAACCATATCCCAATCAGAACTACTGGCTGTGCTACTATCCATAGCGTTAAATATTATTCAAAATCAAATTAAATTAAAATAACATTTAAACAATCAAAAAATAGACACAATACTTTTAAATTATATTAGAGAATAATTGAACACAATGGCGAAAATGTGTCTATGACTTTAAAAAATATATTGAAGGTAGAAGTGATGAACTTAAAATAATTAAGTATCTACTACTACCTTCAACTTATGCTAAAAGGAGGCCATTTTGATCTAGGCACGATGTACATTAGTTATAAGAATTAATGTCAATATTATTTAATTTTATGTTTGTTTTTTACACCAAATATAATATTTTTCTTTATTTTTTTCAACGTATTGTGTTTTATAAGACACATGTCAATAATGCCTTGCTCAGTATTGGGACACAAAATAATATATAGGTAAAATAAGAAACAATATATACTAACCTACACCAGATACAATACTATCGGTGGTAGAAAATCTGATCCTTTCGTTGACCAGAGTCAGCTGTAGGTTTTCATTTTTCAATGTATTCACATTGTCAAATAGTCTGCTCTCTGAAATTTTTGCATAAACACATTAAATAAATACATGTTATGAATAATTTAAGTTTACTATTTTAAAGATTGAATATTATTTGTGTGTTGTTTAGAAAATATTAAAAATCTACTTTACTTATGGAATTAATTCTGAATACATATATATTAACAAGTTATATAGGCTGTATTTTCTTTTCAAAAACAATTTCACATAACCACAAAGTTGTTAGAATACTATACTCTTTAAAATTATTAGTGGACATAAGTAACTTTTTTTTTTGTGGACGAATGCTTCTAATAACATTTCAAAATATTGTAAAGAATTCTAATGGTTCAGAATAAAGAGTACTATTTAATATTTTGCACAGTAGAGGCTTTAAAAAATTAGAATTAAATAAAACAAATGATACAGTACAGTTTCTTTTTAAATGAGATAGGCACCATAAAACATTTTATTTCATAGGATGGATATCATTGAAATGGAAATAATACCTATACACAAAGTTCATAGTACCCAAATCAGTGTAGGTACTCATTTACATTAAGATAAGTTGAAGAAGTGCACATCATTAATAACAATGCAATTAATTATAAATACAAATATGTAACAACTTCAACACATTCTATATGAACTAGGCGCACTATAAACATTAGATGACTATCACGATATGGTCTAATGCTTCGTGAACAACAATGGAAGCCTAGATTAATGTGTTATAGAAATATTGTCAACATCAGACAAAGGTAATTATTACAATATAGGTTATGTTACTTACGATAACTTATAATATCCTGAAACGCTGAGGTCTCATGCTTATTCCTTCCTTGTAATTGGCTTATGATACTGTTTCTCCACTCTCCACCTTCCATTTTAAGTGTGTGTTTAAATTAATCCCTGCTAATTATTTATATTAAATCAAAATCAAAACAAACAGATGTCATGTTGCATTTGTTCCTTTTGGGGGCTGTCATAAGCAATAAGATTTAGTAGCAAAATAACACAACGGCTTATAGATGTTACACTTTCAATTTAAATAGAAAAGTAATTAGAATTATTAGTTAAACTAATTAATTCCTTCGACTAAATTCACTTGTTCAACGAGCGAAGTCAATGAATTTTTGACAGTTTCATTCAACTTTCATATAATGAGATTGCTGTCAATGTCAACTGTCAAAGGTTTGACATTGACATTTTCTATAGACATAATATTTTTTACAGAGTGTATTTTGGCAATAACACATTTTATTTGTTGAACTGTAGAATAATTAGAATAGAACTTTAAATGGTTCTAAAGTAGAGGAGTTTACAGTTTAGTTTTAATCATAACGAATATCTGTACTAATAATATTGTTTTTGTTTGTTTGTTATTCCTTCACGGCTTGAATAAGCAGCCGATTATTATGATTTATACATAATATTATGTCAGAGGTACAGAGCCCAACATACAGCTCTACAATGATATTTAAAAACGTGAGTGACTTTTGTTGAGGGCGTTACTGTGACATATTTTCATATATTTTGTGTTTATATTTATATTTTGAGTTTCAGGCGAACTGTCGTCGTAAAAGTGGCATCAAGCAAGACACACAAATTATGAACGGGAGTTGTAGTTCTAATTTCGGCCACCTTCATAAATAGCTTTGTAGCACTGTAGTCTAATTTTTTAGTTTTTGATGTCCTTGGACAAATTGCACGAATTTTAACAGAATATTGATTTGTTAAAATGATTAATTTTATGTAACTATGGAGGTAGGTAGGTAAGTACTTAAATCATCATCATCCTCATCTCAGCCACATCCACCTTATTAAGTCCACTGCCTTCTGGACATAGTCCTCCTCTGAACGTTTTTTATTATGACAGTTAGAAAGCGACCTATCCAGTTAGCTTCTCCTGCGACTTTCACTTTTCTTATATCGTCTGATCCTCTTCCTCTCACTTAGGCACCCGTTAATCAATAAACACAATAGGAAAATTTATGAAACACGTGTTGCGTTGCACGTCCTACATTACATATAATTTGCAAGTTTTGTTATCAGACAAAGTAATACTTATCGCAGTTTTTGTTAATAACAAAAAAAATACTTTCCTACTTAAAAAGTTTCCCAAAGTTAGAAAACTGTTAATTAAATTGAGAAATGAATTATTCAAACATGAAAGCTCTACTTTGCTCACTTTTGACTTCTTTATTCCTTCATTAAATTAGAAAGTTAGGTTTGGGTTTCATTTACTCTCTGCTACATAAGTGTTGATGTAAAATGTTTCCTATTTACCTACCTTATTTTTTTATTTATTAAAACACGTTGGAATATAAAATGAACTATAATTACTTAGTTACTAGTTAGTCAAAGTTTCAAAAAGTTTGCAAAGTAGCAATGAGCTTATGGAAGTATCGAGCAAACTTTCTCTCTGAGAAAACTGACTACCTAGCTTTTCTTTTCATTGGTCATAGGTAGATAAAGTATCGTGACTAGATTCCAAGAAGTACTTAAATGTCATAATAAATTGTAATTATATAGGTTCTTACCTACTTTATAACGCAGATTTTTTAGGAGCAGCTCTGTAGGTTTAGTTAAATCACGAGTTGTACGTTTATGAATTTGGTAAAGCACATGGAGTACGTATCCCTTTTGGTAAATCATTTCTGAATTCGGCTAGCCCAACTGGGTAAGATCTTACAAAATATCGGCGTGAAACAGCAATGCGTGTCGCTCGGTGTATGAAAAATCCAGAAGTCCAAGTCTTTTCTTATCCCTTTTCTCCATATTCCTTTTCTTATAGCGGGCAATACGTAACTGTGTTGTTATCATGGTTGGCTCGCTTGTTTGCCTATCGTACGTATGACATAAAAAAAATATTACTACATAACGTTACCTTACTCGTTTCTTTAATCTTTCATTGCGACGACGACGGTTTAGCTGTATAGGTACCTAAGTAGAAAGGTAGGCACAAAATGTATTTATAAATGGGTACCTATCTCTCTCTTCTGTTATAAGTACCTACCTACCTACCTATCTGCAGATCTTCGTTCCTTTTCACTTTAGTTAAATCGAACAAATTAATTCCTTTCAACAATAATTCCTTTAGGACTTACAAACTGTTACTATTCAATTAAGGATTAGCGATTCAATTATAAGTTTTGTGAGTGAAAGCCATGAGCTCGACTCAAGGTATGCGCTTCGGCCAATAATTAATTCCTGTCTTGAGATATGATTTTCTGATAATGATACTTAATCTGTTTACACTTAAGTACAGCGTCACGGTCACGCCTGTAATCTCGGTACCTACTGAGGCAGGCAGAGTATATATTGCACCGAGCTACGCTACATTATAATTAAAATTCAATTAAATAAATACCTATATCATTATTATTACACATACCCATACCTATCAAGTCAACCGCTTTCATACCACTACTGGAACTACCTTTACAAGTTTACCGTCAACTGAAGTAGTTTCTTTGATGAAAGAAAGAAGGTCACTGTTATAGGTAGGTACTCATAACAAGTAATTTTTTAAACTAAGTCCCTATTTTAATAATGTAATAAGTGCCAATACTGAAGGGAGGTAAATATGTACTTATTTCTTTATATCAAATCTTATTAAAGTTGTATTCCAAAATTAACCCCATTGTTTTAAGAAACTGGGGCGATTACCCGCAATCTGGATTTAGTCGGACGGCGAAAGGAATCTGTTTAAATTGCACCTTTTAATCCGTGGAGCGAATAGACGCCGACTTTGCGGCGGCGGCGGACCGGAAAACAGCATCTCGACGGTGCCTTTAGTGCCTTCAGAAAAACAGACTCGAGGTATGCTAATTAACTCCCTGGATATTATGGAACAATACCAGCACTTTTAAACAGACTGAATAATCATTTTATATACATTTTTGAACGAGTGAAACAAAGTATAAGCGAGTATAAGCTGTGTAACCAATC
This sequence comes from Endotricha flammealis, assembly GCA_905163395.2. NCBI lineage: Eukaryota > Metazoa > Arthropoda > Insecta > Lepidoptera > Pyralidae > Endotricha > Endotricha flammealis. The sequence continues at coordinate 7,495,869 of LR990860.1, read as the reverse complement.
ATTAAACGTTTTGTCCTAGAAATATTTCAAACGTTTTACATTTTGAATCGTCTTTATTTATGACATAAAAAAAATATTACTACATAACGTTACCTTACTCGTTTCTTTAATCTTTCATTGCGACGACGACGGTTTAGCTGTATAGGTACCTAAGTAGAAAGGTAGGCACAAAATGTATTTATAAATGGGTACCTATCTCTCTCTTCTGTTATAAGTACCTACCTACCTACCTATCTGCAGATCTTCGTTCCTTTTCACTTTAGTTAAATCGAACAAATTAATTCCTTTCAACAATAATTCCTTTAGGACTTACAAACTGTTACTATTCAATTAAGGATTAGCGATTCAATTATAAGTTTTGTGAGTGAAAGCCATGAGCTCGACTCAAGGTATGCGCTTCGGCCAATAATTAATTCCTGTCTTGAGATATGATTTTCTGATAATGATACTTAATCTGTTTACACTTAAGTACAGCGTCACGGTCACGCCTGTAATCTCGGTACCTACTGAGGCAGGCAGAGTATATATTGCACCGAGCTACGCTACATTATAATTAAAATTCAATTAAATAAATACCTATATCATTATTATTACACATACCCATACCTATCAAGTCAACCGCTTTCATACCACTACTGGAACTACCTTTACAAGTTTACCGTCAACTGAAGTAGTTTCTTTGATGAAAGAAAGAAGGTCACTGTTATAGGTAGGTACTCATAACAAGTAATTTTTTAAACTAAGTCCCTATTTTAATAATGTAATAAGTGCCAATACTGAAGGGAGGTAAATATGTACTTATTTCTTTATATCAAATCTTATTAAAGTTGTATTCCAAAATTAACCCCATTGTTTTAAGAAACTGGGGCGATTACCCGCAATCTGGATTTAGTCGGACGGCGAAAGGAATCTGTTTAAATTGCACCTTTTAATCCGTGGAGCGAATAGACGCCGACTTTGCGGCGGCGGCGGACCGGAAAACAGCATCTCGACGGTGCCTTTAGTGCCTTCAGAAAAACAGACTCGAGGTATGCTAATTAACTCCCTGGATATTATGGAACAATACCAGCACTTTTAAACAGACTGAATAATCATTTTATATACATTTTTGAACGAGTGAAACAAAGTATAAGCGAGTATAAGCTGTGTAACCAATCATTAAACGTTTTGTCCTAGAAATATTTCAAACGTTTTACATTTTGAATCGTCTTTATTTATGGTTCACATGCTGTTGCTGCTGCATGCATGCTGTTTACGAAAAGTTTGGCGTTATAAAAATAAGCCTTTATAAGTTATGTAAGTTCTAAGTTTACTAATTTAATATTAGCAAAGATAGGTACTTTAACCAATAATTTCATACTCCATGTTATTCAGCACATTTTGAAAAACAAGCTCGCGTGCTCGCGTAATTTACTTTCTAAGTAGGTAGTTAATAATACATCGATTACAAACTTACAGAATTACAAACTAAGTAAGCGTTGTGGAAAGGCAATATATTCGGCTTAATAGTGTAATTTTGCAAGCTCTTGGTAATATCTTGCGGGTGGGCCGGGCGGAGGCAGGATTCACTCGACCTCTGACTGACGGCTGCATCGCTCCTTCGTTAGTTCAGGCATGTTTTGTGATACTCCTCTAGTACCTAAGTCATTACATACTAAATTATCGAGATTATGTTTTGTAAGTATTATACTAATTATACTTTTCTTGTCTACATTTCGACATAATTAATCCTACAGTGACTGTTGGCAATCGACTAAGATGCGCACCACAATCATCGTAAAATGTAGTTACTTGTTGGTAAGATTTCCTAAATTCTAGATTATGGAAACTATCGACAGCAGCTTATAAAATCAATAACGAATAAAATCACAGAAAAAGAAGCTTGAGCCTAATCAAATAAACCGGGTAAAAGTTAAAATTGAACGAAGTGGGAATCTCAGTCCTGAATAATTCATCAATTCCAGATGAACGCGGCGGTTGGGAGGTTAGTATTGAAGGAAATAGACACATGAAATAGCTCGTAATATCCATCATAATATGAGAACTGACTTACCTTTAGATCCTTTGAGTGTACACTTTCTCGATTGTTTCGGATAAAAAATGAAGCAGGTTGTTTTTATACACATGATGAATATTCGAATAAAGACGTTCTCATGAATATTTTTGAGCAGGTCAAAACATTACTAAGTACCAGTTTGTGGAAAAAATCTACCATTTCCTAAGACATATCAGTGACTTTTGTTCATTCTCTATAGACAATCGTTTAGTGCTTAGTCAAGGCAGGTTACCTACTTATAAAAAGATGTGGTCCGGTTAGGATAGAATTAAAAATAAAACAACTGTTTTTGTATTTTTATTCCATTGTTTTCACATTTTCTTAATACGCCATGTACCTAGCGTCGCGGAGTTCTGAAAAACGCAACAACACCTGCCATTCATTCTCTTGTCGAAATAACAGACCAATGCAATGGTGAGGTTTTTGTAAACAATGGCAAATCACAAAAGGAAATTGATAATGTAAAGAAAGTTCTATCATGAAAGACCCAAATGAATGAGAGTTGGAGAAGATGGGTAGGTTTTTGTTATTCCACGGAATACAACGTAGGTAATTAAAAATAGATATGAAACTTTTGTTTTCTTTCTAGGTGTTAACGGATGTTCATTAAGAAGATAATAAGTAGGTATATATACCTACACCTACACAAAATGGCATCATGTTATTCGTAGAAAGCCAAATCTTGTTGGAAAAAAATAACCGTAATCCTTAGGTATACCTAGTTAGAGTTTTATGGATCGTAATTTAAAGCAGTAAAATGATCTTGTTCTATTATAATTCATTACTCATCAAATATTTACTTTCTTCGGTAAAACTCCGACAGAACGGAGGATGTGCGCAGCTACCTTTTGTAATTGATTAATGAGATCCCTGACGTGAATTAACTGTTGCTGTGATGCGCGTTATGCCTCTACCTAAGAATTATCGACCAATCCTTTACAAAGCTGTATAGACTGAGACACAAAACATTTTTATCTTATCTACTTTACGTAGAGAATAACAAATGAAATTATTCATTTTCATTACCTTCTGAATCATGAAGCAAACTTCTTCTACTCCTATACCGAGCACCTATTCAAAAGAAAACAGTGTAATATTTCAATCCCCTGTTGGAGTACCTTCGATCGAAGGGATTTTATAGCATAACCGATCAGTCTACTACGCTGTTCTGCTTCAGAAAGCATTGTTTTCAAAACCTGACTATTCACTATAATCTGTTGACTACAGCAGGTATACATGAAGACAATTGTTCATTCTATTTATATTATATTTACAAGCTATTTGAAAGTATTAGAAAGAATGCGTTTGTTTACAATTTGTCTCTCCACATCTTGAACAAACTATAGTCCTCATAATAATATTAAATTAGTTATAGTGGTAATAGCTTCTATAATGTACATTCAAGTCACAATTTTTTTAAAGTAATCTGTTAAGATTTTAAGCATACCACCATCTTTTTCATCTGATCGATCATCGCCTCCATATCTTCCGTGAATGCTAGGATTATCTATGAATAGAAAGATTGTAAATTAAGTAGCTTTATATTATAGCAGAATATTTAATAGTCAAGTGATTCATTTTAATTCATACCGTCTGCTTCGTCAATTCTGATGCCTATTGTACTTCTCTGCCTGCCACGACCATCGTCAGAATCTAAAATACAGTGTTATTTATTAGTTTCCATAGCAACGTTTTTTTACTCAGCTGAATTCTGACCAGCAGCGGGATCATACATTTTTTATTGGTCTTTTCTTTTTATTGCTAGTGAAACGTGAACTTATAAATAACTCAATATAGATAATATATTTTGGGCCGAATTAGCACGTCGTAAAAGGTACATAATAATAATAAAATAAATAAAGAAGTTACCGTCGCTGGCTCCAGCAGACTCGCTTGATTTAGCATTATCTTTGGATAGTGAGTCATCATGTTCAGCTCGATTTTCTTGTGACAAAGCACCTTCTCCGCTTCCACTGGCTGAATCTGCTCTGATAGCAGGACTAGGGCTAGGAGCTTCCTCTTTTGCATCCTTGTCATCAGATCTAAGAACATGTCCATCTACAAAAAAAGTTTCATAGAATATTATAATTGCAGTTTCATCTGATATCTAAACGAAAATTACTTATCTATTTTAAATATTATTTTCTATTCACAAATTGCAGAACATAATTTTAAATACCTTCGAAATCACGTATCTTTAAGGCTGTGGTGCCATTATCCCCTTGTGTTAAATCAAATCCTATTCTAAGATTGACTGAAAAATACACGTTTCCACATGTAAGTTAAGTACGAATCTACCCATACTAATAATATTTATAAATAAGTAACATTGTTTACAGTCAATACCACAAAAAAGATTTTAATTTCACCCTAATTTGTAATACGTACGAATTCTCTCCTCGGATATTTCGCGTGCAACAGCACATGATATTAAAACCTGTAAATATGACAAAGAATCGTAATAATGTTGGCTAAAAAATATAAAAGGAAACACAATTGCGTTCCGTTACTTTACCGTGTGGAGAAGGCTAAACCACATAATATTTTTTTTGTCAGTAAGCATGGTGCAATTTCGTGCCGTTAAAATGTCATACTTTGAATAATATAAAATTCATATCGATCAGCTTTGATTTTAATTTCATGTTGTTTAGTTTCGTCGTGAATTCGTAATTATGTTAAGTTTTAATTATCGTGTGTGAAATGTGAAATTCATCAACTACTTATATTTTTATATGCTCCTTCTTTTTCATCCTAGAGTTATGCCGTTACCTAATCCATTAAGACTAAAAGGAGTCCATTTACCTTCTTAGATAATTGTATCTCTTTGGTTGAGGTAAGTGATCCATTTGCAAAATTCCCCTTTCAAAATTCTCTTGATCATCACCTTACGTTTATAATGTTCTTTGAGTAAAATTTACAAAAAGTGCCTTACATCTCCCAAGCTTGTATGAGATTTTCAGATTTACAAAAGTGCACTATAACGACTGTCGCCCGAGTAGTCCACAGAGCGCAGAGGGATTTTCCGAACGCTAAGAAAAATGAATAGAATAAATCCTAGTGGTACAACCAGTTGAAAGTTAAACTAAATTATGATGTGCAGGTATTCGTGTTCCTGATTTTATTTCAACACCTAATTTATAAGACGTTGAACTGGTTCTAAGTTTTTTGGTCAGTTTTTAATTGATTTCTTTGATTTGGTAGTCATTAATGTAGCATAAATGCTTAGAAATAAAGTTATTAAAGGTATTCTATAACAGTCGCAGCGGCTTCTGTTAAATCACATCCATTTATAACGTAATATGAGCGGAGATAATGTGTGCCCCGGGCGAGACAAATTTGCCAACTTTTTCTGTTGAACAACCTCTTTATGTGAAATGGTTAGCGCTGAGAATTTCCGCGCAAAGTATTATTAGCGAAGTTAGAATATTAATGTGGTAATTCCTGCCGTAATACTGTTTTCATTTAATTGCTACATTTTTAAATTATGATTTAAGCGGGCTTTTAAATTGAAAGTTAATGGACTAAACCAACTTTTACTTGGCAAATAAAGATTATTTACATTAAGTAGGGAAAAATAAAGCATCTCTTTATTTTTTGTTTGTTTTATAAATTGTTACTTAAGAAATGGTCAACTCAACCCAATTCTCGGGTAATACTCAATAGTCAGGAAGGTCATGGTGGTATATAGATACCTATATAGGTAACTAAAGGTTCATATACCGTGCGTGACTGCCCGCAGTTTACTCGAAAATTGTCTCAACAATTCGGATTTTGGTCGAAATCCTCGCAAAAACCGACAGCTTAAAATTTACATGAAAAGTACGTGGCTTAGCGCGGTGGCGTCGAGGACGTGTTTTTACCTTGGGCTTTAACTGCTCACTCTTTATTCGAAATTGGCTTCGAGGCTTTATTGGATAAAAAGATTACAAAATGTTGCTTCAAGTTGGGAATCAAATTTTTATTTGTGTTTGAACCGTGCGTACTTATACGAATGGAGGGACGGGACTGGGACAACGGCAGAGGTTGTCGCTACCTTTAATATATTGAAGAAAAAATAAAGCCATGGATTTCTGTAGACCCTCTTCAATGTTTGCTTTTGCCTGGTGGTGTGGAAGTTTTTCCTTCTTTTGTTTTATTTATACTCATACCATATTACAAATACTCTATGAAGTACCTAGGTGAGAAATATATATAATCATAATGAAAAAACCAGGCAAGTACGTATCGGACCAGGCACAATGTAGTAGAGGGGGACCACCGTGCAAAACGAAAATTGACACGTTAAATGTCAATAATTCGCAAACGGATTATTGTATCGGAAAATGATCTTCCCGCACCCTCAATGCTTTTAAGAGACCTATCTAACGATACCCAACAAAGGGTCTACTTAACCTGTAAGGAAGGTACCCCGAAAAAACATTTTTCAAAATTTTGTTCCAGCTCTTTGTTAGCATTGATAATATTTGTATACACACCAAATTATAGGCGCTAGACCGCGGACGGACAGACAGACAGGCGGACATGGCGAAACTATAAGGGTTCTTTGTAGTTTACTACGAAACCCTAAAGAGGAGATAAAAACCATTATCATAACATCAATCCAAAGCAATAAACTAGTACTCTTTCTCTACCTGCCTTTGTCTTAATATTACCTGAAGTACCTATCAGGTAAGATTTGAAAGTTGAATGGAGGCCATTAGGTAAGTATTAGTAGGTAGATTTTTTATAATTTTAAATGGGAAGTTCTGGGAAAATATAAAAAAAAAACCTAATTCTCAAATATCTCGAGAACCACTTGACTTCGCCCATACTTTTGAGCCCCCAAATACGCATGTTCTGTAAATTCTGTATAAACAAGTACGTACAGAAAGTATCATCATTTCAACCCATAATCATCCCACTGCAGTGATATCTCCCTTCAATCGAAGGTGATTAGAGCGTACTCTGCCACGCTGCTCTAATGCGGATTGGCAGAGCTTGGCTTAACGACTGACATTGATCGACGATGCCCTCCGAAGCACGGAGAAGCTCGAGAAAACGAAACCCATCCAAACACTGGCTAGGATCGACGTCGCTTAACTATATGTTCTTAGAGTGCACACAGCGACGTAAGAACCAAGAAGTAAAAAGAGACAGAGGGAGAGAAGCATTTTCAAGGACAAACCTTTCTTCAATTAGTACTAAGACAACTTTAGTGTTGTGACAACCAATTTTGCATGTTTCCGTGTATCAGAGGTATCCAAATGCAAGTGACAAATGAGAGGTATTTTAGTTACATAAATGTACTTAATATAGTTTGCCGTTCGCGTGACCCTACGGCGAATGAAACTATCGCATGACTTCTATAGCTCATAAACTTTGGTTTATGAATGTCTTGGAAAGTCTTTTGTGCGGCGAACTTTTGCTAGGATAATAATATTGCCTCATGTAAAATAAAACTTGACGTAACCACACATGAGTTGGTAAAGCGTAGGTAGTTGATATGTTAATCTAATACCTACTTTTAAAGTTCTTGTATTAAACTAATATATTGAATAAATATTAAGTATGTATTCAAGTGATATTGGTATTAATACCTTTATTACCTAGTTTATTAGAAGTTACATTATTACTAACGATCTTTCGATATTCATTAATTGCTCGTGCAGTCCCGTTCCCATAGGAGTTTTCAAAACTACCCTCAATGTAAAAGAAGTTTAGAACTTTTGAAAAGTTTTGGATCATATTATGTTCTTCGCACTAAAATATGCTTTGCTAATAAAAAGTAGATAATAAAAAGTTGAGCAAACATATGTTTAGGTAGGTACTAGTAACACCCGCGCAACTTCGTTTGCGTATAGGTATCTTGCTTTCCCGTGGGAATTTTGAAAAATCCTTTCTTAGTACACCCCTAGACGTCGTCGTAAGGAACCTACATTCCAACCAAATTTGGAATCTCTAGACCCAGCGGTTTGAGCTGTGCGTTGATATATAGTCAAGTCAGTCAATCAGGACTTTGAATTAAATATATATAGATTACTATATAGCTTTCATCGACTACCAAAAAGCGTTCGATACTTTCCTTCACTCTTCGATATGGGCTGCCCTACATTCACAAATGGTAGATACGAAATACATAGACGTCCTAATGAATATCTACGCTAACTGCACCAGCAAAATTAAGCTGGAAACCACTGGGCCACCATTCCCGATCAAAAGAGGGGTTAGGCAAGGAGACCCTATTTCACCTCGACTCTTTATAGTAGTGCTAGAGTTTGTTATCAGCAAACTAAATTCGGGAGGGTCAGGCATATATATAAACGGAAAATATATCAACCACCTCAGGTTCGCTGACGATTTAGTGCTGCTCGCAGAAAACAGCACAGAACTCAAAAAAATAATCCACGCTCTACAAAATGGAAGCAGAGAGGTCGGTCTGGAAATTAACTTGAGTAAAACAAAAATAATGACCAATGCAACAAAGAAAACCATTACCGTGGAAAATGCACCCATAGAGTATGTGGACTCCTCTAACTACCTGGGAAAGCAAATATCTTTTTCGAAATATAGTGGCGAACAAGAAGTTGAAAGAAGAATCTCAGGTGCGTGGAAGAAGTTTTGGAGCTTGAGGGAAATCCTAAAAAGCCAAATGCCTATAAAAGTAAAAAAGAAAGTAATGGACAGTTGCATACTACCATCATTAACATAATGGCAGCCAAACATGGAAATTTACCCGTCATGTAAAAAATAAAATAACCACCTGGCAAAGAAGTATGGAAAGAAGTATCAATTCGAAAAATACAAAAAATTCGACATGCTTCTATACGAGGACTAAAGTCACAGACGCACTCGCTTATTCATTGAAAGCCAAATGGCGGTGGGCGGGACATGTGGCTAGAATGACCGACGAGAGTCTGATCATCTCTGGAGGAGGCCTATACCCTCGCATGAGGGGTTCTTGCATGCTATCATTAGTTTTTTATAAAAAAAAATATTGCTTAATCTAATAATAATGAATGAAATCTAATATATAATATTAATAATTACGTCTTGATAAATTTAAATATTTAATTAATACACTAAAAATAACAAAAAAATTTATAACAATTTAAATACAAAAAATATATAAACATAATATTATTGTTGGTCGTTTTTTCACGATTTTATTAAACAATGCATTGTACTTTTATATTCATGTTTTATGCGAGAAATAATAAAAGGCTTTTTTTTATTTTATTTTATATATAGATTAGGAAAAGCAAGAAGTCGAAGAAACTTAAAAAAAATCAGTACCAGAATGTCGAAATTTCGCTAACTATCAGCAAAAAGATGGATACTTTGTAGGGGACACCCGGGTTTGAACCGGGGGCCTATCGATCTGCAGTCGATTGCTCTACCACTGAGCTATATCCCCATGATGAAATTTAACGAAATTATTTGTATAATTCTGATCCTGCGTCATATCATCGAAGCCTGACATAATAATGACGTCACATTATTACTAATCTCTTATTAATTCAGCTGCAACCTTTATCAACGTTTTATCATAATATTGAAATGTATTCTGTTTTTGATTGTCACAGTTGCATGACGATTTAGTTATGCTGGTGAAGTGGTGAAACTACCTACGGTGCCGAATGGCGCACGTTCGATTCTCGCCCCAGGATAAACAGACAATTTTACTGTGTACAAAGGCTTCCAACTTCCATCACAAATAAAAAACGTTTCCGATAAATAAAAGGTTATCAATTAATGAGCAAGTAGTAAAGTCAAATATTTAATAACACCTCAAAGGTTTTCTTCCAGAGGCATCGGCCATTTTTCGCTGAAAATGCATCGCCAAATGAAAATAAACACAATCATTTTAACAATTGACCAGACTTCGACAAGATTTGGTATTTCATACTCATCAGTGGTGATGTAAGTAGGTAGGTACCTATACTTACTTTGTATTTCACATTTTTTTAAGTGGGTGGGTAAGAATTATTTGTTGCCTACTAACTGTTACCCGCGACTTCGCTGATGTGGTCGAGATGATGTCAATAAATGATGTAATGTGTAGGTATCATTACTTTTCCTGTGAGAATCATCGATCTATATATAAAAATCATATTATCAAGCCGTAGGTATTTTTTTTTATTTTTTATTTTTATTAATTTATTGAACCACAAACATGTTTACAAAGAATTTCTTATATTTAGGGTAGCAAATACTTATCTTACATTATTGTAAACACAATATCGATGGCTACTTATATAATAATTTTTATTACATTTTAAGTGAAACCCGAAAAATGAAGTTAAGTTATATGAATATGTGCGAAAGAATGTACGCATGTGTGTAAGAATGTGCGTGTGATAATTGATGGTAACTGTGTATTTGTTGTGTGCATGTGCGTGTGTGTGTGTGCGGAAACAAAACAAGCGAAGGTATGATTGTATCTAACGAAAATCTGGTTGCACGGAGAACAACGTACCCACTAACTCAGCATGAATAACAGTAGTTGGAGATGGCACTTTTGGTTAATGCATGAATATTATGATAATAATGACAAAAACAATTGCTATATCCTACCTAGTTTTGTAGATTTTTTTTAATTATTGAAATGAAATGAAATCGTTTATTTCAGAAATTAGAATAGTATCAGAGACAGAGAACCGAAGTAACTATCAAGTAATCTGTGACCTATCTAAGTATACCTACCTGTATATTTTAACTCGAGCATATTATATTGATGCCAATACAATAATAATATGCTTACCTACTTCTTTACCAAATCATAAAGATAAAAAATAAACTTTTAATATAAAATTGTGTTTTTATTCAAATATATAGCTTAAATTATGACTTAATACTATACACATCAGCTAAATTTTTCAACATGCATTTTAATTACCACACCTTCAAAATATTCCTCTTATAAATAGTTCAAACCTTGATATGAAATTATACTTATACCTACATCACTAGTCTGGACTTTAAAATAACGATAAGTACTAAAATAATAAAGTGGCTAATTGACCACCAAAGCCACTTAAAAACATACTAGCCACTTAACAAACATGAAAGAAAGAAAGAAAGAAAGAAAAAATATTTATTTGGAACACTTTGCATATAAAAAAACAATATAACTTAAAATTACATACTTATAAACTAATTGTGTCCCAAATGGGTATCCACTCAGCATGTGTCGTGGCACGAGTACCACGACGCTGGTTTTCTGTGGAAACCTTAGATTGTTATCCAACCATAAGTTATTAATTTATTCCAATTTGATCATTAAGACAAAGCAAGTAGGTAATGTAAATATACATGTTTTTTTAATGAAAGAGGTTAGCAAACAATCTTGCGTGTCACCTGATGGCAAATAATCACCACCTCCTATGGGGGACACCAGGGGAAGGGGGGTCCCCGAGTTGTTACTGATCTTTAACAGGAAGCAAAGAAGAGATAGGGGTTAACCTTCCACAATATGAGAAAATTATGTCTATACATTTCAGCATTATAGAAAGTGCTTTGAACAATTTCATCTCATTTCACAAGTACATTGAACACTGTAGAAGTGACTGGGTACAGTTGATACATTATCAAGATTGTTTTTTGTATCAAATTCAATATTGTCTAATAAATTTTCAATTGTCTGATCTATTTCAAAAATTTCTTTTTCCCAGTTTTCAACTATAGCATTCCAATGTATCCATTTAGACCTAATGATTTGTTCAATTGTTTGTTTTATTTTACTTTTAATAACCATTATACTACAATTGACGGAAGAAGATAGAGTTGATTGAATGTGTTTCCACATAAGATCTGTGGGGGTGAGATCATCAAATTTGTATGGCAAGCACAGTACTTGAAAACCGTGTGCTCTCAATATATGCCTGATTTCAAAATCATTTTCATATTCTTTATCTTTATGAATAAGTGAAAATAACTCTGCTTTCGGCATATCAGAGTTAAATGGTATATTATTGTCTTTTAGCCATTGCATCATAGTGCTCTTTGAGTCATATTTTGTGGGTTTGTTCCTTGGTGAGGCAAATAATAAGTTACGGTCCATTACAATAGTCGCTCCCGGATTTAACAATGGTATCAAAATTTCAGTCAGCCATTTTATGAAAGTTGTTTCCGTCAAAACATTACAGAATAAACCATTTTCATATCCATTTCTTGAAATAGCATGTAGAAATATATAACTTTCTAAATTAAGTAAGTGGCTAAATTTAGAGAATTTAATTGTGTTGTCTATTACTCTAACATCAATATAGTAAATAGATTCATTTTTATTTCGTAGTTTTAAGATTTTGTTAAGAAAATGGTATCTTTCAAATCTCTGTTCAGGATCTTCTGCCAGTAAGAGGCCGTTGTTACTTGTGACTCTGTATTCATATCCAATCAAACTTAGTTCTCTTTTAAAATACACAAACTCGGGCATATTTTGAAACTGCTTCACAGTTTCATAAAGTAGTGCAAATGTTGGCTGAGTTTTGTTCATATAAAAATCTCTGAAGCATTGCATAATAAAAATCCGTTGAGGTGTAATAAATGTTTTTGGTTCAACAGTGAGTTTATTTTCCTCATCTTGTAGCTCCCATAAATAAGTTTTGGGAAAGGCAGTATAGTAAGAAGCTCGTTGTTCATAGTCTTCTAAAGGCGCCATTAAATGATTACTGCTACTCTCTTTTTTACATCTTTCAATAACAGTACTTATTATTGATTTCACTTTTGCTTCAACTGCTTTTGGGTTTGATTTTATGGGTTCTGGCATCCAAGTAGACGAATTATTGGTCGATCTACGCACTGGAACAACACAGAAATATTCAAGTATTGAATAAACGATGTTCATGTGGAGCAGGTAAGGTTACATTATGATTGCAGTTTAATTTTAGAATATTTATTGTTATTTTCATATCAAATATGTACTTACTTGTGTTGTTTTATTCCTCTAATTGTTGCCAATTTGTTTCAGAGTGTACGTACGTAACAACTTAGTAAATTGAGAGAGTTTGTTTTAATTATTGTTTTTGTTTACATCTCATGCTTTGCTTTGTTTTTAATAGAAAGCAGCGGCTGTCAGTCAAGCGCAGTCAACTCAGTCAAGTTTCGCATTGACAGAATTCGAATGAGTGTTACCAACTTGCACTGTCTAGAAGTGCCAAAATGTTACCACTGAAGTGAGGGAACGCACGAGCAACTTTGTCTTTACAACTATTTTGTCTCTTAGATCAAGTCTATGGGTTAGTATGAAAGTGCGCGCACGTAGCGACGCAACACCCGGAAGACTTTTTTCTACGCGGGAGCCCGCATGGCGACAAAATAAATTTCCAGTGTTGCCAACTTATAACGTAAAATTTTATAGAAAACCTTGGTTTTTGAAAAAGGGCAGTCGGACGAGCTAAAAAGAGCTACAAAATTTTATTAGAGCAAATTTCGCCAAAATAAGGGCTAGAAACATCTAAAAATATAAATACAAATAAAATAAGCGAAAGCAAGGGTTAAAAATTGTTTATTACAACTATTTTGTCTCTTACATCAAGTCTATGGGTTAGTATGAAAGTGCGCGCACGCACGTAGCGACACCCGGGAGACTTTTTTGTCCGCGGGAGCCCGCACGGCGACAAAATAAATTTCCAGGGTTGCCAACTTATAACGTAAAATTTTATAGAAAACCTTGGTTTTTGAAAAAGGGCAGTCGGACGAGCTAAAAAGAGCTACAAAATTTTATTAGAGCAAATTTCGCCAAAATAAGGGCTAGAAACATCTAAAAATATAAATACAAATAAAATAAGCGAAAGCAAGGGTTAAAAATTGTTTATTTGAAACGTACAAAAAGCGCAAAATGTTGGCAACACTGAGAAATAGTTGTGTCGCTGTCGCTCTCGGCGACATAGACAAATAAATTGCCGGGAGACAAAGTTGCTCGTGCGTTCCCTCTCTAAATTGCCGGGAGACAAAGTTGCTCGTTGCTCCTCTCAAAGCAAAATAAAACAAAAGTTATCATTGAGATTTTAGGTTTTTGCTTTTGCATTCTTGTTCGTTGCAAATGCTAGTCTCATGTAATTAATTATTGATTGATAGATGATACATCGTATAGCGTATTCAAGTTGTCTCGACTCAGTTCATTAAGGTGATCCGTTTCTGTCCGCGCGTGAAAATCAATTTTTTTGTTTTTTTTACAAATTGCATCTCAATCATTGATAGAATTTTCGTGAAAATTGTTTTGGCGACAACAAATACAATATACATAACTATTGAAAAATTATCAAATAAATTATAAATATTAGCTCTTCTTATTATGAATGTCCACGATGCATCTCTTTCCCTATTTAAACGTGCATTATGCACAATCATAATGAGAAGAGCCAATAATTTATAATTTATATAATAATTATTCAGTAGATATATTGTATTTGTTGTCGTCAAATCAATGAGGTTAAAAACTCAAAGCTCATCGTAGGTGGCGTCACTGTTGACTGTTCCAAGACCCGCCATATTGGTTCATTGTTTAAGTTTGATGTGAGAGTAATTGCTAAAAATCATAGAAATGTAAGCGACCTGGAGTGTAATTACGATTGAAGGAGGAACTGCGGAAACGGAAAGCCAAGACCACTAGCAAAAAAGCCTTAAAAATCGAAAGGTAAATAATTTACAGGCATTATTGTGAATGTAGGTTTTGCTGTGTTCTTTTTATTTATTTCAATTTCTTTTTGTAGACTGGAGGCGTACGATGGAAATTACCTCATCGAAGTTGAAGACGAACTTGAGGATGATATTCCTGAAATTTCTACCATGGATAAGTTCAGAGATATTAATTCCAGCAATAATCTTCCACCACTCTATAAACTACACATTCAAGAGTTTGCAGACAGGTAACAAACCATACATTCATGATTTCCTTATTGTTCCTTGTTATTTTAATGTTTCAGATAGAATTAGACATTTAATGACATACATGTTGTTTCAGATTTCAAGCAACACTGAACGGGAGATACACTACTGTTTGAAAGTAGAAGCTTAATAACCGTGAGAGTTGCCTTTGAGGAAAGTTATATTTATTTCCATGCGCAATGCAAAGCCCAAATGAAGAAGCTTCTTTAAATATCATTCTGTTAAAAATGGATAATAGTGGCATGATAGTGGAGTCACTGCGAATGTGCAACTGGAAAAGGAGTAGAAGCACACTGTAAGCATGTTTTTACAGTTCTCCATGGCATAGAAGATATAGTGCCTACTAAAACTCTAATTTTGTACAAAATGTGCACAGAACAATTGATGACATTTAAAAAACCGAATAAAGTATTCTATAATTCCCCGATGCAATCCCGTTTTACCAGGAAAATATAATGGACAATTATGAAGAATATGTCAAAATCCTAGCAGTTTCTCCTGTACTACTAGTAGTAAAATGGCTTATCTCCAAGTAATCAAACCTGCCAATCCATATGCTATTGAAATGGACCATGATTACTTGAAAATATTTTCTTATACTTATGAGTATTACCTTTGTAAAGTTTTTGTTAAACCTATTTTTAAACCACTAATTTTAACAAATATCTGTATAAAAATTATGATTTTTGATTATGACAGTGTAATAAAACAAAATTAATACCTATTAAATAGTTTTATTTTCTTATACCTATGAGTATTACATAATACACTCTAAAATTACAGCATATATGACACAAAACATGTTTTTGAAGTTATTTTGAGTTTGGACCCCGCTAGACCCAGGAGGATCAGTAAAAGAAGTTTCATTAGCATCACATTCATTTTGAGTTTGGATCCGGTTAGGTCCTGGAATTGGATCACCACGAGACGTTTCAATACACCGTTTCATGCAACTTCTTTTTAGCAATCGATCTGAGCGTTCTTGTGCTAGTAGGTTAACAGATTTGATTTAATATAGAGGGCACAGCACTTTTCTTTAATGTTCGGTATAAATTTTCATTGTCTGTTAATTACTTTTAATATTATAATCTTCAGATCTAAATTGGGCAGCACATAACCTCGACCATTACTGGATTTCCAATTTTTCCTTCGAAGAGCCTTTTCCCACAGTTTTCTTCGTTTTATTTCTTTGGAAAATAAATAGATTGGAACATTTTTACAATCGATAGCTGCACAATGAGTCATATTTCGGAATTATTTAGAAAACAAATATGATGTTTACAAAAATAGTATGGAAAATGACAGCTAGCTGTCAAATGTTTGGAACAGTCAACAAAGCGACATCTGAAGTGAGCAAAAGGCAGTTTTTAACCTCATTTTCACGAAAATTCTATCAATGATTGAGATGCAATTTGTAAAAAAAAACAAAAAAAAATAAATTCCCTCGCGAACCGAAACCGATCACCAACAGTCTCTGTGTCAAAAAGCCCCGAACAGAGACGGTCAAGTGACTTGAGTCAAGTCTACGTGATTGACACTTGAACCACTTGAACTTGATGACTTGATGGGAATAGGTACTTGTTGAAATTAGCTGCTGTCAAGTTCAAGTGTGCACGCAGTGTTGCCAACTCTGATTTTGAAAATGGCGTAGGCCTGATGAGAAAATTACGTACAATTAGTAAAATTTGCTTTAAAAAACGTAGATCTATTGTTTAATTTTATCTTTTCATTTTATTTAAAGCTGTTAAACTCATGGATGTAGTAATCAAACAGTGAGTTCTCTGAAAATAGCTCAATGTATTAATAAAACTTCGTGCAAGGGCATAAGGTTCATTTTAGGCTGCCAGAATCATAAGGAGTAAAACGGGCCAACAAAGATAGTTTGGACAGAGGTGTGTGTCCCTTTCTCGCGCTTTTTAGTAGATAAATTCATTGAATTTGGTAGTTCCGTCGATCGCTTGTAACAATATATTTTTTCTTATAACTCGTTTTCTTCTAACAACATAACAAAACTATGTATGTAAGTGTTGCAACAAAAACTGTGCAAGTGAATCGATCGGTGGTTGCGGCATATCTTTTCACAGATACGTTTAAATACAAAATACTAATTTATGTAATGGGGTTAAAAACTGCCTCTTGCTCACTTCAGATGTCGCTTTGTCGAGTGTTCCGAACATTTGACAGCTAGCTGTCATTTTCCATACTATTTTTGTAAACATCATATTTGTTTTTTATATAATTTCGAAATATGACTCATTGTGCAGCTATCGATTGTAAAAATGTGGGGATCCATTTATTTTCCAAAGAAATAAAACGAAGAAATCTGTGAGAAAAGGGTCTTCGAAGAAAAAATTGGAAATCCAGTAAATGGTCGAGGTTATGTGCTGCCCATTTTAAACCTGAAGATTATAATATTAAAAATAATTAACAGACAATGAAAATTTATACCAAACACTAAAGAAAAGTGCTGTGCCCTCTATATTAAATCAAATCTGTTAACCCACTAGCACAAGAACGCTCAGATCGATTGCTAAAAAGAAGTTGCATGAAACGGTGTATTGAAACTACAAAAAGAAATTGAAATAAATAAAAAGAACACAGCATAATCTACAAATCACAATAATGCCTGTTAATTATTTACCTTTCGATTTATAGGGCTTTTTTGCCAATGGTCTAGGCTTTCCGTTTCCGCAGTTCCTCCTTCAATGAGGTTAAAAACTCAAAGCTCATCGTAGGTGGCGTCACTGTTGACTGTTCCAAGACCCGCCATATTGGTTCATTGTTTAAGTTTGATGTGAGAGTAATTGCTAAAAATCATAGAAATGTAAGCGACCTGGAGTGTAATTACGATTGAAGGAGGAACTGCGGAAACGGAAAGCCAAGACCACTAGCAAAAAAGCCTTATAAATCGAAAGGTAAATAATTTACAGGCATTATTGTGAATTGTAGGTTTTGCTGTGTTCTTTTTATTTATTTCAATTTCTTTTTGTAGACTGGAGGCGTACCATGGAAATTACCTCATCGAAGTTGAAGACGAACTTGAGGATGATATTCCTGAAATTTCTACCATGGATAAGTTCAGAGATATTAATTCCAGCAATAATCTTCCACCACTCTATAAACTACACATTCAAGAGTTTGCAGACAGGTAACAAACCATACATTCATGATTTCCTTATTGTTCCTTGTTATTTTAATGTTTCAGATAGAATTAGACATTTAATGACATACATGTTGTTTCAGATTTCAAGCAACACTGAACGGGAGATACACTACTGTATGAAAGTAGAAGCTTAATAACCGTGAGAGTTGCCTTTGAGGAAAGTTATATTTATTTCCATGCGCAATGCAAAGCCCAAATGAAGAAGCTTCTTTAAATATCATTCTGTTAAAAATGGATAATAGTGGCATGATAGTGGAGTCACTGCGAATGTGCAACTGGAAAAGGAGTAGAAGCACACTGTAAGCATGTTTTTACAGTTCTCCATGGCATAGAAGATATAGTGCCTACTAAAACTATAATTTTGTACAAAATGTGCACAGAACAATTGATGACATTTAAAAAACCGAATAAAGTATTCTATAATTCCCCGATGCAATCCCGTTTTACCAGGAAAATATAATGGACAATTATGAAGGATATGTCAAAAACCTAGCAGTTTCTCCTGTACTACTAGTAGTAAAATGGCTTATCTCCAAGTAATCAAACCTGCCAATCCATATGCTATTAAAATGGACCATGTATTAAACCACTAATTTTAACAAATATCTGTATAAAAATTATGATTTTTGATTATGACAGTGTAATAAAACAAAATTAATACCTATTAAATAGTTTTATTTTCTTATACCTATGAGTATTACATAATACACTCTAAAATTACAGCATATATGACACAAAACATGTTTTTGAAGTTATTTTGAGTTTGGACCCCGCTAGACCCAGGAGGATCAGTAAAAGAAGTTTCATTAGCATCACATTCATTTTGAGTTTGGATCCGGTTAGGTCCTGGAATTGGATCACCACGAGACGTTTCAATACACCGTTTCATGCAACTTCTTTTTAGCAATCGATCTGAGCGTTCTTGTGCTAGTAGGTTAACAGATTTGATTTAATATAGAGGGCACAGCACTTTTCTTTAATGTTCGGTATAAATTTTCATTGTCTGTTAATTACTTTTAATATTATAATCTTCAGATCTAAATTGGGCAGCACATAACCTCGACCATTTACTGGATTTCCAATTTTTCCTTCGAAGAGCCTTTTCCCACAGTTTTCTTCGTTTTATTTCTTTGGAAAATAAATAGATTGGAACATTTTTACAATCGATAGCTGCACAATGAGTCATTCATATTTCGGAATTATTTAGAAAACAAATATGATGTTTACAAAAATAGTATGGAAAATGACAGCTAGCTGTCAAATGTTTGGAACAGTCAACAAAGCGACATCTGAAGTGAGCAAAAGGCAGTTTTTAACCTCATTGTAATTACACTCCAGGTCGCATACATTGATATAATTTTTAACAATTACTCTCACATCAAACATAAACAATGAACAAATTTGGCGGGTTTATGGAACACTCAACAGTAACGCCACCTACGATGAGCTTTGAGTTTTTAACCTCATTAGGGTGGTAAAAAATTAGGTTTAATAATTTTATATTTACGACTATTGATTATTTTATATTTATTTATTTATCCCATAGTTGTATCATCGATATTATACATAGACTTAGTATATACTTACGCTAGTGCTAGTACCTATGTACTAAGTCTATGCTATTCTTATATATTTTATTGTAAAAGAAAGCCTTTGTTCTTGTAGGAATGGGCTCAATGTGAAACAAAACACCTTTGATGACTGATAATTAGTTAACTGTTTATTATTATGAAGTTACATCACTTGTTATAAGATAATGAAAATACCAACGTTTCATGTCAGGGCACAAGGCGGAAGACCGCCGACCTTTATATTTTTATAGGTTATTGCTATGACATTTTTACTATAGATAGATGAGGCAAAGGCGTGTGGCCATGATGCCTAATACTGGCACATCCTCTCTCCTTTAATAGAAAACAAACTAAAAACAAAGTATGCACTAAAACATCATTTACCACACACTTTCTTACAGTATTGCAAATGAAACTTAAAACTTCACACAGAATACTATAACTAAATTAACAAGCTTATGTATTAACTATTACTCTATTAAATCCTTAAATTAATGAGATTAACATTTCAAATCTAAGCAACAAATAACCATGTATTGAAAACAAGCTGAGTTAACATACAACAATATACTGTACTATTCATTTTTTACAATATCTAAAAGTTTTAATCTGGCTTTAAGTTGCAAAATAGTCCCTAAAAGATAACAAAACATTAAGACAATTTTAGTCTTGACAGTAAGATAATCACCATAATACAATTGCTTAAATTAATCATAACGGGCAGGCTTTACAATTTTAGCTCTGTCCCGTAAATTATGTCTAGGAGGAGAAATAGTCTGATTCTCATTATTAATGTCAGGCTCCAAAGAAACATCATTAGACATATTAGTAGGTATGTCATTCGTAGGAATGTCATCATTAGGATTATCCGTAGATAAGTTATCTCTAGATGGAGCTTTCAAAATATGTTGCCGATTACGACGGTAGTCCCTATCTTCTCCAGAAACATACCAGGATCTAGGAGTATCCGCAGCTTTGACAACAACACCTGGGTTCCATTTTTTATTATGTCTATAATACACATTATCTCCAGCATTAAGGGTAGGTAATACTTTGGTGTGCTGATCAAAACGCAACTTTTGGTTTAACTTAGCTTTCTGTAGATTGGATTTTACAATATTAGAGTCAGGAATATTAGGTATAAAGATTTGTTCATTCATTATTAGTTTGTTTCTTAGTATACGATTGAAAAGTAATTGACTAGGGGAAAAACTAAGAGCAGGTATTACTGAATTTCTATACTCAAATGAATATTTCAATATATTATCACCAGTCAATTGACATTTCCTAAACATGTTCTCACAAGTTTTAACTCCCGACTCAGCCTGTCCATGGCCACGAGGATAATTTGGACTACTGGTTACTAAAACAGCACCATTATCACTTAGATATTCTTTAAAAGCTGAGCAATTAAATGGCACATTATCAGTAATTATCTTTTCACTTCTCATGCTCAGAAAATGCTTATTTGCGCAGGATATAGGCTGCACAAAATCGAATTTTGTGCACAAGGGCAAAAACGTATGGATGGCTTAGTTCTAAAAGTCACTAACTCCATTTTTATCAATATTAAGATAGCCATACCAAAAAATTCTCCGTATTTTTCTCTATAGATTGGCCTAATTCGTTTTTCAATAAAATGACGTTAAGTAGGTTTTTACCAATTCCACAAGTCACTAAATCCTGTGAAGTTAGGTCAGTAGTAACTAAATCCTAACAAATAACGAAATCCATGGAGTTTAGTCACTAAGTCCATGTATTTTTGGTCAGAGAATCGCGTTAGGGGCAAGTTGGTAGAGTTGGAGTTATATATAGGCTTTAGGGGCACTATAAGACGCCAAGAAAACATGAAAAAAAAAATTTTTGAGACAATTTTTTTTTTTAATATTTTTTTTTTAATTTTTTTTAATTTTCCCCTTTTCTTGGTCCCATCGAGTTGGGGGGTCACTTACGAACACTTTTAGCCTTTTGGACCAACCCGTGAGGGCTACCGTTCTCGAGATATTAAGCACTAAGGCCCAACTCGATTTTCAGTGCTATTAAGGATGAGTTCCGTAAACAGAACGTTCACTGGCAGTTCAATCCCCCCGCAGCACCCCATATGTCAGGTTTAGTCGAGGCTGCTGTCAAGAGTGCTAAAAACCTTTTGAAACGAGAGATAGGATTCTTATTATTCTTACCCTCGAAGAATTTACCACAATACTTGCTAAGATCGAATCAGTTCTCAACTCACGACCTTTGACTCCGATGTCAGAGGACCCGTGTGATGTGGACGTACTCACCCCAGGTCATTTTATCATAGGTCAACCTTTAACTGCTTTACCAGAACGTCAATGGAATGACACTAAGATGTCACGATTATCACGGTTTCAAACAATTCAAAAAATGTCTCAGTCAATTTGGTCACGTTGGCACCTTGAATATCTCAACACGTTGCAGGCACGTAACAAATGGTTTACTCATGTAAATAATATAGAATTAAATGATTTAGTTTTAATCATAGATGAATGCCCTCCACCCTTACATTGGAGACGGGGTAGAGTCATTGAAGTTTATCAGGGCTCAGATAGTGTAGTGAGGTCAGTTAAGTTAAGAACACACTCCGGTGAGCTTGTTAGACCGGTTGTCAAGCTCTGCAAGTTACCGATAGATTGTGAGTAGTTAAGTTAGTCATAAGTACTAATTATCATAGGTTCCAATGATCATGTAAACATTCAGCTGGCTGGATTATTATCACTTTTCAATGGGTTTCAAATTGATAAGGGCTTCAAGGAATCAGCTCATCCTTTCCTCGCCCCGGGCAGGAATGTTCACGCAAAATGAACATGTTTTCTTGATAACGGTAGAAATAATCATAATCATGCGTCCAACTAGCTGGATGTCATTCGAGGTCGACCGAAGTGAATGTTGATGTCGTCATGCAATTTTTATACTGGCAATAATGCCTCAATTCATAGATTAGTCAGTCCTTTGTTCTAATCATTCAGCATTCACCTTATGGTCAGCACTCTTGTGTTCGAAACGCGGTCAGGGCGGACGTGCTTTCTGTTGCGCAAGGGCATTTGGTGTGTAAGAAAACCACATGGTCATTATAGTTCAAGTAGTATAATTAGTGAGTGCGCGATTGTAATCATCACATTGCTGTAAACAGAAATTACACATATCAAGCAGAATAGAGGCTTTGATTTATTCATCACTTCATCACCACGTCAGCAGCTCTGCGCCTAGGGCGGGCGACGGACTGCAACAGGCGCTGAGCGGAGGTTCCGCTAGTGCATCATCATCATCATTTTCGATAGCTTATTGCTATCTGGTGGCCCATTTCATTCTCGCCGGCTTGGGGAAAGCCGCGGGAAACTCATCATCATATCTCCCTACCTAACAGGCGTGTGCAGGAAGCCGCGCCGATTCATCAACAGTAGGGATAGGGGCAGCATTTTAAGATTATATGTCACTAACTCCAAAGAATTTTGAGTTAAAGTCTCTAACTCCACGTGTTTTTAAATAAGTCCTAAATTTTAAGAATTAATACTGCGCATAATAATTGAGATTAATACTTTTTAAATATATCACTTTGAAGGTGACCAAATAAAGCACTTCTCTGATTTTTTATAATTTTTTTCATTAACCCAATCCTTTTAAAAAAATTAAATTACCCTTCAAGTGGCATTATCTCAAAACTAGAAAAATGGAGTTAGTGACTTTTAGAACTGAGCCATCCGTATCTACTCATAAATGTATCTATATTAAGGCAAAGGAAATGAGCCATACAGCCAAACATAATAAAAAGTGCAGAGATAGAATTTGTTATTTTATAATTACTTAAATTTATTTGCCTTATGTGTTTTTTAAGTCATAAAAGATATTAAAATTTAAATTAAAGTACGGTAGGTTATTTAATTAATTTAAGAAAATTATTTTATTACAAAATTCATTTAATAGTATAGGCTGTATAGGTCTGCAGCCCAAGCCTAATTTAAATGTCGTAAGATTTAAAAAAAAAGCGGCGGGAAAGGAGAAACAGGTCTTGTTTTTCGTGCGTTTATTTATTTATTTGCTTGCAATCGAAGTGAAAAGCAGAGTTTATAACTCGTCCACAAAACCATTTCTATCCTCGACATTACTATCAGCCCTCGCCTTCGGCTCGGGCTGCTAAAAGTCTCGGATAGAAATGACTCGTTTTGTGCACTTGTTGTAAAATCTACTATATCTGGATAACCATGAGTTGAAAACATGAGTTCACACTTATTTATTATTTCTTGAATATTCTTATTTTTTATGTGTATGCATTCTAGCCATTTTGAGTAATAATCCATGGTTACTAGGTAATTACAGTTTTGAAATTCTAATATATCCATAGCTAGACAGGACCATGCCCGACTAGGGATTGGTGTAGATATCATAGGTTCACAGGGATTTTCAGGGCGAAGTTGTAAACAAACTAGACATGAGTTGGCAAAATTAGCAATGTCATTAGAAATACCCGGCCAATATAAATATCTACGTGCATTCTGTCTCATCTTCTCAATACCAATATGGCTTTTATGAAGCTGACTAATTACATACTTTCTTAGTTCAGTGGGAACTATTAATCTGTTACTATGAAATAGTAGATTATCATTTACAGACATCTCATCACGAATAGTATAAAAGGGCTTTAACTCTTTGTTCTTAATAGACCAGTTATTACAGGTGAGACATGACCATACCCTTTTCAGAATAGGATCATTTAAAGTCGCATCAGAGAACTTTTTTTTAATATCAGCATTAGGTAGTAAACGATTGGTTATCGAATGTATTACATAGTCTAGTTCAAGATCATCATGACCTCTATCAACTGTGGCTCTAGACAGTGTATCAGCAATTAGCATTTGCTTTCCAGGTAAGTAAGATAAGTTTAGTCTATACTTCATTAATTTTAAACGCATACGCTGCAGTCTGGCAGGAACTTTATCAATATCTCTATTAAAAATTGAAATTAAGGGTTTGTGATCTGTTTGCACTAAGACATCACAACCATAGATCCAATAATGAAAACGATCAACAGCGTGGCATATGGCTAGACATTCCTTTTCTATCATGGCCATATTCTGTTCAGATTTGGTTAGTGATCTAGAACAAAAAGCAACAGGTCTTTCATTTTGAATTAATACTGCCCCAAGGCCGTCCTTAGATGAATCATACTGTATTATTAGTGGAGCCTTAGCATTATAGTGAGCTAATATCGGCGCAGACGCAATTAGTTTTTTTACATTATTGAAAAATAAATCATGTTCTTCACTCCAAGACCAATCTACATCATTTTTAGTTAATTCTCTCAGAGGAGCAGTTATTGTGGATAAGTTAGGTAGGAATTTCACTAGATATTTGGCCATGCCAAGGAATCGTAAAAGAGCGTTTTTGTCTTGGGGTTTAGGCATATCAATTATGGCATTCACACGATTAGGATCAATCTGCAAACCTTTAGAATTAACTATGTGACCTAAAACCTTAATTTCAGTTTGCAGGTACTGAAACTTATCTGCATTAAACGTTATACCACTTTCACGTGCAATACTTAATACTTTATTTAAAATCTTGTCATGTTCTTCTTTATTATGAGCATAGATAAATACATCATCAATATACAACTTAACGCCAGCCATATTGCCAAACAATTCAGTATTCTTTTTTTGAAAAACTTCTGAAGCAGTTTTAATGCCAAAGGGTAATCTACAAAATTGATAATGTCCCATAGGCGTAGTAAATGTACACAGATCCGATGAACTGTTATCTAATTTAATTTGATAAAAACTATCCTTAAGGTCTAGCACTGAAAAATAAGATTTTCCGCTTAAATCGTCTAGAATTTCTTCCTGAGAGGGAATTTGATATTTATCATCAGTTATTTGCTCATTAAGAGATTTAGGATCGAAGCAAACACGCAATGATCCATCTTTTTTTTCAGCAATTACAAGAGGGTGTGCCCACTGTGGTGGTTTATGCACTTTCCTAATAACATTCATTAGTTCAAGTTTATTTAATTTTTCAATTAACTTATCACGCAAGTGCTTAGCTACTCTACGTGGAGCATAAACTATGGGCTGAGAATCGCCCTTTAAAGAAATGTGATATGGTTTGCCGGGGAATGAACCAAGACCTGAGAACACATCTTGATACCTATTAATTATGTCATCTTTGGAATAATTCTTAAAATCACTGTTAATGTTACAATTCAACTCGGGCATGCAACATTGCACACTTTCTTTACAAGATCAAGCTCAATGCAGGTAGGTAAACCTATGATTGGTTTGTCACATTCGTTAACAATTGTACTTTAATAACGCACTTTTATCTTTAAATTCAGTCAATAGTTTTACAGAACCCTGTGCATGCAACATGTTGTTGCCATACGCAGACAGCTTAATATTAGTATTAGAAACCTTAGGTTTGTTATTTTTAAAAATTGTATTAAAAACATTACATGGCAGAACATTCACCAGAATGTTTCTAATACTAATATTAAGCTGTCTGCGTATGGCAACAACATGTTGCATGCACAGGGTTCTGTAAAACTATTGACTGAATTTAAAGATAAAAGTGCGTTATTAAAGTACAATTGTTAACGAATGTGACAAACCAATCATAGGTTTACCTACCTGCATTGAGCTTGATCTACTACCAGTGTCAATTTTAAATCTGACTAACGTACCTTCAATAGTGGCACTTAAATACCATTCCTTGCATTTGGATCCGCTTCCAATGGAATTAATCACTACCGATTCTTCTGAACTGGATTCATCTTTCAGCTCATTGACTTGTTTTTTTATTATCACTGTACTTCTTACATCCAATGGAAAAGTGATTAAATCCTTTACATGACTTGCAGACCTGTCCATAAGCTGGACATTTGGCGTAGCCGTGTGTATATCCACATTTCCTACACAGATAAGTTTCTGTGGCTGCTTTGTTGTTATTGTTATTGTTGTACCTGTTCACTCGGTTATCATTGTTAATCTTCCTGTGCTGATATTGGTTTAATGCATCAACACTAGTCGAAGGTTCTTCGGTGTGACCCATAACACTCACTTGGGCAACCTTTGTTTCGTGGATCCTTATCATTTTGAGCGTGTCATCAAGACAAATTTTGTCACTGCTATCTAATATCTTATCCAGTAGACTCTTGTCTTTTATATTGCTTATTAGTTTGTCCCTTAAGGTGCCGTCCTTGTCCGGGAAATCGCAGGACGCTGCTGCGTTTAATAGATGAGTAGAAAACTCGACCAAAGTTTGCTCAGGCTTTAATACCAGCCGGTAGAACTTAAATCTCTCGTATAATATATTTTTGGTCGGCGAAAAATAATTATGAAACAGCTTACACACCTCGTTATAACTCGTTGGTTTCTCTGCCAATCCGTCCTTTTTTGTCTCAAATGTTTTATAAATGGCGACGCCTCGTGGTCCCAATTGATTTAATAGTATGGCTATTTTAATTCTGTCTTCATCAGGGCCCCTTTTGGAGGCCAGCAGATATATTTCAAACAGTTCATGCCAGGTCTCCCACTCCGATGACAAATTAGAATTATCGTAATTAAATGCCGGCAAGCCGCGCACCTGGATGGAGTCCATTTTTGTTTTATTGTTTTATTTTTACCCCACACCTGACACCATGTAGGAATGGGCTCAATGCAGCGGGATGACAGTCAGTATAATGACATCTTAAATTATCTGTCAAAAGATACGCTGTCTATGGTACAAAACTCCACGTAACATTACCAAGAAAACCCATTTTATTCGTTTTTAGTGCGGCACGCGAATACCAACTCTATTAAGGGTCGTCCAGACGACCAATTTCTACTTTTGATCACTTTTTTTTATTCTGGCAACATTGTAAAAAACATGGATATAGAAATCAAACATAAGAGTTTATTACTACATCCATGGTAGAAAAGGATACCAAAAAGTATTGTATTATGGAAACATAAAGAAAACAAAAAAGTACCTATGTCACGAAAAATAATAAATTAAACTTCAAAACTTTTCACATTTTATTTCCAAGCTTTTTTGTATAAAATATTTATAAAATAATATAATAATGCCTGCTATTTGTATTTTTGGATGTAGATTAAAAGGTAAAGCTTAAAATAATGTTAATATTCATTTTATACCATGAAAACTAAATATATATTCATTATATACTGTTATTTCAGGTGTACCTTTACATTCTTTTCCAAATACAATGTAATACCCAGAAAGATTTAAAACTTGGGTTCAAGTTTGTGGGGGGGCTCTCAATTCAGAAAAAGATTTCACAAAATATCAAAAATCAAAAGTTTGCGATATTCATTTCAAATATATTCACAAAAATAGAAAAAATAGATTCTATTACATCTAACCGGTAAGTTAGAATCACTTTCTCTTCTTCTACTTGTTTGTTCTTCTTTCAATAATTAATAAAATTAATTTCAGCCAATGATTCTATCCAGATCCAGAGCCAGACACAATCACCACACATTTCACCTCATTTCGTGAAAAGATATGGCGACACGATGTATTCTCATATATACATTTAAAATTGCACCGGACGGTAAAGTATTAAAATAATATTTTGGTTGGTAAATTGTTATACGAAGGAGAAGACAAAATAAAAAATGCTGCAAAATTATATTACGAAAAACATAAACATTATAAAAATAATACACATTTCGAAATCACATCAAACTTAAGCTACATGACTTATCACCAGAATCACAAAATTTTCAAATGTTATTAAATTTAAACCTGGTCAATTTAATTTTCAAAAATCAACACATCAATGACACGGCTAGTCATTTTTTAAAATGCTTTAACGTCTACCTAACCTACGTATGGGAGATAGGTACCTACCTACCTACAAAAAATATTATTCAAATTTTCTCTTTTCTCTTATTGTCTTTGAAATTTTTACCTGAAAATTTTTTGCTATAAATTTACGTACAGTCAACAAAGGAGTAACTGACCCCCTATTGATCAATAGTATTCATATTGTACTATGTAATTACAAATTTTCAAGTAAATCCCTTCACGCAATATATAGAAATCTTTAATCATATATACAGGGGGGGGGGGGGGGGGGGGCAGTCAATGGTATTTTCTTGGTTTCTTCTGATTCTGATCTAATGTTTGCAAACATTGATTGTTGTCTTCTTCGCATTTAGATTATTTGGAATGAAGTGTATTATAATTATTCAGTAATAAGGCTTTGAAGGCTCCTTCAAATGAAACTGTATTTGGTGCAATATTTCTTGATCCATAACTGCTAATATGTATTTCCAAAAAAGTTATGTTTATGCAGTATATCTGTATTATTCAATTATTCAGTATGCCTGTATGTAATTAATGTAACGTTTTTGTTACCACTGAACATAAAATTATAAAGTAATAATAATAGGGCAATATAACAATAAGATTGTAATTGTTATTGAAAACAAACAAATGCTTATTTTATTTATAACAATAACATGTAACGAACGGTATTCAGTGCTGATATTTTTTCTTTCTTTTTTTTTAGATTTTTGACTTGTAAATATAGTTTAAAGACAAATATTGTATTTAAGTGGTGTTCTGTTAGAATATAAGTGCTGTGGTGTTATAATTTAAGTATTGTTTTATAATATAGGTGTTTATAATTAATGAAATTGTTTTATTTTCGTATTAGTCTATGAAAAATAGGTAATTCTAATAATAATAACTTTTTTATGGAGGTTGATTCAATTTTGAGATTAATTATTTTTGTTATTGAAAACGAAAAAATTAATCTCCATATAAAGTCAACTTCGTCTGGAATAGAATGAATTTTAATATGACAAGCTAGGTAGAAAGCTAAAAAAAAAAAAAAAAGTTTGGTCAAAATTTGTAGATGGCGTAGTTTCAATTCGATTGGCACGGATTGGCCGTGAGTGCGTTCTCTTTTTCTATATGTCTTATTTTTCTCTCTGGCTCAATGTGAAACAAAACACCTTTGATGACTGATAATTAGTTAACTGTTTATTATTATGAAGTTACATCACTTGTTATAAGATAATGAAAATACCAACGTTTCATGTTTCTATATGTCTTATTTTTCTCTCTGGTTTCATGTCAGGGCACAAGGCGGAAGAGAGCCGACCTTTATATTTTTATAGGTTATTGCTATGACATTTTTACTATAGATAGATGAGGCAAAGGCGTGTGGCCATGATGCCTAATACTGGCACAGTTCTTGTTGAGACACACGAAGATGTGTAATTGACTCAACGAAAATCAAATTATCGATGTGTAAGAGTATTACACATTGCACATACATACGACGGTAGCTGGTTACGTACAATGGTTAGTTAGTAGGGCAATATCGTACGAATGGTCGTTCAATCGACTATGTACTTTTATAATAATAATAATAATAACCCCCCCAGGGAATGAACCTTGTCGCGGTGGGGGGGCTTAAGAGGAGCAGGCACATTCTTAGGTCAGCACAACTCGACCAAACACCCCTTATGGGAGGTACTAACATGAAAATTTCATAACACCCGAAATACCCTCCTCGAACCAATCATTCCCAAACAACAACCCCCAACATGGAGCCAAGTAAGAGAAAATATGATTTGCGGTCGCTGCCCGGGGGTCGCCGGGGCACACCTGGAGCCGGTGCTGGGTGTCTCAGTATACGAATCACCGGTGACGAGGCGTTGAGCAGGCGGACGCCCGTCACACAAGATGCTACAGCCGATCGTCGGGAGTTGAGCAGGCGGACTCACGGCGACGAAGCTACAGCCGAATCAATATCGGGCGATGATACAATTTCTTTGTTTTCCTCCATCCCATCGACTCGCCCATCTTATATGACAAGAAGCAGAACCTTGTCCACTGTTAGCTCACTCGACGCTGTTGTACAGGATGTCGACCTTGACTGTGAACCTGCACCCACTTCGAGAGAGTCGCGCACTCGAAAGAGATGGACACCTGAAATGAACAAGTTCATTATGCGCACTTACCTTATATTAACCGGATTAGACACAGACAATAAAGCGTATCTTGAGCCACTTCACCTGAAATTTGTAGAAAAATTCCCAGATATGCTAGTTAGCCGTCAAAGAGTAGGAGACCAAAGAAGGGCAATAGTCCGAAGAAAGTTATTACCACAGACAGAAATAGATCGGATTTATGAAGAAGTTAAAGAAACACTACGCACTCAATATCCAACAAACATACAAGTAAACCCCACCGCACATTCGAACCCAGCTATCTCAGAAACGGAACCATGCTTTTCTAACACACGACAACCGTGCACACACCCCAACGCAATATCGAACACACACCTAAGATCTACACAGAATAACACTCGTATGAAATGGACCAATGAACACAATGAAACAATAATACGTATTTATTACAGAATCACACAATTAGAAACAAATAAAACTGCTTATAGGAAACGCCTTCATGAAGTATTTATAAACACGTTCCCTTCACTTAATCATTTGAGCGAACAAAGAATTGCAGATCAAAGAAGAGTAATTATAAATAACAAATACATAAGTGATAGTAGATTAAATGCAATTAAATTAGAGGTATCTGATTTACTTGGATTAGACGCAAATAATACAGAGATTAATAGTAGCATTGATTATTTGAGGGATTTAAATAACGAAACAGTAAATAATTATGATAGCCAAGCACAATTACTTAACAACATAAACTTAGAAGAACCCATAATAACTACAAACCCAGTTCAAATAGAATGGCAGACACAAATAGTTGAAATATTTCATCAAGCTTACGATCATTATAAAAACACCAGTGCAATAAACAGAGCCTATATTCCTAAACAAAAGTCATCCAAAAAACTAGCCCACATAATAGAGTACATTGATAAAGATGTACTCCCAAGTTATATTAACAAAGACACAGACTTTGATCATTTACAAACTGCCATATATTGTGCTGCATGGACTGCGGCTAAAACTAATGGAGCAAAAATAACGCTTAACACTGCAGACACAAACACAACCCGACCTCATCGACAAGAATATAAACCAAACTGGCAAAAACGACTAGAGCGAAGACTAGAAGAATTACGAAAACATATAGCAAGACTCACTCATTTCATTAACGGCAATAGAAGTAGGAGACAAACTAAACAAGTACACAAGATCATGCAACAATACAAAATTCATTCGATTCACGAAGAACCAAACACACAACTGACACATACACTAGATACACTTAAACAAAAACTTTCAGTTCTATCAGGTCGTTTACAAAGATACAAGACATGTACAGTCAGGAAACAACAAAATACACAATTTATTAATAACGAAAAACTGTTCTATCGTAATTTAAAACAAGCCTCAAGTAATAATGGTCAAAATCAAAATACCGAAAATGGGCCCATATATCCCGCTCCGGAAGAGTTACACAGCTTCTGGGCGGGCATTTGGGAGAAACCCGTAGAACACAATTCGGACGCTGAGTGGATACAGACAGAAGCTAATAACAACAACATTGCTACACAACCAATGATATTTAAATACGTGACACCCGATACATTTGCAAAAGTACTACTAAAGTTACATAACTGGAAGGCACCAGGATCGGATTATATACACAGCTACTGGTACAAGAAATTCACAACCACACATGTATACATACTAAATTTTATAAATGACTTCATCCATGACCCTAATTTAATGCCACTTTATATAACAGCAGGTACCACAGTCATGATTCCAAAAGATAGTAATGATTCTAGTAACCCAGCCAAATACAGACCAATTACTTGTTTACAGACCCTGTACAAAATTATGACATCCTGTATTGCTGAACTGATTTATAAACATATTAATGACAATAACATTCTAGCCGAACAACAGAAAGGATGCCGCAAATTTTGTCAAGGGTGCAAAGAACAATTAATTATAGACTCCGTAGTTCTAAATAAAGTTAAGAAAGCTAAAGCAGATCTCCATACCATGTATATTGATTACAAAAAAGCATATGACTCCGTCCCTCACTCCTGGTTGATACAGATATTACAAATATACAAAGTTCATCCGCAAATCGTAACATTCCTAAAGACCTCAATGACAAACTGGACAACACGACTTAAACTTACATCCCCAACAGGCATAATAGAAACATCTGATATAAAAATACAACGCGGTATTTTCCAGGGTGACGCGCTGAGCCCTTTATGGTTCTGTCTCGCTCTAAACCCACTCTCCAACATATTGAACTCCACCTCGCATGGTTACCATACTGACGGACCAACTAATGGACAAGTTATCTTAAACCATCTACTTTACATGGATGACATCAAATTGTATGCAGAAAGCGAAGACCAACTGGAGCAATTAACCATCTTGGTAGAGCAATTTACGAAGGATGTAAAAATGGAATTTGGACTGGATAAATGCAGGATTAACTCAATCAAAGCCGGAAAGTATCATCAGGAACACTACATGTTAGAAACTGGAGAATATATACAACCACTGGGTGAGGAGGAAACATATAAATACCTAGGTTACAGACAAGCACGGAACATCCAACAAAAAGACACAAAACAGAAATTGACACAACAATTCCGACACAGACTGAATATAATTTTACGTTCTCAGATATTTGCCTAAATAAATAAATAAATAAATAATAAACTGGACCAAATCAGAACTGAAAAACTTGCAGCGGACAATCAATACAATCATGACAAAACAGAGGAAGCATCACCCTAGAGCCTGCATTCAAAGACAAACGCTGCCTCGAAAGGAAGGAGGAAGAGGACTTATCGACATCACAAACCTACATAATAGTCAAATTACAAACCTCAGACAATATTTTTTCGGTAAAACAGAATACTCCACACTCCATAAATCTATAGTACAAAATGATCACAAGTTGACACCTTTAAATTTACATGACAATACACTACAGAAGAACGAAACGATCATAGATAAAAAAACTAAACACGATGAGTGGGCTAGAAAGTCTCTGCATGGAAGACATCACCAAGATTTGTGCCATCAAAATGTCGACAAAGAGGCGTCGAACGCGTGGCTCAATCGAGGTGAACTTTTTCCAGAGACTGAATGAAGGCTTTATGATAGCCATCCAAGATCAGGTTATTGAAACTCGAAACTACCAAAAGTTCATCATGAAAAATACAACAGCAGATGTATGTAGAAAATGTAATAGTTCAGCAGAAACGATACAGCACATTACAGGTGCATGCAAATCCATAGCTCAAACTGATTACAAACACCGACACGACCAAGTAGCTAATATCATACACCAAAGACTTGCACTCCAACATAATTTCATAACATCAACACAGCCTTATTATAAGTACCAACCAGACACTGTATTAGAAGACGACTCAACAAAACTTTATTTTGACAGAGCCATACTCACCGACAGAACAGTCCACTATAACAGACCCGACATAACTATAATAAATAAAACTGATAAAACCGGATTTCTAATAGATATTGCCATTCCAAACACACACAACTTACAGTCCACAATAGCAGAAAAACTCACGAAATACATAGACCTAAAAGACGAAATGATGAGGCTTTGGAAGCTTCAGAAAGTTACTATAGTTCCAATAGTTCTTTCAACCACCGGGGTGATACCTAAACAATTACATCAATCTCTGGAAACCCTAAACATTCCACAACACATTTTCAAAATTGCACAAAAAGCTGTCATTTTAAATACATGCCGTTTAGTTCGAAAATTTTTACAAGTCCATCCCGATTCATCTGCATCACCAACTCACATATAACCCTCATACTACCCCTGACCAGTCTATTAGGACATTAGAGAACCACCCAAAAACCAGGTATATACTTGGCTTAGGCCCGTATGTACCAGTAACCCGGTTTAAAAGACCGAGAAAAAAAAAATAAAAAAAAATAAATAATAATAATAATAGTCATTTATTTCAGGCAACAAATAAAATTTTAACAAATTATCGGCC
Organism: Endotricha flammealis; assembly: GCA_905163395.2. Taxonomy (NCBI): domain Eukaryota; kingdom Metazoa; phylum Arthropoda; class Insecta; order Lepidoptera; family Pyralidae; genus Endotricha; species Endotricha flammealis. Next base: position 7,461,238 of record LR990860.1, on the reverse strand, counting down.
CATATAATATATACCTTACAGACTAACATATATATAATAATATAAACACTATAACTATTTCACATGTAATGTCGGCGACATGTAACGCGCATTCTCCGTAGGTAGTCGCCCGCGGAATCTCCGAAACACGACGCCCTGCGGCCAGAAATCCTCCTTCATAAAGGTCGCTAGATGGTGAGTCGGAACTCTCACCACATAAGAATTGAAATTCACTTTGTGGCGGGATTCCAACCGTTCGACCCTTAAGGTGAAGTTGGACTTCTTCCTGACATAATCTACAACCTCCCGTTGTACACCAGTGCAATCTGGAAACATACACCTGCGTCGACGGTGTCGCTGGACGCAAAAGGTGGTTTGCTCCGGTCGGTGCTGTGCCGCACTGGTTGCGACTGGTGGGCTTCCTTTTCTTCTTTTCCACCTTGGTGAAGCCCTCCTCGTCGCACTGGTTCTTCTTTGGAACAGCCTTACGTTGGACCCGTTGACTAGGACCCAGCTTCTTCCCCTCTTGAGATGGCTGCTGCGATGGTTTAGCAGCGGCAATTGCAGCGTATGGACGTTGAGGAGTCGACGAACGTACGCTGGATGTCAGCTCCGGCGCGGTGGAGCGGGCGGCGGGACGTAGTTCGTCGCACCTTACGACAGCGGCTGGCGGCGAGCGGTCGAATTCCGCTGACGCAGAACTGCCTAATAATATTCCATAAATTTTTAGTTGTTTATACACCCTGTGGGAAAAGGACAAACACCTCTGATCTCGTTGTCTCACGTGGGCCCGTTTTTTGATTCTGAGTACTCAATCCTGTTTGATTACAACATCCATGGGTAAAATCTTCGATATATATGATCGCAGGTTAAACTAAATAATTAGGGGCCTTTAATATAGGGACTGTTATAACTATTTAATTAATATTGTGTTTTCTTCTTCTTCTGTATCTTGTTTTTAAATTTGTTGTTCAGGCGGATGGCAAATTGGCCAATGCCTTTTTTAAATAAATAAAAAAGTCAATAGCCATCAATGCACTGACCTCTATAATACAAGTACGCTGGACTAAATATTACCTAGGAAATGACACTTGTTTTTTGTGCCGATTCAAAGCGCCCCCTCGAGCGTCTCGGGTACTAAAATTGCAAGTGTCAAATGGGCGATCGTTGTTTTGTTACGTATTTCTGATGATTTATGTGAATTTCATACTATTTTATATTTATAATAAACGTTTTTATTCATACCTCGTCACATTTAATTGTAATTTGAGCTATGTTTATTATTGGAATAGGGTTGTGAATATTCCATATCGATAATTTTCTTCGGACGCGTACGCGACAGTGAGTAATCTATGTACGTCTTTCAAATACAAATTTATTGTCGCCAGATACATATTCAGTTTGATAAGCTGAAACAGATTGGCAAATACTATTTTCTAATTTAAGAGGGCGCACCCAAATCAACGCAACTCAAAATCGAAGCGTGTTATTTTACGAAACTACTGAGCCACGAACATGAGCGTGCGCCGGCGAAGACAAATGATTTTGATACTTTTATGATAAGACTTCACTATTTAATATAATAGTAGACTCGAAGTTCATGTGATTTTAGCTACAGACCTATTTCTATGTAGAACATAAGTATTGTTATTATGTAATTGAAATTTTTTTTCGACATTCGTCATGTCTCGTTTGGAAATAAATACAAATAATGTATCTTTACTCGTGTATTAATACCTATGGATTATGGAGAAGTATAACAATAAAGTACTCATAATAGATATAGGTACATATAATTATTTGTATTAGAAACATGTGTTTCTAATTGGCATACATAGACTCTACCATCTATCTACCAATTCTGGTAAAATACATTTCTTGTAAAATTTCACCAATTTCGATTCCATCTTTGATGACAAAAATTCGTCATCTGTTTTAATTCTGGCAGTCTTCAGACGAAATTGGGGCCCAAAAAAACCTTGTAATTCGATTTTTTTTGCCATATTTGGAGAGTTATGATATTGGTCTGTAATGCACAGTACAAAATCGTGTTATTTTTTATCCATACGGAAATAAAAGCAAAAATTTTAGAAAACAAATTTTGATTTTGTGAAATTTTCAACAAAAATTCAATTAAAATATTTAAAAAGGCCTTGCTAATTTCGTAAATACTTCATTTGAGTAAGATCTACAATTGTTTTCTATCCAAAAAAGGAAAAATAATTGCTCTAAGTTACTCCATTGCAGAAAAAAAGCCATAATTAAAAGCATCAGCAGGTAGCAGTTTCTGAAAAAATTGCGAAATTTTAGAAATTTTTGCTCCAGGACTAAAACTATGCATTTTTCACAATGTTTTCTACACCTATATGTATTAAATTACATACATTACCTACAATGTGCGACCAATCGCAGCTCTATTGATACCATAGGAGCCAAGCTGTGGCTTTTCATATATGACCTAATTTTACCAAACATTGAAATTTTCAAGTTTTACGTACTTCGCGAAATATTGGAAAAAACCACGTAACCTACGAAGAACCGTCACTGGAAATACTTTGTAATAGATTTAACTAGCTTTTATTAGACCTCATAGCCAAGTTTGTGAGACTAGCGGTTCACCCACAATCTCAAAAAGACGAAAAGATGAACAAATGGGTTATAAAGAGAAATGATTCTTTGGTTGGGATTGGGATTCAATTCCATCACCAGGATGGTTTTCATTTTGAAGAAGATGAAAAAGTACGGGCTCTTGTTTTTCTTCCTCTTCGTGTCCTCCTTGATCATACGGACTGAAACATATGAAACAGCAATTTTTTTTACGATTTCGCAATAATCGACCTCCTTAGTAGAACTTGTCATATATTATAATTTATAACCATTATAATAATTATAGGTACCACCAGCCTTTTAGGCCTTGCTTTATTTAAATTTTCAACATTTCGTCTTTTTCTTTTTTTCGATAAAAACTGCTTTTTTTTGTTCCCCATACTCTGAAACATATTATGTTGTTGTCACTAAAAAAGTAAATAGTTCGTCGTCATTATCAACAAAAAGTCATATTTTACTTACCAAAGTATCTAGATTGTCGTTACAAAGGTTACGTGCGGTCAGGTCCTGCGCCAGAGCGACGTGACCACTCTCCGCAGAGCCGGCGGCTCGAGTGAGTCGTAACAAAAGACGCGCGCGGTTTTATAGTGGTTTTATGGCTATATTCAAAAATTGGTAGAAAAATAATGGTAAACATTTTACATAAATTTTGGCGCCTAGATTTTAGGGAATACGTTTATCTTTTAGATGATGATAATATTGACACAAAATAACTAAGATTTAATGGTGAAAACAAACATAACAACGACTTGACTTTCTTCGTAATTTCACTTAGTTTGGATGTTAATATCTTATTTATGTAACAAAAAATTACAAAAATGTTCTACTAACTATATGCTTAAGTATATTTGCCGTTAGATTTTATAATTTATTTCTTACAATTGGCAGCATTACGGGGATATTTTGACATCCGAAGTTGGCACTGAACGTGAAATCGAGAAAACACTGTTCGGTTATCACGATAGCATTCATAAATATTCCATAACATGACAAAATGTTTTCTACTAACTATTTAGGCAACAATATTGTCTAACATTTTGTGTAATTCATAAGTCTGTTAGAAAAGTTTTTTATAGATATTAAGAGCTTCGAAAAGTTCAGTTTTCGCTAAACTGAGCTAACGCCTGTGTGCGCCCTCTTAATGTAATTTGTACTATAAAAATAATGAACCGTACGTTGAATGTAGTTCTCATTCGGTATATTGAAGGATGCGTATACGTTATGACCGTTACGACCATTATTTATTGCACATTGCACGGCCCAACAATGACTTTCACGGTCAATTATCGATAAACGAATGTTTATCGAAGGATATGTCCCATCTCTATTATTAGTTCCATGGACGCTCACGCTGCTATCAGCGCCAAAATGGCGAAAATCAAATGGCTTCATTTTGAAATTGTTAATATGAAGTCCAGCGTACTTGTACTAATAGATAGAGGTCAGTGCATCAATGGTTTTCAAGTCTATGGGCGCTTCAAGTCTTGTCTATGATACTATGATCATTAAATTAGTAAACTTTCAAGCTTATTAGACATGGGCGTTTTTGATTTTGAACGCAAGCTGATATTTATCCGATTTCAGATTTCGAAATCGATTTCAAAATCAGATTATAAATATCTGATTTCAGTATCGCCTAGCGTCACCAATCCACTTGAGTTCTTAGATTTCATTTAATAGCTAACTACAAACACAAATGTACGACTAAGAATCAGAGATTCGCAAAATTTTCAATTTACTTGATTTTCGTAACGAGAAACCAAAATCTAAATAGTGAAATTCGCGCCATCCATTTTACTCGCTATGTTTACGTTTGGTTAGAAAGAGAGAAAGCGAATTTCTATTTCTATGTACCTATGTCCACAGATTTTAATCTCGTCGATTTCGGATCGGATTCATCAGATGATACGTTAGCGTTTAGTTTGGCTAGCTAGGTCGATGTTTTTATGTTTGAGAAATCGATTCGAATCGATTTGTATTTGAAATCTGATTTTAGATTCGATTTGATATATCTATATCGATCGGTCTCATGTCAGTCAAGCACGTAGATTGGATTGGCATGCTGGGAGATTCAAGGCTTTAATTCTTTCTTCAGAGATGGCGGATTTTGATTTAAGTTAACACGATTGTACTTTTAATACTTCACGAGTTCAAGTTGGCGCCAAAAACCTTAACTTTTTGCTACGAAGTTGCGTAATCCACCGGAATACACAATAAAGAACATTGTTTTAAATTTTTACCTAATCGAACCATTCTGATTAGGTACTTATTCTGTCTCCTACATGGCTACAAACTTGTGAATAATGATGATTCACTATCACTATCACTATGAAAGCACCGTTGTTATGGCAGGCATTCAACGGTTGCACGATCTTGAAATTAATTTTAAGTAAGAAGGTAGATAAAATTAAACACAAAACATGGTTAAAAATCAAACACTTGCCTACACGTGCATTTTCTATTATAGTAGAAGACGGTAGACACTTTGGTATAGAAGCATGAAATTTCTACCATGGATAGAGTGTCTCACAATGATCGTTTTAAGATGTGGAGGGAAGTCAGATTCTTCCCCTGTTAGGGTGGGGAGGGGGGCAATGGGGGTGAATTCCGCGTCTTGATGATTATTTTTTTACTGATCCGTTAATGTTACTAGGGCTTGTATGGTGTCGTTTTCATATAAACCGAATACAAGGAATTCATTTTTACCAATAAAAATGTATGGTCCCATACAAAAAAATTAAAAATACTGCCAAAAAGTGAAAAGTGCCGCTACTTTTTTTTTTGTTAGCACGTTATTTTTTCTTTCAAATCTTAATTATTATGATATTAAAAAATTAATACTGTGATGAAGCTTATTTAATGTAGTTTACAAATATATATAATTGCAGTATACTTGTCATACAAAAACTATAAAAAAAAAAGAAGAACGTGCAAATTCCAGAAGATGCGCGCGGTGATTCGGTGAGATGTAGGTACGCGTAGCAACAAATTTTCATAATGTACTATGGTCATTTGTTATTAATATTTTATAGCAATGCTACTAGCCATTATGCGACATAGTGTTAATGTAAACAAATGAAAGAAATGCGTTTTTATTGCTTCCACGGAGAAAAACATTTAATAATTTTGACTTAGAGAAGGTTACTAATAAAACATCAGAAATAAAAGTAAAATGTCGTTTAACCAGCAGTCACCAGCAAAGTGCTGTACATTTAAGTGCAGCTTTGTTACATTTGCATCTTCCAGTACACCCTTTTTTAACGCTGCACCTAATTAACTCAGCACATAAAGTTGCTACTTCAAGTAGCGTTGTCCAGACTGGACTAGATGGTTCAGGAATATCTGGAACTTTCTAATGTAAGCCTGATAAGAAGCGCGTTTTATATATTGCTAGAGTGCCTTTTTTGTGGGGGGTATGTTCTCTATGGCTCGGGATTTTTGGGTAAAGAGTTTTTTTTCTGGCTTCATTTATAGTCAGCATTTCACTAATGCGGTCATACATTAAAACCACAAATCTGCAATGAGTCGTCGCTTATTTGTTGTGGCATTGTTGTCATTTCTTCAAAGGCGCTGTTTACTTCTGGAAAAGATCGCCATGTTTCCCATGCTGTTTTTTCCCTCTACCAACAAAAGTGAACTCCGTATCACACCCTGTGAACGCATGAAAGACGAGCTGGTTAAACATCATTTTACTTTTATTTCTGACGTTTTATTAGTAACCTTCTATATGTCAAAATTATTAAATGTTTTTTTTCCGTGGAAGCAATAAAAACGCATTTCTTACATTTGATTACATTAAAACTACGTCGCATAATGGCTAGTAGCATTGCTATAAATATTTATAACAAATGACCATAGTACATTATGAAAATTTGTCGCTACGCGTACCTACATCTCAACGAATCACCGCGCGCATATTCTGGAATTTGCACGTTCTTCTTTTTTTAAAAATAGTTTTTGTATGACAAGTATACTACAACACTTCCCTCCCCACGCCCCGTGACGTGAGGTCGGTTTGATTTGAGCTCCGTGCTATTATTCGATTTTAATTTATTTAATTGAATTTTTAGTGCAGTGAGTGGTTACATTTCATTTGTCTGTGTTTTCTAACTGTGAATAAATAATTTTTATCATTGTATTGTGCGTAAATATCGTTTAATAAAGCAATTAATATTTCGTGTCGGTTAACGAATACGGGCGGGTAGTGAAATAGTGACTTTTAACAGCTGACCCGCGCTGCGCTGCGCGGCCGCCGCCGGCCGCCGAGTTCTCCGTACGTAAATAATAAAAGAGGTTTGTTTACCTCATCAAAGGTACGTTCGTAGGTTTATTTTATTATAAGCGTAACGTATTTAGGGTATTAGTATGTCGTCAAATGCGCATGACCCCGGTGGAGGCAATCCCTTCGAACCATTGCGACAGTTTTTATCGCCTATAAATTCGCCGTTACCTGCAAATAATAAGCGCACTTTAGGCGATATAACTCCAACCAATTTATCGCCTTGTGAGAAAAGGTTGCAACGGTCAACTAGCGACGACACGGCAGTTGAACTGAGCGTTGATGGGTCGCAGGGCGCGCCCTCCGACTATGTTGAATGTGTCCAGCAGGCTTCGGAGTATCTTTCGCGCATTAACGAAATAGTGCAGGATCAGTCGTCACGAATTAATATCGCAAACAAGTCGGCAATAATGGATATGACTCAGAAGGTAACGGCTATTGTGTCACTTTTAGCAATAAAATCTTCTACCGCCGAAACAAAGCTGGCAATTGCTGAGCGCGATCTTTTAGCCGTTAAATCCTCAATTACGACGTCCGAGCCAGTACAAAGCGTAAATAACAGTAATAATAATGCGTCTTATGCCGACCGTCTAAAATTGCGGCTGCCTAAGCAGATGAAACCGGTGCAAACACGTCCACCTATGCCTTGCGTCGTTGCCTATCCAACTGAGGAGCGTTCCTCTGAGCTTACCTCGTCTGCAGCGACTAAAGAGGCCCTTATGAAAGTCATCAAACCGTCCGACGATGGCTTCCAAATTGTCGGTGTTAAAAAAACAACCAAATCCGGAGTTGTACTGCGCGTCTCTAATGAAGCCCAAATTAAAAAATTACAATCCGTTCAAGGAATTAAATCGGCCGGTCTTAAGCTAGAAAAACCGAAAGGGCGCCGACCGCGTATCATTATAAAAGACATTCCCGGCAATATGGACGACACCAAATTTTTATCGGCTTTGTATAACCAAAATATTAAAGATGAGATGAGCATTAGTGCGTCGGACTTTACGAAGGAAGTCAAAATAGTGCGTCGTCGTTCAGCAGCTTATGGCAGAAAATGGATAGGTATCGAGTTATCCGCGGAAATTCGGAAACATTTAATTTCAACCAAGGATAAAATTTTCATTGATTTTGCAACTTGTAGATTCATCGACGATATTGAAGTAGTCCGTTGCTTAAAATGCCAGCAATACGGCCACGTGCATAAATATTGTTCTGAAGACAAGCCTACTTGTTCACACTGTGCCGGAACACACGACTCGCGCGAGTGTAAAAAAAAATCCGAAAAAGACTTTAAGCCAACATGCGCAACGTGCCGCCGTCTAAAGAAAGCGGCCGACCATCAGACCGGGTCTGAGATTTGCCCTACGTACGCGGCTAAGTTAGAATACCTAATTTTAAACACCACGTATGGATAAAGTTGTAATTTCACAATTAAATCTCCATAACGATAGGATTGCGACATCTGAGTTAGATAAGCTTGTTGCGGATTATAAGCTTGATCTCGTTCTAGTCCAAGAGCAATACCAGCGGGCTCATTTAAATAGTAAATTTGTACAGATCAATAATAAAGCACGCGCCGGTATCTATGTGCCAAAGAGCGATTTAACCGTAACCGCTATTACAAACTTGATGTCCACTCACTGTGCGGTCGCCGAAGTAACGTCTCCTCGTTTTAAAGTTTTTGTTGTGAGCTGTTATTTTCAATACTCCGACCCTGTCGGTCCCCATATACACCATTTGCGTACCGTGTTGCAAGCGCTCGTAGGATGTAAAGTAATTGTTGGAGCGGATGTTAATGCTTCGTCTCCTTTATGGTACGGTAAACTTAGATCGACAGACGTCGATAGACGAACTTCTGTCGAGGATTTCATTGCAGAGATGAACCTTATTATTCATAACACCCCTGAAGCACCACCTACTTTTAGTGGCCCAATGGGCGAGTCTTCTATTGACGTCACACTTTCTAGTGCAGACGTCCATATACTTAATTGGCGCGTACTTCCAGATGCTTCTTGCAGTGATCACCGTCTAATTGTTTGTGAGTTCTCTCCTGTTGTAAATGATTTATACACATTTAAACAAATCAACTTTCAATATAAAACCAGAAACGCAAACTGGGAATTTTTTAGATCCATGTTTTCTGCTCATGTCAAGGATTTCATTCGCGCTCAGTTGACGGTCGCGGAAAGTGCGGAACTTCTGTCGGACACCTTCACATATTGCGCTGACGTCACACTTGGCCGTAAAGCGGTGGTAGATCGACGACGTTGCGACTGGTGGAACGATTCCTTGTCGCGGTTGCGTAGGGCTTTTCGTAGTGCTCGACGTAAGACTGCTAAATTAAAGAAACGAAAAATAGAGGGAGTAATTTATCAAACGGCTTTAACAGAATTACGTATTGCAAGATCTCAATATCGGGCCGCTGTTCAAAAATCCAAAGGCGACCTATTACGACGCGTTGTAGATAAACTAAATGATGAGGGTCCGTGGTCTCCACTATACCACGAGTTTAAGGCAAATAGGCGCATTGACCAAGCCTATGTAACTAATATTAAACTCAATAACACGCATACTCTTGGTGTAGAGGAGACTGCTGATGCCTTATTAAACGTTTTGATACCGGACGATAACATAAGTAAGGATAGCGAATATCATCGTGACGTTCGAGATTCGGCCACGCAATGCCCTCTAACTCCAAAATCCGATCTTCCGTCACTAGACGAGTTTCTATCGGTAGTTAAGGCTTTGCCAACTAATAAGGCTTCTGGTGACGATAAAATAACTAATAGGATGATTCAAGAAGCATGCAAAGTAGCCGCTGATTCCATCTTAATGGTTTACAATCGTTGCATCGACGAAGGTTATTTTCCTGCCGTCTGGCGACAAGGCTTCATTAGATTAATACCTAAAGGCGGTGATAAACAGCCTGACGATCCTAAATCCTATCGTCCTATTACCCTTCTACCATCATTGGGTAAGGTTCTCGAACGTCTCATAGTTCCGCGTTTGCTACCAGGTGGCCCCAAATTTCACGAAAGACAGTTTGGTTTCACCGTCGGGAAATCTACCGTCGATGCAGCTCTTACCGTCCGTAAAGCAGTTGAGCATTCTGAAAGTAAATATGTGATAGGCGTGTTTTTAGATATCTCGGGTGCTTTTGATAATGCTTGGTGGCCAATGTTATTACTTAAACTTAAGACCAGAGGATGTTATAGTAATATTTACTCTCTTATTATGACGTACTTTGAAAATGGTATATCTAAATTAAAACTCGGACACTATGCTGCGTCAAAGGTGCTTACATTAGGCTGCCCACAAGGCTCAGTATTGGGTCCCTACCTGTGGAATATCGGATTTGACGACTTTTTCAGCCTCCCCTTACCGGATGGATGCTCCTTGACGGGTTATGCTGATGTCAGTCTTTTATTAATTAATGCCAGTTCGCGGGCATCTTTAGAAAAATTAGCTGAAACGAGTCTTGACATTATCTCGGAATGGGGAAATCGTAACCGTCTCGAATTTGCACCTCATAAAACGTATCAACTTATGCTTAAGGGAAATTTAAAAGTCCCTCCACGCTTTCGCTTTGATGGAGTTTCAGTTTCAAATAAAATCTCAGTCTGCTACTTAGGTTTACTTTTAGACAAAAACTTTAATTTCATTGAACATATGAAGCAGGTAGGAGAAAAAGCCAAAAAGAATTTTTATGCCTTAACTCGAGTATCTGCGGCAACCTGGGGTTTAACCTTTAGAACGTTAAAAATGGTTTATACTGCGACGTACCTGGGTTGTATAACATATGGTTCAGCGGTTTTCGCGGATCGTGTAACAATTGGGGCCGCGCGAAGAAAATTATTGCAAAGTCAGCGTCTTGCCTTGATATTTTTGTGTAAGTCTTACAGAACTGTCAGCACGGAGGCACTCCCTGTGCTGGCTGGCGTAATACCCGTCGATTTGGAGATACAGCGTCGCGCGTCGATGTACTATAGATCAAAAGAAATGACCCCCGCGTTCCTTAAGACACGTGATCGTGACAAAATAAATAGACTATTTAATCCGTTAGATGACGTATTACAGACTCTTCTATCGGAATGGCAGGAAAGGTGGGAGACTTCCGTAAAAGGCCGTCATCTGTATCTGTTCTTTCCCTCTGTGAGAGACAGATTAAAGAAAACCTGGCTAGAGGTCGACCATCAAGTAGCTCAATTTTTAACGGGACACGGAAACTTTAAGGCCAAGTTATTTTATTTCAAGGTTGTACCTTCTCCTTTCTGTGAGTGTTCTACCGCAAATACCAGAGTAGAACAAACAGCTCATCACGTTCTGTGGGAGTGTGATCTTTGGCATGACGAACGCGTAATCATGTTGAATTCTTTACATGTCACTTCGGGCGTAGTTTATTATTCTGATCTCGTAGCAAGCAGAGAGAATTATCAGGCATTTAGAAGGTTTTGCAATACATATTATTGGAATCAAAATAGTAAACAACAGCTCATAGCATTAGGTCCCAATAGTAATGTAACAATAGACCGTGGTGCTCGGCAATCGAGCCTCACTTGATTTGCCATCTCTCTAGGGTATAATGCCTTTTGCTTCAAATTGCTGTTTCTCACGTAGTTGTTAAGGAGGGAAGTCCTTTCAATACTTCCTACTCCGACTATCTTCTTTCTGATTAAATTCGTTGTGAGTTCCAAGACAGCTGTAGTTTATTCCCCGGGACGTCAATAAGCTTCATTGCTTATTGTCTATCTGAGGTCGCCGTTGTTGATCCTGGCTACACAGGAGACACAGTGGTGGGAATGTGTGGTGGGCTTGTCCCGAAGTATACTACAATTATATATATTTGTAAACTACATTAAATAAGCTATAACACAGTATTTTTTTAATATCATAATAATTAAGATTTGAAAGTAAAAATAACGTGCTAACAAAAAAAACGTAGCGGCACTTTTTACTTTTTGGCAGTATTTTTAATTTTTTTGTATGGGACCATACATTTTTATTGTTAAAAATGAATTCCTTGTATTCGGTTTAAATGAAAACGACACCATACAAGCCCTAGTAACATTAACGGATCAGTAAAAAAATAATCATCAAGACGTGGAATTCACCCCCTTTGCCTCCCTCCCCCCACTCACAGAGGAAGAATCTGACTTCCCTCCACATCTTAAAACGATCACCGTGGGACACTCTATCCATGGTAGAAATTTCATGCTTCTATACCAAAGTGCACAATCATCGCGCTACCGTCTCCTACTATTATAGACAGATTTTCTATGATTCGGGCGCAAAAGGTGCTAACTGGGTACCTAAATTAAAACATGGATAGAACATGCCTTGCCAAGTGAACAGCAAAGCTGCATTTACGTTGGGGCTTTGATCTACATTAATTAAAGCTCTTGCATTTTTCTTAGTTTTTGAATTGCATGATATGCTAAGTAATTAAGGAGTAATTTAAAAACTGTATATAGGTGCTATATACCTTCATAAACTGTATAAGGGTGCGGTCATATTGCGTTTACATGTTACTTCATTAGACAAACTGAAAGTTTTGGAATTCCAACAATCGTTCGTTACATAATTTACATTGTACGGGATGGTGCCTCTCACAAAATATCATCGGCGTTAAGTAGCAATAATATGTGTTGATCGGTTAGTGAGAGATCTGGAAGCCCAACTCCTTTCTCTTCTCCTTATCAATTATTGTCTCTCTATTCCATAAAGCAGTCTCCATAATACTTCAGTAGCGTCTTGATGTTCGTAGGCGGCGATAACCTTAGCCGTATAAAAAAATGAATTGTACCTATATACCTAAGTTGCCTGGATCATTTAAAGTGGTCTAATCTGTTTATGGTCATTCATTGACTCTGTCTAAGAAAACGTTCCTATTTTTTATACGACATTATAAGACAATGAAGTATAATTATATTAGAGAAGAAAGACAGAAGGCAGACCACGTTGACGCGGTCTTGGCGGTTTAATTACGGCACAGGGGTATGCGGTGTGGCAGTAATATAAATGCCAACAAAATGATGAATCCATGTCTAATGTTATAATGTAACGTTCTTTGTTCAATTTTTGTATGATGTAGAAATCGTTTTGATCCTACGAAACATTTTGTATATTTCCCATTTGAAGTTTTTGAGAAATTGGTACCTATACTTACGGATTTAATTTCAATCATTTTATAGAAGTTATACCGGGCAAGCGCGTGTCGGGCCGGGCCACGCACAGTATAGGGTTGCGTTGCGTACACGTTGCTTGCTTTTGTTTTTTATGAAATAAATTTTACTACGATAGTTTCGCCCCCCGCCACCCTGTTGAACAAAAAGCACATTCAATTTAAATAAGGCAAACGGATCATTGTACCAGAAAAGGCTTTTATTATTTGTAGTTTAACTACGGAACCCTAAAACCTAATTGATATAAAAATGCTGGTTTGCCCTGACAAATAAATAAACAGTACGTTTGAATAATACGGTTGCGTACAGACACTTATTTTCTGTAAGGAAGTCGTGTTCACACGATAATACATCACGTAGCCGCGCGTAGAACGTAAACAAAGCAGCTTGACGCCCGGGGATGTTTATCGGGAACCCCTGCCATGTCGTCGGAGACTCCACTTTAAATTTTTAAACATACTGTCAAGACTTACAGGTCTAGCGGACGATGGCGAGCGTACTAGGTCAAACTAGCAGTGTCCAGGGAATGTTTTACGTTGCAACTTACGTAATTTACCTACTAAACAAATAAACTGGGAATGTTTATTATGTTAGGATTCACCACTCGGATTTTTTTACTCTTTTTAAATTATTTATGAATTTTCTGAGGTCTTTTGGTAAAGAAAGTAAAAGAGCTATTTTTAATTTATTGATGAATATCTGTAGGATATATTTTTATGTATTTACTTAATAGAACAAGATAACAACTTAATTTACTTAAACTTACTTGAAGATTTGCTTTTTTGTAGCTAATTTATCTACAACAATGGATTGTCGTTCTACGCAAGAAAATAGAATGATATTTTATCATTTAAATGTCGCTGTTTTCAATTCGGTGATACATTTTTTCACGTTGTATTCAGCATTTGTTCAAAATAAGTGCCTTCTACACCATTTAGTTGCGAATTCAACAGTTTTATGCTGACTGAATTGTTGAGACAGCCGTTTTTTAGAAAAATAAATCTGTAAAAGGGTGCATTTGGCGCGACGGAATTTGCACAAAAACGTCGGTATATGCTTAGGTAGTTGTAAAGCAGTTAAGTATTTATTTAATTTTATAATTCCCTCGTTTATCTATGTTTATGTATACAACCTAATTACAGTTTTATTGCATGATAAAAAATGATTAAGTCACTGATTCTTTACGCCTTGCATAACCAGCAACAAAGCAAACATTGATATTTCGTAAATATAAGTAATGTGTGTTAATTAAATTAGCTATTTAGTACTATTTTTTAAAGGTATTCCACCGGTAGTAAACAAAGGATCATTATGGTTTCCATATGTCCGTCTGTCGTTTAGCTCATAGAGACGCTTACTACGAGAAAGCTTTAGTTTGGAATGTTAACACATATTAACTATACTAACAAAGTGGTAAAAAAAATTTTTTTTTCTTTTTTTTTTTCTTGAATCTTGAATTCTTGAAAAGTGATTAGGTATGAATAATGATTATGAATAATGAACACGTTCACCTCTGCTCCGCTAGTGTGTAATCGAGCTAATTCTTCAACTGATTATATTAGTTTCTGAACCTGTTTCATCACTTGTTGATAAGTCCAGTTAGATATATTTACACGACATATGACAGGGTTCGGCAATCATGATTCTTAAGATCTAACTTACCTACTTAAATAGTTTTAATAATATGCTATAGGTACCGTCAGCATTTCTGGCTTAGTTTTATTGCATAGGTGAAGGCAACATTCAAGGTGCGGTCCCGAGAGAAATGTCTGGTTAAAAATTACCTCATTTGTTACTTTGGCTCACAGCTTTGGCTATACGTTACTTCCACACGAATTTTATTCGACCTCGTTGTGTTTTTATGTTCTGTGGCCGATAATTGAGTAAATCAAATTAGTGGAATATTTTATTTATCTAAATATATAAATGGTAAATAGATTCTAGTTGTTTGCGAAGTCCAAGTTACAATTGTAATTATCGAAGTACCGTCGATTGTCTAACGAACGATCAATAACTGACAATAACTCTACTCTCTCACTAAGATGTTTAATTTACACCGAGTTGCTTATAACATTTTGATGTTAATACTAAAATCTCAGCTATCTCTTTTTTCTTCCTCAATCCGATAATAGAAACTTTAAAATGTATTTCTGCAACTCATTTTAATATATCTACCTGTGTCTGGATCTTCATTCAGCATCACATATCGTAGGCTTATTTGCTACGTCAGTAGAAAAAAACACTCTTTCGATGTTGTTACACGATTTAAAAACTCTGGTCCTTCGGGACTGGCTCGTATTTCTTTTACTGTCAGTTAAGTCCCAATTTTGTTCCGTACGATAAAGAACGGCGGAATAACAAGCAGCTTGATTTTTTTCTGGCCGAATGATCTAAAATTAGCATAATTGTATCTTTGGACGATTTATTACAAATGACACGAGTTAATAAAAAAATATGAAGTCAGAAATTTTATTGTGTTTGTTGTGTATCGGATGGTGACAAAGTAACTAGGGGGTTAGCTGGTGTTCAACAAACATCGCAGATTCACGACTTTAGAGAAGAATTGGAAACAATGAAAAAAAACAGGGTGAAGGAAGTAGATTGGTGCCAGAAAATGTATAGGCGTTGATCTAAGATATATTATTATAGTTGATATACTTATGATAGATTTGACGACCTCCGTGGCGTAATGGTTGGTGGTGGCGCCAGACCACCACCCAGGAGGTCTCGGGTTTGAATCCCGGTCGAATCATGATGAAAAACGAACCTTTTCTGATTGGCCTCGGGTCTTGGATGTTTTACTATTTCTATAAGTTTTTGTTATAAAATATAGTATCATTGAGTTAGTATCCCATAACACAATTTCCGAACTTACTTTGGGGCTAGCTCAATCTGTGTGATCTGTCAGTATATAAATATTTATTTATATAATTTTTAAGATCTATTCATTATCAACCACAACTCATCGCACTGTTGGGATTTAGGTATATAGAACTTGCTTACTCTGCCAACTGCCGCTTGGCGGAGGTCAGTGCAGCCACATGAAAGTCAATCACATAACATAAACCTTGTCCACAAAAGGAGCGATTTCGCGCGATGTTTGTGGAGATGCCAATTTATTGATGTCTAGTAGATACCTCGCCAACAGAGCACTACACGGAACGTTTACAAAATGGAGAATTTGCCGCGAATTTTTATTTAAAAAAATCTAATTTAAATAGTAATAGCTGCTTGACTATTGTATGTAGTAACATGGCCAATCTAGTTCCAGATGGTGGTTTTGATCCGTGTAATGTTTTGGATTGATGGATTGACCAACACCTTACTCCGTCAATCTGGCTGACCACGATGGCTGACGACGGATCTTGAACGAGGACCATGCAACGATTATTTAAAAACTAGCGGCAAATTCTCCATATGTAAGCAAGGACTTGCCCTGTTATGCACGGTGAGATTACTTACATGTAAAATCACAAAACACATGACCCAGTTATCCTGTAAGATAACATTGTCGACGACACTAAATTCCACCTTAATACATTCATTTGCGCCGATGCCCGTAGCGAGTCGCGCTTGCATATTGTCTGCATTGTGTTGAAACCACGAGGACGTAATTGCCGAAGCTTATGCAAGACCTGGTGAATAAATTGCACTGTTCAACTTCAGCTGAATAATCTTTATAGTGAATCGCTGAGGCTGCCAATTATTGTGCTTGCAGTAACATGCTAAGCTAGTGTTTGTATTATAGAAACAAACATGATAATAAGTGCAAATAGCGGTTTGCTCGATCGTGTTATAGAATATTCGTATCAGCACTGTTTCAGTTTTAGAGCATACTAATTAGTTTGCTAATAGTTGAATTTGATTTTAGTACAGATTTAATTTTGCTATTATTTTTACTTAGGTACTCCAAGATTATTAACCTCAATATTAACTCGGTTTCTCAGTCTTTCTGTTGCGTTTTGAAGTTAAAATCGCTGAATCGATTTAGCCTAAACTTGGCATGGCAATGGTTTAAGACTCAAGAAAGTACATAGGATCATTTTTATGTCGGATATCCCTCCTCCTCTCTCATTAATATTCTACCACCAACAAGATTTTCTTTAAACATAAAATATTTTCATTCACTGACCTGTGAACATCATATCTTTGTGGACATTGGTATAACAAACGGACAGATCATGTTTATAACTTTGTGTTTAAACCGAAACTTTTCTATATAAAATTTTCACATAAAACCAGTTACTCTGGTTTAGCTGCATGAGGAATGTCGGGTCATAATGCAATGACGTACAAACAGGGTCACCCTCTGCTCAGTAACAACTTTGCAAGTGACGTGACCTTCTACATTTACCGATACTACTAGCTGACCTGCACACAACCACATCTACGATCTCTTTTAGGGTTCCGTAGTAAACAAAGAATCCTCATAGTTTCGTAATGTCCCTCGGTCCGCGGGTTAGGTCATAGACGCTATCTTGAAAGATATTTTTTTTAGAAGACGCGTCTCTTAAAGGGGACGAATTTTATTTATTTAATATTAGTACAGATTCACGGGCACTGACAATGAAACAATAGTGCCTTCGTACACGTGTCAATTCGACTGCAACTCGACTGTGATTCGATTTTTATACGGGTACCTATAGGTAATACCCGTCGAATTGCAGTCGAGTCGAGACGAGGACGACGATGCACTGTGGAAAGGCCTTTGCATGGTAATAACTAAAAAAATATAATGATTTTTTTACCGTAAATACCTTAGTTTATAAAAGAGGTAGGGCACAGCGGATAATCCGCACAAATCGGAGCAGCCCGTCTGGGGAAGGACCCCTACCTTACAGAAGATCGTAGCCAAATAGCATTTAGTGTCGGCCATGCTGTGTTCCTACTGTGAGTAAGGTCTCCAGAGCTCCACTTGGGGGGTTTGGGAGGGTTGGCAACGCGTGAGTGATATCCCCGGTAGGTATTGCAAGCGTCTATCTATACGCTACGGTGATGCTTACCATCAGGCGGGCCGTATGCTTGTTTGAAAACTTTGTGGTAGGGATAAAAAAAAAATAGACTCATATGGGAAATTGGTATCAATAACGGGTTAGTTAGCGTCAGTGTTTTCAGCACCTGACGGACACTGGCTGTAGTCTTTAAAGAACAGTGGGAATTAAGATTAACGTGAATCTTTTTAACCGATCCTAATACTGGCTGGGATTGCCATTGCTTAGCATGCGTAATCATTTAGTTTTGACAAGCACAATACACCATCGGACCTCTATAAAATAATAATAAGAGTTACATATAAGTAATTAGAAATCAATTGAACATGAGTAATAAATAACATACACTAACCAGCAAGTGGGTGATTGATTATTTATTCATTGCAAATACATGTATACAACACAAAAATACACATGAACCTTTTCAGGCACAGCAATGGAAAAGAGAGAGAGGCAGACCTATAATAGTTTATCTTCTAAATATTCCTTTACAGTGTAATAGGCTTTCGTATGAAGTAACACTTGCAAACTTATTGCAGCAGCTCGGAAAAATGGTTGCAGCGTCAATGGTCCGCAGCTTATTCAGTACTGGTAGTACAGTCTACAAATAGAAGACGTATACAGAGGCTCTAAATATACCTATTAAGGTTTTCTAAATATTGTATGTAGGGATTTAAATAAATAAAATAAAAATTGTTTATTTCAGACAATTAAAATTCATATTTAAGAATTTATAAACAATCAAAACATCAAAATTCAATTCAAATAAAAATAGAAATAAAATTAATAAAATTAAAATTAATACAAAAAAAATTAAAATTTAGTTCAATAAATTTTTAATACGTAAGTACTATGTAATTACAAACTTTCATAACGATATGAACTTTCATAACGAGTATTAGCGTATTTTGTCTGTATATGTAGGTATAAGTTTTGTGTTATGGGCAAGGGCATATTGACTCTACAAGTTCTAATATTTAATGAACTTACGTCGCATGACCCACTGGTCATTTTTCCACTATTAATATTTTTAAAAACAATAAAGAATTCCTCGGACATTGATCTTTCTTTGTGCAAATAATCACTATGACACATGGCCCTGTATCGACATTAAAGAAGGTCAAACAAAGAAATCAACTTACATTATTTATATTTTTTATAAGATTACGTAAGTACCTACCTGTTTGTTATATGTTTACGTTATCGTTTTGTAATAAAAAAAAATAAAAAAAAGGTAAAAAGTAAATACCTGAAATATCATGTTAAAGTGGTAGGTTTGCAAACATTATTATTTCACAAGAGAGATAAGTCTAGCTTCCCGACCTTATTTTTGAGCAAAAAGCAAGAGCCCTCAAAGAAACAAATATTTGCGGCTTTACGCCGACCGTTTCTGTAGCAGAGCGCTTGTATGTACTTACATCTCTGCCTGTTTGTCTTTTATCTTACAAACTTGATCTCTTCCCCTGATTTTATTGTCTCAGAGAGTTTTGCTATGTCGGAGATTTCATATACCTTCCAACTAATAGAATTTATCGAAAGATTTCCAATAACTTTATTGGTTTATCTTCGGAAAAATGTTTCTTAAGTATTAGTTTAAAAGTTACATTTATGTAAATGGTAAAGAACAAGAAAAGTGTTTTATGTCAAAGGTCTAAAAGTTTCGAGACGAGACATTCGTATAAATATATTGACGACCCATCCCATCCCGACCCCAAACGTTTTCCAAACTTTGTAATCTACATAGTAGATATCTATGGCTCGGTATTGTACCTACAACTATTCCGAAACTACTAACAGTTTGCACGAACATATTGTACGGATGCGCAACAATTTACAAAGCATTTTTAAGCTAATTTTTTTCGATAATCGTTTGCAAGAGAAATTTTTTACTCCGCATTTTTTAATGTCAGAGTAAGTACTTTTGTTTGAAAGGTAACTTGATGGAGGTTGTTCTCAGTTACGATAAAAAAATCTGTTCAGCCGTTTGAAGATCATTAGCTCTTTTGATGGTTTGAGTTTTCTTAGACCGGGTTATTTAAATCTTCAATTTAATTACTTGTGTGACTGCAATTTTTTTCACAAACCACATTGGTTTTCTAAATGTTATTTAGGCCGCAAGAAATGCGTAGCCGATACGGAACCCTACAATGTGCGTGGCCCGACACGTACTTGCCCGTTTTTTTATTAATACATTCACGTAATATGTATAGGTAATATTACGAACCTACAACCTACAGCCTAACATAACACGAAAAGTACTAAAGGTAACACAGGTGACGTTAAAACCTTTTTGCCTCGAATACTGTAGATTTTTTTCAGCCGTGAGAGGCTGTCAAAGAAGACATTTTTACCTAAGTATCTCCATCCTAACGTAACGCATATAATGTATCCATTTGTTCCAAATCTAATTCTGTACCATTCTAGAGAAAACATATTGCAAGTAAATGTTACTTTGTATGAGATTTGTAAATAATAAAACAAGGAATATATGTTCTATATCTGACGACCTCGGTTGAGTGGTCTATGACATTTGTGTATTCCGGGTTCGATAGTCCGTAACGAGACAAATTTTTGTATTTTAAATATTTTTTTTAGAATTTTCGCGTACTTAATTATTTATTCCCATAAATAGAGGATTAAACATGGCTATCACGGTACAGAAATATAAATTCTGATTTCATGTGACAAGCGAGTTACTAATGATACTAATGACTCACTTGCACTTGCAAAATATGTAGTTTTAAGATATAATATTATTATAATATTATGTTACTACCTCGATGTCAAACTCCGAGGTCAAACGATAGTCCTTAGTTTGTTTAGTTTTATTTTGTATAATATACATATTTACTACACTTTCAATGTAAAAAAAAAAGTATTTAGTTGTTTGTCTTGTTTGGTCGGTTTAGGTTTTTGTTGTTATAGGTTATAAATATTATCCTATGCAGAGTAATAAAACAAAGTTGTTTCTATGTCTGTTTATCTCTTATCATTTAACGACATTTGATTTATAATATCGTGAATTTAATATGTTTTTACGGGAGGATGGCAGCAACAAAGATTTTCTAAATTTTCAAGGGAATGGAATTTATGACATTCCACGCGGAATGTCTGGAGCGACCGGTTGTTTTATAATAATTATAAGTTGTGTCCATAGACATAATGAAAGTCGGCCCGTCCGTCATAATCGCAATAAAGAATTGCTCGCCAATTAATTACAGTCCATGTTCGTTGTGTTTGTGTGGGTGTGGCCATTCTCCTTGGTAACACATCGAGGGGAAAGAAAGTTAGATTAAACGAGACCCATTGTTCCTCTATTGTAATACTTTGGTAGGCACTCACAGTTAGCAAAGAGAGGTCCGAGCACTAACGCAGACAGAACGTTTCCTTAACTATTGTTTTTGTTGGTTTACACAAATACGAGACGAGATGGATTCACATAAAACAGTGCATGATGCCTTAGTTACAGTCATAAATATAATTCGGGTATGCATTATATTGGTACATGCACCTTACTTATGTCTGCTAAACGTAGATCAGTGGTCAGAAAAAAGCGGCACGACCGTACCATCCTTTTATTAACTGTCTTGTTATGTTTTTTTTTTTTTTTTGACGATGTGCAAGCTAGCGAAGCGCTAACGGGATACGCTTCACCAGCAACATTGGTTTTACGTGGGCGAGGTGTCAACCCGCCGCACAACCCCCGAAATGCTGGAGGACCACACCCGTCGTTGGTCAGCGAGTCCATCGGACTTAGCTGGTTAGTGTAGCTAGGCTGTACTACCGACCATTCCCCTATCCGCCACGTGCCGCCACCTTGGGGACGCTCCCCTACGCTGTGAGGGCCAGCGCGGGGGTCTTGTCTTGTTATGGTTAGGTATTAGGCACACATTGCAGCTACAGGCGTCGACACTAATACATTGTGGCTACAGGCGTCGGCGTCGCACTCTTTGCAGACCAAGCCCAACACGGACTCAAAATTTAGATTACAATAATAAATTAATAGAAAAAAATATTATAAATATTTCCATTAATTTAAATCAAATCACTAGATATCAATATTAAATGAGCACTTGTCCAAATTAATATGCTAGTTGTTCAGATTGGAGTGCTCGAGTGGGGTCGAGCGAAATTTTCGAAAAAGCAATTTGCAATCGACCAATGGTTCAAAGGACCGAATTTCGTGATCTGCTAAGGGCTGTCTATTAAAATTTGAAACTTCATTTTACCCGATAAATTGCTTCTTGACTTTGGCTATCTTCAAGATAAATACCGCCCGTAATTTGGGTAGCTTAAGTAAATATTTCCAACGGAAAATTTCACTCGTTTGTTCACAGGTTTTTTTTCTGAATTATCCCTTGGTAAATAATCATCAACTTCTTATTAAAAATATACTTACAAAAAAATCTCAGCAAGGTATATAAAAGTAAATTTGTAACACAACGAGCAAAACAGTTGCCTTCGGCGGCGATTACGTTTTTTTTTAATGGCCTATTAAGCTATAATAAATTAATCAAAATCAAAGAAAGAATCAGAAACACATTTCGCATTACTCTGGAAACTCTACAAGGCAACTGGCGATAACAATTCGGATTTGTAACATGGCCGATAAATCAATTATAAATACATTTAGCAGCGCACGTCTCGAACCATTTCTCTTCGTATTCGACTAGCCCATTTGCAGATCTGCAAACGGTGCCATTACTCAGCTATAAATTGGCATTTGCGCCGTCATACATAAATTACAGTGAGCGCACTGAAAACCAAGTTCTTTTACAGTCACTTTTTGTATTTTCCTGTTATATTGCGTTACGCGGATTTCCTGGTGTAAAAATATTATTTAAAATTATACATACATCCCGTTAGCAGATAGTAATTTCCTTTCACTACAAACGCGAAAATGAATGGAGCTATCTTTATAGATGTCGCTACTCGTATACAACAATACAACACATTTAAAGTACATAGAAGTATAAAAAAAATATTAGCGTCATCTATTAATAATCTACACATAAAATTTACTGTGTATATAGCTATTCCTGGAAATACATACAGAAATAATTTATATTTGATTGCTTCATAAAAACGAATTTGAAATTTAGTTTAATGTTATAAATGTTTTTGTATTATTTTGCTTGTAGTTTACATTGTCTCACAACTACAAAGCAATCTAAAAATTGTCAGAAAATAAATTGTTAAAGCTTCAATAGAATACTAAACGAAATTCATCGGTGAATTTGAAGAGAAACCGTAAAGGTTACATTGTTTCAAGTCGCTCTATCTTATTTTTTGTATTACCTATTTATTTCATACCTCCTCATCATCTCTCCTCATATCATTTGACGACCTCCGAGGCGCAATGGTTACAATGCCTGCCCGCCCCAGGAGGTCCCGGGTTCGAATCCCGGTCGGGTCATGATGAAAAACGAACTTTTTCTGATTGGCCTCGGGTCTGGGATGTTTATCTATATATGTATTTGTTATAAAATATAGTATCGTTGAGTTAGTGTCTCATAACACAAGTTTCGAACTTACTTTGGGGCTAGCTCAATCGGTGTGATTTGTCCCTTTATTTATTTATTTAAACATCTAATTGGCAATCGCAGCACTTTTATCACATGACTAACAGGTAATATGTATTTTGTATAAGGTCAACTTTAGTTCTTGTAGTATAAGTAGGTAGGTACCTAGTAAAACCACATTGTTGATATTTATATAGACCTTTGAATATATTATGTAAAAAAACAAATTATTTTAATAATGAAGTAAGTACTTACTTCAACATTATAGTAGCTATTTATAAACTTAATATAACAGAGATTTTACAATTTATATCGGTTTAATAAATTTTCTTGTAAATAAATGATTTTCGAAATCACAATAAAGAAACTTTCACTAGTATGATTACAAAAAACTCCTTCATCACTACATAGTATAAAACAAAGTCGCTTTTTCTGTCCCTATGTCCCTATGTCCCTTTGTATGCTTAAATCTTTAAAACTACGCAACGGATTTTGATGCGTTTTTTTTTAATTGATAGAGTGATTCAAGGGGAAGGTTTTAAAGTATCATACATTCCAAAATTCCCACGGGAAAGCGGGATACACGCAAACGAAGTTGCGCGGGTTTCGCTAGTAAGTCTATAAAAGGTTTATGAATGTTTATCGCGTAATCGTTGTTAGTTGTAATAAAACTCTAGTTAAAATGTTCCGTTAACTGCAGTAAAACGTGATTCAAACAGAATAAATTGTTGTTAAGTATTAATAAAAAATATCGAAACAAATAAAACAATTATTACATTTGAGAAATTAGTAACTAACAAAGTTGATCAAAGAATGAAGTGGACCACGTTTAGCTTAAAGAATTTGTTAACTTGCACAGCCCAACTTAGACACCAGTCAGTTTTCAAGTGTCTTAATTGAAAAAAAAAATCATACTGATGCCGTGGTTGGTAGTAAACCATCGCTTCCCATATGTGCTGAAGTACCCAGACTAGGTAATATGAAAAATTGCTATTATATTATTGTTAAAGTAGAAGAGCCAAGACCTTCGTACCTTGCGTTTATCAAGTAATTTTCAAAGCAATCACGTCTCTTTTAATAAAGGCACGTCCTTACATGAATCGCTCGCGGCTTCACTACTAATGAAACTCATAAGCATGGCTCTAATACGGGGCCATTAACACTTCCCAATTGGTGTTTCGAAGGGAGAAAAACGCCCCCTTCATGCCATGACTCCATGTCGTGAGGTCCCATTAAACTTAACACACAAATTAACAGAAACATTGCCCCTATACGAGAATAGAACAAAATAAGCCTTGTTACCGTAATTATTTATTTGAACTGAATGACAAAGGAAGCACACGGTACCCTTCAAAGGAGCCTTTGTTCAAAAATCTACTGCTTGATTTAGGACTGTATACTTAATTTTCTTTGCCAGGTAAATAAACTTAGGAAAATAAAAGGGGTTTTCTTTCTTATTTGCTACATTTTATTTCTAAGAAAATTTGTACGACGTCATTGCATTTATCAGTTCAAAACATAACATGTAAACAGTTCTATTTTTTGTTGCTTTTCTATCTCAAAAAATATGAGTCATAAAATATTTCAGTTCAAGATAGAAAAGTTTAGAAAATCCACTTCGGTACATCTATGTCAGTCATGCAGCGGGCATAGCTTGTTATCTATATACATACTAATTATTATCATATCTGTGTACAAATAAAATAATAAATAAAAAACTAGTTGTTTGTAAAACAAAACACGATGTTCTTATAACTTATTCCAGCGTCGATGCGAGTAGTTGTTTTTAAAGTTTTAATAAACGCATCATTATCTTTAAATCATGCAAATTATATTGTAATTTAGGGGCATAAAATACAAGTTTAGGATTGAATTGACTTAATTTTTCAATCATGAATAAGGCTAAAATAATTTATGGTGACGAAAATGTGCAAGTTCCTGCCCACTTGAATTTTGGAAAGTTTATGCTGGATCGATTACGATCTTACTCGGATGAGATAGCGCTGGTAAGTGAAAATTTAGCTAACTTATTTTTTACTTACATTTATG
The DNA here is from genome assembly GCA_905163395.2 of Endotricha flammealis. Classification (NCBI taxonomy): domain Eukaryota; kingdom Metazoa; phylum Arthropoda; class Insecta; order Lepidoptera; family Pyralidae; genus Endotricha; species Endotricha flammealis. The sequence goes on along the minus strand of LR990860.1, from coordinate 7,435,632 downwards.
ACACTTCGCTGATTTACATGCTTGTGCTTTTTTTTGGAAATTTAAAAATAAATTAGAAACAATCTGATGGTAAAAAGACCGTAACCGATTTTCTTTAGCCTTTCTTTTATCGGTGAAAATGAAACAAAGTTTTCGATATTGATTGAAATATTATAAATAACGTGATTTAAATTTAAAAAATCATTTAGATTGATTAATTATTAAAACCATTAAATAAGCATTAAATATTAAGACATACAAAACTAATTTAATATACTTCAATTTAAAAAAAATCTACAATTGTTTTCTTTTGTGCAGGAAAATGCAAACACTCACCAAAGGCTAACGTACAGGGAGTTGACTCAGTATTCTGTCAATCTCGCTGTTTCGTTGTCAAAGCTAGGCATCGGGATCGGAGACACCGTTGCTGTGGGCTTTGAAAAACGCATTGAGATATACCCAACGGCATTAGCCATTGTATTTACTGGAGCAACATTTACACCTTTAGATCTAAATGGTGGTAGAGGTAAGATATTTATTTTTTCTATGATTAAGATTTCCATTTAAAAAAAATATCCAACGTACGTTCGGATTACGCACGTAAGGATTCGCAGCGTATTCGCCCTTTCTGTACAAAGTCTGAAAGAGGTCTAGTTGGAACGTTCATAATCTACCTACGTAAGAATCAATGAAACGAAATAAAGTTCAACGTCATATTATCGCGTAGCTTTATTGTGTACTAGCTTTATTGCCCGCGACTTCGTCCGCGTGAACTTTCGGGCCCATTCCCGTGGGAACCACATTGAATTTCGGGAAAAACTATAGCCTATGTCACTCCCTGATAATGTTGCTTTCTACTGGTGAAAGAATTTTTGAAATCGGTCCAGTAGTTTCGGAGCTATTCAATGCAAACAAACAAACACACAAACAAACCAACAAAGAAACAAACAATCAAATTTTTCCTCTTTATAATATTAGTATAGAGTATAGACAAGTAATTATATTGTCCTATAAAAAATGAGTTTAATGATCAAGTATTTTTGATTTTCAGTCTTTCATAAACACAAGATAACAATAACGCAGCCGAAATACTTCATTTGTACCAATTTGTTTTGGGAAAAATATCAAGATTTACTGAAAACTTTTGATTGTATAAAACGTTTTATTACGTTAGACGAGAAAACTGAAACATTTATATCAGTGAAGAGTTTACTTAAAAATGATGTGGATGTCAAAAATTATGAGCCCGCAAAAGTTAAGGGCCAGGGCGATGTGGCGCTTATTTTGTATTCTTCAGGGACAACAGGCTTGCCTAAAGGGATTATGTTAACACATCTAAATTGTATTTTGAGCAGTTTACCCCATGAGTAAGTATTTCTTTTATTACGACTTAGTTAGGCGTGAGTAAAACATTGAGTAAGTTATTACTGGTAGGTACTCTAAACACCGTTCGTCCGAAACCTGCAACATTAGAATCGCTAGCCTCTTGCTAATCTTTTACTTTAATATCCACGGCCTTATTCTATTCATAAAAATAGTTTAAAAAAAAACTAGTTGGAGATACGCTATCTTGCTTCTTTTTCATAGCGAGATAACACGTATAATCGAAAGTAGATGTCTTTATGGCGAGTCAGTACTCATTAAACTGAATGAATACTATTTTTTATATCTGCTGAATAGCAGATTTAAAAGAATGTAAATAGTCAGTTTAATGAATACTGACTCGCCATGAAGACTTAGTTATTAAGTAAAAAATAAATTTATTTTAAATTATTCACGTTAACATTAAAAAAAAAAACTTTATTTTGATTTGAATAATTTAATTAAGATGATGTTCATTTTGTTAAATAAATAATTTGTCATAAAATTATGCATTTTTAAATATACATATTTAAAGCATTTTGTATATTTTCAGTTTCAAAGATGACTCAATACAAACAGCTCTGGTGTGTGGTGTATGGTTTCATAATTATGATATTTTCATGACTTCTAAATGTTTTTGTATGGGGAAGAAAGTTGTTTACGTTGATGATTTTAAACCAGAAAGTATTTTGCAGGCTATTGACGCATATAAGGCAAGTAAATAGTTTTGTGAGTCATGTATTCGAGTCGTACGTAACGTTATCAGTTTCTATGTTATTATAAATGTGGGAATTTTCCTTGAGATAAAAGAAGTTATTTTTAATCTGTTTATGTTTTATGGCTAATCTCCGAAACAGCTGAACTAATTAATGATATTATAAATATAATGACAGTTCAGACTGTGCTTGAAATTTGATTTATTATCGAAATTAAAAACCTTAAAAAATATAATAAAATAACTAAAATATATTATTAAAAGGAGTCCCTTTAGGTAAATTCGCTAGTCTAGTATAAATCTCGCTCATCTATATATATAAAAGAGAAAATCACTGACTGATTCATCACGAAATCTCCGAAACCACAAGTGCCAGGAGTCTCAAATTTTGCATGGGGGTTCCTTTTAGGGCGTAGGTGCTCACTAAGAAAGGATTTTTTGAAATTCATCCCCTAAGGGGGTAAAACGGGGGTGCAAAGTTAGTATGAAACTTTGCCGTTTTTGAAGTTATTCGAATGAAATTCAGCATGAAGGTTCTTTATTGAAAAGCATGAAGCATGAGTAAAATTTTTTTTTTAAATTCATCCCTTAGGGGGTTAAACGGGGGTGCAAAGATAGTATGAAACTTTGCCGTTTTTTAAAGTTATTCGAATGAAATTCAGCATGAAGGTTCTTTATTGAAAGGCATGAAACACGAGTAAAATATTTTTCTCAAAAAACATCGCCTATGGGTTTAAACGGGGGCGCAAAGTTAGTATGAAACTTTGCCGTTTTTAAAGTTATTCAAATGAAATTCAGCATTAAGGTTCTTTACTGAAAAGCATAAAACATGAGTAAAATATTTTTTTCAAAATTCATCCCTTAGGGGGTTAAACGGGGCAGTGCTCGGCGCCTACGGATCGTAGCGAGCTATGCTTCCGCTGCGGTCGCTCCGGGCACAAGTCCAGCGGTTGTACCGCGGACCCGCACTGCCTGCTCTGCGAGGCAGCCAAAAAGCCGGCAGGGCATGCGGTGGGCGCGAAGTCGTGCTCAACCCCCAAAACCCGCAGAGTCAGGGCATGGCAGCGCCCTGCTCCAACAGCGGACCGGCCGACGGCCCCTGAAGGGTCCTCGGCAGGCGTGGAGCCCATGGCCGTCTTTTAATTATGGTGGTGGCACTACGCTTCTGCCAAGCGAATCTGAACCACTGCGCCGCAGCACAGGACTTGCTTGTGCAGTCCATGGCGCAGTGGGAAATCCACGCGGCAGTAGCGGCCGAGCCCTACTTTGTCCCGCCCCGTACTACTTGGGCGGGGGACAATCTGGGCTTGGTGACCATAATCACCCAGACGGCTGTTGGCGCCCCGCCTCTGCGGGGAGTGAGGCGCGGTGACGGGTGGGTTGCGGCTCTGTTAGGGGACGTCGTTCTGATCGGCGTCTATTTCTCCCCCAACAGAGCCCTACCCGAGTTCGAGACTTTTCTCGCGGAGTTGGCGGCGGTCGTGCTCCAGTGTGCTCCTCGTCAGGTGATTGTCGCCGGGGACCTCAACGCGAAGTCTGAAGCGTGGGGTTGCCCGGCTACTGACGTTCGCGGCGAGGAGCTACTTGACTGGGCTGCATCCAGTGGTGTTGTAGTGCTGAACCGGGGGACGGTCAACACGTGTGTGCGGCAGCGGGGGGGCTCAATCGTGGACGTTACGTTCGCGACCCCCACGCTCGCGCAGCGTGTCGAGGGCTGGCGAGTTCTGGAGGACGTGGAGACGTTGTCGGACCACCTTTACATAAGGTTCGACGACTCCACGGTCCCAAGGACACAGGCCGGCCCGGGTCGGTCCCCGAGAAATGACGGTCCCCGCTGGGTGCTGTCCAGGCTCGACAGGGAGGAGCTGGAGCTGGCCGTGCTGGTGCAGGCCTGGCAAGATGACTCCGTGGTTCCGGAGGACGTCGACGTGGAGGATGAGGCGGCGCGGCTTTGCGTGGCCATGGCATCCGTTTGCGACGCTGCCATGCCCCGTGCGGGGCCGCGTCGCCCGAGACGACGGGTGTACTGGTGGAACGGGCAGCTCGCCGTACTGAGGCGAGCTTGCGTTGCGGCCCGACGACAGTACGCCCGATATCGACGTCGCCGGATCGCCGAAGAGGAGTCACGCCTGTACCAGCAGTACCGCGAGTGCGCAAAGGCGCTGCAGGTGGCGATCAGGGACGCCAAGTCGGAGGCGTGGAAGGAGCTGTTGGAGGCTCTAAACCGAGACCCATGGGGGAGGCCGTATCGGCAGGTGCGCGAAAAACTGCGCCCCTATGCCGCCCCCCTGACGGAGAGTCTCCAGCCCGACGTCCGGGAACACGTCGTCTCCTCGTTGTTCCCGGACAGGGGCTCATTCACGCCTCCGGCCATGGTGCCGCCGCCTGCGGCGTCGGAGGAAGAGGCTTCGGGTGGTGTGGTGCCCCCGGTGACCGAATCGGAGCTCCGGGCGGCGGTGACGCGTATGTCTGCGCGCAACGCCGCCCCGGGCCCAGACGGTATTCCGGGTCGTGCGTGGGCGCTGGCCTTGGAAGAGGAAGGCCTCGGGCCGCGGATGAGGCGTTTGCTCTCCGCGTGCCTTGTCCAGCGTCGTGTGCCGCTGCGGTGGAAGTCCGGAAAGCTGGTCTTGCTGCAGAAGGACGGCCGGCCAGCGGAGTCGCCTTCGGCCTACCGCCCCATCGTCCTGTTGGATGAGGCGAGCAAGTTGCTGGAGCGAGTGGTTGCGGCTCGTTGACTAATAACATCATTAAAAATATTTTTTAAAAAAAAGAATTTAACATTCTTTATAACAATTTAAAATATTATTTTTAACACAATTAAATTTGACGACCTCCTCCTTGATGTATTGGTTACCATGCCAGACCGCCTCCCAGGAGGGTCCCAGGTTCGAATCCCGGTCGGGGTCATGATGAAAAACGATCTTTTTCTAATTGGCCTGGGTCTTGGATGTTTATCTATTGTATTTGTTATAAAAAATAGTATCGTTGAGTTGGTATCCCATAACACAAGTTTCGAACTTACTTTGGGGCTAGCTCAATCTGTGTGATTTGTCCCTATATATATATTTAAATATTCACTTCCAAATTATTTTTAATTGATATAATATTTGTTCCATCTAGCTGAGCCTGTGATTTGCTCGTTTAGTTGAATTCGTGTGGGAGCAGGTGTTTTTAAACATAAAAAGAAACCTATCTATTATATTATATATTATATTATATTTAGGTCATTTACCTGTGTTTCAACGAAAATTCATATACTTATTCGCTTTTGCACGAAAGAGTTAAAAATCTATAGATACTACATCTATTCACCAACTTTCAATGGTCATATAAAGATTGTATTTCTATTTTCAGATTCATATTGCCATGTTGGTGCCGTCACTAGTCATAATGATTTCTAAAATCGAAAATATAAGCGAATACAATATTGAATCATTAAAAATAATTTATTCCCGATCTTCACCGTTACATAAAACAACAATTGAGAATGTCAAAAAAAGGTAAGACATGCAACATACTATGTATATAGTATACTTGGGATTTAGAGTCTGTTTCACGTGTTCCTGCTAAGTTCCGGTTAGCCTATCTGTCAGTTAAATTATTATAAAATTATAAAATGTCAGATCATGTATGTTTTTGACTTATTCCGTTTATCCGCCCTAAAACAGTAATCCTAAAAAATGAAAACGCGTTTCTACGGAAGTTCCCAATTTCCCATGACGACGCTACGCCAAGGGGTGCGTCGTGCTACACTTCATTAAAAAAGGTACGAATACTCGGATCACGTGTTCATATCTGAGTGACGTTCTTAGGGTGGATAAACGGAATAAGCCGATTTTTCGACAATTTACCTGAGAGATCAAGTGGTACTTACGAGGAACCCTTAAAATCGGCAAATTCTTCTCTTAATGTAATACGTGTAATGGTCGTTTATATTAGTCGGTCACCGAATTCGGCCGTCGAATTCGGTAAAACCGAATTGATTCATTGACGAGCTGTTTATACCGAATACGACGATGACAGCGCATTTCAAAATGTCAGCCGTGTAGCCGAATACAGCTAACCGAAACCCCATTTACACTAGTCGATCACCGAATTAAATACGGGTTAGAAGTTAGAACCGAATTTGGCCAATCTGATCTTGTAAATAAGTCACAAGAGTGTTTATGATTATACTTAGACATTAAAGAAAACGAAATTATATTGTATTATTTTTTTACTTATATAATTTGCAAAATCTCGAGTCTTTTTAGCCTTTGAATTAGACGTTGTTAATTGAAAAGGTTCCAAACCCACGCATAGTAATTACGTGAGTTATATTCGTGGTATGACAGTTTTGACTATAAAAGGGTGTATTAATCAAAACGACTTTTAACTGTTTTATATTACAAAGTTGTTTTATAAAGCTAGTGATTTTTTAGAAAGCAGGTTCTGCAATCCATCTCCGACATAGAAGAGCGTCGAAGCACATTACCTATGCCAAAAATACGCGAAATTTTTAAACCCTGTTTTTAATCAGTTTTGACCATAAAGAAGAAGTATCTTCTTCATGGTTTTGACACTCTCAACGATACCATCAGTGTCCACGATACATAAGTTTTTTTGATGAAGTTATGCATTGATTATAATAGCGAAAAGAGGATTCTTATAAAAAAATCTTTTACTATATTGTTTTAACGAATAATTATTATTAATAATAATTTAATTTTATTTTTGTTTGTTAGATTTCCGAAATTGGAAAGTGTGAGACAGGGCTATGGCTTAACTGAATGTGGGGAGCCTGCATCGGAAACTTGGGGTACTAAAGGATGTAAGCATGGCAGCATCGGAATGGCGGCTCCAGGAATTGTTATAAAGGTAAGTACAAAATTGAGCCTAAGTTGTGTAATGCGTGTAACACGCTCAGCGCTATGTTGGGGTCGAAAACAGTACATTTGTGTATCGAAAACGATACACATGGCGTTGAGCGGGTTAAGTTCAACTTAACCAAGTCTCCAGATAAATTGTTTAAAATTCATACATATTTATCGTACAAATTGGCTAACCGGAGCTTTATCAGGAACACGCGAAACCGGTTCTGTATACAGAGCGAATTTTTCAAGCGTGCTCTGTACTGAAAGAAGTCTCGAGACGAATTTACTAAAGACTTACAAAAAAAATACACAACCTTATAAGTACTAACTTCTTGAAAGTATGACTCAAAACCACTAGTAAAATTATCAAAATTTTAGTATTCATCAAAATATACATAATACATACATTGTTATATGTACCTATTGTATTTGACTACTTATTTCTTCTTTTAGTAGTTTTCATGACATTCATTAAATTCACAATCGAGCAAGTAATTTCATCTAAGTACTTATAAAACTAATAAGAACCTACCATCTGATGATTTTCAGGTAGTAGATCCACAGACGGATGAAACTCTAAGTCCTAATGAACGTGGAGAGATCCGAGTCACTGGACCATTTTTCATGAAAGGTTACATAGGCACTGACCCTTTGACGTACTTGGATAAGGAAGGCTTCTTTAAAACTGGTGACCTTGGATACTATGATGAAGACAGATATTTTTACATTGTTGATAGAATAAAAGACATCATAGTTTATCATGGGTTTAAGGTAAGACAGTCCAAGCTGAAGATCCCCACCCCCCCTTTCTCTCTACTGAAATACACACGTTTCCAGTTTCTGTCAGAGCATGATTTGTAATGTCTGATTTGGAAAACATAAACAATTTTTTCATCTGAAGTTTTTAGTCATTCTTGAAGGTTCATCTTGATAGACAGAGTCCAAACAGCAGCGCCAGTGCCAATTGTGGACCTTGCTTTTATTAAAGACGGAGAAAAGCCACCCATCTACATATTTAATACTTTTCTAAATGTGATCCGAATACATGATTAGTCTGCTCATTCCCTTGAGGATATGTTATATTATTCATAGTTTACCTATAATTAATATTAATCATAATACCAAGCTAATCATATTTAAATATCGCAGAATAGATAGTTTATTAATCAAAACATAATATCAAATGTCTAGGTTCCTCCCGTACCTCTTGAGGCCATATTATTGACACATCCAAAAGTTCGTGAAGCTGCAGTAGTTGGCAAAAAGGTGCCGATATTTGGTGAAGAACCGACAGCGTTTGTCGTGAAAGAAACCGGAGTCGACGTGACGGAGAAGGAATTGTTCGATCACGTAGCTGCTGAGGTAACATGGCTATACTTTTTCATAATTAGAATCTCTCAACATGAAGTGTGTATTCAGTTAAACCAGTTATTAAAAAGGGATTTAATATTCAAACAAATGATATGAAAAATTTGAGGAACCACTAAGTATAGTATAAAAATATCTATAATTTTATTAACAACGACAACTGGGTGACGGTCTGGCGTGGTAACCATTACGCCACGGAGGTCGCCAAAACTTTTATTTAGCATTGCAACTGTTCATGAGTGGCATGTTAGTCGACGAACGCATGAATTAAACCATACGCTCATTTTTCTATCGAGTATAGGATTATAGGCTTCCATTCTTCGGATATATAGGCTGCCAATGCAGAGGCCGGTGTTTTCAATCCACCTGGTTGCTCATTGACTCGGATTAACGACTGTTATCTACTGTCAACAACCAGGACAGATAACTTATCGTGACCTCGGAAGCATTTTATGATAAATAGCACGCAATTTTGTTGTACATTAACAAACCAATTTATTTTTTAATAGGTTGCCCCATTCATGCAGCTCAAGGGTGGAGTGAGGTTCGTCGACGAGATACCTAAGAATCCTAGAGGAAAGATACTGCGCCGCGAACTTCGAGAAATGTTAAATGCAAATGTGGATATATAAATATGTATCTACCTACCCTACGTTGGCACGCGTGTCAGAGGTGCGGGGGCACCCCAGCCTGCATCAAATCAAATCAAATCAAAATATTTTTATTCAAATAGGCATATTACAAGCACTTTCGAATCGTCACATTTTTTTTTTTTTTTCACATCACTTCACATCGCACAGGCCACCGTCGCCGATTGGGAATAGTTCGGCGCTGCCAGCTATTTCCATCCGCCTCCCGCAAGGGAGACATGTAGGGCCCATACATTAAGGGCGATTGCCGGGAGTGTCGTGGAAGTTAAGGCTCCGCTGTACCCATGACACTCCCACTCTGGCAATGAAGGAGCGCCGCGGGGTTTAGTGGGTGCGAGTCCCACACAGGCCCTCCGTCCCCCGGCGGAGGGTATCATGCATAAGGCATACCCCGCATTAAAAAAAAAGATGTATCTTATCTACCCTATTTATAATACTATAATGGTTTCTCTTGCCTGCTGATAATAATGCTTGACCTAGACCGCTGTGTGGTACAACAAAACGCTCCAAAAGACTGCAATCACCAAGCTTAACAGTATACAACGTTCCGCCTGTATCATGATAACAGGTGCCTTTACGTCTACACCAGGGGAAGCACTAAATGCACTGTTAAACTTAACACCACTACATCTGCAGGTGCAAAAAGAAGCTAGAACCTGCATCTATAGAGTATGCACACAATCACCAACCGAATGGCAATCATATGCCTTGAATAAACTAAAGGAGTCAGTGTTCAATCGCAATTCACTAAGCATGCCAGCGGATGGTATGAAAAGTGAAATAGACTTCACTCAACTGTACACCATAGAGATACCTGAAAGGGAGACATGGCTGAATGGCCGTGTGTCAAACAAAAAAGGAAGTCACATATGGTTTACAGATGGATCCAAAAAAGGATCAGATGTAGGTTGTGGAGTCTTCGGACAAAGGCCCAAACATAGGACAAGCGTCAACCTTGGTAAAGAGGCCTCTATCTTCCAGGCCGAGGTCTTCGCAATTAACAAATGTGCGGAGATCAACTTAAGCCGGAAGCTTAGAAATCAACACATCTACATCAACTCCGACAGCCAGGCGGCGCTACAGGCGTTGGAGTCCTTTGAGACAAACTCAAGGCTAGTGAAAAACTGCAAGGACAACCTTAATGCTCTTGGCGCATCTAACAAAGTTGTGATTAGATGGATTCCAGGACATTCAGGCCTAGAAGGTAATGAAATGGCAGATGAACTCGCAAGGACTGGTGCTGACAACCCTCAGGCAGGACCGGAACCCTTTTGCGGTATAGCCAAACAACGAGCCTACTATATTCTAAAAACTCAGTGTGACCATATGGCAAAGGAACTATGGAAATCAGTCCCCGGACAAAACCATGCCAAGGCCCTGATAAACGGTCACAACAAAAATTTCTCCAAAGAACTCATCGAGCTCAAAAGACAGAAAACTAGTGCTGTGACAAGAATACTAACAGGACACTGCAAACTCAATAAACATCTGTTTAACCTAAACATGAGCCAGTCAGCGATGTGCAGATTCTGCCAGGAGGAAGAAGAAAGTGCTATGCACATACTCTGCTCCTGCGGACCACTCATGTACAAAAGAAGTATTTACATAGGACAGCATATTTTGCTTCCAGAGGAGATACAACAGCTCTCTGCCCAGCACATTTGGAAGTTCCTGGAAGCTACCGGTCTGGACAGGGAAGTTTAAATAAGGGGCACTACAAAGATCAGCAATGGTCGAAGCAGTATCTTTAAGCCCACACCATCAAATAATAATAGACAACTTATTTTTTAAAAAATATTGGTTTATATCCTGTACTTAGGTATTAGGTTTATATTATTATTTTAATCACCTATTAGGTTTGAAATTATTTTTTATTTGAACATGAATCGCTATCGTTAACTAAATAAAAAAAAGCAAAGGAATTATATCTAAATACAGACATTATTTTTTGGTATTTTACAAATCGATGTTTCAAGAATTTTAATTTTAGATCATATCATTTCATTTTATATCAGTTGAATAAAACATTTTTAAAAATATATTTTCGTTTAGTTCAAAGAATATTACCTAAGTATGTCACACCCACCTATCAAAGTCAGTTCTAATCTTTTTCCCAATACTAGAAAAATATTAATATTCTTGTCAATTTAATCTATTTTTATAGAATAAAAGATAAGAAATCACAAGGTTTTTTTTATAAACAAAATATCTGCTAAGTTTTAACTACTTAAAACCTGTTTCGTCACCGTCGTTGTTGAGGAGAATTAATATAAGTGAGAAAGTGACAAAATACATTTTAGTAAATCCTTAGCCTAACTTTTTTATTAATAAGCCTGATTAAAAAAATCCTAAACTTTCCTCATAAGGACGCGTTTAAAATTTACGTGTATTCAAAACGCGCCGCGCTGGCCCTCACAGCGTAGGGGTGCGTCCCCAAGGTGGCGGATAGGGGAATGGTCGGTAGTACAGCCTAGCTACACTAACCGGCTAAGTCCGATGGACTCGCTGACCAACGACGGGTGTGGTCCTCCAGCATTTCGGGGGTTGTGCGGCGGGTTGACACCTCGCCCACGTAAAACCTATGTTGCTGGTGAAGCGTATCCCATTAGCGCTTCACCAGCCTGCACAACATCGTCATGAAAAAAAAAAACGCGCCCTAATAATCCTGAATTATAGTCATGAATCCTGCGACTCTTGTAATAAAAACAGTTTCAACAAGTTTCATTGTCAACAGGCATTTCATATTTTGTATGAGTGAGATAGCATGTGTTGAGACTTGATTTTGAAAATTTCAGTCAAAACAACTGTCCCGCAGGAATAAAAATATTTTTCCGCGCACTTACCTATCTTAAAATTGTTTTTGTTCAATAAAATTATTTTTCTGTGCGCTAATCTTACACCTTTTTTAAATCCTAATGGTTTATGTTTATACAGAACCTATTACGGTCGGCAAACAAAAAAATCCGTTCAGTCTGTTAGCTGCGTGTTTTCTTTCGTTTTTCCTGCAAACGTTGAATTTTACTTGGTGTCTGACATACTAATCTTCAATATAATTTATTTACCGACTCTGAGCAGCCCCAGCTCCTCAAGCACTATATCTAGATTATAAATATATAAAACTTCGTTCTCATCCTGTGTACTGGTATTAAAATAATTCTTCGTATTACAAGCATGTGCTGCTCATAGTGGTTGATAAACCCAGTGGTCGAGTGGCTAGCAATAGCTACTTTACGAGTATTTCAAGGGGCGTCGTTCGAATTCCGCACAAGATAAACATGTCAACAATATTTTCGATGGAGTACTCATACCTTCATACCTACAAGTTTTGCTTAGTTTGAGCATAGATGGCGTTGTACAACTCGTCCCGCTTCAAATCAAGTATTTACAATCGAGCAAATTGAATCATGACCCATTTTGTTAATAATTAATTTTATTAAATAAATATTTAATCAGAAATTAAACGTGAATATTATGTAAAATAGGTAATTAAATATGATTGCATGATAATTGATACCGTTTATTAGTGACACCAGCTGGCTGTAACACCAAATTCTCTTCCATCAATGACGAACATGAGGAAAAAGTCAATGACATCAAATGACCTACAATAAATTGAAGGGAAAAATTATTGTTTGAATCAAATATTTCCGGTACGCAATTTCAAAATTTCTCGACCACTTAAACAAATCTCAGCACAAGACGTCTCCCATCCCAACCCCAAAGTTTACTTAATACTTTAAACTGGTAATGAAGGCATTAAGGCGAGCTGAATGCATAAAGAATGTGCTGCCACCGCAGGCTCCTATATAATTAGTGCTTTTATTAGCTATTTTCTACTTTACAACATTTAATGAAACACTAATTAAGTAATAAAAACTGGTTAAGTGCGTGTCCGAGCACGCGTAGTGTATGATTCTTTAGTACCTAACTAACGAGCCTACTTTAATGTGAGTTATACATATTTAAATACTTTTAAAGAGTTATTTATACTTGTCATCTACGAAATAGACACTTTGTACCATTCCAGCGTCTTATTGCTATCTTTATCTCTAAAAAAATAGGGCTTCTAGTTCCAAAGTCTGTATGACTGCAGACGAAACTATTAGGACACATACTAAAATAACCTAAAAAGGTTTCTATATCTTGAAGTCTGAGGAGATAATTATTAATATTTCAAAAATAATAAATAATATAATTTGAGAATTTCTGGCTTTTTTCATCAACGTTATTTACATGGAAATAGTTCAATACATTATACTTAATTGAGTTAAGTATAAACTTCTAATATAATCTAATGGTGATCTAAGAACCAATATCATTTCCTAAATAGAACTGATTTAGATACACAAATAGAAAACTTGTAAACAATATCTATAGGCTGCTCGTTTATTTTAGTCACAAACAATAACATTCAGGCCTTATCTATAGTTTCGAATAGATAGTTTCGATCTTAGAAAAGTTGTGGCATAATTGGGACCGCCTAACTTGGACTAATAACTTTACGAGCGGGGCCACTATCACAATTTACAGTTTGTGATGTTCGTATACCTACCGATATTTCCTGAACTAATTCCATAAAGTCATCGAGAAGGTTGCTTGGTTTCGTATCGTCTTGTTTAATCTCCATTCAATGCCTTCCCCTCTTGTTAAATAGCAATTCTGACGTGTTAATAGCCAAAGTTTATTTACGTCTATCGAACCAAATTAACACATGGAAATTTAATTTGCGCTTTGCTTTGCCAAGTTGATAATTCCTTTTCCAATGGGTATTTTGTGGGTTTATTTTGGCTTTGGGGGTATTATTGAATTACATTATATCTACGTATTTTGATGTAAACTAAATTAAAGATAGAGCATATTCATTCATTGATTTACTAAATACACCAAATTGTCATAATAACTAATTGTTATTCAAATAAGTATTGGAATAACGGTATCTCTTTCATTCCTAGGTTATGACGCTGCTCCACTACTGATTGTAAAAACCATGTTTGTGTATGTATAATTTTTTCAAATTGTATTTGTGCACCTGACGTGCACGTCGAGCTTTATACTTGCAGTACAATTATGGCTTTTATGACATAGCACTTAAGAATGGTACAAAGTCCAATATGTAAAGGTCGACCTGCTCTTGACTGTACATGATGATGATGAAACACAATTATTAATACTAGCCAATATATATTTTTTCTAAATGATTTAAAAACAGAATAAATTAGCGCAATTGCCTTGTGGCGCAAACGTCGGGTTATAAATGAGGTTTAAAACATTCATTTCATATCAGTTTTAGGTTGTTTAAGAAACTGTGTAGGCTTGAGAAATATATTAGCCGTATCACAAAAAAATAAAGTAACAAGCAGACATTTTTATTGTTAGAACGACGTTGTTTGAGCACGAAATGAAATCTCGTAGCACTTGTCTACGGCGGTCGTAGACTCAAAATAACTGCTGTCACAATGACTTGTGTATTTAACTGGTTACTATTGTAGGTAGGAGATAGTTTTTTATAGAAAGATATTATCATAATCTACTAAATTAAATACATATTTTTTTGTAACAGCAGCATAAAAGCGTAGCTGATTCTTAAAAGTAAATATTGTAATCCGTTCTTAGTTGTTTATTATACAATTTTTTTCAATATATGCTCCAATATTTATGCTCTCAGTCTTAGATATATCTTTGGGTATACGAACTGCATCTAGTACGTATCACTTCTGACGAACAGTCAGTCACACAATCCTATTGTTCTCGTTACAATGATCATTTCGAAAATAAGTTTGTAACAAGTAACAATTGATGTAGACATAAGTAGTGACACAATGTTTGAATGTTTGTAAAATAATGATTGTGTCAGCGTTGTTGATGTCTCTTAAAATATAAATAAAAGTAACTTCGTAAAATATGTGCCAGTAAAAAGTATAGTTTGGAGTTTAGACGAGGGAAATAAATCAATGAGCAATTTTCATAAAAATTACATTACCATATTACAAACGCTCCTATATATATTTATAGACTTTCCAATTGTGATGTATATTTTGAGAACCATCAAAAAAGAGATTTGTCCAAATAGAATGAGGCAAATCCTTTGGTGGGTATGTATATAAGGATCAACAGGACACTGTGACAAGACTGCCCGTTACCCGTACGTTAATAGGATCAAACTGGGCTTTATTTGGGACGTGTCCACGCGATTTCACCTAACTTATCGAATTTGCAAATCCGCTTACACTTCGTTAAACACACAGTCATACATTGTCCAGCATTCGAAGAAAATTCACTAGAATTTTGATTTCTTCACTGTACTCGTGTTATTGTCCAATTTTAGAAAATTGTCATCCACAAAAAATAATGGTTACTTTATGTTTCTACTGCTAGAAAATGTAGACTGCTAGAAAATATCAGAGCGAGACGGATGTTCATCCATCGCGCTTGTTCTATATGACTCCGGGGATAATGTTATATTTTTAAAATTCGATATTTTTTGTGTAAGTGTAACTAATATGATAAACCTGCAGAGTTACTTTGGTTGAGCACGCTAATCTCAGTAATGCTATTGGACAGAATTGAAAAATCTAACTAGTGTTGGTTAGCCTATTTGTTGAGAAATACCACACAATATCATACCTACCACTCATTAGTAATTCTGTTGTACATTTAACTAGACTAAACTAATTTTGACAGGACCAAAGGTGTTGTTGTCCTTCCTTGGTTTACAATTAGTGACAAGGATAGCAACACTTCTAGTCCTGTCAAAATTAGTTTAGTCTAGTCTAGTTAAATGTACAACAGAATTAGCTAGTACCAATATCACATATTGTTTTAAGACTTCCCAATCAAGGGTATTATTATACGCAAAAGATTCACGTTTGCCGCACTAACCTCCTGATATTAAATATTAAATCGATAGTTATTACAATCGTCTATCGTATTTCATGAAAGTGCATTTCGTGACGGACTTATTGCTTTAGCAGACTCAAGTTTATGTGGTCAATGACCGATATATTGCTGTGGTTGTTACTATCGATTTAACACGTTCAAAAAATATAAACCTTAATGGATTTTTAACGAATTTATCTCGTGTATAAATTCTGAACAATGTTTGTTACTCGGTATCAGATAAAAAAAAAGCAAATAAAGTAACTATATGGAGCAGTATGCACTGTGCCATACAGAGAAGTTATGCTGTTAGTCTCGGAAAGTGGAAGCACTAATTGCCGCACCTACGAGAGTCCATGCCCTTAAGTGAAATGACCAAACAATTTTACGTTCTATCGCGTATTGGAAATTACAAAAAAATGTTTTTTATGGATAGTACTTAAATAATATTGTTGTCCGTATATATATATTATATGGAGTACTAGTAAAGTAAACACAGATCATTTCTATTATTTCTTTTGTACACAGAACACTGAAGCAAAGGCCCTTTTTCTTGGATAATAAAAAAAATGTTGTTGGCGTATTAACAACCATAATAAAATGTTAACAGCTCCGCTGCCCACTTGAATCTAGACATAATAAATTGTGCTATTCCATCTCCGAGATAATCTTGAATAATTTTCTTTTCGCGATGAAAAAGGAAACAAATAATTCATTAGATTAACATAAAATCCGACCCTACGCGCTTTAATCTTACTATAAGAAATACTTGAATTAAATATTCTGTTAGTAAGCAGGAACTGGAGTCGGACTGTTTATTCGCTATGTCCATACATATTTCATACGATTGCAGTAGTGATGGAAACAAAACAATTTTAGTTTAAGTAGAAAATAGGCGGGAGCCTTCTCGCGTTTAGTCTTCTAAATTATTAACCTTCGGTAGGGCGATACGTAGAAAGGTTCTGTCTTGTTTACGCGTTAAGGGAGACGGGGATGGGAACTTAATGCCCTATATCACTGTCGGGGTAATACAAACTAGAAGGGTCGCAACCTTTTCCACTAAATTACGTATCGGCACATGGGATAATCCGAACTAACTTGAGTAACGTTGAGGCGACCGATTAATTCTATAATAAGTGCCCCGTGTTAATAACTTGACAGCTTATCATCTATTGTTAGTCTTTTTTTAATTACATATAAAACTCGATTAACACGAAAATATTACGATTACACGGCGTACTTTCGCTGACTCAAACTGAAATTTACTTTTTAAGGTAAAATTACAATAAACTAATAATACCTACATAAATAAATTACTACATATATTTTTTTTATTTAATTTCCCATACACGTGGACCCATCGTGGTATTTAAAAAAGTCTACCATCTAGGTTAATAAAGTCAAAGTTATTTCTTTACAATTTATGACCATATTAAACGGTGAATAATTTGCATGTTAAACTGCCAACATATATAAGCAACGGTAATTTCAGATAGGCTTTTAACAACATTCGTGCTCGCGACGCCGTCCGAGTCACACGTCCGGTGCCCGGTGCCTCCGCGCTACGCTGCTCCCGCGTGCTACGCACGCCCCCCGCCGCCCGCGCTACGCTACCGCCGCTCCGACACACGTGTCTCCTTGCCTTTTTTAAGACAAGGAATGCCTCCTTGTCTTAAAAATGCCTATCGTGATTTTTAGAGTTTCTCGACTTTTCGCGCGTTTTGCCGAATAAAACCACAGTTTCGTGGTCTGGCTGTGTGATACCTCACGGTGCCAACTTTGCACAGCCAGGAGTGCGACCCGGGCACTCGCCGATCCCCTTCAGGGTGAAGCAGTTACCCGGACGGGGCTAGAACCACCGGCCTAGGGGGCTCCCCTGACCGACACTAGCTATCGCCCCCTCCCGCCCACCCCTTCCTCCCTCCTATCCTTAGGGAACGGCTTGGGCGCCTAGGGCTCCGGCTCGAAGCTACCCTCCGAACCTTAAGCAGTTAGGGACCCTCTGACACATTAAGATTGGTCAGAGGCATACAAGCTTAGGGCACACCCTAGAAGCACCCCCCTCGCCTCACCCGGCGCGGGGGACTAGGACTACACACCTCGGGTTCTCCCCCCGAGCGCTCCCAAATTAGGCACGACTGCCGCAAGGTTTCTTCGCAGCTCTTCCTTGCGGAACGTGACGCGACGAACTGCGATAATTTCGTTTTAGCTGTAGGTTTCCCTTACTAGGCCGGTCGCCATGGCGACCGACCCGCGTGTAGACCTTTTAATCGCCTTTATTGAAAGGCGATGGAACGATCTGTCCCCATACGAGCAGTCCGAGCTCGACAAGATTAAAAAATCTCCCCCCCCGGCCCCTCAGGCCGCAGCCCGCCCGGCCCCTCAGGCCACCAAACCCTCGGCCCCTCAGGCCGCAGCCCCCTCGGCCCCCCTGGCCACCCCCGCCCGGCCCCTCAGGCCACCAAGCCCTCGGCCACCAAGCCCTCCGCCGCCGCGACTTCCATCGCCGCGCCCTCCGCCACCGTTGCGCCCCCCACCACCGTGCACCCCGCAGTAGCGACTTCCGCCGCCGCGCCCTCCGCCACCGCGCCCTCCGCCACCGCACCCTCCTCCTCGATCTCCGATGACGAGATGGAGGTCATTTCCGAATCTTCGGATTCGAGTTCCGCCCCCTCGTCCGACTCGGACGATTTCATTGTGGCCTCAGGCCGCAGGCGCAACAAGGGCGCTGCCAACAAGGCCGCCAAATTAGCCGCCGTATCAAATCCGGCCGCCCCTCTCTCCGACTCGCCCGCTTCGCCCCCCGCGGCTGAACAGGGTGCCGAGGGAGCTTCTCTCCCCACCCCTCCCAAGCGCTCCCAGCGCCCACCGGCGGTCGTTATCACGAACCGCCATAGGTGGATGGCCATCAAGGCCCGATGTGATGCAAATGGCATCTTTTTCATAGCGGAAACCCGCACTGAGGGTATCCGCCTAAAAACGGAGTCCATCACGGACTACCGTAACCTCACCCGCCTTCTCGACGCAATGTCGATCACCTTTCACACTTGGAGTCTAGAGGAGGACCGGCGCCTTCGCGCGGTCATCCGCGGAATCCCCAAAGAACTCGAGTGCAATGACGTACTCGAGGACCTTCGGGCTCAAAAACTGCCCATCCTCGAAGTGCACCGCATGCACCGTGGGCCTTCCGCCCCCTTCAACATGGTCCTGGCCATTCTAGACAGGACCAATCTCAAAGAGGCCAAAGCCATTTTCAACGTTAAAAAGGTCTGTGGCTTGTCCGGGGTCGTTGTCGAGACCCCTCATCATAAAAGCACTGTGGGTCAATGCCACAGATGCCAATTGTACGGGCACTCCGCCCGAAATTGCCACAACACACCCAGGTGTGTCAAATGCCTCGGGGCCCACTCAACACCGGAGTGTCCACGCCCCAAAGACCGCGCGCTATGCTTGGAACCTCCGAGCTGCGTAAATTGCGGGGAGGTGGGGCACCCGGCTAATTACAGAGGGTGCTCAAAAGCGCCCAAAGGAAAGAGCCGGAGGCCTACTCCCTCCTCATCCAGAGTCCTCGCTCCTCCTCCTCAGTTCCAAACTGCCGAGGCCGCCCCGGCAACAGTTGAGGCACCGGTGCCACCAATCAATCTGTCGCCCTCGTGGCGCTACAGGACCAACAAGGTCCCACCCCCACAGGCCAGCCCCTCAGGCACGCCTGCACCCGCGGCGGTGGAAGTAGCAACACCTCCACCCCCCCCAGAAAAGGCATCGCTGCCACCGACCAACGGGACCGAAGGGCTCTACAAGCTTGCAGCCATCCTAGACATAGATAGGGTTCTTGCCATGGCCGCGTTGGTCAATGAACACGCCAATAGTCCCAACGCTCTCCTAATGGCCGTCTGTCAATTCACAGACGTGTTCGTTGCCCTCAAAAATTTTAACAAATAATTATGGACCTACACCATACGAGTAGAGTCAAACCGACCTCCCTTAAAATCGGCTACTTTTCGGTTACTTCGGCAGAGGTCTGAGGTAGCCGACTTCCTCTACACCCATCAGTTGGACGTCCTCCTCATCCAGGAGACGTTCCTTAAACCATCAATTCGCGATCCCAAAATCGCGAATTATAAAATCATACGTAATGATCGCACAGTCTCTGCCCTCGGTGGCACTCTCATCTACTACAAAGCGACATTACACTGCACGCCTGTGGATACACCAGATCTCGTGCACATTGAGGCCTCTGTCTGTAGATTAGGAATGACAGGTCACCAATCCATATTTTTAGTGTCAGCTTATCTAGCTCCCACTAACTCCAACTCCTCAAACCCCAGATCACTACTCGATAGTGACATACAAAACCATCTAGATCTTGGCCCGTCTGTTATCATAGCGGGTGATCTAAATGCCAAGCACCCTGCCTGGTGTAGCCTAACCACAAACCAACGTGGTAGACAGCTCGAGCGACTCTCAGAGAGTCTCAATTTCGACATTGTAGCACCCATGTCCCCTACTCATTACCCGGACAATGTTGAACATCGTCCGGACGTCCTAGACGTAGCCCTCCTAAAGAACATCAATCTTAGATTGAGTTCAATAGAAGTGCACTCCGAACTCACCTCAGACCATAGGCCTGTCATCATTGCTCTCTCACCCAGAGTGAGTATTCCCAATGTGGCAGCCACAGATCCCACTATGATCAAGACCGACTGGGTCAGGTTAGGCGAAAGCCTCAAATCCATTTCGTCCCCCTTGTTAGATCCAATTCCAGACGAAATTGTCTCAATTCCCGATGCAGTAGGTGCTATTGACTCGTTAACAGCGCACGTGCAGAAAGTCGTTAGCGACTGCTCGCGGCGTGTCCCAGTGAACGCTCATCGTCGCTGGACACTTCCGCCGGATGCGCGTGCTCTGTTAACAGAGAAAAACCGAGCCCAAAGGGCCTACTTCTCCACTCCCACCGAGCCTAACCGCGCCCGCATGCGCGCTGCTCAATCAGCGGTTAAGCGTCGTATCAGACAGCTTAGAAACGACCAGTGGGACGAGACCCTCTCAAACTTAGTCCCATCTCACCAAGCCTTCTGGAAACTTGCCAGAGCCCTTAAGGCAGATACAGTGGCTGCCACTCCCCCGTTAGTACAGTCAGACCCCTCCCTCCCCCTCGCCTTCGAGGACGAGGAAAAAGCTGAATGCTTAGCATCCAGTCTTGAGGCACAATGTGCACCTAGCACACTCCCAGTTGATCCAGATCACCTACTCGAGGTCGATACTGTGGTAGCTAACAAACTCGCGAGCCCACTTACAGATGCCGACCCCCCGTTAGAGCCGGTAACCCCTGATGAGGTAGAGTCCCTTATCAAAGACCTACATAATAGGAAGGCCCCGGGGCCTGACGGGATTTCTAACAGAGTCATCAAGCTCTTTCCCGCCCACCTTATACTACTCCTGACTGCTATCTTTAACGCAGCCCTCAAAAATAGCATTTTCCCCCAAACTTGGAAGGAAGCCACCGTCATCGGCATTCCAAAACCCGGCAAGCCCAAGGATCAGCCCTCGAGCTATCGCCCTATCAGTCTTCTTAGTTCAATAGGAAAAATCTATGAGCGCATAGTTCTCGCACGTCTCAAAGATTTTTCCCTTGCCAACAATCTCTTGCCTAACGCGCAGTTTGGTTTTAGAGCCAAACACTCTTGTGTCCAACAAGTGCATCGCATAGTCGAACACGTGTTGGACCGGAGAGCGAACAGATCCCGCCCGCATAAAACGGGCGCTCTCTTCTTTGACGTGGCAAAGGCGTTCGACAAAGTTTGGCACAACGGGCTTATTTATAAGCTCTACAAACTCAATACGCCAAATCGTCTTGTGCTCATCATTCAAGACTACTTGTCGAACCGCTCTTTCCGCTATAGGGTGGATGGGGCACTATCCCCCCCTCACACCATTAGAGCCGGAGTACCACAAGGGTCCGTGCTCTCGCCTCTCTTATACACGCTTTACACAAGCGACTTCCCCGAATTCAGACCCAGTCCACTAGTGACCCACACCGCTCTCTTCGCAGATGATACTGCCATCTACTGTTCAGCCCGTAGTATTCCCCCAATTATAGACTCGCTCCAAACTGCCGCCAATACTCTTGGCGACTGGTTTAGGAAATGGCGCATTGAAGTCAATCCTCAAAAAAGCGCCGCTATCCTTTTCGCTAGAGGTAGCACCCCAAATCCCTCCTCCAGAGTCGAAATGTTCGGACAACCGATCCCTTGGGAAAGGAAAGTCCGCTACCTAGGCGTCACACTCGATAGGGGACTCACCTTCCGCGATCATATTAAGATTGTCCGCAACCGCGCCGCTTTCGCGCTAGGCCGACTATATTATCTGCTCAATGGGCGTAGTAAACTCTCTCTTAGAAATAAGGTGAGAATTTACACAACGTGCATTAGGCCGATAATGACTTACGCGAGTCCAGTTTTCGCCCACGCCGCGCCCTCTCATATCCACAGGCTGCAAACTATCCAGAATAGGTTTTTGCGCAAAGCCATCGGTGGGCTTTGGTTCATTCGGAACAAAAACCTCCACATTGACTTAGGTGTGCCGACCATCTCGCACCACCTAAAGCAATGCTCAGTCAGATTTTTCGACTCTCTCGACCATCACCCCAATCCATTGGTGAAAGCCGCAGGGGATTATCCCGCTCCGGCTGACACCATTAGGTCCAAACGTCGTCCGCGGCACGTCCTCAACGACCCGGACGACGCCATTACAGTCGCCATCGAGGCGTACAAACAATTAGATTCCGCGACACAAAGTACACTTCCGGACACATGAATCGAGCCACCCTACATTTTTATGTGTAATGACATAGAACATAAAAATATTCTTAAGTTAATCAAAAAGTTTTTATGCAGTTTTGATGCTGGTATATTCATAATGATTTTGAAGTGCTGTTGTTCCAATTTTGAATTTATCAAATGGAAAAACGAAACAAAATCCAAATTAGTGCATTCTTTTGAATAGAAAAGTTGATCTAAATTAACATAATTTTTTTATTTAACTCCATAATTTTGAATTCACCGTAATTGTTTTGAAATTAAGACATCGTAAAATTGTTGTTTTTTTAATTTGAGCCATTTAAACGTTAAAATTATGGATACACCGCCTCTTCTAGCCGCGCAAGCTGTGGCGCTTCTACAGTCGGGCCGAAGTCAGCGCGATGTAGCATCACAGCTTGCTCTGCTGTGCAAAGGGTAAACCATCGATACCTCGACACTGGTGTATACGTGCGCCGTCCAGGAAGACCGCGATTTCGGGTAACTTCAGAAAGACAGGATCGATTTATCGCGACAACCAGTTTACGAAATCGTCACCTCACCTCTGTACAGATCCAAGAACAGCTTCGAGACTTTCATGGAGTGGCTGTTTCCGCGCGAACAATTAGACAAAGACTTAAAGAACGTGGTCTGAGCCCACATAAGCCAGCCAACGGGCCGAAACTGACAAGAGCTCACCGAATGGCGCGCTTACAGTTTGCACGCGAACATTTGCATTGGACTCAACGCCAATGGAGCAAGGAACTCTTTACTGATGAGACTAAGCTTATGCTTTATGGTAATGATGGAAGGAGGAAGGTCTACCGAAGGCGGGGAGAGCGCTTTTTTCAGTGTTGTATTGAAGAGAGAGTGATTTATGGCGGGAGCTCGTGGATAGTCTGGGGAGGAATATCTGCCGATGGTAAAACTGGGCTAGAGGTTGTGACAGGACCAAGTCTACCAACACTAAATGCCCGTCGATACATTAACCAATGCCTAGAGACTCATGTGATGCCATATGCTGGATTTGTAGGCCAAGGCTTCATCTTTATGCATGATAATGCAAGAGCGCACACTGCAGGAATCGTCAGGGCATACATTCATGATGTTGGAATCACGACAATGGAATGGCCAGCAAGGAGCCCTGATATGAATCCCATCGAACGTCTATGGGACGAATTAAAGAGGCGTGTTCGAGCTCACCAACCAGCACCACAAACTTTGGAAGAGCTGAGAGTTGCCATCGAGGAGGAATGGGAGAACATTCCACAACACTTCATAATGGCGTTGATTAACTCCATGCCAAATCGCATGACTGCAATCATAAACGCTCTCGGAGGCAATACAAGTTACTGAATAATTTTTTTTTCCAATAATTCCTTTTTTTTTTCAAAAATTCAACCCGAGTCTTGTCTTTGAGAAAGGTTATACAGGACAAGTTTCACTTAAAATTGTAATTTTATCAAGTTATTGAAATTTAAATTTGGAATTAAGTATACCTTATTAATGTAAAGTGTACCAGCTTCCAAATTGCATAAAAACTTTTTCGTTGATCATATACTTTTGTTAAGTTACCAGCAATCAAAGTTGAAACTGTTGGGTGGCTCGATTCAAGTGTCCGGAAGTGTAGACACACACGTCCGTCATATCGGCCCCGCCGGCGGGGCCGCGCGTCGCGCCACCCTGTAGGGACTCGGTTTTCGCGGTACCGGCACGTGCCCGGCCGCTTCTCTCCAATCCGTTCGCCTTCCCCCAGTGTCGCCATAGGCCGAGGTTCGAGCCCCCCTCTGGGGGGCCCCTAGGCAGACACTGTAAATTTTTGGCGGTGAGAGCCCTACGCTCCCGCAACAGTCCGGTGTCTCAGTAAAGGGTGTCAGTACACCCGAACTGATTAGTCCATTCAAAAAAAAAAAAAAAAAAAATAGGCTTTTAAAATTAATTTTCCTTTCAGCGCACAGTAAAATTAATAATATAAAAAATGTTTTATTACAATTCTATTCTGAAATAAAAAAATATAATTATTAATAATATCTTATTTTAATACACATAAATATTTGCTATGCTTTTGTTTGATGTAGTCGAAAAAAAAAAACAAATACTCCAGATTATACTCATTTTATTAAACACTAGCTTTTTTGCCCGCGACTTCGTCCGCGTGAAGTTCCGGGCCCGTTCCCGTGGGAACCACATTGAATTTCGGGAAAAGCTATAGCCTATGTCACTCCCTGATAATGTAGCTTTGTACTGGTGAAAGAATTTTTGAAATCGGTTCAGTAGTTTCGGAGCCTATTCATTTCAAACAAACAAATCTTTCCTCTTTATAATATTAGTATAGACAAAGATTTCTATTAAATTTTAATATCATTATTACACGTGAACTCTACTTAGGAATATATTCACTAAAGTACAGTGATTAAATCAACTAATGCCTAATGCATAAATTATGAGATTATCTCTATGCCCGTATCACTTTGGGGACGTCGCCCTTCGACGCATAATGTTTACGCGTGACGTAGGAATGTCTGTTTTAATAATATATGCGAAGTGCTCACATACTTGCACGGATTTGCCAATAAAAGAATGCCCCTAACGTGTAAAACAAATATAACAATATATTTCTTCGCTTATTCGGCTTCGCCTTATTGTCTATACTGTTTATTACAAATTATGAACCACTTTTCTGATTGAATTTTATTTGTGACTAACTGTATCTGTCGGCGGAGTTTCTCGCCTAGGTTTTGAATGTTGTTTATGTTACCCGAGAGAGTAAATTATTTTCGAAACTCGTTTTTTTTCGATTCCGCCCTACTATGGGTAGTACTAAAAATGTTATATTTATTATCTATGTATATATATAAAATGCAAAGTCCTGACTGACTTAACTATAAGAATATCAACGCACACACAGCCCAAACCGCAGGGTGTAGAGATTCCAAATTTGGAATGTAAGTTCCTTACGACGACGTCTTGGGGTGTACTAAGAAAGGATTTTTCAAAACTCCCACGGGAAAGCGAGATATACGCAAACGAAGTTGCGAGTATTTTACTAGTCAATTAATATAATCACTATTCATCAAATGCTGTCGGTACTCTTATTTAATACGATGAAATATAATGGACGTTACGCCATCACCATCTAAACCCTTATTTCAGTTGGGTAAAAATACAATAGGTTGGTTTTATTATTATCTACAGTCTGATTCCCCGACGAGTTACGTCCGAATTAAAAATTAATTTCGCGAAATAAAATTGCTAGGTATGTGATTTCACCCTCGTGAGTGGTGGGAGCAGATTTCTCGGCAGATCTCAGAGCGACCGTAACGCGCGAGTGCCACTTACCTGTTACAACTCGTTGAATTATTTATTATACTATCCACCTTATTGGATTGAAATATCGCTGGCCCGTCGCTTTTTCGACAAATAATACAATTGAAGCGGCAGAGGCCAATTAAAACGACAAACATGTCCAATTAGTGATGAGGTCGCATAATTATTTTACACACATCCGATATTTGGGGTAAAAAGTTTGTAGCATTATTAAGTTATAGTGTTGGAAAGTACAAAGTAACAAATTGAAATCCAATTACTGTATGAAATTGATGTTATTACCGGGTCATTCCGGCGGACGAAGTTAGAAACATAATGACTAGAACTTAATACTAGCGAGAGTAGTTAGGGAGTAAAGTTTTATCGGCCAATGTGTAAGAATACTTATTCTCGTTTATTGCTCTTCGCCCAGTCATCTCTTCGGCTATTAAATTCGTCGGAAACGTCACATAAAACGTTGGAATCGATTTCGCATAAACGATAGACGTGACCAGCCGGAAAAGTATGTGGGTCCTAATTTGGCCCGATGCGATGTCGATTTCGTTTAAGTGCAATCTTTAAACCTTAGACCTTAGCCAATGTCACATCGCTTCCGAGAGATTTATTTTCAAATCTGGCTGTAGCCATAAAATAAAATCTGTGGATTTAGTCACGTATCTTCTGTAAAACAACTATCGGGGTCAGAGATGGGGTCCCTGAAATTGTTGAGACGCAGTTGGCACTCATTCGCAGATGTTACACGAAAGATTTCAAAATAACGCCATAAAAATTTTAAGATATTAAAATAAAAAAAATATTATTAATAATTATGATAATAAAGTTTACACGGCAAAAAATGCTATGTGTTATTACGAGAATAAAAACTAGAGTTATATTCCTTTTTATTGTATAACACCATTGCTTGTATTGCATAGAATAGTAACAGTTTTGTAGGCAGTAATGTAAAACAATTCCACTAAAATATCGTAATTTCAGTCGGGAGACCCCTCAAACACGGTATTCTTACGAGCCCCTTGGAGTGCATTCAATACGTCCCATCCCATCTATACAGGTAACAATATTATACGAGTATCAAGTTTATTTATTACATTGTTATTATAAGAATTTTTCTTCATAATTGTATGAAATAAAGTATTCAATAGACAAATAATTAAAACTTATTAATTTAAGTTATTATTACTCAAAAGCTTATAAATAGAATTTTAACATAGTTCAGGTTAAATGAATCATATGATGATAGATAGATAGATGATGATATACCTGTTATGGCAATAGATCTCTTTTTATTAACTACTTGAGTTTATAACCACATTGTATATTTAGGATTTAATCCAATCAACATGCTTGTTTTCTAGAATAAAAAAGTGGTTTTGTATCAATATGGTTATCAAGCCAAATTCTACTCCATTCAAGCATCACTTGACATTGTGCACGCTTAACTGTAGTTACTAAGTACTTGGCAGTTTCAAGTGTGAAAATTTGGTTCAGATAGCATACGATAACATTTGCTTTTCTACTATGTAGCTTGTACGATATGATTTTCAACTGCGTTTTCGTTTTCAAATACGGAATTCTAAAAAAATAACTAAATAGTTTTGACTGAAAAACAAAACGGATTTAATTAAATGAAGACATCTTATGTAATAACTTGATTTATTAAAATAAAAAATTCTTGGAACACTCAAATGAAAAATAGTTTCTTGGCTCATTCAGTTTATAAAATACGTCTGAAATGAAATTTGCAAAAACTTTTCAGCGACAATTTATTTTAGTTATTTGTAAAAGTTTTCGATTCGTACTATTGTATTATTACTATAGGCAAGTTTCGCGAATATTCCAAAACAGAAATTCAATTACAAGTTTTGGGCGTGAGTGACCATCAGATTAAAGGCAGGACAAACCCTCAGATCAAAATTAATTGGCTCATCCAGATATTGTTGTGGAGCACCCTCATCTCCTAGGATTTATGTCTTGATGCGAGACGCGGAACCTCTAACTAGATCATGTTTACCTAAAACATTGATTCGCTTAAAAGGAACTTACAGTAGGTATGATGTAGGTTATTTGTATACTTCGACTAGAAAAAGTGCCTGTGATTAAAAAGTCTTTGAATATACCTATAAACTGCCACCAAATCAAAATCAAAAGCGTAGCGTAGCAGTAGCGTGGGTAAAAGAAATGGCGAAAGAAACCTAGTTAGGCCTCCATTGTCAATTTACATTTATTTTTTTATATAACCTACTGGGTTCATCCTACATTTTATATAAATACGCGGAAAATCAATCAAAATAGCGTTGAATGAGTAATTTTCTACTTCTTTTTCATATTAATAAAACTCCTCGAGAGTTCCAATATGACATAAAAAATAAAAAGATCTGTTTAATACACCAGCGGATGCCTGCGGTTTACTTGTGCAATCTTGTTGTTCCCGGGGTAATTTCCGGGGTGAAAACCATCCTATGTAATCCAGGGTATAAACTGTGTACCTACCTTTCAAAATATCCGTTGATATGTTTTTGCGTAAAAACTCTACATACGCTTACATCGTCACATACTTTGACTTTTATAATAATAAAACAGGGAAGGGACGAATACCAAAAGTCGTTCATCAAACAACACTGTAATTGAAATAGTCGAATTGTTATCATTCGAATTCCCCAGTTCTCAAGAGCCCTCTGAAAACTTTCCAATCAATTGTTGAACTATTCAAAGTAATAAAATTTGTGGCCAAGTCGTAATATAGGTACCAAATCGATACCTTCAAGTTATTACAGCAATAATTACTTCGTCGATATTCAGTACTTAACAACCATTCAAAGTTAATTTTTATTTTTCTCGAATTAAACTTCAACGGAAGGACATTTAAATTATAAGTTAGCTGAATGACCTTGAATGCTTCTTAATAATGTTCTATAATTTTTTAGTTTAAAAATAAATTTTAACTATTAGTCCGCGTTCACACCGGCAAGTTCTTGCAGTAGTGTCTATACAAACTGTTTGGAATGGAAAGGAAAAATGTGATTGAGCGTGTGTGCTTACAGTACTGGTGCAATTTCGGCATGATAATTAAATATTGTTTCAGATAGCCTACGTGTCGCATAAATTGATAATTTTCCTATAAATTTTCGAGAATTTATCTGGAACTTATCAGGATATAGTGAAGCACCAGTGGTATTTATAAAGAGATTTTGTGTTGTAATTCAATCTACAACGTGAATTATTTTATTGATTATCATTTGATTTAATATGCCTCATTATTACCAATGAATGTTATAATTATTTCTATTAATAGTATACATGTGAAAGTCCGTGGGAATGTATGTTTGTGACTTTTTCACGGAAAACGTTCTAGTATAGATACAAATAGTTAAAAACATCATTGATTGGATTGATAGAAGCTCACAGCCCAAACGCCTAGGTCTAGAGATTCAAATTTAGCCCATAGGTTCCTTATAAGAAAGGATTTTCACTAAATTCACTCCCCAGGGGGAAAACTCGAGACAAACAAAGAATAGACTATTTTATTGGAAACTTCCAAGAGAACATTATTATCATCCCGGGACGAGATAGCGCTGGTGAAATCGTTTTTTCAATGTATTCAGCGATTGATCAGTGGTGCTAATTCTGTTGTACATTTAACTAGACTAAACTAATTTTGACAGGACCAAAAGTGTTGTTGTTGGTTTACAATTAGTGACAAGGATAGCAACACTTCAAGTCCTGTCAAAATTAGTTTAGTCTAGTTGAATGTACAACAGAATTAGCACCAGTTGTCTCACCTGAAGGTACCTAAGTCCTATATCTGTGCTAATGTATAAGTAATATTTTACAAAAACAGTACAAAAAAAAAAGTGCGATAATGTATTGTTACTTGGATAACTGCTAGGGGTAAAGTCTAGGGACATTAAAAACCAAAACAAAAACAGAGTTATTATATTAAATAACACATCACACATGTTAATTAATACAAACGTTAATATTAATGAAGTGTTATTAAAAATTGTATATATCTTAATAGCGTAATTAGTGTAGGGGGTTGAACAGTCTTGCTTAACCCGAGGTTCGTCGCTAACAGGTAAAAAACACCATAGACGATTTAAAGTAAGTAAGTACTCATTTGTTATACAAAAAAGAAAAAAAAGATAAAGACAAAGATAGGATAAGGATAGTGTCTTCTTTATTACTATGAGATCTAATTTTGTACATTTTCAGAGACAAAAGTGTATGAAAGTAACTTTCATACATTTTAGTTGCCTAAACGGTCATAAAAACGAAGATAAGCTTTTGTTTTTTTTATGTATGTATGTTCTTTAAATATTGATAGACCTACATTTTATTTATATTGTTAATTTTATGTAATGTATCAAATCTTTATTTGAAATATTTTAAAATATGTTTTCATTTGCCTAGAGACGAATTCCGGGTTAAAACAATTAGTTGTGATGTTATCCACGTCGACCATCACTCAGGGTTCGCGTTGGGCGTTCTTCAAAGCGTTTAGTGTTTAAGTGAACTTTTTAGTGCCACCATCACTCTCCATTCCCTGTTCATTTGCAAGCTGTGTACCGCACGTAACACTATGGCAGTGTGTTTTGTTTGTATTAATTAAATTCTTTATAGTTTAGGTGATACTGTATTTTTGTGACTGTTCATAAAATGCTGAAAGGATTTAGATGAAGTATAAACTTAAATAATAATGAGTCGTATGAATAATTATCTATAACGATCACCATTTTGGGATATAATAGGCACTGGTAGCAGAAGTGGCGAATGCTAGTTGCTCTTATGATAGCTCTACCCTCTCTGGAAGCTGACTGAATTGAAGTAAAGGTATAGTTAGGAAATAAGTTAGAAGACAAAGGAAAAGTAAAGTCGAAAGATGAAGAGCCTTCTACTCTCGTCGCTCAGCATTGCGAGAGTGTAGAGGAAGCTAATAGAAAGCGTGTAAAAATAGCAATGAATAGAGAACACGATAGGCGACCTCATTGCTATGCAATTTCTGCAAGGTAACGAAGAAAAATCTTTGCTTACATTGAACTTTTTTCATCCATGGTAGGTGGCGCAGCAAAATATATGATTAAAAAAATGGAGGCAGCCTTACTTCTTTATAAATATGTCAACATTATTTATTCTGTAGATATAGAGCCTAGCATAACGCATGGTTGTAGGTAGAGGTTATTTTGGTAAATAAACATTCGAAATTATAATACCATAAAGTTACAATGAACACACGTCATTATAAACGTTATCTCCTAAAATACATCGTATAATCCGAGCGCAAAAATTGATGATGTTGAAATCGTCAAAAGATGAAGGCAGCACGAGTGAAGTGGCACATCTGTTACCGGTTAGAGCGCTCCTCTGACTTGTAATAATGGAATTAACGAGCTGGTTATGAACAAACGGCGTCTTCATTTCCACCAGACGGTTGTTCGTCCTTTACCCTATTTCACTGCCACACCATTACACTGAATGAAATAATGGACTCAATATTGAGCTCATTTAGAAGGTCTCCGCTGCGTCTAGGGAATATTCGGTAGGTGTTTAATGACTAAATGGAAAACGAGACTAAATGCTCCTCCAAGTTTATGGGTCGTAATTGAAATATTTGAGTGCTCCACTTACAAATACAATTCATGGCCATGTTCTTTTTGGGTTTAGATTTATATTCTATAAGTTTCTTGAGTTTATTTTTATAAAAAAAATGAATTTATAGTCCGCTACTTCTCCGGTCCGGTACTTTTTTATATCGATGTAATAATGTGTAGCTCGCTTTAATGTCAAAACTGGTGGTGGCGTCGAGAGTCGAGTCGCTGAGTCTCCATTAGGCTCCCTCAAACAGCAGCGGTGGCGGGACGGTGGAGGTGGCGTTATGACCGCGCGGGCACATGGTGATCAGACTGTTGTGGTGGCGGAGGGGGCCTGGCTAGCGGTGGCTGCCGACAGCGCGGGCAAGCAGGAGCATTTTTGCGGTGTAGTTCAAAGTAATCAAATCAAAATAGTTATTTGTTATGCAAGGCTGCAAAGTTGTTTTTTGGCGCGAGTACTTATATTGAAACCCGAGCTAGCGAAGGATTCTAGGATTGAACCACGAGCGAAGCGAGTGGTTCAAATATAGAATCCTGAGCGTAGCGAGGGTTTCAAAGGTACGAGACGCAGAATAACTTTGCTGCCGAGCGTAACACACAACTTTTCACCTCACTACAGCGAGGAAAATACTTGGTGCAAGAAAATAAATATAAATATATAGGGACAATTCATACAGATTGAGCTAGCCCCAAAGTAAGTTCGAAACTTGTGTTATGGGATACTAACTCAACGATATTATATTTTATAACAGAAACATATATAGATAAACATCCAAGACCCGAGGCCAATCAGAAAAAGTTCGGTTTTCATCATGACCCGACCGGGGATCGAACCCGGGACCTCCTGGGTGGCGGTCTGGCGTGGTAACCATTACGCCACGGAGGTCGTCAAAAAACGCAAATAATATATTAAATAAGTGTTTATTTTTTTCATGCGGTGTCGTGCTGGCCAGTTCGATTATTCTAATTCTATAAGGTTGGCGCACTGGCATGAAATAAGTATAATGCATTTTCAGAGCCCGTCCGCCCGTCGTGGTCCTCGCAGGTGGACCACGACCAAGGTCCACCTGCGAGGACTGGCGGTATAAAAAATTATAGAATAGAAAGGTTCGAATTTTAAAAATTCTTTCCACGCTAGGGCACAAAATGCACTTTTGCGCTCAGATTTCGAATGACAAACAGATTCTTTCCGAGCTTGTGAGGTGAAAAATACTTTATTTAGTAGGCCTGATCGCGCGCGGTCAGATGTGAATATTTACAACTGATCGCCACCGCGCCCGCGTCGTGCCCGCGTACCTCCACAGAACAACGCGGTGGCGAAGGGGGCAGGGCTTGCGGTGGCGCGGTGGGCAACTGCCGCGACCCGCGCTTGTTTGATTGTTCTTCTGTTTCCTAACTTTCCAACTGCCCGCCACCGCCACCGCTGATCGCGGAAGTTTGAGGGAGCCTATATGGTTGAGCACATTGATGGCTGGCTCTCGCGTCAACTCGTGAACGGGTGCCGCCTGCCTTTAGTTTTTTTTTTTAATATTTATTTTTTAAAACCATTTTTATTTATGACACTCCGCGTATTTTGTTTTTTTGTGTATGTTTTTATTGAATTTGTATTCTTTTGAATACCAGTTGTATGTATTTTAAAACACTGTAAAAAAAAAAACGAAAATTTATTGACAAAAATGGCCGTAATTGGGTTTCTTTCGATTTGATTTGTAAGTTTTCATGCACGTGACTGTACATGATTTTACAATTATTAAAAAAAAATATATATTAAAAAAACATAAATACAGTAATATGAACTACCTACATACAGTCATTTAAGCAAGAGTGTCCAAATATCAGTTTACCGTTTTTAACCGTTTTTAAATGGGAAAGGGACAAAGAGAAAGGAGAGAAGCATCACGAAATGAATACGACATGCTTCACAGTATTCTGTTAGTGTAAATGTCAAGCCAAGCCTATTCGTAATGGCACTTATCAGTTTGACAACACTGCTACAATATTTAAAAATAATCATTAAATGTAAATGACGTTATAAAATAAGCCATGCTTTATGATGCAAACAAACCGAATTTACACTGTCACGCGTACAAAATCCATTCACTTAATAGGCCATCCCGTATAATGGGAGAGGCTGCGTAATCCAATTAATTAGCACCGAGATGAAACTACACGCTAGTTGCACAATATCCCCCTTGCCAGCGGCACCGCTGTCCCCTGTGGCTACGCCTTGCACAATAATTTTACTAAACCATTGTACAGGTTATTTATGTGTACGAGTGTACTTGTCTTGTAAACAACAGTTTAGAACTATTTTGATTGTTCTAACTTCTTTGTGTCGGAAAATAACTCACGACTTTATTGAAACTTTCAGACTATGAAAAAAGTTTGGATTTGTCAACATTTTTTTTGGTAGAGGTTGGCAAATGAGCATGCGATTTACCTGGTGGTAAGCATTCACCTGCGCTCATAAGCTACGATACGGTCACCAGGAGTCATTGAGGCGTTGCCGACTTTTAACAAGCAGACTGTATCAAATTTCAAGCAAATCTGTCAATCCGTTTTTGCGTGAAAAGAGTAAGTAACAAACTTATGGAAACGTAATAATACGTTGTGTTGTGTGACTTTAACAAAGTCGAATTCAACTTCTATAGTTTTGTTCCTAATTTCACAACCGAACCTTTAATATCCATGAGAATTACAAACAAGAAAACCTTATAGTTAACCATCTTCAATATACAGTTCATTCTCAGTGTTACGGTATGATACTTGTTCAAACTTCATTAACCAAAGTTTTCCAAATCCGGTCAATATTAGGGATAATATTTTTTATTGTGACAAACAGACTTTGTTTACCTGAAAAAATATCGGATGATTTTAGAAATTATCTACAAAATATTATATTTTCAACCGACTTCAAAAAAGGAGGAGGTTCTCAATTCGGCCCGTATGTTTTTATTTATTTATTTTTTTTATTTTTTTTTCTATGTTTGTTACGCGATAACTCCGCCAATTATGAACCGATTTGAACAAATCTTTTTTCGGCTTATAGGTAATACCTCAAGGGTGGTCCCATGAAGTCGGTTTTATTTTTTTTTAAAAGTTAATTATATTCATCCTTTTTTTGTTTATGGTACTGGGTAAGCGACGGGTGTCTGTCGGGCTCACCTCTCAACCCAATGAGAGTCATATAGACTAAAAACTTGACTGCCGCCTTCACACTGGCGGCACAGTAAATATATAAGCTAAAGCAGTAAAGAAGCTACGTACAAAATGTTCGAAATGACGCACGCACACAGACGCACGTCTAAACAAGGCCCCTAAGCGGACATCGCAGTGCTGTCTATAGACATATATATTTACTGTGCTGGCGGGGTCGCGGGAACTGGTGATACTTTCGCAACCCCACCGGTGGATGTCCGTGGGCCCCCCTTCCCTATTTAATTCATCCTGAAAATACAAAAATTACTTACTATACCGCGTAAGTAATTTTTGTTTTTTTCAGGATTGTTGTATAAGCGACAATGTAGGTAGGTACATAATCGTATGTTATTTTTATCAATAAAGAAAAATAATAAATATTGTACGGGTGATGCGTACTCCGTTGTAAATAATACGTCAAAATCGTTACATAAGTCAAAATCGTTATGTTTATAGAATCAGTGAAAGTTTTCATGTATCGATATTAAATTGTTTTCTATCGCATTTTATATTAGAATATTTTAGAAATAAAAAGTAAGGCTATTTACGAAACAAACTATTAAATTCGGAATGGAGGCGCGTTGACAAAATGAAAATAATAAAATTACTAAAATATATTAAAATTTACAACATTTGAATTTGGAAGACAGAGTTCAAGAATGCACCGACAAATTATCTATATATATAAAAGAGAAAATCACTGACTGATTCATCACGAAATCTCCGAAACCACAAGTGCCAGGAGTCTCAAATTTTGCATGGGGGTTCCCTTTGGGGCGTAGGTGCTCACTAAGAAAGGATTTTTGGAAATTCATCCCCTAAGGGGGTAAAACGGGGGTGCAAAGTTAGTATGAAACTTTGCCGTTTTTGAAGTTATTCGAATGAAATTCAGCATGAAGGTTCTTTATTGAAAAGCATGAAGCACGAGTAAATTTTTTTTTTAAATTCATCCCTTAGGGGGTTAAACGGGGGTGCAAAGATAGTATGAAACTTTGCCGTTTTTTAAAGTTATTCGAATGAAATTCAGCATGAAGGTTCTTTATTGAAAGGCATGAAACACGAGTAAAATATTTTTCTCAAAAAACATCCCCTATCGGTTTAAACGGGGGCGCAAAGTTAGTATGAAACTTTGCCGTTTTTAAAGTTATTCAAATGAAATTCAGCATTAAGGTTCTTTACTGAAAAGCATGAAACATGAGTAAAATATTTTTTTCAAAATTCATCCCTTAGGGGGTTAAACGGGGGCGAAAATTTCGTATGAAACTTTGCCGTTTTTGAAGTTATTTAAATGAAATTCAGCATTAAGGTTCTTTATTGAAAGGCATGAAACACGAGTAAAATATTTTTCTCAAAAATCATCCCTTAGGGGGTTAAACGGGGGTGTAAAGTTAGTATGAAACTTTGCCATTTTTGAAGTTATTCGAATGAAATTCAGCATGAAGGTTCTTTATTGAAAGGCATGAAATACGAGTAAAATATTTTTCTCAAAAATCATCCCTTAGAGGGTTAAACGGGGGTGCAAAGTTAGTATGAAACTTTGGCGTTTTCGGAGTTATTCGAATGAAATTCAGCATGAAGGTTCTTTATTGAAAGGCATGAAACACGAGTAAAATATTTTTCTCAAAAATTATCCCTTAGGGTTAGGGGGTTAAACGGGGGTGCAAAGTTAGTATGAAACTTTGCCGTTTTGAAGTTATTCGAATGAAATTCAGCATGAAGGTTCTTTAGGCGATACGAAGTTCGCCGGGTCAGCTAGTACTGTATAAATAAAATAATCTTAATTGAAAACTTTAATTAAACCTGTCTGCTATTTGAACTGGTAGTAAAAAAGGGAAACGATTGGAAAAAGATTTTAAAGGACTTGATAAAGTAAGCCGTCAGGCAGGAGGAGGAACAAGCAATGGATACAAGTGGAAGAAGGATGTATTGCGACCTATTGCACGAAATACTACCCAGCACCCAACGGGCGCGCCATAAATTTTGGTTTCCCGGCCGCGAATATGCCAATTTGAATAAAAATTCTTGACTTTGAGTGTCAGATTACGGTAAGAATAAAATCATCTGTAACTTTGTGATCTTACCTTGCACAGACATGGATTAGAAACTTTTACTCATCAACCAGAAATATACCTACTTCTATATTCATTATTATTATCGTTTTTAATGAAATAATTTATATTGTTGGTAATTACATAAAAGGATACTCCGATTGCATATTTGTAGCCTCGTTATGAAATAAATATATTTATTCAGAGACTTCCACCTTTGCTAGTCATCAAACTATAAAGATTATATCAATTTTATCGTTTAAAATAATACTGTTTATATTTAATTATTAGCATATTACGATAACCTATTCTCTCGACTCTAAATAAATCTTATTATACTAAAAACATTATCTGATGTTTCAGTAGATAGCAGTTGTTCGACAGACAGACCGGCTGTTTGTCGTCGATGCCCTACTATAAATCACGACCCTCGTCTACGAATACACAATGGACAAGGAGTCAAACGTCTGGTTGACCTTGCTAAGCCTGGTCATCGCACGGCAAAGGGATTGTTATAAATTTACAGTCAGAAAATGAGATCACTGTGATAATGTTTACGTATTTGTACCACTGGTTTAAATAAAATCATTTGTTTTGCAAGTAGATTTACAAGAAATACTTACTAGGCTAGAGAGAGAGAAAGAGAGAGAGAGAATATGCTTTATTTGTTATATACAAACAAGTAATACAATAAATAGTATTAGTTACAGAATAGTTTACATGCAACAAGATGGCCTTATTGCTGAGAGAAATCTTTTCAAGGCAACCTTAGGGTAACCGATTTAGAGATAAAATGTTACTACTACTAGGTTAGAGATAAAATGCTTTTGTAGGTGCTTTAAGTTAAATTTAGTTGCAATTTCATATACGGAAACTAATTGTCTAATTTAATGCGATTGTGTGAATGTGGAGCTAAATGACGTCATTCCTCTTGTCAGTATTTGTATGGCTTCTCTTTCCTGTAAGACTTGAAGAGAAAGAGGTCATTGTTTCATTAGGGGTTTTGGGTACAAATTCCTGCAATAGGACATAAAATTTTTGTATCACTAGTCGATGCTCGCGGTTTTACCCGCAAAATCCCTTTATTACTGTTCCCGGACTGATATTCAGAATAAAAACTATCCTGTGTTAATCCAGGTTAGAAACTAATAATGTACCTTTCAAGCAAGAGAGGTAGCACAGCGGATAATCCGCTCAAATCGCTGCAGGACCTCCACCTTACAGATGATCGTAGCCAAATAGCATTGGTCTCGGCCATGCTGTGTTCTTAAGGTCCCCCGAGTTCCACTTTTTACAGTGTCGGCAAGGCGCGAGTGATACCCCCTGTATCGCTATTCCATAGGCTGCGGTGACGGGTGACTGCTTACCATTGGGCGGGCCGTATGCTTGTTTGCCACCTTAGTGGTATAAAAAAAAGCAAATTAATCAAGCTTTTTACGTGAAAGAGTAACAACCATCATTCTCACAAACTTTCGCGGATGTAAAATGTTTATGTTAATGTACATTTACTTAAATATTTTTTACAACAACGACGACAACCTAACCCATTGATATGATATTGCTGTGTTTTGTCAACGTAAACACACAATATGTAAGCGTTGTTTATTAAAGTAGATGATAGTCTAAACGGTTTAAATTAAGGATTCTTAAAGTAAACATCCAAGCGTTAATAACTTTCCGACCTTTATACAACGGGAACGTTAGTGACAAGATTGCTTGGTACTAAATATAACCTCAGTTAAGTTATAAATAAAGTTTTTGGACACAATACATAGAGTGAAAGCGTAAGTTCTGTTACCGCAGTTAGTCAATACAATTGACAATCTGGTCGTGCGGCGGCGGCGGCAAAAAAATAAGATGGGCGACGGGGCCGACCATGCTTGAACACGTAGTCAATTATGGACAGACACAGTTGACCGAGTTGCCTGCAACAAGTCCATAGTAAGTTTAGTAATGTCTCTAATGCCAGAGTTCCCGCCATTTCAAAAAGGTACACTTTTAGCAGCGGCGATCGTAAAATTTTGCCGCTTTTACCATACTATTTTAAAGCAATATTTCAGGAAGCCAAAGAAAGGCCTCTCAGACTAATTTATTATTAAAAAAATATTAACCAAAAATTTACTTTATTTGTCACAATGAAGTGTAAAATTATCAAAACATGTTAGAAAAAATTACAATAATTAAATAATAGTATAAGAAAATGTTGAATATAAGAAAAAATTACAATAATTAAATAATAATATAAGAAAAAATTAAAGTACCTTAAATAAAAGTTCCGATTAAAAAGATTACAAATGCTTTTGTTAGAAATTGTAATTCGTTTCTATAATAAATTTACCGAAAGCGTACTGAGCTTGCCCAAAAAAGGTTTCAAGTCCTTTATTAAAAATTCACTCAGTGAAAGGCTTAATATAAAATCGGCGATTATTTAAAGAATTACAATCGCTCTGGAAATAACACAAATCAGCTATGAATAGTCTTAATGGTTTTACTTACCTATATCCATAAATAAAATTCAAAGTCCTGAATGATTTAACTATAATCAACGCACGGCCCAAACCGCGAGGTCTAGAGATTCCAAATTTGGAATGTAGGTTCCTTACGACGTCTATAGAGATGTACTAAGGGTTTTCCAAAATTCCCACGGGAAAGCAAGATATACGCAAACGAAGTTGCGAGTATTTTACTAGTATCATACAAAATTCATAGGTACATGCGTAGTATTTATTTGAGTTGATAGCCTTGCGGATAGTTTAAAAGCTTGTCATCAATAATGCCAAGGCGGACAAAGCTGTGAACGTATCTTACTATTTCGTAATCTTACTATTAGATATTATTAAATAAATATTTATTGTTTATTTATTTTCCACAAACAATGTTGATATTAACGGTAAACTTTGTAATAGATGTGTGGATGTATTATTTGTTACTTTTTCACACAGAAATAGTTTAACAGATTTGCTTTTTTGATACACAGATAGTTTATAAGTTAGATAGGGTTAGATATAGGATACTTTATCCTGAAAGTGAGCCCTGGAACAGGATTACGCATGTGAAGATGCGTGCGTCCATTTACGGCAGCTTACAATAAAATTACTTATCTCATGAAGAAAAAACTTTTTGAGTTTTAATGAGGGCTCGTGAGTCCTCATTTTATATGAGAGTAATTTATTACATTTCGTCCATTTAATTTCAATTATTAAGGGCATATTTCAAACATCGTGTATGCAAAAGTATTTCCTGTGAATCTACTTGAAAAAATAATGATTTTATTTCATTTTGTGAAACTATTCTATGAGGTCAAACGTCACGATTTCCTAGAAATGAAGACTGTTTTACAATGAAAGCTGTAATAAACTCACACGCTGATAAAACGCGTTTGAGGTTTTGCAGGTATCTTAGTTTTATTCGTTTTCTGTTCCAATTCCAATCCAACTTTGTTTCTCGCTCTTTACCGTCAATAAAATGTTTAACGTCACACGAATTATTAATAAAAATAATTGAGGTTCATTACGTTCTGTACTACAATTTGCTATACATAGGACCCCAATACAATACCCCGAAATGTTTTATCCCGAATTTAGATATTCCAATAGTCAAAATTTCATATTTCATCCCACTAATATCATAAAGCCGAAAGTTTGTAAGTATTATTATTACTTCTCACGCACAAATGGCTGGGCCAATTTTTATGATATTTGGTAGCTATGTAGATAGCTGATACCTTGGATTAACACATAGGACACTTTTTATTCCGAAAAGTATGCGATTCCGGTAGGGTTTGGTCAAAAATGTAGTAGTCAATGGCGCTTTTTAAACTAGATGGCGTTGATGTAGCTACAATGTGTATAGGTATAATAAAACGCGGGGACCAACCGTGGGCAGCAGCTAGTAGTTTAATAAAACCATGTTATTTTACAAGACGGGAACTATTTGATGGATGGCCTCCACTAACCAGCAGTCTTTCACCGCTATCGAGTTTTACTTAACGCTTTAACTAGGGCGGACAACTTTCTTGCACTCGACCCTGTCTGACGATAATCGATTATGTTTAATTAGCTGTAAATAACCTTAAATATTTGTAATCACTATTTAGTTAATTATTATGGTAACGCTGCTAGCATTCTGGGTAGGTACACTGCCGCAGGAACCAAGTTTAAGTTTTTTAAAATATTTTTTTTTTAATGCTAGTTTAGTTTTTAGTTTAGTTTAATTTTAATGTTATTTGGTAGATAATTCGATTACTTTTTTTAAATAAAATTCAATTAATTTACATGTTAGAGTTAATCTCTTTGAAACATGATCCCCGTAAATCTAACAGAAAAAACACTGCAAAGTGTTATCAAACTTTATTTCAAGTAAAATTGTATTATTTTATCATGTTGTGCTAAAACATTGGCCAAACGCCAAGGTATCAGGGTTTTAAGACTATAAACTGCCCCTCTTCCTACTTTAAACTAAGCTTTTAAAATCTATTTTTGAGAGTAAAATAAAAAAATTACTTAACAAAGTTTTATCTTTGCTAAAGTATTTTCTTATGATATGGATAATGGAATATTTATAAGATTTTGAAAATTTTAAAGAGATTGAAGATTTTGCTAATTATGGATTTATTATTAGCTTAAACTGTCCCACTGCTGGACATAGGACACCCTTCACCCACGAGCCCCTTAAATTAAGGCGTTCGGTTCGTTGAGAAAATATGATCAAGTGTGGTGTGAAAATCCACCACACTTGATCATATTTTCTCAATTTAAATTTTAAATATTTGTCTGGTTTAGGTTTAGGTTTAGTGTATTGGTCAAGGTGTAGCCAGCTTGATCATAGTATTCTCATATAAACATTTTTCTGAGATTTTGTGTATTGGTCAAGTCAAGGCCTTAGGTATATAAATAACCAAAAAATATAACCTAACCCAAGACAAGAGTTAGTACGATATTTAGAATTGAGTGTATTGCATATGGTAAGCGAAAAATTTATAGCTATATATTTGTATTAGTTAAAAGTTATTATACTGCGAAGCGTAAGTTCGTAGAAGAAAGTTATCAAAGTTTAGTAGCTGAACCACAGCTTAGCTGATACGGAAAGCTGCATTGAAGCGGGTGTTTTATGGCAAACTACTTGTATTCATCGCCTGCACCGTTCACAGCTCATTAGCTATCAACACAGGATCGGGTGACGAAGCATCGTGGAAGTAAGAAGTTTAAATTCACATAGAATATTACTCGCGAATAAAATATAATAATTTCAATAATATAACTAAATAAAAAATAACCTAGAGCAACTAGAAGAAAGCTGATGATCATCAAACGGCTGAACAGCTTTAATCTTGATCAAGGCACAAACGAAAAAAAAAGGGTGAATAAAAATAGGAACATCCTATTTGGGAGCTATTATGACACATAATGTACACAAATCAAACCTCTCCTCCTCAAACAAATCAAATCCTCATTTTGTAAAAGGAATTCTTTATCCTCATCGTCAGCCTTCATCGACCCACTGTTGGGAATAAGCCTTGTTTCGTCTATGCCATCCTTTTCTATCCCTAGCTATACCCTAGCTATACTGACTGCCGGACTTCCTACATTCTCTTCTTGGTGACTCCCTACTCCACCTTCCATAGTTCCTTCTAGTTAGGAAAGGGAATTAATTAGATTAGAGAAGTAGTTTATGAAGATTATTTATAGTTTTGAGAAGGTTACTCTATTCTATACACACATGTGGGCTGATAATAGCTCTGTTACACCTCACAGCATGACACTACGTACTTTAACTGCATACATATAAATGAATTATCACATTTCACACAAAGTTATATATTCGACATTCACTCGGGTATTCTAACTTCTATGCAGAAGCAAACGTGGCAATGACACTTGGTGTAAAGTTTGTGCTATTTGTTTATTGCGGTTAGTAAAATAAATTTTGATATTAACGAATGTCTGAATAATAATATATGTTATGAAAGCAGCTGAAATGAAAATGTCTGGTGGCCGAAATAAAGAAAAAGGTACAAGCAGAAGAAGGACTTTAGATTTATTTTATTCAATGATTGTCTACAGCTACACAGTTTACTCGCTTTAGTACCGATACCCGTATTCAATGTCGCCTTGTAAAGTTGAAGTGCTCACAAAATGATACATCTCTATAGAAGCCAAGTGCTTACATTTTCATTCAAATTTAAATTCACTCTTGTGAAAATCTGTCGCGTGTTTATTTATTTCTGTATTCCTATATTTTATTCCATTTCCTATATCTCAATGTCCCAGGTAGGATTGCTTACCATCAGATTATTTGCTTGCTTTTTGTTGAGCAAAATAAAGGCATTAATAATAAAAAATGGTTTATTTCTGAACACATTGGCCAAATCCAAGTGTATAATCGCAGTTCTAAGGATATTGATACAGTCTAAACTCAGTCTTACGTTCAGCATCTTTACGGCGATTCTTACTCACGCAAAATAATTGTTTCTTTCTACAAAAATATTGAAGATGGTTCTTGATTTTTCCTTTTACGAATGCGAGAAGCGTTTTTAGATCAAACTTTCATCATTCGTTTATTACGAAATATACAGGTGGCTGGTCGTAACAATAGGTTTTTTCAACACATCCTGACTAATGGATTACCTATTCCGCTATTATTTTCCAAGTCAGAAATATGAAAGTAAGTAGTATTGGGAAAATAATTTCTACCTTAATATGAATCTTTGTAGGAACCTTTTCCTGAAATTGTTAGTATTGAACTAACTCACACATTTCTTGATTTTATGTAGCTAAAATTAACAGCGGCTATCATAAGTCGTCAAACATTGATTCTCAGTAAAGACCGACGGTAAATTTACTAATACTGCCATTCAACTCACAACAAACACCTTAAAAAATCAAATAAAATATATTTATAGGGACAAATCACACAGATTGAGCTGGCCCCAAAGTAAGTTCGAGACTTGTGTTATTCCCATAACACAAGTCTCGAACTAACTCAATGATACTATATTTTATCACAAATACATATATAATAAACATCCTAGACCCAAAAAACAATCAGAAAAAGTTCGTTTTTCATCATGACCCGATCGGAATTCGAACCCGGGACCTCCTGGGTTGCGGTCTGGCGTGACCACCATTACGCCACGGAGGTCGTCATAATTTCACAACATTCACAATGAATTTAGGAGGAGGATGAATTTAAATCATGTGTTCCCCGTACTTCATGACTTAGCAATGCGCACGCCTATTAGATGAACGGGTTTCCCTTTTCATACTACGGTACTGGCGGGCGGCGAAAAACTTGAACAATGTCAACACGCTGTCATGCTACAAAGGCACAGCACATTCTCGACTCACATCGCCCGCCATTCGCGGCGTGGCCTGCGCTCAAATGTGAGAGCAAATTGTTAGTATAGCAAATGTAGCGGAGAAAATTAAATGGCCTTTCCATAAGCCTGTTTAATGCCAATAGAATCTCGTATCCGTTCCACAGTAAGGAGCGCATCCAAACTATACGTACTGTATCTACGGATCCTGGCTTTACTCTGCTCATTAATA
This sequence comes from Endotricha flammealis, assembly GCA_905163395.2. Lineage (NCBI taxonomy): Eukaryota > Metazoa > Arthropoda > Insecta > Lepidoptera > Pyralidae > Endotricha > Endotricha flammealis. Next base: position 7,391,324 of record LR990860.1, on the reverse strand, counting down.
TTGATGTTTGCAAGGTTACTGCTGCAATCCCGGGTGTATTCCACTTCTAATATAATTTGTGGGTTAATTTCTAATAACGGTTTCATATAGTGGTATACTCGGTTGAGTTTCTATTAATAACTCAAGGACAATAAAATTTATGAATCAGCGATATAGTGAACGAAGTTTCTGTTAGACTTATTTCAGACTTATATTTTTTTTCAAAATTAATTACTATTTAGGTATAATTAATTTTAATTTTAAAATAGCCGTTTTTAATTTGCATTTGTAATTAAAGTAACAACTTGCTTAACCGTCATTTTGATCTCAATAGCATGAAAAGGTAAAGTCACGAAAATGAATAAGCTTTAGAAAATTGAAACTGAAGGATTTTTACAAACATTTTTTTTACAGAATTTCACAGTTTTCGCTCCGTCGAGCCATTGTGATTTTCCATTTCGGGAATTTGTTACCTGGCCTACATATTATTTCAAAAGTTGAAAATTTTTATTCAAACACGAAATCTGATTTATTTTAAGTGAAACATCTGTTATAAAATTTAAGAAACTTTGTAAAAAGTAATTTGTTTGAAATAGTAGTATGAGCACAGTGAAGATAATGTGTATGGATTTCTGTATCTGAGATTTACTGACATAACAGAAAATGTTAATTCAGAAGCTATAACAAAATGACATCTTGCTGATTATTTTTATGAACTTTTGTTTGACAACAACATTTGTGAATTTGTTCGGCTCAAATTTTACAATTAAAGTTATAAGCCGATTGATTTGAAATATTGTATATTTACATACTCGATTTTTATTACTTACTTAAGAATTATTACAAGTAATACTTGTTTAATACCACTCACAGACCAATATAACCAGACCTATCTTACTTGTGTTGCATTAAAATTAAAATTAACAGAGGCGCGAGTATCAGTCTTGGGTTCTCGGTCGTTCACATAACAATTAGCTAGTCAGCCGACCCTCTGGAAGAACATAAAGCAGTGAGCATATGGACGGCATTTCGCAGCTTTTCTAACCAGTACTAAGCCGGCAAAATCCTGGGCGTTACGAAGGCTTACCTACTGGATTTATTTTATTAGCTTTACTTATTCGCCGTTTAGATTGGGGCTATGATGACCGTCCGCCGCATTTAGAGCTACTTAGTTAATTAAATGTAACGCTCTGTGTACGAGTGAATGAACATAATGAAATGACTGAACATGAAAGGACGGCGGATACCAGCTTATGTTTAATGAGGATTTATTTTGATATGTATCTAAGTTTATGCCATAGGTATGTTGCGGGTAAGATGGCTGTGTTAATGAACCTGGCTGGTTTAATTAAATTTATTTTTACATCTAACACTTTTATTATTTCACTAGCTGTGCCCGCGGCTTCGCTCACGTGGAATTGGACTTGTGACTAATTAAGTAGTATAGACGGATTTAACAGTCTCCTATTATTGTAGCTTTCCCCGAGACGTCATTGCTCATTGTCTATTTGCTCGCCGGTGTTAATCTTGGCTACCTACTGTGTACAAAATCCTGTTGTTTTATTATTTTAATAGCTGTTACCCGCGGCTCCACCCGCGTGGTCAAGCGAAAATGCCGATAATTTCGTTCCCGTGGGAATTTAAAAAAAACCCGACTTTATCCTTGTCAACATCATAAAGGGAATCTCTAGAAAAAAAAACAACTTTTCAGGTCAAGCGCTTCCGATAATTCACGCGTAGTCTAATTATTCCGAATCCTGTGGGAATAAAAAAAAATCCCGTCTTTATCCTTGTCTAAGTACTTTATAAAGGGAAGCTTAATACAAAATCTAGGCGTTCTAGGTTGAGCGCCCACAATAACACACGTGCAGTCCTATTTGTCCCGTTCCCGTGGGAATTAAAAAAATCCCGTGTTCATCCTTGTCAACATCATAAAAGGAACCTCTATACAAAATTTCAGCTTTCTAGGTTGAGCGCCTGCGATAATACACTTGCAGTCCTATTACTCCCTTTCCCGTGGGAATTTCGTAAAACCCCGTCTTTATCCTTGTCAACATTATAAAGGAAACCTCTATACGAAATTTCAGCTTTCTAGGTTGAGCGCCTGCGATAATACACTTGCAGTCCTATTACTCCCTTTCCCGTGGGAATTTAAAAAAATCCTTTCTTAGTGAGCACCTACGCCCCAAAAGGAACCCTCATGCAAAATTTGAGACTCCTGACACGTAGTTTCGGAGATGTCGTGATGCATCAGTCAACTTTGCATCCCCGTTTTACCGCCCTTAATGGATGATTTTTGAATATTTTACTCGTGTTTCATGCCTTTCAATAAAGAACCTTCATGCTGAATTTCATTGGAATAACTTCAAAAACAACAAAGTTTCATACTAACTTTGCGCCCCGTTTAACCCCCTAAGGGATGAATTTGAAAAAAAATATTTTACTCATGTTTCATGCCTTTCAGCAAAGAACCTTCATGCTGAATTTCATTCGAATAACTTCAAAAACGGCTAAGTTTCATACTAACTTTGCACCCCCGTTTAACCCCCTAAGGTATGATTTTTGAGAAAAGTATTTTACTCGTGTTTCATGCCTTTCAATAAAGAACCTTAATGCTGAATTTCATTTGAATAACTTCAAAAACGGCAAAGTTTCATACTAACTTTGCGCCCCCGCTTAACCCCCTAAGGGATGTTTTTTGAGAAAAATATTTTACTCGTGTTTCATACCTTTCAATAAAGAACCTTAATGCTGAATTTCATTCGAATAACTTCAAAAACGGCAAAGTTTCATACCAACTTTGCACCCCCGTTTTACCCCCTTAGGGGATGAATTACCAAAAATCCTTTCTTAGTGAGCACCTACGCACCAAAAGGAACCCCCATGCAAAATTTGGGACTCCTGGCACTTGTAGTTTCGGAGATTTCGTGATGAATCAGTCAGTGATTTTCTCTTTTATATATCTGCACAGTGCCATCTAGTGAATTTTTGAGGAACTAAATTTCAAAATGGTCAGCTCAAGTAAATAAAAAACTTTCATACACAGTGCTATTGAATATTAAAATGGTCGTAATCAGGGGTCGGGCGATTCCGACTCTGCACAGTGACAATTTTAAAATTCTTTGGTTGTTGAAAATTTAAATGAGTGTAACTTCTTCTTTTTCTTCTCCTGACATCCGGTCCGGTCCGGTTCGGTCCGGTCCAGTCTGTTGTCGGTAGGTATGGTGTACCAAGTCTCAAGTTTGTAAGTGCGAGAATTTTTTTTTCTTACATTGACAGGGAGGAGACCTTTAAATGAACATAACTTATTTTCCTGACATCCGATTTAATTGAAACAAAGCCTATATTCTGCTCCAAGCCGAGCTCTATCTTCCTGTGAAAACTGCATTAAAATCCGTTCAGTAACTTAGAAGATGTGCGCGTTCAAACAGACAGACAGACAGACAGACAGACAGACAGACAGACAGACAGATAGACAGACAGACAAAAAAATCCAAAAAAAATTTTTTCGCTTTTATTACCTTTCTCTAACTGTTCTCTCTCCATTTTTGCCAAATATGTTCAATGTACAGACATATCGGGGTCTACTGTTTTATTATATGTATAGATAATAAATAAATTTTACATGAAACTAGCCTGTATTATCGGTGCAAGATGTCTGATAAATATTGGTAACAGCATAATAAGTCTGGTTGAAAAATGTTTGTCTTGTGTGAGATTCGAACTCGCGACTCTTGTGATAAAGTAGCTGCTTGACAACTAGACTTGTGTTCTCCAATAACACATAAGTTTCTTTGCCCATTTTCAAAAAATATGTTGCTTTTATGGTGAAACTAATAAAACTACAATTTCAAACGTCAGCGTTCTTTTTTAACACAGCAAAGCATGAAAAGTGGCTTCATAGTTCAACATAGGAGCACTGGGGCACATCATAGTTCGTTCGTCGATTGTTTATTTCCCTGGCCACGTGTTTATTCGCCCCAGATTTTCACAGAGGCAAGATATTGACATGAAAAAATGACGTATTTTCTGTTCTAAAAATGTTTTTAAGGTTTTTGTTTGCAGTCGAAAATTATTAGAGGTCATCCATCCACTCTTACGATTTAGTACAAGGGATTCTATGGATAGCAGGGCGAGTCTGATATAACCATCCCGTCGTCAATGCTCAAGTCGGGTATCTAATTACAAAGTATTAAAAAAAATATGTGACAACTGGCATAAAAGTCACAATTAATTACTAATTTATATATATTGTAAACGGTTTAAAGCGGTTAAGTACAAATATTTTCCAACATTAGTCTAACGCAACGCAACACAGATTTTGTTACGCGGCATTATACCTATATATTATGGGCATTGTGTCATCACCGTCGCTATAGCACGTTATATTCATCGTCGCAATAATGATGCAACTATTAATTAATATAATTAAATTAAAATATAATATGACGTGGCGTAATGGTTACCACGCCAGACCGCCACCCAGGAGGTCCCGGGTTCGATCCCCGGTCGGGTCATGATGAAAAACGAACTTTTCTGATTGGCCTCGGATCTTGGATGTTTATCTATATATTATTATGTATTTGTTATAAAATATAATATCGTTGAGTTAGTATCCCATAACACAAGTTTCGAACTTACTTTGGGGCTAGCTCAATCTGTATGAATTGTCCCTATAAATTTATTTATTTTTAATTTATTTTCGCATAGTATGCAAAACGATACAAAGATTCCGTTGCGTAGTCTAACAGTGTAAACGCTCTTTAAATACTTGCTATGAGAATTCAGACCATTACCAAAAAGCGTATATTTTTTGTAATAGCAAAATATATTTTTATAACACGATAAATATTTGCGAATGAGATTCTGGAATAATTTATGCGAAAAATACGCACCTTTCATATAACCTTAAGGTGGATATTGCCGGTAAACTGGGTAAAATTTAAAATTTCCGCATCGTGCATTCACCACGTAACCAAAAGGCACACAACACAACGTAAATAACCCAACGGGAGCTGCATAGCGTATGAAATATTTTTAGTACAACCACAATTTTGTTGCTTATTGTAATAATTCAAATAAGTCACCAAAAAAAAATCCAAGCATCAGATTAATGTCCATAGTCACCAACAACAGTTTTTTATGTCCAAATCCTTGTTTTTGGACTTAGATAAAGCTGTTAGGAGACTTTAAAATTTTAGGAACTGTTGGTGAAAATGGGCATGAATCTCTTATCTACTAAATTGGGGAAAGAGTTCGATAGTTTCTTTTAATAACACTACTCACAAAAAAACATTGTCCTTATGTTCTCATCTTAATACACAAATGGAAACCATTGTATTTCGATTTTTTTTTATTCTTCGCCATAGAAAGAGCAACATGTATGTACTCTTTATTATGTTGTTACATAAACATAAAACCTCTTTAGCATGAAACTGGCCGTGAAATGTGTGATAGAGTCATTAAAAACAGAGCATTGGTTTATAAAGAGCATTTTAGCACCTCGAAATCATAAAATACGTAACAAGCATGTGTGTAAGGGGGAGTTGATGGGGGAGTGGATATAAAAAATCAAGGTAAACACTCCAGTCAAGGGACTTAATTGCTCTATTCCGTCGTATCAAAGGTGTTCTCGCAATTACCAGCTCCCTGCCAATGCGTTCTCGCTTACTCCGCGCCGCTGCGATTAAGTGATTCAATTTTCAAAGTGGCAAATTAATGAAGTCTTTCACCTCTATTTTCTGCTTCGAAAGTATTAAATGTGCCGAGAAAAACACCGCAAATATTTTGTGGGTTAACGAAGGGTTATGGGATTTGGTTTCATGAAAAGGAATTTGTTAAAATATGTTGGTATCCTAGTAAAATATTATCACGATATTATGTTATTACGTAATATTGTTATTGTTTTATATTATTATATTAAATTGTAAAATTGGGGTTGCTAGCTGTACCAGAAAACGGACTCTTTTTTATGTCATACCATGGAAAGTGGTTACCGCCACCTATGTATGTATGTAGGTACATCAGATCAGTAATTATGTACTAGAGGCGCGACCAATTCGTTGCCACAAGGAATTGAATAGGGAAAAGATGAAAGAAGGACTTGGGTTTCCTGTATTCGCACTCGCCGAACGAAATGCAATGCTGCTTTACGCCCATATTCTATGAGAGGCTGGTAGTTACTCGTTCGAACTAGCTCATTTCATAAATGCTGTACCACTCCTATATACTATACTTTTTTGGAATAATATTCTTATAACACAAACGCAAACTTTAACCACACAAAATGTTTGTCATGTCAGGAATTGAACCCGTATCAGATGGCACCATACAATCAGCACCACATAACCAACTGAGCCACGGGCTATCATGACGTAGGTATTTTCGCTTTTTTTGAAACTAAACAAATGAACGAAAACGTAGTTGTGAATTACCTACATATACGTAAAAGGTAGAGCTATAACCAATTCGGAAGTCGCTCGCAAACATACATCAGGAACGTGAAAATCCATCGCACTGAGTGGAATTTACTTTCTCGTATTCAATGACGAATACTCCCTTCGTAGTGAATACCCTAACATTTGATCAATATGATCAATGTACATTCATCATCGACCCATTCTCATCATACTGTCTTGTTCTACGAAAGGATTTTGAGTATTTTCATAGCTATGATGTTTTGATGATTAACTTGTAACACCATTATATTATTTAAATTATCAGCCAGTTTCGTTAGCTAAATAGCTGTTACTGTCAAACTAAAGAAGAAAAAAAGAGATAGCTTAATTAAAATTAAATGTAAAAACGGTATTTTTCTGTACGAGAGATGAAATTTTAATAAAGTATTTCTACTATTTTAAAAAAAATATATATTTTTCATTCATCAATATGCAATCACAGAGATTTTTGTAATTAAAAAAGAAGTCCTCTGTGTACGTTAGAGAGTAATTTATACGCAGGCCGTCACCATAGGCTGGCCAGTTAAATACATATATACAGCTAAAAACTTTATGATATCTTTAAGTGTATTTGCTGAGTGAATATCCCATAACACAAGTTTCGAACTTACTTTGAGGCTAGTTCAATCAGTGTGATTTAAAAAAAAAACAAGAAAGAATTGATATACTAGCGGACCGCCCGGGGGGGGGGGGGGGGGGCTTCGCACGGGGTTTACTAAGAATGCCTATTTTTTTATATATAAAAAAGCTTATGTTACCCGGGTGTATGTACCTTCTCAGTGGTGAAAGAATTTTTGAAATCGGTTCAGTAGTTTCGTGCGTTTAAAAAAACTTTCCTCTTTAAAATATGTATGAATAGGTACCTATAGATTAATTACTGAACTGTTGGTTGACAACATAATTGAACTTGACTTTTAAAGAACCGGGATATTTACCCATCCAAATACTGGAGGCAGGCGTCGTTGTTTAACTTCCATTTTAGAGTTTGCGTTCAAATATGATTATTTAACGAGTAATCTAGTTACATCACCAAAGCAAATTCTTTAATCTCGCAAAATAAAGCTTTACCACAATTAAGTCAATCACGCCTGTTTAACTCGATTTCCTTTTAAGAAACCCATTACAGGCCGCAGGGACCATTCTTGGGAAGAGCTACGGTCTACGGGCTAAATTGCTCCGAGGTAGAACCACTCAATTTAAATGTTATAAACAATTTTTATTAAAAAAAAACAAACCGACTTCAAAAATGAATTTAAATAATATATAATTTCATGTGCTAGGTACCTACTGTTCTAATTGAAGTCGGTGCCACGCGGACGTGATCACCCGTACTCGACGTACACAGCCTTCCACTCATGCATGTGGCCTAGGTAATATTTGGTTTGGTTGGCACCGACTTCAATTAGAACAGTAGGTACCTAGCACATGAAATTATATATTATTTAAATTCATTTTTGAAGTCGGTTTGTTTTTTTTTAATAAAAATTGTTTATTTAATACTTTTTAGTGCATTTTATACAGCTGTTTTTTAGAAGTCTGATAGAAACAGTAGACCCTGGTATGTCTGTATAAGTACTGTCTGTTTGTTTGTACACATCACTTTTTAGCTCACTTTTTAGCAGTCCTTTTCGAATATTATGTCGAGCCTCGCTCGCTTCGCTCGCTCGGCTGTTGATAAATAACCACAAGTCTAACCTAACTTAACCAAAAATTCCCATATGAAAAATTGACAGATTCGATATACCGGCAGATCTCGATCGGCCGGATTGACCGATCTGCATATGAGACGACATATATAATTATAAACTATTCGTAATAACATTGAATACGAATTGTGACTATGTGTAACATTATAACTTGAGAAGGCCTACTCTCCGAATAAGCGATTTCACTTTCGTAATACACTATACTGCAATTCATGGTGTGAAGCAACCTCTTCCTCTTCGGTGCTAACAGTTGGTGCTTGAGTGTCAACTTTATGGTATAGTGAGCCTCCTAATATAGTCACTCAAGAGTCACTTGTTTACACGTGTTCCCATCATGATAATCAACGGTCTAATATATACCTGCAATATTTAAAGAATTATCCTCTTACTCCTATCCGTTTAGGAGTTGTACCTTCCATTATCACCTCACCAACATGGGATGATGACTCCAGACTTAAATACATGAATAGCTAACGAAAACATAAGTAACGCGTTGTACGTGCCTATAAAATTTAAGGAGTGCCCTCGATTTACCTGGGATCCCATCATCAGATCCTGATTTGGTGACAAGTTATGATGGAAAAAAAATCAAATGGTCTAATCTAATACATACCTACAATACTTAAAAAATCATCCTCTAACTCCTATCCGTTTAGGAGTTGTACCTTCCATCATCACCTCACCAACATGGGATGATGACTTCCAGACGTAAAAACATGAAAAGCTTACGAAAACATAAGTAACGCGTTGTACGTGCCTATAAAATCTGAGGGTTGCCCTCGATTTGCCTGGGATCCCATCATCAGATCCTGACTTGGTGACAATGGGACCAACTTGGGAGTATGCACTTTCGAATAAAATAAGAATTTTGAAAATCGGTCAAGAATTGACGGAGTAATCAGCGGACATACAAAAAAAAAAAACTCCTCCTTTTTTGAAGTCGGTTAAAAAGAGTTTCATTTAAAAAATTGCCAATGCAAATGGTAGGAGTTGGTTTCAAATAAGATGTGACTTGGAACCACCACTATGCCACGGGAATGAGATCGTAGTTTGCTTTTATTGTAAGATTAGTTTGATGCCCGTGGCTCTGCTTGCACGTATAGGATATCTATTGTATTAACAACGACAGTCTAGTTTAGTCTGACAGACAAATTAAAAAAATATTTTCTTACAAAAAAGAAAATTTTAGAAGCAATCACAATTAATTTTGTGAAACGGTAATGATGACTTGCCACAAAAATAAATATTAAATTATTGCTGTCACAGTCAAACTACAGGCGAAAAAGGAAATAGCTATAGATAATATGGAATTAAGATTAACATGCGTTTCTACAATTGGCTGTAAGGTTTGTTGACAAAAAAAAATCCTTACTGATGGTTTATAGGCGAAAGCTTGTGTGTATGTTTGTTACCCCTTCACGCTCAAATGGCTGGGCCAATTTTTATGATATTTGGTGTGTAGGTAGCTGATACCTTGGATTAACATACCTATAGGGTATTTTTTTGCGCGATTCCCGTTGGATTTGTTCTAAAATCTGATATAGATGGCGCTGCTGTGCATAAAATTAAAAGCGGGGTAACACCGCGGGCAACAGCTACTAGATTATAAATGTCTAAACTTAAAACTATTTGTGGTGTTTAATATCACGCAATTCCGTTTAGTTTAAACTGTCAAGAAGTATCCCCGCTGAATGTGCGTGTGGCTCATTTTGTGACAAATCAACGTCGCGTAGCCGTAGGTATATTGTCGTGAATTCGAAATTATCTTTGTGGTAAGTAAACTCAAGGTCTTCAAAGCGTTTACAAGTCACTGCTCATTTTATTGCCGCAAAGTGTCAGTTTTCATGCAATAATGCAGCTTTACAAACAGTAATATTATAATCATATGACTATAATACGATATTTAAACATTTTTATTAAGATTCACTTGGATCTGTTCACTTACTTAAAACACTTATTGATAAAATTGTTAAAGAATAATCCTGGGGCAGGAAGGTGAAATTTTTATTCCCAAAAAAGAATAAGTTGTTGAAAATGAGACACAAGATTCCTTTTACCGTGCGTCGGCGCTATGGGCGCGGGTTCAATCTGCTCAATTATTTTGTGATGAGCATTTTTGTCTTGATTCTGAGTATATATTTAAATTATGCGTTACTGGTTGAAATAAATACCTTTCAAAAAAACTGTTTTCTTGCTATATGACTTCCTAGCTGCTGCCCGCGGTGTAACCCGCGTTTAATTTATATGTACAGCAGCGCCATCTATATCAGGCTTTTGACCAAATCATACAGGAATCGCGTATCTACTTTTCTGGATAAAAAGTACCCTATGTGTTAATCCAAAGAATCAGCTACCTTCATACCAAATATCATAAAAATTGGCCAAGCCATTTGAGCGTGAAGTAGTAACAAACATACGAACAAACTTTCACCTTTATAATACTCGTGGGATTAAACAATAGAACAACAATTCTAGCGCATACACACAAAACCAATAACATTTTGATATGGAAATTCGTGTGAAAATGTATGTCATGCTTAGTTTGCATTGTTGCCTGTCACGTAATGTTATTTACTAATATTAGAATGATAGCGGCGAAGACTTTGCGGAAAAGCGTCACTGGATACCCATAATCGTCATACGATACCTAAATGTGAACAGCAATGTACTGGGGTCACGACTCACGACATGCCATGTCCTACTTACATACAATCGCGAACCTTGGCTAAGTTAGAACAGGGTTACTTTTGACGCAATGTTGCGATCAAAATCGAATATATTTCAAACTGTAGTCATAGTAACTTTCATATATACCTTTATAAAGCTTTGTTTATAAAACAAGGAACTCTTAAAGTTTCGCTATGTTCTGCTGTATGTATGCTGCCTAGCTCCAAAGAGATTCTATATAAAATCCCTGTATCTAGCTCCGGGAAAGCAGTAATCTGAAAAGTTTACGCTTAGGTAATAACAAAGCGGTAGAACAAAATTATAAAAGATACTTTTTTTGGGATGACTGAGACCAAGAGAAGGAACAAAAGACTTTCACAGTCGCATAGCTTATAAACCATGGCACCATCTAAATAAATTATGCCTTAACTTAATGTAGGTTGTATAATATCCTCTCAAGTCAGCACTCAGAGTCTATATTTATCAGCTTTCACATTCTATCCTGTCTCAATGCTATTTGCACGTTTTATTTCTGACGTGAGTACATAAATCAGGAAGCAAGCTTGAAAAGTTGAAATATAAAGTGTAACGAAAATAGAATATCATATTAGGTAGAGAATGCAGTGTGTGCAGGCGTTCTTTAGTAGGTGATTACAACGAGACGTTTGAATGGAGTGTCCGGGGTGTGCCACAACACTAATTTTCTCATCTCCGAATCGCAGAGAAAAGAGATTGTTATACATATCTAAATACTAGATAGTGTTGCCGTTACTTAATGTGTTTATTTTGGTCACAGATTTCTTATTAGTTATTTTAATTTGGTTTCGAAACGTGCCACGATGCTATCTGGTATAAATAATATTTCGAGGTAACAGAATCCTTACTAATATTATAAATGAGTAAGTGAGTTTGTTGGTTTGTTATTCCTTCACGGCTTGACCTGTTAAGTATTATAATATCTGTGGCTTGACTAAGTCGATCATTATGAAAATTTGCATACATATTGTTAGGGGTCCAACATAGGCTTTTTATCCCGTGAAAGTATGTCGTTCCAATGGGAAAATAATATTTCTTCTATAGAGGGCGCTGTATCGGCCAACAGATGGCGCCACAAGTCGCGCTATGGGTTGTTTTGTTGTCAAACGAGACCTCTGTCATAAAATTAATGCGAGCGAACCCGCGGGCAAAAGCTAGTATAAAAATAATTTAAAGATTTGCTTTATAATACTTTTGAAATTTTTCACACTAGCTTCACGAACTCAACTTCGTTCCAAGGTTCCAGGTATTACGATACAACTGTCATTATGGAAATCTTTCAGCCATCTGTCTGTATAAAAGAGTACTTAAACTTTTGAGTTTTCCGTTTTTTAACATTTCACTGCATATATATTAGGTACTTGATTACAGTAAAATTGTTCAAGCGTAGTCTTTGGTAAGAAAAAAAGGTTGTATTTGCATTCTGAGCACTCAATAAAGAGGCTGAAAACTGCATTGTAGAGTCAATAACTCTAAATTTTCGGATGGATTGTCAATTTTGCATTACTTATAACCACAAAATACTACGTACCTAAATATGTAAATCAATTATTACAGATAACGAAAAGAAAAGCGAAAATAATAAATTAAACGATTTAAATTGAATTAGTTTAATAAATAAAACATTTTACATTAATTCAGCTTTGATAAAAGACTTCTTTATTAAAAAAAGCGTCCAAAACAAGGCGATTGACGGCTCTAATGGATTAATAATTGCTTCGATAAACCCTGAATATTTTTATAATGGTCGAAAACGTTATAAATTAACTTTCCCGTTCAATAATTCTCTAAGATTGCGGCGCAAAATTTTCCCTCTGGGATTTCTGGGTATTTCATTGATGAACTTCACGCCGCCTCTGAGCTGCATGAACGGCGAGACCTGATGGGAAATTAACACATTCTATAGTGAAGTTTTACACTTGAAATTTTTGGAATGGTGTTTTTATAGCATTAAGTTGGTAAACGCATGGATGGTATGCGGATAAGACGCCATATTTTGGTTTAAATGTGTTGTACAAATAAAAATTACATATTTCGAAAAAAATACACTTCCAAATTAACTCGTACTACTCAATAATGAAAATGCTAACTACATATAAATAATTTAAAAAAAAACATTAGTAAATATATGTGGAATGAGTTTTTAATATTCAATTAATAATGCTACATTTCCAACTGATGTCGATGTTTTACGATGAGCAATTAATTATGCGTCCTATTTATATAGGGGTTGTAAAAAAGTGATTTATAAAATTCAGAGAATGTTTATTACTTATTACCCAGTGAACGAAAAAAAAACATTAGGTACCTTATTACTATGAATTGAAATAATCAATATAAATAGGTACATTTAAAATACGGGTCACATATTCTACTTATATTTACCAAAAAACAACTTGTAAAATCATCCTTTTGGAAAATTCTGTTTAAACTCTTATTGGTTTGTGATATGGGGCAACTGAAAAGCATGTCAAACAACTGGTTATGCTCCGAAGGTTTTGAGAAATTGTTTGAAATGTTCGGAACATCACTAGCAGATGTTGGACTTTGGCAGATTATCGGACAGAATAGCAACACCGTGGATATAATAGGATTGAATTTGGCAAACGCATTGACATCTGTATACATTATCTACATTGGCGTCTATTGTATATTACGACATAATACGATCATGTGGCCAGATTTGGCTTCTAACGTTAATTGAACTGCTAAAAGATTATTTCGTTAAAATATGGATATTTTATCCTACATTTGAATGAAAGGTACCTATCTCACGCATGAAAAATATTGGAAATTTTTTGGTAGAAACAAGCTTAACAAAAGAATACTTTGATTTATTTTACTTTGTGTACTCTGCATTTCAAATGAAAAGCAAATCGATCTAGATAAAAAAAAAATATAACTTTGTCTCCTGCATATCAAGTATCATTAAATATTATGTAAAGTTATATACCTCAGATGCTACGTAGTCAATCAGCTCTTGCTCCGTCACTTCTGTACCACTTTGCTTCACAACAAATGCTGTCGGTTCTTCTCCATAATCTGGCACAATCTTACCAACAACCCCAGCTTCTTTAACTTTAGGATGAGCCAACAATATTGATTCGAGCTCTAGTGGAGCAATCTGGGAAATACATAATATAAATTTTTTAATAATATTTTAAAGGGCATGAGAAATGTATGTATTTTTTTATACCACTAAAGTGGCAAACAAGCATACGGCTCGCCTGATGGTAAGCAGTCACCAGCCCATAGACGCTTGGAATCCCCGGGGGTATCACTCGCACGTTACGTACCCTGTAAAAAGTAGAGCTTTCTCGGTGACCTTACTCACCGTAGGAACCACAGTAGAAACACAGCATGGCCGAGAGCCCGAGACCAATGCTATTTGGCTACGACGACGTATGTAGGGATTGTTTTTCGGACATAAATATACTAAGTTATTGTGTAACGTAGACATTATGTACCTGCTAGTAATAGGTAACATTCTACGAAATTGCTGTAAACTCTCCACCAGCCTTAAATTTACATTTTAGCACCCATAAACGTTCATCGGCGTACCTATCTGAATAGTTTTGGGAAAATTTGAACGCCTCTAGAAATTGAAAATGGAATTTTTAATAAGTTGTGAAGTTTTTTTATTTACACAATTTCAGGTAGGTATCTACATAATATTTTGTAAGTATGATAAAAAGAATTAAAACGAAAATTTTCTCAAGCTAAAATATCTTTCTTGTTTCTATTACGTGAATATTTCACAATAAAAAATAAGTATCATCTTGTCTATTCATACAGACACAAAATAATATAAGATATTTAAAAAAAAAAAAGATTTCTAAGTAGATAAAAACAAAACAACGTCATTTTAGAGCACAATTTGCGATAGCACTTCGAAGCGATAGTCGAATTGAAAATAAAATTGTGTCATTCGCAAGGCAACTCCTGACAAATTTATTTTATTCAACAAAATTCAATTCAGGTTGTTAATTTGTCATATAAATAAATACTTTGAAACGAATTTTGATCCTTTTGTGTACCTAATATGTATGGATTTTTTTTAGCAATGTAATACTTACGAAGTAACTAATAAGTAATCTGTGGTAATACATGCAATAAATTCTATGAATACGTTTTTATATTTATCGCGGCGACATTTCATTTTATATAAAACTAATTCAAACTCATTCAACGACTTTACGCGTGTAAAATTCAGCATAGGCGTACTTCTTGATAGATCCATAAATTTTGCAATAGTCTATTTTTAACAAACGAGTTGGTACCGAATTTTTTTACTACGTTGCTAGGTATTCATTGATACAATGACCCATCTTAGACAGAGTACCTATATATATATATATATAGGTTCTTAATAAATTAGGAACTCCCCTTCTAACTGAACTTCCTTATAACACATGACTATATAGGTAACATTATGATCGTTTAAGCAAGGAAATAATAATCTAGTATTCAGTATCGATTAAGGCCGGCCAGCCGGAGCCCGCGGGCTCAGTGGACCTAATCTATATCTGAACTGGCCCATTGAGCCCGCTGACAATTTTTGTGACAGTCAAGCAACAAATAAGTCGAATACATCTATCTATATTAATATTATAAAGAGGAAGGATTTGATTGTTTGTTTGTTTGTTTGCATTGAATAGGCTCCGAAACTACTGGACCGATTTCAAAAATTCTTTCACCAGTAGAAAGCTACATTATCAGGGAGTGACATAGGCTATAGCTTTTCCCGAAATTCAATATGGTTCCCAAGGGGATGGGGCCGGAACTTCACGCGGACGAAGTCGCGGGCAAAAAAGCTAGTAAAGCTATACGAAACAAGTGAAAATCATTAATATACTTAAATGCAAATAAATAATATATTACTAAATTTTTGAGTTAGTATCCAATTATTTTATTTGCATGTATTTGCAAATCAAGCATTCTAGAAATTCTATACAGGTAAAGTAAATCCAAGCTAGGTTTACCTGATGCACTACGTTCTACAGTTGAAAATTAGTTTTCTCGGTTCAGAAATGAGCGTACAGGTTACGTACCTACCTAAATGTTTATTCTAATAAATTCGTTTCAGAGAAATAAGTATTTCGTTTTGATACTTCCAACTATGGCTGGCACTGATCTTAACTTCAAAACAAGTTTGTCAAATAATATTAGCCACAAGCACAAACTCTATGGTAATGGTTCTATATATAGAACGAAACAGCCAAGTGCCAACTATATTAGTTTAGCAATGACTGAAAATACGAATTCTTACTAAAATATTTAAGACCTCAACCGTGAAAAATATTTTATGCCGGATTTAAGATGTCCTTACTACAAATTGATATTTTCATGAAATCCAAGTTTAAAATTTACTTATTCCGAAATTGATTCACGTGTAAATTATTTAAATAAAAATTATTCCATCTATATTATTATTGCAAACGAGTTTTGGGAATGCCAAATTAAATAAAAATTTGAGCCCACACCTTGCTTCCACATAAATGCAACGTCATCAAAAAACTACGACGTAGTATCGTACTAATACGATGTTGACGGGGTTGATACGATGGATTTAGACTTAACAAGATTATGATACCTGCTATCACCCCAAATCAACTTTATCGTATGAGCACAGGTATGTATATAAATATATATCTATATAAATATATAAAATTCAAAGTACTGACTGACTGACTAACTTAACTAATATCAACGCGCAGCCCAAACCACTGGGTCTTATTAATGGCCTTATGAGGACCGGACCGGACCGGACCGGACCGGAACGGATCGGACCTGATCGGATCGAATGGAACCGTACCGTATCGGGCCATGCCGGGCCGGACCGGAATTTCTGAAGGAAAATATGCTAATTGGTAGTAGGCCACGCGGGCGAAGCCGCGGGCAGAAGCTAGTAACCTTAAAGGAGCTTTTAGCTTAGGAGGAGCTCGATGGCATCGTTGTGTGTCGCCGTCTAATATGAACGCACAAATTAAGCGACGTCGACTCTAGCCAGCGTTTGGATGGGTTTCGTTATCTTCTGTTTTTATGTTTGAGCTTCTCCGTGCTTCGGAGGGCACGTTAAGCCGTCGTCCGTCCCAGCTGTGTTCGAGCGGCTTGAAAACATCGGCCTCTGCCAATCCTCATTGAAGCTGCGTGGTAGAGTACGCTCTAATCATCTTCTATTGAAGAGAGACCCGTATCCTTGCAGTGATATGATTATAGGTTGATATGATGAACCTTATTATGGATGTTTAGTATACGTATGAGCTTATTTACCTTGTATCCGTCATAAACAATAATTTCCTTCATCCTGTCGACGATGTAGAAATATCCATCGTTGTCATAGTATCCGAGGTCACCGGTCTTAAAGAAGCCTTGTTCATCCAAATACGTCGACGGGTCAATACCTATGTAACCTTTCATAAAAACAGGGCCCGTAACTCGGATCTCTCCACGCTCGTTTGGCCCCAGAATTTCATCAGTATTAGGATCTACAACCTACAAAAATAAATATAATTTATTCAATTCGATTTTGCAAATCGATGATCTGAAGATTATTTTTTTCCTAATCGTACACACTTGGCAGAGTGGTCAAGTCGCCTTTTAATGTAGATTTTCTTCATTCAGAGTCACAAAGACCTTCATCGGGTCGATGTTATCCGCACTTCGACATAATATTTTGACTCACTCAAATTGCTTTATTAGTATTAATGAATGAATGAATGAATAAAAAACAAAAACATGCAACGTTGCGAATGTCGTGAGGACCGCTTGCTATAGGTATTATAAATCTGTAAGCCTTCATAGCTAGTGTGTAAAAACTATGATGTCGTTGTACTCAGCTCTTTCTCTTTTAGACAATTTAATTCGCATTTGATAGAGACATTTAATTTCATAACTTTAATTAAATATATTTTTAAAATAGCGTCAAAATATTGGCGTCTAAAAAGCAAAGTCTAATCTCGGTACATAAGATTATTCCCGTTTAAAATCTACTATTAAGAGCACTTACTATGATACAAATTTTATTGTTACACACATTTTTGAAAAGGTCAATACATAGCCCCCTAATATATAAATGCATGTGTCATTCTATAAACATTAAACCTAAATTAAGTAAGAAATATGAAGATAGTTTGTTTTTAATGTTCATTCGATTAGTTATGTTTTGTATGACAGTTCAAAAAATCAACAATTTCATCGGACTTGACAGCTTACAAATCAGTTTTACGTCACGCGATGTCTCATGACAGCATGACACATATCTATACACGCTATGCTTTTTGTTCGAAATACAAGCTGCTGCCTTCAACTATGCATGGGAGTCATTAGTACTAAAATGGCTTATTTTCTGTGCTTTTTCTAGCCCGCATTCGAGGTGCGGAGCATTTTGATGCGGAGTGCGGAAAATTTCGTTTTACAAGCTATCTATGCCAAAAGGTTTTGAGTAGAGCCACTATCATCAGTTGGACCACTGACCATTATATCGAGTTGTGGACTTTCATAGGTTGTTCTGATCCGCATTCGGAGTGCGGGGGAATTTTGTGACGTACTTATATAGAAAGACGTTTACAGTAACAGTTGATAAAGCCTGCATTCGGGATGCAAAAGATTTTAGTTGACATATTCCACAAGGCAGATTTTTCTGACAATCTACAGGCGGCGAAACGATCACTGTATATCGTCATGTGACTTAATCGGTCGTTAGCACGCCTGAACTTCAAGGAATCCCCCGATTGCTGTATTGACCTAACAAATGAACTAAGAATAACCATTCTACCACTAAAACTCTGTCTTCTACCATTACAACTCAGTCTACCACTACAACATGAAAAATATAAAACTGAAACATGTCGCGTAAACAACCAACCTTTAATAAAAATCTTATTACCAAACGATTTCTTCAAAATATGACCCGGATTTAATATTGCAACCGTTATTCGTTAAGAAATTTTTCGTAAACTTTAAATATTTACGGAAAACTTCTACCTAAACGAATGCTGCCGTGACTAAATACACTAAAATCTGTCGTGTATCAATCATAATGTATTTAACTAGACTCCGAAAGATTATACCAGGCGGGGGTTAACTAAAATCTGTTTTGTGACTGTCATTCTTCAAGAAAAGTGACAAAATAAGTTTTAGTTTAACCTTCACTGATCTTTGTTTATTAATAATAGGTTAGTCAAATAGCATACATTTCATCATTTTGTCTTTCTACGAAATGGTTGATACGATACGTCTCGGAACCCCGATATTCGATATTCTACGATATCAACCACATATCGAATGCTACTGTTTTGCGGCTTACGATTCGCACATTTTAGTAACTAAAGCTATTATTATTATTTTTGAATCGGCTTCTATTTGGCAGTTTTGTATAATAATAATCCGGTCAAATTAGAATAAGAGTAAAGAAGCTACATAAATTTGCTGAAAATCGCGAATTTTTTTTTACCTTTGGCCTCGAATATTTCTTTTTCCATACAGGGGAACTTTTAAATTTTATTCATAATTATATTTTGAACGGCTTTACCGATTTTCAGCTTGTTGTAAATTTATGTAATTTCGAATGTATAAATTGACCGGGCCATAAAGATTATTTTGGGTCTATTATGAGTCTAGGGTGTGTTATTGGCTATGGTATTACGTATGTAATTATAATTTTATTATCGTTATGACATAAAAATAATAATTTTATAGATTTAGATTAGAACGAAAATTCGGTTCATAAACGACTGAAAGTAAAAAATGTTAATGAAGAATTACGATTGAAATGTTACCTTCATAATAACACCGGGGGACGTCATGCCGACACTGCCCGGCTTAGGACCTTTTGTGCCCCAGCTTTCTGATGTTGGCTCACCACATTCTGTCATACCGTAACCTTGTAACATTTTTTTCAGTTTTGGAAATCTAGAAAGAAAGAAATTTGTAATTATGGACATTTCCGTGTGCATGTAAACTGAGAATCTTCCCTTTGCTTTAATTTATACTCTGTCTTCTATTAATATTATTCATTTATATTGAACTAGAGAAACCCGCGCAACTTCGTTTGCGTTTATCCCGCTTTCCCGTGGGAATTTCAAAAAATCCTTTCTTATCGGTTGCCTACATCACACACCCAAATTTCAGGTCTCTACGGTCAAGAACAAACATTTTCATATGTATACATGATAATTTTTCTATTTAAATACTTCTCATTACAATCTTTGGAGTGGGCGTTTATGAAATAGGCTATCCCGACCGGTGAAGTACCACCCTTTTACAGAATATTGACGTGAACCAGCAATGCGTTTCGTTCGGAGAGTGAAATATCCGAAATTCTTGTTTGCCACCTTTGTGGTATAAAAAAAATATCTATCTCCTTCCTTATACTATTTCTCGCTATATATCCTGTCTTTTCCTATTATAGGTCGGCAACAGGTCAGGGACCCTAGAATCTATGTGCTCCATAGTCGACGATAATCACCTAATATCAAATGATCCATATTCCTGAGCTGGTTTTCCAACCACTTCCGTAAAAAAAATGTATAAGTATATGGGTGTTTCAATACCTACAACCTCAGCCTACAACCATCCCTACAACAACACTACGAAATAATAGAGCGAGTCGACGTAATGATATTTCCTATAAGTAAGAAAGAGACAATATCAATATGCCATTTAACCATTGACCAATTTAACTTGACCCCTGTCAAATATTATAAAATTTAATATTTAATTACTTACTGTTTATTATCGATGAATATGATTCAGTCCGCTTTATACATAGTTAGAATTTTAGCTGTTTTTCCGAGATCACAAACAGAATAAATAGTACGATGACCTACGACGACATTATGAAATCATTTTGTTTGAATATTCACAATTTATAAAAATATTACATGACAGATGACATCTTCACTTCACGAATGTGTCAAAATGAAATGTAATTGAAATCAAAAGCAATAAGGAGTATTGAGTATTGATATCAAATCGAAGAAAATTACCCACAAAATACATATTTTTCAAGAATTTCAATAAAATAAGAATCACGTCTTCCATTAATTCTCTTAAACAATTTTTATGCAAAATTTGAAGTAGATTGGACCAAGGAATCAAGTTGTCCCATAGTAACTTTGCACCCCTTTTTTACCCCCTTAGAGTTAGAATTTCGAAAAATCCTTTCTTATCGGACGCCTACGTCATACAAACAATCTACCCTCCAAGTTTCAGATTTTTACGATGAGCGGTTTAGGCTGTGCGTTGATTCTCAGTCAGTCAGTCAGTCAGTCAGTCAGTCAGTCAGTCAGTCAGTCAGTCAGTCAGTCAGGACAAAGCATTTTATATATATAGATTGAAGAAATAGAATGTATCTATTCTTATTCTTTTATCTCACATAGTTAAAAGGTACTAAACTAATTAACATTTCTACATATAACTGTTTGGTTTAAAATTTAAATATTTAAAGTTTTTACTAATTTATTGAGGTCTGTTTGGTATTTAAAAAATAATACACACTGTATTGCTTTATTTTTTTAAGCATGAATAACTATTTATATACCAAATTGGTTTTCACATTTAATTGCGTTGCGCTACTGACAGTGTTATTTTCGCATTTAGAATACTGGAATCGATTTTAATGCTACACTATTTAACAATGTGATTATTCACGAGATAGTAAAACAAGCTTGCTTGACTGGTGTGAATGCAGCTTCCACATCTTTTGCTTTTCTCTTTACTCTGTTCGTTTATTTATTGTATACCAACGACACAACACAGTTTCACAATCTGCCATTCATACAAAGCATACCATCAAGTATCTTACTTATAATCAATTCCCACAACACTGTTAATGTGAAAAAGGTGGCAGACAGGCTGGTTTTTATTCGGAATACCTTTCATTGGTAAAAGTGGAGAACCCGACATTCCCTTCCCTAAACGCAGCGTACCGGCGGGACATCCAGTATTGCATTTTCCTAACAATAATCAAAAACAAATTGCCCCCGTTTGCACTCATGTTAAAGTTAAAGTACATATAATATCATTAAGAAACTCACCTCTTTTTCACATTTTCGATGGTTTTCACATGCAATGGTGAAGATCGGGAATATATTACAGTTAGAGATTCAAGATTATAGCTGCTCACATTTTCAGCTTTCGAGAAAAATCCTACGATAGAAGGTACTAGGAATGCAATATTTACCTGAAAATATGTAAATGTTTTTAAAGAAAATAGCCATGCAGCCATAAAAGATTATTATTAGTAACAGATATTATATGCCAGACATGCAGGTCAGGCTAAGACTGCCGAGGAGGCGATTATTCGCCGAGTAGCGAGTAGTGTGTGTTCGCGTATCGCTGCAAAATTATTTTGTTCGCGTCGTTCATCCAATCGAGTACGTTCTCAAAAAAAAAAATACAATCGGAGAGGTTTTACATACGTTCGTACATTACGTAGTAGTAGTAGTAGTATGCTGAACACAGTCTCTATGCGATAAATCGTTATTCGACTTGTCACCGCATGTCTGGTCGTTGCTTTATGTACTGCAGTTATCATTATCATAATCATCATTGATTTTCACTTGTTTCGTATAGCTTTACTAGCTTTTTTGCCCGCGACTTCGTCCGCGTGAAGTTCCGGTCCCGTTCCCGTGGGAACCACATTGAATTTCGGGGAAAGCTATAGCCTATGTCACTCCCTGATAATGTACCTTTCTACTGGTGAAAGAATTTTTAAAATTGGTCCAGTAGTTTCGGAGCCTAGTTAATGCAAACAAACAAACAAAGTTTGTTTGAAGAGGAATCTTTATAATATTATAAGTAATTATTAGTAATTAGTATAGATAGAATAGTAATAAGAAACAAGTGAACATCAAGTGTGCATTGAACCTAAAAACTCAAGGATCTCCGTTAGGAACAGTAAAAAAATAAAGTTTACAATTTTGCCTAACAATAAATCTAAAGTATATAATAAATACTTGCCTTACAATCGTTTATTGCTTTCAAAACGACAGGTAAAATGGGATTTAAGACGTAAACTATTTTTCTTCCTGAGCTTAGAAATTTATAAGTCATAAAAGAGTCATAATTATGGTACCATTCTCCGTAAACGAATGCAGTTTGTAGGGAGGGGTCAGTAAAACTAAAAATAAAGAAATATTTGAAAGACTTATAGGTCTCAATCATGCACATAAGTAAATGTTTGACTTGTCCCGGATTCAAATCCAACGTTGAAAACAAAATTAAAATTAAATTATTTTTTTCAAGAGTAGACCTTCTCTTGACATGTTTTACATACATATTATTATTTTGTATTAAATACTAAATAAATAATACTCTATAAACTAACACCATTTTGGAAACAAAGCAAAATGACCAGAAACCAGACCAGAAACCCAATTACGAAAGATAGTAGTCATTTATTTGTCTTTTTTTTACCAAACTTACTCATGAGGTAGACTATTCAATATGCAGTTCAGATGCGTTAATTGAACACCCTTTGGCATACCAGTAGTACCAGAAGAATATAATAAAAACGCCACGTCACTTTCACCACGTACTGTTGCCGGTACGAACTTTTTCACATCAACGTCATTTGTTAAAAGACTCTTGACAGTTATCAAACAGTCAATTTTTTCATCCAGTGTTAAAAAACATTTGATACCATTAAAAGTTTTCAATAAATCTCCATTGGTCTCCCAAAACAGTTTGGTACATATGAAATATGTTGGTTTTGTTATACTCAATTTGTGTTTCAGAATAGCTACAAAAAAATAATGTACATTTAGTTTTATAATTAATTGTTGTCACCTGATTACTCGTTGGGTTAAAATGTCACTATATTTTATGTTGGAAGTATTTAAAGTTTATATCATAAATTGTAACTTTTACAAATGGAATACGCTTTTGCGTGCTCCAGAGCTTTAAAAGCTGTCCGTCTGACTGTCAATAGATTATCGACGGGCTCGGTGGTTGAGTGGTTAGCAATGGCTAGACTTTATTTCATGGGCAGCGGGTTAGAATCCTGCTTGAGACAAACATCATGTATGAACATGTATGTTTTTATTGCTCTGGATGTTTTCATGAATCATTATTAAAAAAATGATGTTTGTTTGCCTACAGTTGACATCAACTGCAAAAGAGCAAGTGACAAATCCTTTTTGCAAACCTAATTTAATTTCGCCTATTTAAAAGAACCTTTATAAAATTTGATTTTAAGACAGGTAGGGCATAGCCGATAATCCGCTCAAATCGGAGCAGCCCGTCTGGGGAAGGACCTCCACCTTACAGAAGATCTTAGCCAAATAGTATTGGTCTCGGCCATGTTGTGTTCCTACGGTGAGTAAGGTCTCCAGAGCCCCACTTAGGGGGGTTGGGAGGGTTGACACTGCCAACTTGGCAGAGCGTGAGTGATACCCCCAGTATTGCAAGCGTCTATAGGCTACGGTGACGGCTTACCATCAGGCCGACCAAATGCTTGTCTGCCACCTGTGTGGTATAAAAAAATAAAATAAAATAAAAATAAAAATGTTTTAAAACGATAGCTTACCTCTACCGCTTTGAAGATCATACGGTGTGTACGTAGCTCCGCAGAATACTATCGCTAGCGCCGTTGGCACAAATTCATTGCGTTTTTCGGAGCCCAGTGCAACTGTACTGCCTGGCCCAACACCCAACTTTGATAGTGCAGCGGAGAGATTAACTGCATAGTGGGTCAGCTCTTTGTAAGTTAGTTTCTCGCCAGTTTCTGCATTTTCCTGCGAAAATATCGATAAAACTACTTTTATTATTGCTTCTTAGTATTCGATATGGCTGTTCTAATTTATTTGGATTTACTTTAGGTGTATTACCTAAAAGGTTGCAAACAACGAGCCAAGTATATTTGCATCTATTTTATTATGCGTTTGCGTGTATCCCGCTTTCCCGCAGGAATTTCGGAAAATTCTTGTATGTATTATGTACCTTCCTATTGAATCTCCCGTATCTATTGCTAACCTGCATGATCCGTTGAATACTTCATTTTATGCTATGTAAAGATAATATTTAAAATCAGAATACATTCCGCTACTGATATAATTTCCTATTTTTACAGAATTTATTCGAAAGAATATTAATTTATGTTGAGTGGCATACTTACAATATTATATATACGTAAACAGAATGAATTAATTTGAAAAATCTACAATATTTTATTTTTATTTTAATAGGTAGGTAATATCAAGAAGCTAGTAAATATTTTATTTAGGTACTTTGATAAAAAATATAAAACCTTTTTAAATTATTACTACAGAGTACAACATCACTGCTATATTATAAGCGCATAACATATTAAGAATTAAGAAAAGAACCAGTTAAGTAGGGTTAAAAAAGAACAGTAACATTTCAAAATAAACAAAACATTCAAGGTCTCTCATTCGCAAACTATGTTACTTAAAATTACAAAACGCATACTTACAATAGCTATATCTTCAGAATACAATCGCAAACGATCCAGTATATATTTGCCAAAATTCAAATGAGCAGGAACTTGTACATTTTGATCACCATAAACAATATTATCCATGTTGGGAATAAAAAAATACTAGTACTTGTAAACTACCGGTTGCTATGAAGTCACATGTAGTTCTGAATGACCGTTCACTTGCGGGATATTTTTATACACAGAGTATTAAAAATTATTAAGAAAACTAGCCTTTCTCTGCGGCTTCGCTCGCGTTAATTTTATGACAGATCTCGTTTGACATGTGTTGTGTTGGCCAATAGCCCAGCCCATATTATTTTCCCATTGGAATGACATACTTTCACGGGATAAAAAGTACCCCTGACAATATGTGTACAAATTTTCATAATGATCGGCGGCTTTGTCAAGCCGTGAATA
Source organism: Endotricha flammealis (assembly GCA_905163395.2). Classification (NCBI taxonomy): domain Eukaryota; kingdom Metazoa; phylum Arthropoda; class Insecta; order Lepidoptera; family Pyralidae; genus Endotricha; species Endotricha flammealis. Next base: position 7,365,618 of record LR990860.1, on the reverse strand, counting down.
ACAAACAAACAAACTCACTTTCTCATTTATATTATTAAGTATGAAGAATGATAACTATGTATTAAGTTTGTTAACGGTTAAATAATTAACATGTGTACTTAGTTAATAAATTATATTTACTTATAACTAATGTTGTTGTAGTGTTTGTGTTGTAAGTATATAAATAGATATACGCTGTATCGGGCGCGCGCCACATAGGATGATACGTCGGTCTTACCAGAGCCGTGGGCGCGAGTGGACGTATTGCATTGCTGTGTAGGTAGGTAGTGACCGTGAGCGAACCGGCGGCGGCGGCGGCTCTTATTGATGGCAGTTGAGGACAGGGTCCTACAGGTTGTGATTAATTAAATACTCAATTTTTTTTAATGAGTTTACAGCAACACGGTAGATATTAAATTGTTACTATTGTTACTGTATAGCCATATAATTCTGTATTGCAATGTTATGTACATAATGTTATGGGTATTATTTTGTGATTAATGTGAACATTAGTACAATGTCTAGCTATATTGATAAAAATTTAATAGGTAATTTACAATATTCACATTGCCTGGAATTTCAAGCAATGTAAATATTGTAAATTACCTATTAAATTTTTCCTTTTCCTTTTTTCCTTACATAAGGACAAATCTTAACATTAACATCCTATATTGTACTCATGGTTGGTAAATAAATTGAATAAGTGATCATTGCCGCCCAAAGGTCACAAAGACACCATTGACGGAACAAAAACCATTGCTACTTGATTACAATACTCTGTGTGAGGGATTGCAGAACTGTAGACATTTAACTTTGTTTATTTGTGACTGTAACTTTGTTTATCACTGATTACACAAAATTAAATAATAATAATAATAAAAATTGATGTTGTACAATAGTCACAACACAAAGTAAATTAACCAAAATTCGTCACAGGTTTAACAAGAATTATTGTAAATTCGTCACAAGTGTTCAGTTTATGACATTTTTCATCTTAGGGTATAGATAAGCAAGCTATAGAGCACGCGCATGGCCCTTTGACCATTGTGCAAAGCGTAGGCAGTTGTTCTATAGTGCTATTTTTTAGTTTGCTACCATTTCGTCGTTTTTACAGCTCTGCACTGCACATTTCACCATGATTCCTTAAAATCTGAATAAATAACATCGAGAGAAACAATCAGCGTGCGTGACTTATTAGTTTCGTTCGTTGCTGGCTTCGTTGTTGCTGTTTTAAGTTCGTCTGTTTGTTCATACTCGTGCTTACCGTTCATACTTGCTCAAGCGCGATCTATAGCTTGCTTATCTATACTCTATGTATTTCATTAAATACTGGAACCAAATATTTTATGGGAAGGTGTCGTCGGAGAGTCTTCTGCAAAAAGAAAAGGACGGGTTGCACTCCGGGAGTGCCGGCAGAAGTGAAAACTTAAACATCAACGTCCTCTCTGACGCGAATTTAACATTTTTTACCCATCTAAAAAAGTGCCAGGCGCCGCTAAAGAAGTTTTCACTTCAAAAAACTTTCGATTCGATTTTACAATAATTCAAATGAATAGTGGTTACACATACACATTTTTCCGTGACGAATTTAATTTGTGACAATTTTATAACAACACAACAAAAAAAATAATACTTGATACAAATATTTATTTGTATACGTACCTATTTAGATAAGTATACAAAAATATTATTTACACGTGTTTTGACAATATTTACAAAATAGCGATGATTCAAATGGAAATCTACATAACAGTTTGAGATAATGGTTTAGTTATTTCCTAGTAAAGTTAATATTAAAAGTAAACAATGACTACATGTTGTGTAATGTTTTCCGAATTGTGTCTTGTGTTTGAATTGTCGTATCATAGAAGATTACATAAACAAATGAATAGATAAATAAAAATCATTGAATATTCTGGTATTTATTAAAAAGAAGAATGGCAATAGGATTTGGATTGTTCTCCAGTAAGATATTACATGGTAATAGTAAATAAATAATAATCTTCTTTCTAAAATTGTTCAGATGACCATGATCCATTTTATTAGTATGAAAACAATGTGACTTAAAAAAACTATGTAAGTATATAACAATGGTGAATAAACGTAGTATATGAAGACGGATAAAAAGTTAATTAAACTGCTCGACTAACGGTGAGTTATATAAAAGCATTTTATAGTTAATGTCACATTGAAATTCTAAATTCAATAAGGAAATAATGACAGCTGTAAATTACTGTGACATCAACTTTAAAAGATTTTTGTGCGACTTACTACTACCAAATACTATAGAAGACTAATACGCACAGCTCTTGACGTTTCTCATACAATGACTTGGCAACCTCCGTTCACCTCATGCCGCCCTCATGCCGTAGGGGCTCTAGTGTCGCGTCTTGCCAGAATTCTTCCGAAGCTGTGCGTATTAGTCTTCTATAGTATTTACACTAGCACCCCTTCTCGGCTTTGCACGGGTATTACTTTTATTAATGATCCCTAATTAAAAAAAAAATTGCCTAATGTCACCCGGGCATAGTGAAACTTCCCGATGGTAAAATATTTTTTCAAATCGGTTTATTATTATCGGTTTTATTTACATTTATTTTTTATACCACTAAGGTGGAAAACAAGCTTACGGCACGCCTGATGGCAAGCGGGCCGTGGACGCAACACCGGGAGACTCTTTGACTGGGAGCACCAATCGCGCGTTGCCTGACCTTGTAGTTTCGGAGTCTATTCAATGCAAACAAACAAACAATAAAATCTTTCCTCTTTATAATAATTAGTACTGCTAAATTAATGTTTTCCATTCATTAGTTATTTGTAAACCTCGTTTGGCGTTTTCATAATAAAAATAAACAATTTTTATTTTCCCTCGCTCTCACATTGTGGGTGGCATTCCATTTCCATTTCCCGCTCTCACATTTTTTTTCTACAATAAATTTTAGTTATCAATGAAAACTTATAAACTATATTGAAACACAGAGACGTTAAAATTACTCAATTACTTTATAATGTTACTCTTTAATATTATTAGATAATAAAATATGTGTTTATTCACACTAAAGTGGAATCAAACAATAAATATGATAAGGAGCAGTAATTATTTTTATAATGAGTTCATAAGCATGTCAAATACACATTAAAATTGATTTTATTGTTTTTTTTAATTATACCAGTAAGGTGGCAAACAAGCTCGTATGCTTACTTGATGGATTGACGGCTTAGCTCGTGATAACCAGAAAGATTGCCGTGCTCGTCAGTCAGGGAGGTAGTATTGTAATGTAATGCTCAAAGTCGAATCTAAAATGTTACATTACACGCGAATGCTCGCGGTGAAGGAGCACCTTTACAGGCAGGAACCAGGAGAAAGGGATACCTAAGGGAAGGATTGACTTCCAGATATCTCATCGAACATCATGCTTCACGCCGATTCTATGAGACTATTTCCCCGGTCAAGTCTATTTTATAATTGGTCCGTCCAAATAGCTACACATTTTAAAACCTCGACCAACACATTGAAATCAATCCAGAAACGGAATTATAACCCCTGCCGGTTTCGGTTACTATACCAAAAATTAAATATCATGTTTCGTAAAACATTTTGAAATAATTTCCAATTATTTCTGTATTTATTATATTATTACCACGAAAATTATACTTTATGTAATTATTAACCACAATACAGTTGTAATAATATTCGGTTACGTCATGTCACATGACTGTTTTCATTATTTATTCATCCTTGACATTTTTTTGTGTTTTCTTACAATTTATTTTAGTGATTTTCTTGCAATGCATTCTTTTGATTTTTAATATTGTTTAGCTAATATGAATTTGATTCACGTACAAAAATATTTAGTAGTATGGATTCTAGTTTGCCTTTCTGTTTGAAAAATTAGAAAAACAAAGAATGACATAAAAGAAAATGGTTTAGCACAAGGGTAATTTAGATGTCTCATTAGTAAAATATTGCATTTGGAATCTAAAATAGCACGTGATTGTATAGTTTGTAGAGATTGCCACATTCACTAGATTCGATTGAGAATTCAGTGCCATAAAACTGGAATGTTGTAAATTACTAAGTAAGGTATCGATTTGTCGGAATAGTAAAGGCCACTGCACTTTCTATGTTACCTATTAAGGAACCTAGTGTCCATAAATTTCTTGAAAGCTACGAAGATTTTAGTTGCCTTAATATAAAAATCATTGTCGAACAGCCAGTTGTAAAATTTGTATCATCGTCATCATCAGCCATAAGAAGTCCGTTGTTGGACATAGGCCTTCAAATTTTTTTGTAAAGAGATGAAACTTGTTAATTAATTCAGTTTTAAAAAAAATTAATATTACATTAAAGTACCTATTAAAGAGTTTGTTTTAAAACGTTTTTTTTATTAGCTTTAACCTCATAATGCTGTCGTCTTTTTTCCTCACATTCCATATAAAAAAGGTAGACGATATTGGCCCTGTGAGTATTTTGATTAGTATTTAAACGAGGAGCGGTGATTTCTTTGCAATAGAGTGAAGTAGCTATAACAAATTGCATTATTCAAATATGTATTAAAGCTGTATAGGTATTGATATTACTTATTTTAAACTAACTTCGCGCACATTTTGATTGGTCTTTGTATTTAGCGAAAAGCGTTTGTAATTTGAACAAAACTAATATGCAAAATAGGTGTCGGCGCCATATTGAATGCCGTGTTTAGTGCCAAATGTTGCACAGCGCTTATTCAAATATAGAGCCTAATTTAAATTTTCCACAATAAAATGTTATTTCGTTTTATCAAGGTTTAATCAATTAAAATTTTTCAACAAAATAAGGTTTAAGGTTAAATAATTCCAAGATGGACCGCAGCCTGCAACCGCAAGCGACACTGCAGTTGTCACTGTCACTTTCATAGAGATATATAGAAACGTGGATGTCACTTGCAGCGTGCAGCTGCAGTCTGCAGCGTGCAGTCCCTCTTGGAATTTTACTTACACGTACTAAAACTCAGTATTTTAAAGACACCTGTCATTCCCATTGCTAATATGCGTCTATAAATCCTACGAATTAGAATTAATGGAATAATTAGATAATAGTACTATAGATATTGATTGCTCCGTCTTGCATTATCTATAAGCTCTATATTGCTATAATTGTAGAGAAGATATAAATCAATACCTAATGTTACCATGATGTCGTCTGTCATGTTTTTGTAAATATTGGAGAAGGAAATAGGAGGAAAGAAAACTTTTGATATTACAAATTTCTTTTTTTGTATAGTCAGATTAGTCAGCAACACAAGAAGATTAATACTGTAGTACCATTTCAAACCAAGCTGGTGCCTTTACAACAGCTACTGTCAGTTGTTTTGTAATGACGTGGTTTTGTATGGATATTAATTGTATTTTGCCAGACCGCCACCCAGAAGGTCCCGGGATCGAATCTCGGTCGGGTCATAATGAAAAACGAACTTTTTCTGATTGGCCTCGGTCTTGGATGTTTATCTAAATATGTATTTGTTATAAAATATAGTATCGTTGAGTTAGTATCCTACAACACAAGTTTCGAACTGACTTTGGAGCTCAATTCTCAATTTGTCTCTATTTATTTATTACTAGCTGACCCGTGCCCACTTCGTTGGGCATAATGTTAAAAGCCTTTTTATTTTTTGGTTTTTTATATAACCTATGACACTCAGCAATAATGTGGCTTTCTATTGGTGAAAGAATTTTTAAAATCGGTTCAGTAGATCCCGAGATTACCCGTTACAATTTAACAAATACACAAACTTTACCTCTTTATAATATTAGTATAGATTTTATGGTACGGTCTTAAACTACTTCTGTTGCTAACCGTACCTAATCGTAGCTTCGTATGGGATTATAACAATTGCATTGGCTCTTGATTTTCCGAAATATCGTCTTCTGCGGGCGTAACACGAAAGCCAATCCCAGCTACAAAATTCGATTGCAAAGTGCTGCCTGTAAATGTTCTGGAAGCCATTTACAGGTGCGCCCCTTGAAATACGCTCGTGTTGCTGCTAGGGAATGCAAACTGGTTTCACCGAAACTCGAAAACCCGGATTTTCGGTGGTTTTGGGTTGACATGAAAAACCGATTTAAAAAAATCGAATCAATCTTTCTGTTATTTTGTTGCCGCGCTCGGGCAGCACCAGGATTCGTTTGTAGCAAAGTACTATCAAGGTTAAATGATTCTTATTTAAAGTCTTTATTTTCTATCAAAAAATTAGGAAACTCAACCGGATGACATTGATGACTTTTATTATTACTTTTTAACGTATCTGACGCTGCAAAGGATGTCTCGTAGCGTCGTTCAACATTTTAATACATTTGTTTTTTCATTCGCCGCCCCGCTCCAAGCTCCCGTAAACAGCGGCTCGTGGTCTGGCTGTTTGTTAGGCAGTAAATAAAAAAAATCGCATTCCATGCTTTCGAAATTTGGAATACCTAGACCGGCTACTCTAGCTGGCTACTCCAAAACCTAAAACCAATCCTGCGCGATCGGTTTTGATTTGTTACATTTAGAAATGTTAACTGAATATTAGACTAAATGAAATCGGATTAAATCCCACCAAAAAATTTTCATTTAAAATGTTGCCAAGACGAGACCATTATTAGATCTCATGTAGAACCAAGCTTCTAACTCTACAGGCCCTACCTCTACAAGGCCTAACTTCACAAACTCTACACCTTAATCAAAAAATGTAGCTTGGCCACTTCGCTATACGCTCTACATTCACATAGGCGTAAAGTGAAAACTTTATAAATTATTTATCATACTTTTCTGTTATAGGTACTTGTAGTATGTAACGAAACGGCCAAGACAAATATTTTGAATGAGGTGTAGAGTTTGTGAAGTTAGGCCTTGTAAAGGTAGGGCGTGTAGAGTTAGAAGCTCGGCTCTACATGAGATCTGATAACTTTTTGACAGTGCCAGTCATATGGTCTCGTCTTGGCAACATTTTACATGAAAACGTTTTTGGTGGGATTTCTCTTCTTTTTGTAAGTTGCTAATAACATTTTATTTTTTAATTTTTTGGTCGAAGTTCCAAGTTTTATGATATTATTAGGAAGCGAAAATTTCATACAAACTTCCATCTCCTCAGTTAAAGGGTTGGGGGATGAAAGTTCCAAGTTTTATGATTATTTTGTTGTCTAATACTAGCTTACATACCAAATTTCAGTTTTCTAGGACATTAGTAAGTACCCTAGAATTTTGATGATCATCAGTGAGTGAGTCAGTGACGAAAACAGGGGTTTTTTAAATATCAATAAAGTATAAGAGCTATCTAATTAAAACTTTGTCCCTCTTATTAATAAACAAATATTAGCCAAGGTTTAACTAAAACTGGTTTAGTCACTTTCCAACTACATTTAATTTTCCTTAGGAATGACAGTGACAAAACAGGTTTAAGTTAAAAAGTGGCTAATCTTTTTTTATTAATAAGAGGGTGTATGTTTAATAAGACCGCTGTTGACAACATAATATCCTGAAAATGTTGTTTAACTAGTATAATCCAAATCCAAGTTATGAGGGTCCAAAAAAACGACGAAGCGCTTCGAGAAAAAGTAGGTAGTGCCCTTGCGCTTCGTTTTGGCGTCTTGGCGTCAGATTAGTCAGTAAAGTGTAAAGTTTCAAGAGAACGAATTTGCTGTTAATATTAAATTGAAATTTTACAGGATTGAAATAAAAATAGCGATTTCGTTGCAGGGTAACCCAGCAGGTGTGGGCCTGTGCGTTGATACCTATAATATAATTCTATACTAGAGAAACCCGCGCAACTTCGTGGGCGTTTATCCCGCTTTTCCGTGGGAATTAAAAAAAATCTTTCTTATCGGTTGCCTACATCATACACCATACTCTACTTTCTATGGTCAAGACAAAACATTTTCATATTTATAGATTATTTTTCTATTTAATATACTTCTCATTACAATCTTTGAAGTTGGGCGTTTATGAAATAGGCTAGCCCGACCGATGAAGTGCCACCCTTTTACAGAATATTGACGTGTAGCAGCAATGCGTTTCGTTCGGAGAGTGAAATATCCGAAATTCTTGTTTGCCACCTTTGTGGTATAAAAAAAATCTAACTCCGTCCTTATATAGGTCGGCAACGGGTCAGGGACCCTAGAATCTATGTGCTCCATAGTCGACGGTAATCACCCAATATCAAATGATCCATATCCCTGAGCTTGTTTTCCAACCACTTCCGTAAAAAAAATTTTTGTATATCGGTATTTTATAACCTACAACCTCAGCCTACAACCATCCCTACAACAACACTACGAAATATCAGAGCGAGTCGACGTAATGAATTTCCTATAAGTGAGAAAGAGACAATATCAATATGCCAATTAACCTATGACCAATTTAACTTGAACCCTGTCAAATATTATAAAATGTAATATTTAATTACTTATTATTTATTATTGATGAATATTATTCAGTCCGCTTTATACATAGTTAGAATTTTAGCTGTTCTTCCGATATCACAAACAGAATAAATAGACGACATTATGATTGAATATTCACAATTTATAATTACATGACAGATGATACACTTCACTTCACGGATGTGTCAAAATGAAATGTAATTGAAATCATAAGCACTAAGGAGTATGAGTATTGATATCAACTCGAAGAAAATTACCCACAAAATACATTTTTTTCAAGAATTTCAATAAAATAAGAATCACATCTTCCATCAATTCTCTTAAACAATTTTTATGCAAAATTTGAAGTAGATTGGACCAAGGAATCAAGTTGTTCCATAGTAACTTTACCCCCCTTTTTTACCCCCTTAGAGTTCGAATTTCGAAAAATCCTTTCTTATCGGACGCCTACGTCTTATAATAGTTCCACCTGCCAAATTTCAGATTTTTACGATGAGCGGTTTAGGCTGTGCGTTGATTCTCAGTCAGTCAGTCAGTCAGTCAGGACAAAGCATTTTATATACATTACTCCCTTAAGATTATGCGTAAAATTAAAAAAAATATATAATGAAACTACAAATATTTAAGCAATGTTTATTTTCAATTTACACATTCATTTTGGCAGTTTCCTTTGTAGCAGTTACGTAAATAATAAATAGGTAATTCATACAAAAAAATCTATTAGCTTTAATTTCTAGTGGTATTATCTAAATTTTCTAACATTTACAGCGAAATGAAAATAGTAAACAAATAACTTAGTTTTAAATTAATAATATTCAAGCCCTGTAGAAAAAGTGGAGAGACCTTATTTAGATATCTTAAAAGATCTACCAAAGCACAGTAGACTTACGTATTTATATTTTAACTGTATACATCGAATCTAAACCATAACCTAATTAAGTTCGAAAGTGGACAGGTAAAGAGATCTATCATCACCGAATAAGCAACTAGTTAGGCGTCTTTGTTTATTTCTCGATGTAGGTAACTAGTGTAAAGACCCATAAAGACGACGCTAGATTCTTGTACATCCAAGAGCAATAATTGCATGCAATCTAATGGGAGCAATATTTGTCCTTCAAGAATTGTAAGCAACTGTCGTTTAGGCGATGCATATCAATTATTGTTATAACATTATTGTATGTATTTTTTGACAGTTTTTGGTAAATAACACGTTTACGATGCGATTACGATAGAATTCGTCGCTGTTTGTGTGTCGACTACGGTACGTACTGTCGACGCACGAAAAGCGACGTATTCTATTGTATTCAACGGCAATAAACTAGGCGTCTTGTAAATGGGCCTAATATAACGGTACACTAGTGTATATTCCGTTCCATTATACTTGGCACAAAAGCTCCAAACAATAGTCTGATTTAAAATATGAATCAATCCTACTAATATTATAAAGGCGAAAGTTGTGTGTATGTTTGTTACATCTTCACGCTTAAATGGCTGGGCCAATATTTATGATATTTGGTATGTAGGTAGCTGATACCTTGGATTAACACATAGCCGTTTTATGCCGAAAAGTACACGATTCCCGTAGGATTTGGTCAAAATTCTGATATAGATGGCGCCGCTGTGCATACACAAATACACTAGTATGATATAAACATGAATCGATAACAAATTATTTTATTGCGATATAGCATACATATACACAACATTATGTTTCCACACAAACTAATTCAAACGCCATCATTAAATTTCACTAAAAATGTTGTGCCAGGTATAGTGAAATGAAATATAAGTACACTAGTTAGTGCACTAGTGTAAGTGCACTAATAGTTAGTGCACTAGTGTAAGTACACTAATAGTTAGTGCACTAGTGTAAGTACACTTATTGTTATGTAACAACCATACCTCATATTTTCAGACAAAAATGTACATCAAACAAATCATTATGTATTCCGTTATTATACGAACATAAACAAACTTTTATAGCCAGTCCCACGAAGATGAAAGGAAATGAAAATCTTTTTGAAACCTTAATGTTATTGATAGACGTTCCATCTCAATGTTTCTTTTTATTGGTATACAAATAATTAGATTTATTGTAAACATACGAAATAAAAAAGGTAACCGACGTACGATGAGTTGCACAAAAACATTTTTATGTTAATCACACATTAAATTATGGCTGTCTCTGTGAAACTAATGACGGAAAAAAGATAGCTTTTTAAATGTGGAATTAAGACTAAAATGCGTTTTTGCAACTCGCTGCTATTTTTGAATTCATTTGGTACTTAATATTAAAAAAAATATTTCATTACTTATAATTAATTGTTATTTACATTTTTGATTATTTTAACAATGTCTTTAATAATAGTGAAATGGTGTTAGAAAAGTAACCTGAGACGACATTTTAATATAATACAATAATCTCCTAAAGAGTCATTAACCTCTCAATCTCAAGATGTTTAACAAATATTTCTGTTACACTTCCATTTTGATAAGCCAGGTAAAATGGAAAGAAAATAAATGTTTATTGTCCTCTCAGCTTTTGAGGAAAGTTAAAATGAAACTCATTTATATTGAAAATCATTATCAAGAACATAAAATACATCTAAATAACGCAGTCGAATACAAAAGTAGGACTATTAGTACATTACTAATGTTTTTTAGGTATGCAGAATTACTGCCTTCACTGTCGAAATCTGAAACAAAGGAATTTAATTACATTTTGTTTGCCAAAATAATATTATCATGGTAATCACGGTTATAATTTCAATATAAATAAACATAGCCGATTATTTAACTAAATGGTGTCATTGCAAACAAATATCAAATGGCATGATAATTTATAATATGAAAATCGTTCTTTCCCTAGTAGAAGTTTTTTTAATGTAGTAACTATTTAGTAATCTGTGATATTATCCTGTTTCTTAATTCATTAGGATTGTTGGGGTCCGCTACCTGAGCTGGGTGGAGCGGATCATGGAATAACCAATCACAGTGCTGGAAATTACTGTGAAAAAGTACGTATAGAAGAAGTGCTTATGTTAAATTTTATGAAAATATTTACTGTAATAAAATTTACCAAAATCTTTAATCTGCCCGGCGTAGGTTCCTCCTTGAAAATTTGAGCTGATTGCTTCATTGCTTTGAATTACTTGAAATTGACCTGTACAAAAAAATGGAATATGAATAGTTTTCTTAGAGTTTATTCGTCAAGTCGTGCGTATGAAACTCGCGAGAGCGCGCGATAAGAAAATTTGGTAAAATCAGAAGGTGCGATCTCGCACACACTCATGAGTTTCATACGCGCGACTTTTTATTTTATTTTTATACCAAAGTTGGTAAACAAGCATACGGCCCGCCTCATGGTAAGCATCACCGTAACCTAAAGACGCTTGCAATACCGGGGGTATCACTCAAGAGTTGCCAACCCTCCCAACCCAAAAGTGGAGCTCTGGAGAAACGCTACTTGACGAATAACTCTTTAGTAATTATGAAAGTTTTGTCGTAATCAAAAGCTTAAAAGAGTTTTACCTTTCTTCTTGATTGTCTGATTATCCAATATAGCTTTCTGTGTTGTAGTGAATGCAGATGGAGGTGCCGGTATTTCTGCGAATTAAAAACTATTTAAATATATGAAAATGTCTACCTACCTTCCACTGTTACTTGTTAAAACTTAACTACTTATTTTTATGTAAGTACATCTAATTAAGGTTATAGTCCTCGTAGATTTTGATGACGGTACATGTACACAATTAAGTTAGTTATACTTGTAAAAGTATAGTTGTACTTGTAAAAGTACAATATTTTCAGGAAAGATTTTCGACATTGGCTATAACATAATAGTAATTACGAGTTACCAGTAATTATCGAAAATATCCTGTCATTCCCTATCTAATGGACTGTTTTATTATTTTCTTTCAGATTTATAGATAAAAAAATAGGAGAAACTTTTGACATGATCATGTAAGGCTAATAAAAAAAAACAATTAGTTTAAATTAAGAGAGAAATGACAAAGTAGGTAGTCACAAGTAGGTTAACCCATCACTGTGCCCCGCGCTGGCCCTCACAGCGTAGGGGAGCGTCCCCAAGGTGGCGGATAGGGGAATGGTCGGTAGTACAGCCTAGCTACACTAACCGGCTAAGTCCGATGGACTCGCTGACCAACGACGGGTGTGGTCCTCCAGCATTTCGGGGGTTGTGCGGCGGGTTGACACCTCGCCCACGTAAAACCAATGTTGCTGGTGAAGCGTATCCCGTTAGCGCTTCACTAGCTTGCACAACATCGTCAAAAAAAAAAAAACCCATCACTGTGGCCCACAAACTTGCGAGTACAACCCATATCCTAGAATCAATATTCCATTACTTGCCTTTTACGGCATACCAGGCAGTAACACTGGCACATTTCCGATGCTAAAAATGTGTAAAACTTGAAAAACTATTACCATCAAGTTTGATAATTCCGTCGGTCTCCCCTAAGGAGTTCTTTGCGATGCACTTGTAGAAGCCGAAGTCCTCCCTGGTTATGTTCCGTATCTTGAGCATCATAAACTTGTTGTAGCCGTTGTCCACCGGGAACGCCTCGTACTTACCACCTACAATTTCCATTTCTACTTAAATATAAAACCCGTTTACATTCCTGTACATATACATGAATTTTTTATCACCATCCAAATTTTTATATATATTTATCTGTTGTGAAAATCATGATTTACGTGTTTTTTTCTTTTAATATCACTTAATACTGAAATATGAAGTTACAGCCTAAAAGCAAGCCTAAATACAAGCTAAAACTAAGCTTAGCAGTGTTTGAAAAGTGTTTCGGTAAAACGATATTATTTAGAAAATTTCACCAACATTTTTTTTTCTGGGTCTTTGACAGTCTTTGTATAGAAAAAAATTGGATGGTGGAATTTTTTTATCCTGTATGTAGATTTCGAAGAACTCTAACCATCACAACATCTGTATAGTTCGGAAAATTTTAACTGAATATAAAATGTTTTTGTTTCTATTCAAGAAAATGCATTACTGCATGTCCCACTGGTTGAGAAAGAGGTCTGTCAATACAAGTACTCCGCTTCTAAAGTTTATTGAGCGGAATACACTAGTCGATATTCTAGAAACTTATCTAGGTAATCTAAGGATTCTAGAGACCTGGCTGTATACTGATTTATCCGCCCTGTTAGTAGAGAAAGAAGTAATGAGAAACAAAGACCAATTAACGAAACAATCACGTTGATACATAGAATTTATATTACCTATTTTCTTCCATTAGGAATATCTTTCTACATCAATAACCATTATTAATTTAAAACCTTTTCTTACCTTTATTGTTTTATAAAAATAATGGCACAAAAAGTAGATGCCTAAGGATGTTGAAATAAATCAATAAATATACAGGGACACATAATGAATAATGAATACCTACGTACATAATATTACATTATTATATTTTTTATCAAAAGACTAAAAATATATCGGAGAATATAGAAGTTTTTCATTGTGATGTACGAAACACAGATTCAAACTCGATACTTTACATATTCATGAATGTTATTTGGTTGAGACACGAGGTATTTCATTTACGAACTATTCTCCGATCGAGCATCATAAAGTACGTTTGTATTTGGCCCGAATATAGCTATTTTGCTGGAACACAGGGCGAACTATTTTCATTATGAAGTCATAAATCAGTGATACAATCGATTCTAATATTCTATAGTTGACGGAAGCACATGTTATTTACACAAGCAAAATGATTAATGGTGCGCTCAATATTATCCCCGATTGAACCAAATGAAATTATTAGTTGGTTGGCCGTTTTATCGTTTGCGTTTCCAAGTTTGTTTATCAAAATACAGAGTAAATTTTGTAATAGGCAAGTTTTCCATGTCCAAGCATTGTACGATTTGTTGATGTTTACAGTATTAGGTCAAATAGGCAAGATATAAATAGTTTTTGGGAGTTGCCTTTGAAATTGCGCCTTATATATCATTGTTGCTCTATTAAGATATTTTCACGTTTAAAGAAAAGGTGTTTTTGTAAATACACATTTTTAACATTATGTAGATTTTATATTTATAGGTTTATGTTTTTTTTCTAAATTAAGTTGTCTTGAGCCAGTCAGTCGTAAATGCTTGACCCGATCAGTCCTTACAAACAATATATCACTAAATAGTGAAATAAACAAAAATGATAACATAATTGGTTTAAATCTTACCGGAGATGATCATATCCCCCCGATCGGTTGTCCAATAGTTGATAGAGGATGGGAATGCCTCGGTGTGGCATTCCAACGTTACGTCCTGTCCTATATATGCCCCTTCCAGTTGGTTTGGTATCGACAGCATTGGCGGAACTGTTAGACATACGATATTGTTAGAGAAATTGGTATTATCCACTTTGTTGTTATATCGTTAAGCTGAACGTTTTCCGTACATTATATTTTGTGTATACATTTTTAAGGTACAAGTATGAGGATCATTTGATATTATGTTGACATGTCGTTCAAATGTTTAAGAATATTTTAATCTAATGAAATATGGTTAACTGAAAATCCTCCTTGGGTTCACATCAGAGGGGTCACTTTAAGTATAATTATCTCCTTTATATATAAATTATAATTGCTTACTATCAGGACAGGATGGTCGTATGCTTGTTTGCTACCTTAATGGTATAAAATATTACTAAATCATACAAAGTTCCGATGCCAAAATATCTGCTATCATCTTTTTCACACACTCCTTTTTTGAACAGCAAGCGAGACCAAGTCAAGAACAGAAATATTTTTCTTTTACAGGATTCGACTCCACGACCCTTGGAATAAAGTGGCCAATCGATCATCGGGTCTGTTATGATAAATAAAAATAAACAAACAAATGCCGCATTACATAAAGACTTAACGGTTAATTGGTTAGGATTATAGCTAACCTTTGATTAACCTTTAAACAGAATTCTCGATATCCATTAATCGCAAATATTTCTGATTAATCAAAGCGAGGAAATGTACCCACATTTTCACTTTGATGTGTTATGACTATTAAGTAAAGCGTAAAAACGTGACTATAGAGTCATGGTAATTGATAAGTTTAATTAATCTTTATGTAGGTTAACCTGGAAACGGGTAAAGGTGGGTGTGGAAATTAAACCAACTTTGGGTAAGATGTGAAAATATTACGTTCATACGGGCAATCTTGTAATATTCACACTACACGTAAAATTAAATGTAAATTTATAAACACATAAGAGACACATTCATGGAAGGGAGGAGCGGATAAGGAGTTTAACCAGCTGTGGGACAGTTTAGGCAGATAATAAACGATAAAGTATAATAACAAAGATTTAAAGCATAACATTTTAACAACTACTTTGAAAAACCAATAGTAGCAATCGAGATTCACTTGAGTATTATGAGCTCAATGCCTTGGATAGTCAAGGCATTGGTCGTCTATAAAAGATTACCGTCTTCAAAAAGGCTTTACTTCGCTCTTGCATTCACATGTCACTACCAGAAGGCGTGGGACTATCGACTATCTGTTGTCTCTTACCTTTGACTCCTAATTACTAAGCAGGTTTAAGCCTAATTTACTTTGGGACTGTGTCAATTGTGTAATTTATTTATTATATAACTAATACATAAAATATACGTTACAGATACTCACATTGTACCATAAGCATTATCCGTTTACTAATCGATGGCGGTACTCCGTTCGAAGCGATACACAGGTAAGCTCCCATGTGTAATCGAGACACCTTCGTTATTGTCAACGTCTCCCCGTCCACCACACTCACTGTCAACAGACGTTACGTATTTAATTTGTACAAATAAAATTGTGTGTTAACTGATGTGTTAAAGTTTTCAATTGTACAGGGGAAAATATTGTTTATTTTTGAATATCCCAGTAGGAAGTATTGTTTTCGTTTCCATGAAAATTTCAGAAATGAAATTAGTTTAAAATCCATTCAAAATCTGTCTAGACTTTATGGAGATGTATGGGTAGGTACTAAATAAAATACAAAATTGGAATTACTAATGGACTGTTACATAATACTAAAGTAAGTCCATCAGTGTCAACAGTCAAACTTACACAAAAAAATCTGGCAACATCAAGTTACGATTCAGTTAATTCTAGACATTCTGTTTTAACATTATTTCTTAAATATGGTAAGCATAATGGTTTACGGTGAAATGTTTAACCTTTTAAATTTTAGTTAATTACACATTAAAATTATGTCTATCACTGTCAGACTAAAGAAAAAAAGAGCTTGAATCTTAAAGTGGAATTAAGGTTAAAATGCGTTTGTCAACTGTCAGTTATTTTGAAACTAAAAAGTTCAACTTTATTTATTTAAAAACCGATATGATTTTTTTAAATGCTTTGTTCCATATTTTGTGTAAACTTTCCGTGGCTGCCTAAATAAACAACATAAGAAAATGTTAACTGGAAAAATGAGATTTATTAATATTAAATGGAGATTTCCTCAATCCTTTTATAGATCATGAATATGAAAACATTATTTTGTCTGCGGGATTTTCCTTAATTTAATTGGATTTCTATATTTTTGTACGTCATTTACTTTTACGTTGTATAATATTTGAAGAAATTACGTTTATCGGGTTATCAAGCGGGAATCGTGGCACGGTTTTCACTTTTGCTTTACACAAAAACTTTGGGGTAATAAAAATAAATCGGAATTATGCACGACACAAACTTTCATAGTCGGAAACTTAGTTTGCTTTGCTCACGTTACGGCATCGCGGTCCGTTTGCTTATGCGAAAATTCCGGTGTGCAACGGAGAGATTATTTAAAGTATCATGTCGTGTATATTATGTCTAACTTTGTACTATAATACGTGACGATTTGTATATTTGTTAACAGTCTCAAAAAATTAAGGAATGGATTTAGATGAATCTAACACACGATAAAGTTTTATTATATTTTGAACACAAAAATATCGGATAATAAACTTGTAATCTCGATTTTTTTTATCCCAACTGAGGCGGGGAGGTACCTATATCTTTACTAATATTTTCGACATATTATTGCTTAGTGGAATCGTAGATAAAATATTGATATAACGAATCTTACATAAGTCAAGTAAGTACTTATAAATTTATCAAAACTAATATTTTTAATTGTTTTATAAAAGACAAGGCAGATACAAATAGAAGATTATCAAATTATTCCAATAAATTTATATTTTTATTATAATTTAATTCACTTTTTATTTAATATAAAATCTTTGTATTTAAATTGAACTTTCCAAAGTAGTGACTTATATAATGTTTACCGACAAACTGTTATAAATGATTGATAAAGTTTTAGATGAAATTTACTTAAAATTTAAATTTATGACAAGCTAATGGACTTACCTGATTCTCCGTTATAATTAAAATCTTGGCCGTCCTCGCGCCTCCACATGACATAGGGTTCGGGATAGCCGGAAGCCCGACACACCAAGGTCACGTCGGAGCCTTCTCGTACCACCATATCCGTTGACGTCATATTATCGATGATTGATGGTGGCACTACATTGAACAGTAAATATACAATCAATATATTTATAGATTCATTTGTACTATTAACAAACTTTCTCTAACATTGATTTATTTTAGATTAGGATTAAAGCGAATTGATCTAATAAAAGGATTCATAAGCCCACCATTCACACGCATACACGCCATACTTCGAGTGGAGGGTTCGTGCAGTGTATGGGCAACGCCGGATTGGTCCGCGGTCGGGTCCGGGTTGCGAGTCGGGTCCGGGTTCGTGTAGTGAATGGTGGACTTTAAGCCGGAAGTATATCGTTTAGGTACTCTAAAACTTCCCAATTCCCCTAACACAGTTTTATTATCTGGAGTCGCGTTTTTTAGTTTCCATCAAGTGATACCGTCTAACTTTTACACTACGCGACATTCATATTTATAGCCTATCCATCTATATGTTAATACTCACCCACAACTTGTAAGTACCCTTTCCTGGACCGCATAGGGTCTGTGTTGACCTGGCACATGTACCAGCCGCGGTCCACCTCCTGCACATTCTTGATATGCAGATACCAAGACCGGTGGTCGTTGTACGATAGACTTATACGTGCATTTTGAGTAATTATATTGTGATGGATGCTTAGAATGGTTTGTGTATCCATCCGCACCCAAGCCACCTAAAACCATAAGAGAATGATAAAACTCTTTAACTAACACGTGTTTACATTACTTTGCAAATCTATGAACAAATGAATAAATCATTTTATTTTTAGGACAAAATGAGCTTGTTTTAACATAACGAAACTGCGTTCTGTAATAGGTATTTTTATAGCACGAAAACAAACATTTGTTCCATTTGAAAATGGAGAATATTGAAATGATGAACCTATCAACTAAAGTATCTAGTTATCTAGAAATAAATCATAAAGGCAACAAACTTGGTGAACGATTATTTTATATGAAACACAGTCGCGTCTATGAAAGTCAGCTGAAAATAGATACTATAAAAATAGTTCAACATATATGTTAATAATGAGCTATAAGAAAAGCTTTTCGTACCTTAAAACCTCTCAAATTGTCGACGACGCACGCTAAAAGAGCGTCTCTTCCAATAGTCACTGTGACATTAGGTATCGGTTCCGCGAATCTCGGGTACATAGACTCTGCAAAGAAACATTCATTTTATCTTCCAGAACCTGTAAACATGTTTACTTAGTGCTAAAGTTTTAGATCGATTGTGTTGCGTTCGGTAAACACGGTACACTCATGCCTGTTTTCACCAACGTTTCCTAGAGGCACTAGGGGTAAGAATAACCTTATGTCAACAAATGTCATACTAAGGAGGTGATACAATTCCCTTATTGAAAAAACCCACAATAAGCGGGGCAACTATGAAAGGAAATTCCGAATAACGGACTGACGTTTTGAACCTTTTCTAACTAGTAATGTCTTTTTTGACAAGATTACGTGTTTCGTTGTTTCGAATGGACACTTTCATAGTAGCCCCGAAGATATTAATATGAACGCCTGAAACCTTATGAGCAAACAAAAAGTGTTAACCACCCGATAAAGAGATAAATATCCTCTAAAATCTGAAATACAAAATATTGCGCCGGAGCCTGGGTTTCTCCTCTTTTGTCCAGTTAGGTTATTTCTAACGCTAAGAGGCGTTGGTGAAAATGGGTATCACTTTTATTTCTATCTGACCCATAATTCGATGGTAGTGAGTATTTAGGAGCTTCTCCCTGCTTCGACGGATACGTTAGGCTAACGACCCTGTCTTTTGTCGATAGACTGTCATTAGTCCAAATGGTGATCGTTAGATAGCATAAAACTCCGATGAAATGTTAAGGATGATTTCGACTTATTAGGTTACCGTACTGACACTTTTTTGACATGTATCACTACATAGTTTACAAGAAAGTCGCTTCCCGCGTCTTTCTGTCCATATGTATGATTAGATCTTTTAAACTACGCAACGGATTTTTTTTAAAGATAAAGTAATTCAAGAGGAATGTTTTTATGATAATACATATAAGGATTTTCCGAAATTTTCACGAGAATGCGGGATACACGCAAACGAAGTTGCACGGGTTTCGCTAGTTAAGTTTTTTTAGGAAAAACTTATTTATACAAAATCACAGAGACACTCGCTTATTTGTAAACAAAACGTTATTATTGATTGTATGAGAGAGAGAGGGACAGCATGACTTGGTGGATTATTAGGTTACAAAATAAAACAGCCGACAGTACCGAGGTGCCAGTGTGTCTGGTCCCGGACGATGTCGCCGCCGCCGCCCGCCCCAACGTACGCTGCCGCACAGATCCATCATGATAATATATACAGTAGAACACATTGATATAAACATATTCTTTTGTACCTACTGACGTAAATGTGCGATGTTGCTAAATAAATACGCCAAGACAAATTACACAACGCTGTCTGTCCCCAGAATAAGTAAAGCTTTCACTATGAGTATTAGATATCTGATAATTACACAATTTTCAATATAATTTAAAATCAATTAAATATAAAAACATAGTCATACACCTAAAATTGTTGTCTTGTGCAGGATTTAAGGCATTATTTATTATAAATAAAACCTGAGGTCTTTAATTTAAGTCATTACGTAACCAAAATAATATAATTAAGATGGCCTTCATACAAATGTAGAGACGATCTTTAAATTATCTATTCAGATTTTGTCATATAAGACGAAAATATAATAACGTTGAGTACAAACAACCACTTGTGCCACAAGTTTAAAGAACAGTGAGAACTTGTGATTGTCAATATTTTTACTACTCAAGAAAATTTTGTTAATTGTCGAACGTTTTTTTAAAACTGTAAAATAAAATAAAATATCGGGAAATGCAAGGCGACACCAGCTCACGATTTATATTTAGATGTACTACTGTATTTGTTTTGTGGGCCGACTAGCGACGCGATGTAGGGGCTGGGGTGTGATTAATGCACGGCCCACCAACGACAAATAGCGGTTTGTCCCTGTATCACTCTTTCACCGGCGAAATAATGTATCAGGGCGCAATGGTAAAAACCTCACTAAATCTAAGCCTTTAAAAAAGTTACAGGACACAAAAAGGTCCGCGAGACTTGTGGTAGTGATGCGCGAATAGGATATTCCCGAGTGAATGTTTCGGGTTGTTTAACTGATTTGTTCCTAAGAAGAATTGTTTGTTATGAGACGGCCCATTTAGGGAGGTAAGGCAATTCCTTACTTTCTACTATAATCTGTGTAATTTTTTATGCAACTGGGTCATGCCATCAAGTAAACGTTTTTTTTATGTTGCAATAAAAAAAATGGCAGGGTTATTAATACCCCGTATAAAAATAGGTCTCATGCAGTATACACATTGACTTTTCTTTGGCAAACTATTCATATGAATAGGCAGTGATTTTTTGTTTTATTTTATAAAATAAAATTTTGATTTCATAAAGAAGTAGGTACTTATAAATATTGTATATAAGCTTGTATTACACAATTACGTATTGATATTCCTTATCTGCCAGTTAGGTAATCGCTACAAGCAGGGTCAAGTCTTGTTTAACTTAGAATCTTAGGCTCTGTGTGAATTATATTATACCGTTAACTTAGTAATTCTCAATCAAAAACTATTATAGTCTTAATCAATATACAAAGTTTTAGATAGATAACACGTTTGTCCAATTTAGTTACAAGTTAATGCACTTACCATCGGGAACTTCTATAGGAGCTACAGACACTACATTTTGGCCAGTAGGTAGTTCCCGACCTGTAAATAGAAGGCAACATTGTATGTGATTGTTTAAAATAATTTTAAAAGTAACTAAATACTTTTTTATTCGAAGAATTGCGTGTTCGTATGCCACACAATACATCATTAATTATATTTATATATCTGTGCAATGAATGTTTATTTTTACCTGTACTGGGTGTTTTCTATGAATAAAACGAATTTGTTTACAAAAAAGAAAACTATTTATTTATTATATATTTAGAGTAAGTTATGCTTAGTTTGAGGCTAGATCGCGATATATGTGATTAGTTAAAGAAAAATATAATTGTTGTTGTGCTTTTTCATGCCGGTTTCAAAAAACTTTTGCGAAGATAAGCTAAGCCGGTACTAGATTAGTTTTTACAGCAAGTGTAACAAGCTGTGCGAACTGAGACTTTTATGTACAGTCACGTGCAAGTTAAGCTTTACACTTGCAGTAGGTACAATCTTATGACATAGAACTTAAGAATGGTACAAAGTCCGATAAAGGTTGGCATGCTCTTAACTGTACATCTATATTTCATGTATATCAGATATCTAAAACAGTGTGCGACAAAACATCGATGGAATATCGATAATTGTAATGGAACGGTCGACGGCAATCTTCAGTAATTGTTGGTATTTATATATATAACAAATTGACGATCGATGTCAACAGTTATATTATCAATCGATTGGTATGGTCACAGCATTATACCAGCCTTACATGGTTTAACTGTACATCTATATTTCATGTATATTTATCAGACAAAACATCTATCGAATATCGATAATTGTAATGGAACGGTCGACGGTGATCGTCAGTAATTGTTGGTATTTATATTTATAACAAATTGACGATGTCAACAGTTATATTATCAATCGATTGGTATGGTCACAGCATTATACCAGCCTTACATTGTTTAAGGACTTAATGGCATTATGTAATGCTTTCAGGAATCTATTTAAAGTCCCCGTCAACGTAACTGACGTTACGAGATGAAACTAAAATCCTGTCTGATTGGCCAAGGGAGCTACCAGGTCCCCAAACTATGTTATTTTTAACGGCACCCTTTTAAAACATCCCGTATTTTTGCACAAATAAAATTCTTTTTACATTGAAAAACACTGGTGTTATTTCATCGTAATTTTACCGCTGAAACTATCAAAAAGGTTTATTGTTTCAGTATCAATGTGTATGCGAAAAATTCGAGTCATGCGTTTACGTAATTTATCTTCATTTATTTTAAAAACAGGGTTTAAAACTAGTTCAATTTTAAAAAAAAACCGCTACTATAGTCTGTTTTTTTAACAAACACGTACAAGTACTGAGTATGTCAGTCGCACATTTCCGATGTTGACAGAGTGAGATGGGTCATTCAACCAATAGCAATTATTACGTTAATCAATAGTAGCGCAGTAATCATTTTGAGTACTAATATGTTAAAAATATAGAGTATATTATCAAATTCACATATAGTACTAATTTATTTTAGTTCCTAATTCAAGCCAACCAAGCCAACTCCCATAAAGGCGACATAACATTTCCATGGGTTTCTTTTACTTGGGTGACTTATCAATTTCAAGTTTTTAAAATTCAATTCCGGGTGGCCTGCCTGCTTGTTTATCTGCCGTATTTAATAAAAAAATCTATTAATAATTTTAGTTTGTGGGATACGCGTTGACGACTAAATGAAAAAGTAGATGGGTTAAAGTTATCTATTGTGTGACAAATGGCAAACACGCATTAATTGCCTCCTGTTGCCCCCTTTGGTACATTAACTAGGATAGGTTTTTGTCAAGAAGAGTATGCCATTACGTCTAGCGATGACAGCCCTCTCGGAGACTACGACAGGATTGTTCCATTATCGGCGTTGAGTTATAAATAATTGACGTTCTCAACTACGCTCGATGGATGTGGCGAAGTGGAGATGACGTATCAAATCATGTGAGTGATAGGTAACTTGCGTATCTATTTTAATAATAAAGTTCATATAGATTACAGATTATATTAATAAAGTAAATGATATGGGTAAGAAATTATAGGAAGTGTATGACACTTTATTTTTACTAAAAACATAGTTTTCAAATTACAAACCGTATTCATATTTTTGTTTTAATTTAATTTAATTTGTTGATTTCTTACGTTAATTAATGGATATGGAGTTCTTTAAACGTTTTGTTGTTCAAGATTTTGAATTGTGTAAGTTTCAAATAAAATCGAAACACGCAAAAATTATGACAAATTGACATAATTTTTGCGTTTTTCGATTTAATACGAATTCCTTCGCTGAATTTTTCATGTAAAGTATAAGATCGAAGAACCTGGTCAATCGAATTGCGGTTTGCACAAAAATGCAAAGTAAACCAATTAATTCATAATAGCAAACTGACATACCTATTAATAATGTTCATTTGTTTAACATTATTTTTATGGCATTTAATAAATGTGCTATTTGTGACAATCAGACGATGTGGTGTATTTTTAAAACAAGTATTTGCAATAATTTTTTTCTGAAAATTATATTTTATAAATTATTGCATTCGTAACTCTATGTGTAGGGATGCTCAGAACTTCCCGCGCCCGGTTGACACGGGGTCAATGCGAGGGTAAACAGCCGCTTCCAGACCAATTGCCAACTTCCACATAAGTGGATTGATTTTATACTATTGGGGTGGCAAACAAGTATTGCAAAATTCCAATTGCAAATGTCTGTCATAATGACTCATGTTTTGCTAATTTTTTCATCGACATATTTTTATTTTTTTAAGTAAAAATGTTCTACATGACATTATTTTAAGTTTATATCGTTAAAACTAACCCTTATAGACTTGTTAATGTTAAAAGCTTTTAAAATCAATAATTTTCGTTTAAAAGATGTTTATTTGAGCTTGCTATTAACCGTTAATAATAGGCTACGTAGTTTTTCCAACACAATACAAGGTCTGTGTAATTAAAGTCTACGAAAGCTTGTCTAGGGGTTACAATAAATATTAACTATAAATACATCATAGATCATATTTTGTTGTCTACAAAACAAACCTGCGTGACAATAATTTCGGAGAACACTTTCGATACATCGGTAATTTCTTAAATGGTCTCTTTAGAAAACTTGAATAATTTTTACGGCCCTGGATACCTCTTTCATTAACTTACGCCCGGTGGTCGAGTGGCTAGCAATGGTCACTTTATCTCAAGGGCCGCGGGTTCGAATCCCGCGCAAGGCAAACATTTGTGTGCATGAACATGTCTGTTTGCCTCAGTCTGGGTGTTTTCTATGATGTATATAATAAGTGTTTTTAAAACAAAAAACATAGTATATAAGTTTCAGCAATTTAGTACCTACCTACCCATAGCACAAGCTTATTTGCCTAGTTTGGGACTAGATGGTGTGATTCGTCCAAAAATATTTATATTTATATAAACAGGGGGTCAGCCCATTCCTTTCTTGACTGTACTATCAAAACTATTGTACGGAAGTTTGTAACAAGTATGATAGTTCATGAGGTAAAGCCCGCTGATAGACAGACGGTCGGAGGACTCAGTTAGGCACAGATATTATTCTAATACAATATCAGTAGTTATGGGCTTCCTTTTGGTATTTTTTGGATATGAGATAGATAATACACACCATTATCATTTTTCATGGGGACAAAAATATCCAATTCAAATCCTAAAAAGGAAATACGGAAGAAGTAAAACGTTAAAATTAAGCGAAGATCATTTAAATAATTTTAAGACACGCCTGGCCATTACAGCGAACTGATTTATGAAAAAAGTTTCACAACCTTATAACCAATTTAGAGAAAGTTTTTTTATTTACTTGTCATAAGATAAGAGGTAACTAGGTTATTCTAGTTTTTAAAAATACAACAAAATACAGGTACCTATATTAGAATTGTTGATCTTTGATGTTATTTCAACGTTATATTTGTAGCTACACCTGATCTCTCAACACACAAGTAAAAGCTTTATTATTCTAATGGCGTGGCGTCGGACCCTAGGAAGCTTTGGTGAAAACGGGCATATGATTACTTATTTATAAGATTTTATGTAGGTACCTTACATCAAGCAATATATTTATATACACAATGCTAGAATGTAACATTTCTAGATTTGCTGTTGAATTTCGATAACATAATCAAAATCTACGATAACGGTATAGAAAAAACATACAGTACATTATAGATGCAACCAATTAAAAGAAGCGCACCACAAGGCTCGATACTAGGTCCGTTACTATTTGTCTTGTTCATTAATGATTTAATTGAACCTATTTGTAATCTTATGAATGTTAAAATTATTATTTTCGCGGATGACACTAATGCCATTGTTGCTGAAAAACTGCATGACTTAACACAATGAATCAATAAGCTTGGATTACTTACTACACTGTGAAATAAAAGAAATG
This sequence comes from Endotricha flammealis, assembly GCA_905163395.2. Taxonomy (NCBI): domain Eukaryota; kingdom Metazoa; phylum Arthropoda; class Insecta; order Lepidoptera; family Pyralidae; genus Endotricha; species Endotricha flammealis. The sequence continues at coordinate 7,339,588 of LR990860.1, read as the reverse complement.
TTAGATAAATTGTTAATTATTAATTGTAGTTGAGCACTAAAATAAAATATTACCCGCTTGGTAACACTCGTCTCACAGCTAAAGGAATATCGGCAAATAAGTCTGCGGTATTATTGGACATCTAATAGTTTTCAGCAAATTGAATTTTGTTCAATTATGCTTCACAGCTTTAAACTTGGCCTCTTTTATGGGTTCATTCCGAGGTGGTGATCGCGCCAATTTATTAAATGAATCAGTGAAATTCGTCGCTGTTTTTTTATTATTTTCAAATTAAAATACAAATCTTGCGATATTTTTCAATTTATGTTTTGACATTTTGTATTTATGACTCATGGGCAATATCATCTATTGCAAAGATTGTTTTGTAACGAATTAAATATAGTTAGCTTCTAAATAAATTGTTGGAAAATAATGTTAGACTTGTGACCATCAAAATCTCATCAACTGTAGTAGTACTGTCTATAAAAAACGTAAAAATTAATGGGTCCAATACTGTACGATATAAAGTTTAATGTCTTGTAATTAAACAAATTGAAGCGACAATAGTGTGATTGACTCATGTGTTTAGGTTTCGAGTAAAAGGAAAATGATCATTTGTGAAATTCGTGAAGAACGTTTCACATAGCAAACAAAATATAAATAGATGTTTGAAAATTTCGAATAATATATTTTATTTATTTTCCATGTCGTGGCATAGTTTAATTAGATAATAATAATATTTTTGCTTTGTTTATGTTACACATACAATATACAATTTTAATAGATAATGAAATCATGATTGGTTGTTGTTACTATGTTGGAGTGGAGCCAACAAAACGATTGAGTTTAGTGAGTATTTTTAACCATGAAATTACTATAAGTAAGATTATTCCTTTGGTATTTATTCATCCATGTCTAATATCTGTTATTCAGCACAGCGGGAAGTGCGGGAACGCATTGCGCCTGACGCTTGTGTGCGCGTGCCTGGCTACAGATGGCCGAGACGGAATTTAAAATTTTATTGTAGAATTATTATCGTTTCCTTAATAGTAAATAATATAGGTTTTTGTAAGAATCTCTATGTAAAAAATATATATTAATATAGCCTATGTCACTCGCGGACAGTGAAGATTCCCAACGGTGAAAAAAAATTTCAAATCGGCCCAATAGTTTTTGTGTTTTTCATTTCAAACAAAAATACAAATCTTTCCTTTTTATGGTTTCGTAGTAAACTACAAGGAACCCTTATAGTTTCCCCATGTCCGTCTGTCTGTCCGTGGTCTAGCGCCTAGATGCTTAATGCTAGAAAGCATTAATTAATTGAAAGGAATATAATACATATTAACAATGCTAACAAAGTGCTGGAACAAATTTTGAAAAAAAAATTTTTTTTCGCGCCCTCCCCATGTTGTGGAGTATCGTAATTTTTCGATACAATGATCCGTTTCGGAATTGTTAACATTTATCGTGTCAATTTTCGTTTTGCACGGTGGTCCCTCCTCTCTATTTACGAAAGTCTTTTGTTTCAATTTTGAAAAAAATCATGGAAAACTATAACGGTTAAGTAAGCTCTGATACGGGCCACTAAAGAAAAGAATAAGGTTAGACGGCGCTTTAAAAAATTTCAGAACCCAATGGATGAGCTTGAATTAATACTTTTGAAAAAGAGATGTGCACGTATGGCTAAAGTATGTTATAAAAAATATATGATTAAGATAGAGCAAAGCATTATTGACAATCCTAAACAATTTTGGTCGTATGTAAAAACAAAGCGGGGAGGATGTGGATCCTATCCTATATCAATGACAGATGGAGTCGTTCGAACTTCTAATGGTGGGACGATTTGTGATATGTTCTCCTTGTACTTCTCCTCTGTTTATCAAGGTATCGACATGCAGGGCATCGATGTAACTTTTGACTCCGATAAAACACCATATCTGGAATCTAACAGCTCACATCTCTCTCCCGAACTGGATCGCGATACTTTACTAAGGAAATTAAAAAGTTTAAATTGCAGTAAAGGCATGGGTCCTGATGAGATCCCACCCAAATTTATTGTTTCGTGTGCAGATAACCTGGTCGAACCGTTGATGATGATATTTAACACTTCCTTAAAAACAGGAGTATTTCCTTCACAATGGAAAGTAGGAAAGGTGGACACAGATATCACAATACAAGAGATATGGTTTGTGGGCGGGGCACATGACGCCATTTTCTGCACAAATGTGCAGGAACTTGATTGTTCTAAGTCATTCACAAAACAACGCTTCCGCGAACACACGTCCGTGAATGTCAACAAAAATGCCGGCTTGTGCTTTAATTACGTGCAAAAATCGCAGTGATACGGTAAATTCAAGTAATAGTGGTGTTACTTATCATAGGTAAGTCATTTATTTAATATTTTTCTATATAAATGACAAATTAACGAAATATTTTTGAGGCATAGAAATCATTAAACAATATACGGCATAGTCGATACTTCCGTTAAAAATATTGTCCATTGCTTGTTTTGGATACGCGTTTTTCAATGTTTTGCGGTATGCACGTACAATGGAATGCAAACGTAACGATAATTACAACGTTGTGAAAATATCGTGGTACCGCCGCTTGTAGCTTCCGCGATCTGTCAAAGTGATAATGGCCGTCGCACAAGCCATGTAGTGCTGCCAAAAGTAGAATATTTTAGTATCGATAATTTTGTATTTCTAATTTTTGAAAGTATAATAATTTGAAACTTTTACTACAGTGCATTCCTTGTACAGGGTGTCCTAGTCCCATAAGTATTGGATCAAACTCAAGGGGAAAGTAGCTCACCTAAAAACTCATTTGATTAGTTTAAAAAAAATCGCTTGTTATTATGTACTAATTTTTTTAAAGTTCTTTCTTTTAATTGGTTGTATAAAAATTACTATTTTCCAAAAATAAAATAAATAAAAACTAAAAACTTTGGTAATTTTTTTTCTTTTTTAATTATTTAAAATTAAATAGGTATTATAGTTCATAGTTGTAGTCCGTAATAAATTGTTATTGTAAAATATCGAGAGGTAGTTATCGATAATGCGAAAAAAAAGGCGCTTGTCGCCCTTTTTCATTAGGTGCCCTGCCCGTCACTATAACACACTTCTTACATCTGTGTTCGTAATCGAACTGCAAATCACGGGCTTACGATTTGTGTGAGTGTGACTGTCGGAGATTATTCTATGAATGTGTTAAAATGTAACTGTGTGTGTAAGTGGCGACATCGGTTCCGGTACAAAAACTGTCTTATTACATTTCTCTTCTTTCTGTGTTCTGAGAGTGGTACCAATTCATAAATCAGACAGTAATGACCTAATTACCAACTACAGACCAATAACCATCTTATCAACATTCTCCAAGGTTTTGGAATCTATGATCTTGTCCCAGTTACAGAGATACCTCAACCCCATAATCAGTGATCACCAACATGGATTCATGCCTTCAAGATCTACCACATCTAATCTTACCGAATTTTCTGAAACTTTAATTGAGGCTATTGACGCGAGTAAGCAAATTGATGTGATATACACGGACTTCAGTAAGGCGTTCGACCGCATATCACATAATATATTATTAAAAAAACTATTTGCCTACGGTATATCTGGTACATTTCTAATGTGGATTACGTCTTACCTTAAAGATCGCACATTTTTCGTGGTTCTGAATGGTTTTCGATCTCAAACCCAATCAATAAGTTCAGGAGTGCCACAGGGATCTCACTTGGGTCCAGTACTATTTAATATATTTGTAAATGACATTCCCTGTTACCTAAAATTCTCTAAGCCATTTATGTATGCGGATGATCTTAAGCTGTGTAGAATAATAGAATCCATTGAGGACACATCAAAGCTACAAAGAGACTTAGACGAACTTACGGCTTGGTGTGATAAAAATAACATGACCTTGAATCCTAGGAAATGTTACCATGTCAAATATTCACGTAGACATCAATTAATTAACAATAATTACACCATTGATAATGAAACTATTCAGGAGGTAAAAGAAATAAAAGATTTAGGGGTCATCTTTGATTATAAATTTACATTTGTACCGCATATTGAGAATGTTACCAAAAGGGCATCAAGAATACTTGGATTTGTTATAAGAAATGTGAAAGGTTTCAGAAACCAAAACACAAAAGTGCTTCTGTATAATAGCTTGGTGCGAAGCATCTTAGAGTATGCCAGTGTGGTCTGGAGACCTCACTACGCCACACACTCTTTGCGATTGGAAAGAGTTCAGAAAAGGTTTTTGTGGCATCTGGCGTATTCGAGTGGTTTATCGGAGCTAAAGGATTTGTCGTATAAAAAACGATTAGCTCACTTTAAGATACAATCGCTAGCCGATCGAAGAACTATAAACGACTTCCTATTTGCACATAAAATTATAAACAATAAAATTAATTGTCCTCAACTATTATCAAGGTTTAGATTTCGGATACCCTTTAGATACCCCCGCTGTAGACTGACTCCATTCAGCCCACCACTGCGTCGAACGGTTCTTGGCGCCAGTTCCCCTTTACCTAGGCTTTGTAGGGTGGTCAATGAAATTAGTGACCTTGTTGACGTGCATTTTGACTCGCTCAACAAATCCCGCAATATTTTGGCCCGACATTTGGCCAATGATACTACCACCGGCTCCTCGTAGTATTTTGTTTTTAATTAATTTAAGGCTAGTTTATTTATTTAATTAAGGTTTTCTGTTTTTGTTAATAACTTGTAAATTCTTATAACGCATGTTGTGTTCACCAATAATTTGTTTGTTACATTTAGATTAGATCTGGAGTTATATATTATGTACATGAATGAATGTAAACAAACGCTGGTGAACCTAAATAAATAAATAAATAAATACTAGTTACCGAGTAATAGCCGACGAACTTATAAAATAAAATTTATTTTATGAAAACTTACAAATGTGATAGAATTTGATTGGATTAAACTGAAGGCCAGCAAAGCACAGCAAATACGGAACCCTACATTGTGCGTGGCCCGACACGTACTTGTCCGGTTTTATAATTTGAGTATAGATAACTGACTACTAGATTAGCTTAAGTTTAATTAAAATTTTCAATTTCCTCGAAATATTAGCAAAATGTAACAACTCATACATTATTTAATATAACACTAGCCGTAACAATAACACTTCGTATTTTATGTAGGTACTAAAATTTAGGAAATATATTTTAAGTGCCAGACATACCGCTGTGAATATCGTCCAGGTGCAAGCGCTTCGTTCCGAACCAGAATTTATTTTGCGGTGGGCGTGTCGGAATAGTGGCTTGGTAATGAATGGGATACGTAAGACAGTTCTTATTTATATAGCTTACAATGTTGAATTATAGTTAACTAGGTTTGCCCGCGATTAATTGAAAACCAAACAATGGCGCGAGTCAAAAAACGATCGGCGCCATCTGTTAGCATACACATTAATTATTAGGTTTTGACGATCACAGCGCCATGTACTTACAATAGAAAAATGTGCATATTTTTGCTTTTTCGTTGCAATGACATTATTTTACGGGACTAAAAGTATTGTATTGTGTATGTTCTCTGTACCAGTACTTATACAAATTTTCATAATGATCGGTTGCATAGGCAAGGTGTTGAGGAAGATTATAATTATTAGTTAGCATATAAACTGTCCTACTCGACTTATCACACAGTGACAGTCTTGCCCCTGGTGTTAGTCTTACCCCACTTTGCTTTATTAGCTTTTCGAAATCAAGAGTTTATCAAACGTTCGGATAGTTTGGATTCAGGATATCGAATGTCTTTAGACAGTTGCCAAAGTAATTGTCATTGTTCAATTATAAACTTTTGAAAGTTTTAATTTAATTGATTTGCCTTAATATCTACTTTCATTTTATTTTTTACATTTTATTTGTTACCTGCCTAGTTGACATTATTGTTAAATTTTTAAATATACTGTTATTAAATATTTATCATACTTTTGTGACCTAAATAAAGTATTTAGGTTACAAAATAAAACAAATACGTGTATTGGAATAAATTGTTGTAGGCTTTGCATATTTACTGTATTAAATCGCATTCAGTGCACTTTTCCACAATACACGATTAATTTAGTGTAGGACGTGATATACCTACCTACTGTGACCAAAATAATTAATGGTTTTATTTTGAACGTTGCGAAATGAAATGTAACACTACCAAATGCTAGCGTAAACTATGCATCCGTCGCAGTGTCTAGTCACACGGTTACGAGAAAAATGCCTGTGAAAGTTTGTCTCCAAATAAAATATTTCATTCTTTGATTTGTTGGTACGTCTCCTATCACAACGTTTTGTCACACTATTACGAGGGTATGATATGATTCTGATATGTTATGATATGTCTAGTCTGTTACGTTAGAAGCGTTTCCTGTATTTTTTATGGCGAATAAAGCATATTATATTATTATATCTATTCATCATCATCCCAGCAATAAGAAGTCCATGGCTGGACATAGGCCTCACACAAACGTTTGGAGCGCTCGCCTAATTCTATATCTAATTATATATCTATAGGTTAGAACATATAGAAAAAGAGAGTTCAGATCCTTGGAAACAGTATACGAAAATTTGTATAATGAAACCATCCCCCCCTACATGAAACGTAATTCTGAAAATACGGACTGACATTTCGTTGAATTCTTACCAGTTTTGAACCTTATTCTAGTCATGTCTCTTTTGACAGGATGGAACTTTCATGGTTGCCTTCCAGGTCTTAAATGGTCGACGGCAAAAATGATCAATTTTCTAATGAAATTTGCGGACCACATCATGGACGCTATTCATTCTATTAACGCAGCAGCAACGGAAGCTAAGAGAAATTCAGATGCTGCTCCGATTGAAACTGGGGTAATTTTGTTACATGTGACAAAAATAAAGGTCAAACCATTCGCTTTAGTCTATCAAGGGATATCCGTTGAAAGAAGAAATTACCTGTAAAATACCTTGTCTGAATATTTATATAGTTGTCAATGTTGTCATCTAATCACGAAATAAGAGCATGCTTTTAACACGTTGTGAATATTTTTGTTATATACAATTAGCTTTTATTAGGACTCATGTATACATACGGACGCCAGTGTTGTATAGATCATATTTTAAGGAAGCTTGTAAAAGCGCACGGCGCGCTACCGCACGGTGCTGCCGCCTAACCGCGAAGAAAAAACCGTGTGTGTACAAAAGGCCTTAAGCCATAATTTTTCAGAAGATAAGTCGACAGCTTGTTCTTTTTTACATTATAATATAAAAAATAAATTCGTACCGTAGTTAAAAAATGTCTAAACCAGAGTTGAGGTATTATATTCAACTGGTCACGTTTGCCAAATAAATATGCATGCTATTTTACATAGAAGCAAATCTGAATTGACACGAAATGTTTATTTAAATTGGCCTTTGCAAAGCTTCATTGTGTTCAGACTATATAATGGGGATAATACTATAAGCTTATTGCTGCAGTTCTATCTATGCAGATTAATTTTAAGTTATAAAATTATCCTGATTGTATAATATTATCAACGTAGTTTCTATACCGCTAGTACTAGGAACTTGAAGTTAATTAATTAGATGAGTTTAATAAAAAGTATTGTTTGTAAATTTAATCTTCAAGAAACAAGTGCGTGCTACGGTTAGAAACAAAAATATTCCTGGCTATACAAGAGTAAACTTTCTTCTTCTTATTATTATATAGTCTCGTTTGAGAATTTTTATGTTTTTTATATTTTTAACTGACATAACAGATATTCATAGTTAATTAGGATTAGGTAATTTATACAAGATACATATACAATATTGGTTTATAGAAGGTAACGCGCGAATTACTTAATGACGCTATTATATTAGTTCTTATCTTAATTATCGTAATAAATGTCACATAAAAAGTATTCGGTAAAGTATAACGTGCGATAATTACATAAAACCTATTCTCTACATTCTTATATCTTACGGCTAAAGTAGAAAGTCGTATAAGAATATTTTTTCTGATCATAAAGTTATGTGTAGGTTGAGATTGTGGTAAGGGTCCCGTATAGGGTCGAGGCGTCCTAATCTAATCAAATGGCTCTCCGATGTAGAGGGAAAGATAAAATATGAATGTAAAATGCTTGTGTCTTGAGCTGATAACATGCATAAGGGTACTAGATTGTCTATTTTAGTTCCGGTTATCTCAATGTTTTTATTTCTGGGTAAAAAAGAACCTGTTATAATATAAAAAGAGAGGTAGGGCACAGTGGATAATGCGGTCAAATCGGAGCAGCCCGTCTGGGGAAGGACCTCCATCTTACAGAAGATCGTAGCCAAATAGCATTGGTTTCGGCCATGTTGTGCACCTACGGTGAGTTAAGGTCTCCAGAGCTTAATTTGGGGGGGTTGGGAGGTTGGCAACGCGTGAGTGATACCCATGGTATTGCAAGTGTCTATAGGCTACGGTGACGGCTTACCATCAGGCTGGCCGTATATATATGCTTGTTTGCCACCTTTGTGGTATTAAAAAAAATGTTTGAGGTTTTACAACTTTAAAAAAAATGAAGTTCTATACATTTTAAATAAATTTACGTCAAATAACAAATCGGTACAAGATAGTTATAGTCAAAAGTACTGCTATTAACCAATTATAAGCAAATTAAAATATTTTTTATGTACAATATAATAAGAGAATTTGTAATTAATATAGCATCGGTAATCAATATTACTGTTGGGGTGGAAATCATATAAAATATTTATAAAGTAATTCAAAAAGAAGATTTTAAGTATTTTTATTCATAATATTTGTGTTGGTGTGCTCAGATTTCATTTCTCACATCATTATTTCGATTTCACATTTCTTTTATTATTTTTTTGATAAAGAATGTGATAAATATTTTACCATAAAAATGTATTCACAATCTAACGAAAAATTCTAGATTTTCTCTAAAAGAGAGCTAGATCAAAATAATTCTTAAGGTTGACAAGTTAATAGGATTATGTTCGCCTTTATAGTGAAATTCTTTTATATACAATTCTGAGAAAATAAAATATGAACTTATTAAATATTTCTGGTTCACGAGTTTTATTTGAGTAGTGTCTATAATTGTTCCGGTTCTCATGGTGGTTTCAGAGATTTTTTTCGAGTTTCAAACTAAACTAAAATTTATACACACCAGATCACATCGATTATTCAGAAACTAGGCCTTCTCAAATTAGCAAGCGGGGTACTTGAGGAACTGTAGCCAACTGCATATTAACAATTACATTATTATCTAATACATTATTAACAAAATTATTTCAAAATTAATGTGTGAAGGAAGAGGAGTCTTGTAGCTACTACTGTGACGTAGCACATGCTACGTTGCGTAGCATTTAGGACGCTACGCGCCGTAGACTTTCTGTAGGGCATGTGTGTAGGACTAATTTATTTATTTTATCTTGTATATCTATTTCGGAAGGGGTCATGTCATGGTCATTATATTGATAAAATAATATTCAAACAATTCTGTTTATCGCATCACTAAATTTGAAATGATATCAGCAAGATACGTTGACTCCAATGTTATCTTTTTAACCTCATAAAACTCATAAATGCGAAGTAAACAGCAACTATTATGTACATTAAATACATAATTATGATTATTTAATTTGTTGTGTCTACTAAACACGTAGTCTACCAAAACACGTCTACTAACACTAAACACTACTTAACGAGCTCCGTGGCGTAATGGTTACCACGCCAGACCGCCACCCAGGAGGTCCCGGGTTCGATCCCCGGTCGGGTCATGATGAAAAACGAACTTTTTCTGATTGGCCTCGGGTCTTGGATGTTTATCTATATATGTATTTGTTATAAAATATAATATCGTTGAGTTAGTATCCCATAACACAAGTTTCGAACTTACTTTGGGGCTAGCTCAGTCTGTATGAATTGTCCCTATATATTTATTATTATAAAGATACAGTCTACATACCTACTATCAGTTTAAAACTAACTCAATCACTAATTTAAGTCACTAATTTGCAGTGTAAAGTAACGATGGTAAGTATGATTGGTTATCGAAAGTCAGTGTTTTTAAACTGTCAGTCATCATAAGGATTAACGTAACCATGGCCCACGTATTTAACGTACCATCCGAAGCGCGGTCGAGCTCTAAAATATTAAACCAGTATATATAAAACTAACAGTAGCGTTTTTGCTTACCTTAAATGTTCTTAACCCTAAATTCAATTGTTGTTGCTAACGAGAAACCTTTAAATACTTTCTACTCCATCTAATATTATGATTAAATTCTTTATGAGTTCCAAGACAGTTGTACCTATTCCCTAGGGACGTGGATAAGCTTTACTGCCTTTTGACATGTGGTCTCAGTTGTTAATCCTAGCTTTACAGCTATGAGACACAGCAGTGAGAATGTGTGATAGGTTTGCCCCGTGCACAGATATTTTAATACTTCCCCGAGTAATCTATCAATTTTGTTAGAAACTGGCATAGCTTTATTGTCAAAAATGAAATGAATACGAATTTTGGGATAAGCCGGACTTATCTAAAAGTCTTTTGGGTTCATCCTCTTTTAATCTAAATGTGCGATCTCTTATGTGACTGCTTATTAATTATATTTATTGCCCAAAATACATCAATACGTCACGGTTGCCGGGGAACGCGCCGGATTTCCTCTGATGCGTCACGCTCGCCCCCGCTGTTTGCGATTCTTTCCCCTTGTTAACTGAATTATGTTATGGCAATACGAGTGCTTCTCTAACTTAAACCACCCTCTGTATAAATCTCGCCCCTGTCACTTGCCATTTCTTACTACGATAAGTCGATTGCTATATCTTTACGAATAAATACTTAATACCATTACACATTCTAGAAAGCAAACAAAAAATACTATGAAACCCAACTGACACAAAAATAGTCGACTAGATTTTAATGAGATACCTACTCTTTATCCTAGATTAATTCAGGGAAATATTACGTGCTAGTGAAACCCGCGCAACTTCGGTTTGCGTATATTTATTTATGCACAGCAGCGCCATCTATATCAGACTTTGACTAGAGATCAAATCCGACGGAACTCGTATTTTTCGGTAAAAAATTATGCTTTTCGCAATTTTTCCTTTATCTGTACTATATAAGAGGTTGCTTTGTACCAAATTTCAAGATTCTGAGTTTACGGGAAGTACCCAGTAGGTTTTGATTTCCTTGCGAGTGTCAAAAATGCGGCGTAAACGGCTGTATCTTTTGATTGCGTTGGCTTAGAAGCTTGATTTTGTCACAGCTCCTAGGAACAGTAGACCTAAGTATTTGATATGAATTTCAGCTTGATACCTCTTTGCGTCCCAGAGAAAAAGGGTCTTGACAGACAGACGGACAACTAAAGTGATCTTATAAGGGTTCCGTTTTTTCCTTTTGAAGTACGGAATCCTAAAAAGCGATTTTTCTTTTTCATTTTAAATAATCACCAGTTAAAATTAGTAGAGATATGAAAATATAAATTTAATAATAGCACATAATCAAGGAAGTCCTCTTTTTAAACACGCTCCGATTTAATTACACTCGAATAAATAATGTGGCGTACGTAGCATAAAATTAATTTATAATGTACCTATCGATAATACTATAGTACCGTTGTAAAAATTACGTCCCATTTCATAATTATTGGTAATTTAAAAAAAAATACGAGTAGGTATATAATAATTAATTAAACAAGTATAATTTTATAAGAAACTATCGGACCGCCTCGCTTCGCACGGGTTTTACTAAGAACCCTAATTAAAAAAATAATAATAATATGGCCTTACTTACATAAGACCATATTAGGCCAACATAAGGCCCATCGGCGAATGTGGTGTCCCAAAGAATTTTTGAAACCGGATCAGTAGTTTTTGAGTTTATTCATTACAAACATACATACACACACACACGCACACACACACACACACACACACACAAAATACAAATCTTTCCTCTTTATAATATTAGTGTAGATGGGTATTTACAGTTTAATTTTAGGAGATTTTTGAGTAATAATTATGTCAAATACCAATATTAATTTAATAGTATTCATTCATTTAATATGAAGAAAATTTTATGGCGGTATTTTATGAAAATATACTTGATATTAAAAGTATTTTATTTTAACATTTCTATGTGAACTAGGGGCGGGCGGAAGTAACATGCCCCGGCACCTACTGAAAAGACTAAGTATCTTATCCTTGCCTTGAGAATTGAAAGCATGTGTTTTTTTTATAGTTTCGGGTTATAATAATACTAAATAAGTCGTAATATATCAACATCACTTTTCTACCTTTATAGTAATCAAAATAAATAAATTAACCAAGCTCGCTATCTCAATTATTCATGAATAATATGAAAATATTTTATCAGTAACAATTTATTTTAATATTATTAACTTTAGACATATTCTTAAATCATTCCTTAAACACAGAACCGAAATCGGATCCAATTGAAATTTCGATGCATAATAAACTCAGAGTTCTGACTGGCAATATACATAATGAATAAATAATTATTCACTTCCAGTTCTCAAAATTAAGTACGCTAATAATTGAAATAATTGTTTGACTTGATGACTTCATTTGTATTTCGCTCGGATGTTTAATTTTCATACACCATTGATTAAAAGCCACAGCTCTGCATTTAAAGCATTTTGGACAATTTTACTTGAAAATGAAACTTCATTTCACATTGGACAATTTTACTTGAAAATGAAACTTCATTTAACATTTTATAACGGTCATCAAATTTCATACTTTTTTGGACGCAAAATAATAATATTGACATAATAAAGCTTAACACAAAGAGCCAAAATGCCAGCTAATCTATTATTCTTCCGGTTATGGAACAAAATTCCGATTTTATACAAAACTTTTTACAAGTTGTCGGCGAACTCAATAAAAATGCTAATTGCACTATCAACTCACCTGTCGTGCTGCAGCTGGTCAGTAACGCTATCGATATCACACCATATAAATGTATAAAAAGAGTCATTTTGTCCTAGTCACATTACAGGTTAGATGAATGTTTTTTTTGTTGACGTAGTTCACCTGTGACGTCGGGGGCGAGCGCGTGGAGGAGTCGCGAGGGCGGCGGGCGAACGTCCCATCTCGGGGCGGGTTGCGGAGGCACTGCCGCGGGGCGCCACTCCGCCGCAGTAACTACCCCAGTCAGATAAACAACGGCGAAGAAACTGGGAACGGGCAGACAAGCCGTCTCGCTAGCCTTTATCGCCGTGACTATATAACCGCATAAATAAGACAAAAGACGAATAACTAGAGAATAACTCGAGCGCTTTGAGGAACCCTTTCGTTTTGACTGGCGGAAATGACGATATTGGATAAGTCTGGGAAATAAGAATGTTGCTTTTTTGTTTTGTTTATAACTTTTTATTCTCAAGCATCGTAGTGCTTTTAAACAGTAATCAGCTTAATGCAGTTTAAAATATGGTTCACAAAACAAGTTAAATCTAAACTTTTGAAATTGATTGGCAAAATGCCATATATAATTTCTATAACATCAAACGGCGTTCTCTCAATGTGCAATTTTCATCTCGACTTTCCCAACTGTATGGAAATTTTCAACACAATGCAGCCGTAGTGCGATGGAATTTTCACAATACACTTCCACTTAAGATTTAATTGCAATTTTCATTTTAAAAACTCTGCTGAAAAGTCCATAAGCTTTATAACAACACTATTAAATTATGTCAGGGGATTGGCAGTTATCTAAGAGAATTTTCTGGATAATAATTATGTATGTACATAATTTGCGGTAAAGTTTCTTTTTAGTTTATTCCATCGTATTTTCAAGTTATTGGTTATAATTAACAAACTTTATGCGTTATGTAACAGTTTGTGGTTTAATTGCTAACGTGCCCCATATTGAAATTGTGTATTATGTTTATCTTATATACTCGAAAACGGAAACTTCGAATAAGTTATTCACGTAACTATTTTATGTACATTCACAATTTGAAAACTTATTTACTTTTCACCCTTTTTATGCTTCCAGAATAAGTGCCACGGGTCACGGGGCTTAGTAGTAGAGGCCATAAAATTTCAAACACCTTTCGTAGAGATTACTGGGATAACATTAAACGATTATTGGGTCGTCGGAACACGGACCACGAACACCAAATCGAGCTTACTTCAAGTGACACTAACTACCAAGAAAAAACAATGGATGAATTTTTTTTGCCCCCGGTTAAAAAGAATATTCGTAGAGGAATATAATATGACTTATTATATATATTTTTATACAAAAATGTTTGCTTTGTCAGGTGGTAAAAGTGTAGAAGTATTTGTTAGCAAAGTTAGGTTCCTCAATTTATGATTTAAATTGAAAGGAAAAATAAAAATAAAATTACAATATACTTAATTTGAAACGATTTGTACGAATGTTTGTAAGGGAAATATTATATACTGCCATTAGTCTTTCTGCCTAAAATAAAACTGAAGATCAAAAATATTTAGGACAAGTTTCATAGGTAATTGATGAGTTCCCGTCTGTCAGCGTTCAATCTCAAATTGCCAAAAACGACAATTTTATCCTGCATATAGGCACAGAAGACTAAATAGTTACTACGTAAATTAAAGCCGAATCGCCTTTAAATCGGATGACATAAATGTATTTAAAAATCACATAAACTATAAAACAATATTGTTTAACGTACAGCTGAACATTTTTATTCGTATGTGCAGGCATCAAGTGTAATTGTTGGACACCACTCAACGTCTGAGTCGACGAATCGTCCACGCTATCACGATAATGGGGCTCTGAGGACAAAATGTTGAGTGTTATCGCCGTATCATGCACAGCGAAACTGTCCGGCACTCGAGAGTCTAGATACTATGCAATAACGCAATAATGTTCTTTTTAAACATATTCCTGCTTGCTATTACATGATTTCTGTTCAGTATCTACGAATGGCATAGAACAAAAAAGAACTATATTTTATCTATAAGGAAAAATATCAATGCACATTTTGTAATTGATCTTGATCATTATTTTTCATCTGAGAAATATATTTGTAATATTAATATTCTGCTGGGTTTGAAAAGTTCTGCTTCGACCAATGCTGTTCTTTTGTTAAACCCTTCGTCTAAATTTGTCTGTCAAGATTCCGGACCAGTTGCTTCTAAGAACTTCCTATTTGTAATAATTGTATTCGATTTTCTGAAGGATCAATTATTTTCAAACATCTAAAAAAATAAAAAATAAAATTCTTGAATATGTACATGACAAATCTGTAGTGAACAACAACATCGTTGTAAATACAATGAAATTTTATGATAGCTGACCATAGACCTAGCATACGCGGTCTACCACGAAAGCTGACACATGTCTACTATCACAAAATATTGACTTTGACTTTACTTTGAGTGGAACGAGCGATGATGCGAGCGAAGCGAAATGTGTGGTAGAACCCCCAATAAATAATACTACTCATGCTGATGATAATAAAATTAGATAGATAGATATAAGGTGATTTATTTGCAATATAAAACAAGGTAATACATGAATAACTTACAGACTAGTAAGCATGGGCAACAAGGTGGCCAAATAAAATACTGATAATTTATTAATAAATGGAACAGATTTAATGTTTATTTGCTTTCTGAATTATGTTATCAATCCAGATTGGATCGATAACATAAATCACAAAGCAAAAAACGGACTGACCGGACTGAAAACTTGTAGAAGTGGGATCGTGGGTAGGTAAAGTATCAGAAGCAGTAGCGTCGCCAACAACTTTGCCGCTGACAAAAAGCGGTCCAACTGAATCTCCAAAATGTATTTCATCATGGATTTCGTACATTTTGGAGCAACGTATAACATTGGTTTGAACGGTTTATATATTGTTTGAAAACCCCTCGCCTATTTGTAGCAGCCATTTTTCTGCCTTTATTATTTCTGATGATGTCACGTCTATTGTCGTAATACCATAACCAGCCGTTGTCACTGTTTTTCCAACAAGATCCTTATAATCAAGCGATGACAACTTCCCTGTTGCGTCCGTTTGTATTGTCTCAATATGCGATATCGTTCTTAATAACATTAATATACAAATTTTGATGGATGTGATATTTCAGGTGTATTATCTGTTTTAATATTTGACTTATGTCAGGGGGGTCCCACTGCCCTGCCCGGCCTGCCCGGCCCGGCCTGCCCGGCCCGGCTTCTACCCGTCTATGACGCGAAACTGAGTTGCCGTCGCCAGCGCCACAGAGAGCAATTTGCGTAAATAGAGCATATGCCCACAAAGATTTTTTATAGGACTGAATTATTTTATTACCTGGAGCAATGATCGTCTGTCGTGTTATATACTCAGTCACAGATTAGAAATGAATACTATCTTATTCTGTTTGGGTTTGCACAATATCTACCGTTGTAATGAGCAATAATCGATTTGCGTAAAACTTGTTTATTTTATTGCCAGGCGATTATTCTGTTTATTTATTATTTTTGATATCGTCAATAATGTTTTATTTCTGACTGAGGAATTACTTTCTGCGGTAGGATTCTTATAGTAATAGCAACTTTTCTACAAGATGTAACATGAGGAAAGATTTATTCATCCAATTTCCCAACCTATGATTTACAGTAAAACATCAAACATTACGCGTTGACAATGGTAACTTTCGATTGATATTGTACTCAATGTAGGTACGGAATAGGGAAACAAGCAAGCCGACCACCTGATAGAAAGTGGTCACCGCCGCCTATGAACATTTACTCGTTTATGGCCTTTATATCTGCAATTTCTAAATCAAATTCAATCGCGGATTAACACCAGAGTAACCATCATTGCTTTGAAAATGTAGGAAGAGAATTTATTTATGATTAGTAAAACCCTCGCAACTTCGTTTCCGTATATATCGCTTTCCCGTGGGAATTTTGAAAAATACGTTCTTAGTACACCCCTATACGTCGTAAGGAACTTATATTCCAAATTTGGAATTTAGAGACTTTTTGAAAATAAAATAATTGTTTAATACATTCGTTCCAACAGTGTCTCGTCTCCAGTCTCAACCCGAAATTCTCGGCACAACAAAATTTGCTAAAAGTCTCGAAACTTCGAGACGCAAGAAGTCTCGAGACCCAAACACTAGAACGGAAACAAGGGTGGAACACAGCTTTATAACCGTGGGAAGATTGAGCTCGTATAGTTAACACAATGAAATGTCATCTTTAACAAAAAAAAATCAAGTAGAAGTGGACAAATTAATAAAAACAAACAGTATATATCAGCAATGATTTATATCTGAAGTTTTGATTTACGTGTAACACGTTTTCCTGCGGTTTTGGTAAGACCCTAAGTTATAAGAGAGCCCCAGCTTAAGTGGAACTGCACCCTTGCCCTGCATACAAAGGAAAGAAAATTTATATTCCGAAGACTTTATCTACTTTTCCAAATCAATATTACAGAAAATCCGTATTATATTGTCTCCGGAAATAGAGCAAGATCATTGAATAAAGTAGAATTAAATTTAAATCAATGTTAACATAAAAACATTAGACAAAAAAATGAGGCTGCTATGCCGAAAAATAATTTTAGAGAGCGAATGGCGGCAGTGTATTTGTATAGCAAGTTATCGAACCTAATTTCCGAAGATAGGTATTCCGGCGATCGCAAATAAGGATGATTTATGAACACTGATAAAAAAATATTTTTAGTCACTAGATCCATAAATATATTTTGTAAGATATTTTAGAACATATTTTCAATAATTCAGATGAATAAATAGTCAGCAGTTTTTATAAAACTTATGCAATCAGGATCGATTTGATATTCCAATTTGGATTGATACTTACTTAGTGATTGCGTGGGAGAGAAAACAGCTGATGACGACTGGAATATTAAAAATGTAATTTAGAAAAAGATATTTTAACAAAATATGAAGGAGGCACGATACTGCAAAAACAAATGGGTGCCTATAGATCTACAAAAGCCCAAATGTTGTTGGGCCAAACGGGGCGTTACAAACATTCCCCTTTTTATGAAATTCAACACTAAAAACTTTCTTGGCGCGGTACCGAAATGTTTCCCCATTTTTTGTAACCGCTCTGTGAGAAGTCGCGGCGTACGCGTGTTCAGAACTTATACTTGGCGAAAATATTAGCGGAATAATAGTCGGGGTGACTTGCTAAATCCTTTCACAGATAGACGAGACCAACTAACGATCTTATTACTTTCTGACTTTGATATCGAGGTCAATATTCTATCCATAGAATAGGAAACTACGGGATATGAAGATATAGCATGATCGGAGCCAACATAACATCAGCAAAATCGTCACATTATTATAAAAACGGAATTCTTACATGATGGTTATTAGATTTTTATTTTTTAACCAATTACTTTAAATACAGTTTACGAGTAATGTTTTTTTACTCATGTTCATGTTCATCTTATGTTCGAATTTTCTTAAAATTGTAACGATTAAAATTTATTTTGTTTTTAATTGAACCTGTGTTGATGAATTTGGCTCACGTTTGAAGAACCAACAATTGACTTTTAAAAAATCCTTTAAAACGTTTATTATGTTATAATAATAATATATCAACTTTAACTAAGAACATGCGTGGGAATAAACATGTCTATGTATCCCATTCCTTTTAGTTGTGCCAAGTAGGTCTCTATTATTTATTAATGTAGCTATCTTTCCAAATGTGTGCTGATCAAGTAATGGCTGTAAGGTCAGCCGTGGCGACGCCGCCACGGAGCCGCGTCGCGCCGCCATCACGCAGTTTATCGACCCCAAAATGTGGGATAACGACAATAGTTACGACCACATAACAGCAACTCTTCAATGACATTTTGTGCAATGCTTTTAAAGTTGCTGGTGATTTAATTGCATGTCGCGTTAAGCGGTCATTTACTTCAAACGTTTCATGAAAGTGTCGATAATATTGTCGACTATTTGTTTGTTTTACTGTGTTTTCTTTTACACTATCAGTGTTAAGTATGATGTATACGGTTTCTGGTGATTGTAGAAGGTTATGGGGTTGGGTCCTCCCGCTAATATTGTGATTTCGATATAATATGTCGGTAATAAAATTATTACTCTCGCCTATAAACACTTTAAAAAATTTTAAAATTTTAAAAAAATGCAAAAAGTAGATAGATCTTTCTATAGTTATGAAATTGTAACTTAAACATAAATCTGTTGAAAAATCTTATTGAAAAATGTGAATTTTTATATGAAATCAATATTGTTAAACAAACTAAAAAAATAATTGTTGCTTCGTATCTACTGTTTACAAAGCGCAGTACAGCTTTTATTGATTGTATTTAAGTAAATATTGATAACATTCAAAATCTTACCTCTAACAAATTGAAATCTCTAGATTTCTAGCAACATTGTACAACAAGATAATAATATTATAACCGTAGAGTAGTGATCGTGGAACGTGTAATCACCCTGTATCCGTGTACTGCATCAAAGCCACAATGTCTAGCGAACACTCCATCGTCTTGGCGATGCGATGCGGTTAAATTAACTATTACTCTGAGAGTTCCCTCAATGTTTGCGTCGCAAACACACTCCTGTGCCAATCCCGTATATCTTTCATGATCTTTAATTATAATGACGATCACTAAAATTATACCATGAGAACAAATTGATAAATCTTTTAGTGTTTTTATAAAATTACGTAAAGGCCACATAGCTGCATTATAATGGTCGATTGAGCAAAAGTCATAGCCCTATTAAAACCGGGAAAATCTGCTGAGGACCCCAAAAGCTACCGACCTATATCTCTGCTCTGCCATACGTACAAACTTTTCGAGCGCCTTCTCCTAAATCGTCTAGGAGAAGCAATTGAGCCTAAGCTAATACCCGAACAGGCTGGCTTTAGACCCGGGAAATCATGTTGCAGTCAAACTTTAAACCTGACTCAATTTATTGAGAACGGATACGAGTCCAGACAAATAACGGGGGTTGTATTTGTTGATCTTTCAGCAGCATACGATACAGTCAACATCAAGCGCCTTCTCTGTAAGGTCGGCAACATAACTGGTGACTTGGGCTTTGTGGTCATGCTAGGTGAGCTACTACGCAACCGCCGATTCCAGGTACATCTGGGGAGTGGAGTCAGTCGCTGGCGTATTCAAAAGAATGGCCTACCTCAAGGAAGTGTTCTTGCTCCTTCTTTATTTAATATCTATACAAATGACCAGCCTAAATACCCAAACACAGAACGTTTCCTGTACGCCGACGACTTAGCACTTGCAACTCAAGCCAAAACCTTTGAGGCTGCAGAGACGACGCTTGCCGGTGCGCTTGTGGAACTAGGCAAATACCACAACTCCAATGCTCTGAAGTCTAATCCCTCCAAAACCGAATCTTGCGCCTTCCATCTACGAAACAGACAGGCTAACCGAGCACTAGACATCACCTGGAACGGTACTCCAGTCCAACATACTCCACACCCTAAATATCTTGGTGTAACATTGGACAGAACTCTCAGTTTCAAGCACCATTGCCTAAACATAAAACAAAAAGTAGGAACTCGTAATAATTTGATTCGACGCCTCACGTCTACAAACTGGGGAGCAGCTCCTGATGTGATCAGGACTTCAGGTCTGGCTCTGTCTTTCTCAGCGGGAGAATTTGCATGCCCTGTGTGGCATCGTTCATGTCATGCTAGGGAGGTTGACGTTGCCTTAAATGAGACCTGTCGGATCATATCTGGATGCCTGAAACCTACTCCCCTCAACCTGCTTTACGTTCTGGCAGGTATCGCCCCACCTAGTGTACGACGTGAAATTGCATCAAGTGTTGAACGGGTGAAGCAAACAAAAAATAGTCGTCACCCTCTCTTTGGCCACCAACCACCACAGCCCAGGCTTAAAAGCCGGAAAAGTTTCATGGCGACTACCAAACCTTTGCCCAACAACGAGGATGCTACAAAGGCTAAAAAGCGACTTTGGCGTGAAAGGCATCCTGTTCCCCAACACTGCTCGGAACCATCTGAGCACCTCCTCCCAGGCCACAGCCTCCCTTGGACTGTATGGAAGTCCCTCAACCGCTTACGGTCGCAAGTGGGCCGCAGTAGGTACAACCTTAGAAAATGGGGCTTCATAGGAGAATCATCCGACATTGCCTGTGACTTGTGCAACACTGGTGCCCCGCAGACAATGAGTCATCTTCAATGTTGCCCGGGTTGTCCTACTGACTGTGCCTTAACAGATTTGTGGAAGGCCACGGATAATGCCATCTCACTGGCTGAACATCTTGCCAGTAGGGTGTAGGAATTTTATTTTGTTTGAGTCACTGACACGAAAAGAAGAAGAATGGTCGATATTAAAGAAATGTATTATTGTAATATCTGTTTTCATATTAGGTAGGTATGTTATAATAGTGAACGCTACGATAATTTTTTTTTCTTTAATGCTTGGCAAAAGATAGTAGGAGGAACAAGCTTTAACTGTCTAAGGATTAGATCCCCTTTGTCACTCCATGATTTAGATCTGTACTAGGTATAGGTATATAGACCTGGGTTAAATTTATCTGTCTAAAATAACCTAGTAACATTATTGTTTCTAAAATCTGTGGTGCAGGAGGCAGGGCAAAAGCCACTAAGTTAACCCGTTGCTTGCTTTGGCCGACAAACACCATACGTTGCCAGTCCAATTCAATTTACAGCGTCTATACAGAACTGAAGGACTGTAGGTATATTTAATTCCTATCTTTGAAATACTTTAATTAATCTTCTTTTAAAAGGTAACTTCGTGTTATGTTTGGTTCTTATGACTACTTACGCCGTTGAAATTAGACATTAAATTCGGAAAGCAAAAATATGCATAGATTTAGCGCTGGAGAACACAGTGAAATGTGTCCTAAAATTTAGAAGTCACACTACACTGACATACCTATACAACCTACCAAAAATGCTATGCTACATCACGCTTTGTGAAGTTAGTCTCTTTTTTGTCTAATTTCAACGGCCTTACTTTAGCAACTATCAGGACCATTTAATTAAATCTTGGCTAAAGTAGTTTCGCCAGTGGGAAACCACAGTTAGTCCAATTATACTGTACCTAGACGATGAACAATCTAAACATAATTCACATATTCACTCGAGTGTCTATAGCTTTAGCTTTGTCGGACACGACTGCATTCTACTTCAGTAGGTACTTGGCACAAACCACTTGCAAATCGTCTATACGAGATTAAATTAAATACGAATTAGGACACCCGAGAACTTCCCAAGCAACTAGTTACACAACTAATGGAGAGAACTAACTGAAATTATTTGAATTTCTCTGGAATTTTAATGTCAGTTAATGTTACTCGCTATAGTCTGTCTTACATTATGAAACTGGGATTTGGTGTTCCCAGAATTCTTTAGATGTACATTTTACACTTGTTAGGTGCTGCAATATTGTTCGTGCTTATTAAACTCATGTGCCCTATTCTACAATATCAGAAAATGAAATAAAACATTAAAAATATTTTTTTCACTTCTCATGCTCAGAAAATGCTTATTTGCGCAGGATTTATGCTGCACAAAATCGAATTTTGTGCACAAGGGCAAAAACGTATCCACTCATAAATGTATCTATATTAAGGCAAAGGAAATAAGCCATACAGCCAAACACAACGAAAAGTTCAGAGATAGAATTTGTTATTTTATAATATTTACTTTAATTTATTTGCCTTATGTGTTTTTTAAGTCATAAAAGATATTAAAATTTAAATTAAAGTACGGTAGGTTATTTAATTAATTTAAGAAAATTATTTTATTACAAAATTAATTTAATAGTAGGCTGTATAGGTCTGCAGCCCAAGCCTAATTTCAATGTCGTAAGATAAAAAAAAAAAGCGGCGGGAAACAGGTCTTGTTTTTCGTGCGTTTATTTATTTACTAGCTGACCCGGCGAACTTCGTATCGCCTAAAGAACCTTCATGCTGAATTTCATTCGAATAACTTCAAAAACGGCAAAGTTTCATACTAACTTTGCACCCCCGTTTTACCCCCTAAGGGATGAATTTTGAGAAAACTATTTTACTCGTGTTTCATGCCTTTCAATAAAGAACCTTCATGCTGAATTTCATTCGAATAACTTTAAAAAACGGCAAAGTTTCATACTATCTTTGCACCCCCGTTTAACCCCCTAAGGGATGAATTTTTAAAAAAAATTTTACTCATGCTTCATGCTTTTCAGTAAAGAACCTTCATGCTGAATTTCATTCGAATAACTTCAAAAACGGCAAAGTTTCATACTAACTTTGCACCCCCGTTTTACCCCCTTAGGGGATGAATTTCCAAAAATCCTTCCTTAGTGAGCACCTACGCCCCAAAAGAAACCCCCAAGCAAAATTTGAGACTCCTGGCACTTGTGGTTTCGGAGATTTCGTGATGAATCAGTCAGTGATTTTCTCTTTTATATATATAGATTTCATCGCAATCGAAGTGAAAAGCAGAGTTTATAACTCGTCCACAAAACCATTTCTATCCTCGACATTACTATCAGCCTTCGCCTTCGGCTCGGGCTGCTAAAAGTCTCGGATAGAAATGATTCGTTTTGTGCACTTGTTGTAAAATCTACTAAAGTTTTCAATATTTTTATTAAATACATTTTTATCATTCTCATCATATCAACCCATATCCATTACACTGCAGAACTACGGGTTTCCCTTCAATCAAAGGGGATTAGCGGGTACTCTGCCACGCTTCTTTAATGCGGATTGGCAGTGGTCAGTATTTTCAAGCTGAATGTGAAGGCCACTGACTTGGCTTATCGACTGTCATCATCGTCAACAGCCGGGCAGCCCTCCACAGCGCGGAGAAGCTCAAGATTACGAAAGTCATCGAAACATTGGCTAGGGTCGACGTTGCTTAATATAATTTTTTTATTGATGCAACCGTATAATATGTAAAAACCATATTTAGCGTAATCTAACATATATTGTGTTAACACGGTCGTAATAAGGAAAAAACTACTAAAAACTATAAAACGCAATTCAATAACTCGTAGAGATAGTGAATAACCTCTCATGTGAAGAACCGACCATAACTTATTCTTCATAACCTTTTATCATGCTCGAGTTAATACATTCAAACACGAAAATTACTATTTGTCTAAAAATACCCAAAGGAGCCATTTGCTTAAATGGGGGATTAAAATATCTCAAGGGGAAAATATTAAGTATCTACCATGATAACGTTAAAGGTAACCGCACATTCACCCAACTATGTCACTGTCTTTCATTGATAGAATTTTAAGTTTATCTTTATGTAAGGTATGTGAACTATTTCCATCCATAGAATCTCATAAGAGCACAGATACTCGTACAAATATTAGTATCTCCTTTTATTAATATTTTTATACCACTAAGGTGGCAAGCAAGGATACGGCCCGCCTGATGGTAAACCTATAGACGCTTGCAATAAAACGGGGGTATAATATCACGCACTCAAAGTAGGAACACAACATGGCCGAGACTCGAGACCAATGCTATTTGGTTACGACTTACGACCTTTAAATTTAATTAATTTCGAAATATATTTCAGTATTTCGTAATCCGGCTGCATTCCAGGTGTGTGTGGGCCAGTAATAACATGTCGTATGAAGGGCATTGAAATAGTCTAAAGACGAAACTGCATTACATTTAAAAATTCTTGAACAGCCGCACTCTCACAAAAAAATGCAAAGAAACAAATATCAAAAATGAACCTGTATTTTGTTGAGTGAATTATATGAAAATCAGATATTACAGAAATAATTTTCATTCTATATTTGGGTTTTTTATTTCGTTCGCTAATACTTTTTTTTATAGCTTGCCTCGTTGATATTTTATACGTTCCTATAAATAATTGATTTTATAAAACCGTAAGATTATTTCTCAACTCATCGCCGTCAAATCCGCTCCGAGATTCAAAATTAACGAGGTCCCCGTTGCTGTTTCTCTTTCATTACGAAACAGATTTTTAGTACAGTTGTTGTGAAATGAAGGAAAACAACTTTTACTATAATCTCCTTTACCCTGAATTTCTGATACCTACTTAAACCTATTTTACTCTGCCGTAGGCGTTAAAGTGGTTTTACCAAAAAGTTTTATCAGCCATAAATATTGCGAATCAGTTGTTCCATTAAGTGAGAAAAGGAATCAATTTTTTAAGCACGCCGTTCATTCCAGCTACTTCCCATGGTAAATCAGCTAATGGAGTGAACGTGACGTGAATCCGTCGCGAGCCGTCAGGAAAAAACCGATAAGTATGAAAATTAAGTTTAGGGAGCCTAAATTACTTTTAGTTGACGTTCAACAGGTATTAATCTTTTTCTTTTTTTGTTTTACTCTTCTTTCGCTGGCTTAGCGATGCCATTATAAAAGTATTTGGTTTTTATATTTTTATTGATATAAACATTCAAGGAAATGTTTCACTGTTTTGAAAGGAGTCATGAGTTAGGGACATACACTTTTTGAAACAGTTCTTTACAGGGGTAATATAAAATACTTATATGAGCGTATAAACTTATATGTAACCTAGACTTATTAACATCAACCACTACTCTCACACTTTAGGTGAGATTCTCTGATACCACCATTCGTTCATGGTTATACACATTTTGATGAATCACAAAAAACAAAATATTCTCTGACTACATTTATGATTTTATTTCTTCGAAGAACTTACCTCGACGACGCCGACGACACGTCACGTTGTCAATGTCTTCATGCTACTGAAATGTATAGTATAACCGGCTCTTTTATTCGGATTTATTTTTTGTATTATTTTACCATCAAATAAAACTAATAGAAATACGACAAAATGAATGATAGGAGATATCTGCAATACCCACGCAGTTTTGTAATTTAAATCCCAAATTGATTAATCTGAGTGACTCTGACAAAATACATAGCTGGATTGCTTCCATTGTTTTTCCAACTTTAATGTTGCACTCAAATAAATTCTTTTTCACCTCACAAGCTCGGAAAGAATCTGTTTGTCATTCGAAATCTGAGCGCAAAAGTGCATTTTGTGCCCTAGCGTGGAAAGAATTTTAAAAATTCGAACCTTTCTATTCTATAATTTTTTATACCGCCAATCCTCTAAAAATGCATTAATACTTATTTCATGCCAGTGTGCCAATCTTATTTTTAAAATAATCGAACTGGCCAGCACGACACCGCATGAAAAAAATAAACACTTATTTAATATATTATTTGCGTTTTTCTTGCACCAAGCATTTTCCTCGCTGTAGTGAGATGAAAAGTTGTGTGTTTCGCTCGGCAGCAAAGTTATTCTGCGTCTCGTACCTTTGAAACCCTCGCTACGCTCAGGATTATATATTTGAACCACTCGCTTCGCTCGTGGTTCAATCCTAGAATCCTTCGCTAGCTCGGGTTTCAATATAAGTACTCGCGCCAAAAAACAACTTTGCAGCCTTGCATAACATGTAACTATTTCACCTCACAAGCTCGGAAAGAATCTGTTTGTCATTCGAAATCTGAGCGCAAAAGTGCATTTTGTGCCCTAGCGTGGAAAGAATTTTTAAAATTCGAACCTTTCTATTCTTTAGACGCGAATGTAAACGCGCACTCGCGGCTCGCCTCGCGCCTCTCCTCGCGCCTCGCAGCGCTCGCGTCCGGAGCGGTTTTTTGGGCACGAGTCAAAGGGGTTCGCGTGGGATGCGAGCGCGGTGTTCACACTCGCGCTCTCGCTTCATTCGAGTTTAAACCTTGTGCCACGTTAAAAAAGACTATGTTGCCGCTAACACTTCGACGTCCTCCATTCTGGCTAGCTCGAACACAACACGAGAATGTGAACAGACAACTCAAAAACCATCGATCACGCGAGGTGCGAGACGAAGCACGAGACGAGGTACGAGGCGAGAGTGTAAATGTAGTATATAATTTTTTATACTGCCAATCCTCTGAAAATGCATTAATACTTATTTCATGCCAGTGTGGCAACCTTATCTTGAAAATAATCGAACTGGCCAGCACGACACCGCATAAAAAAAATAAACACTTATTTAATATATTATTTGCGTTTTTCTTGCACCAAGCATTTTCCACGCTGTAGTGAGATGAAAAGTTGTGTGTTTCGCTCGGCAGCAAAGTTATTCTGCGTCTCGTACCTTTGAAACCCTCGCTACGCTCAGGATTCTATATTTGCCACGCTAGACCACGAGCGAAGCGAGTGGTTCAATCCTAGAATCCTTCGCTAGCTCGGGTTTCAATATAAGTACTCGCGCCAAAAAAAAACTTTGCAGCCTTCATAACAAATAACTATTTTTAAATAAAAAGTTGAGTGAAAAAACATTTCTATCATAATATGCACCTCTCTCCCTTTTGATGTCTTGCGTACCGTATGATTCATGCATAAGACATAAGACTATGCATCATTGCTTACCACCACGTTTTTAGAAACCTCGTTTTCATTTGTACCAACGCTTAAATATGATTTTATCTTTCTATTAAAGAATATAATTATCACTAAGCGTAGGTATACTTATTTATTTCATATCAGTACCATAGCATAAGAAACTTTTTCAGCAATATTCTGATCACGTGACCACAGTTAATTCACAGCGACCCACTCGTGTACGCAATCGAACTTGCGACTTTACGAGTACAGTACTGACCAGTGCGTGCAACTACGCATTCGTGATGTAACTTAGCTGTTTCTCACGCCGGCATAAAAACTGGGTGGGCGAATCATCTCAATCTAGAAGTTGTGAACCCTATTCGTCATATTTGTGACAAAAACATAAACCTGATAGTGAGATGTCTGTTACAACCTTTTTTACATACCTTTACGCATGTCCCGTAATAGGACCTAAAATTTACGCGCTTGTTTCGTACAAGGATTTGACACGTCTGAAAGGAAAAAGTGATATGGCGAGCAAGGTCATGACTGAATTACGTCTGAGATTTAAGAAACAATTCAAGAAATGATATAATTTCACGTAACCATCGTGCAATAGGTTGGAATTGTTTTAAATTGGCTTGAACGAAAAAATAACAGTTTTAAACATTCCGTTTTCAACGCTGGACAGTCAAGTTTAATAATAATTTAATGTGTCGACTCCGTCGAAGTTCCGTCCGCTAGGTATCTCCAAAGTTCCCGTTCTGTATGAAAGTTGGTAAATCAGCAAGAAAATGCAGATTGAAGGAAAGCTATTTCCAACAAAACGCTCCGCATCGGCTCAGAAATTGGTTCCTCTTCCCGCTCCGTTGCCCGAAGAAACTTGCTACGCTAAAACCTATTTTTATTATTTCGTTCTACTTATTTTATGATAGGGTAGATGTTTGTTTTTAATCTCCTTACGTATTGTACGACAATGTCTTTTATTTTTTCTATTTGCATGAATAAACATCCAATTTATTTTTGAAGTATGTGCGTGATTCTCGAAAAAGTAATAACATACTTATAAGAGCACACGTCTACTTTAGTTCATATCAGTCAGAGAATTCAATGTCTGCTCTAGCTGTGTTGACTCAACGTCTACGCCATAAAAATGCGCATAACTTACTTAACCCAACACTTAAGTCGCAGTGATTCATCTACGTCTCGCTCCAAGAAATGAAAAACAAAATTGTCCCGAGTCAATTCCACTGTACCTCTCGGAACAGACGAAAACCTTATCTCCAGCCTTTATTATTTTTCAAGTCCGTCCGCAATATTATGCGAGACGGCACGGCAGATGGATCAGAAAACATAAATCTGACGTCTAAACATGTTTGCGCTGAAAACGCTTACTTTAAGCGGATATTTCTTTCTCTGGCTTACTGAATTCATAAACTCACTTCGCTTGATGTAAATTATTATTTACGGTATGGTAGGTAGATTGTATGTTTTTTTTAAATTGGAAAATGATGTGAGTTTTATTTCACGTGCTTTGAATTACTGCACTGAAAAAGAAATAAACATTACCACTTTCAAAACATCATATTCCTATACGAAATATGAACAGCAATAAAGCCGCATAATAGGCATTTTGTTTCGTCACCTCCCCACATTCGAATTTATTAGCTTTCACGCTTATCACGGCGAACATCTCACTCTGTGGCCTTTTGTGAAATTGTTCGCATTCCATCCCCGCGCCGTGCATAGTTCGCCGCACTTCCGCCGGCGGCGGCGGAGCAATCCTGCCATAGATGTCTGAAACATTGTACCTTTTTCAATTTTATTTTTATTTTTACGTTCCCTTACCAATAACTCGCTACTCAGTTCTCTTTTTGGGCGATGAAAAATAGAGAATGTTTCAAAACCTAATTTAAATGTTAAGCCGCAAATCGACGGTCGAAGTGTGCTCTTTTTTTTCAGATTTTGAGAGCGTCCCGCGCCCCATCCACGCCGCACTGAGTAGTAACATTCTGAATTCATGAATGTTTTATTGTGGAGGCGACGCGGAGTTAGCGAGAAAAATGCGACGCCATTCATTCACGCTCGTCACGGACATAACTGCGTGTTCTGTGTTGTTTGGATTTAGTGCGAAAAATGCGAGCTTTCTGCGACCTCTACACTTATCTTTCAATCCAAATCGTTCGTTATGTGTACAAAAGGAATGAAAATGTTTTATTTTATCTTGTGCATACGAAGTCAATCAAAGTCTCAAGGTTCGTAAAAACAAGGGTCTACGTTTAACATTCAGAACACTTGCTTTTAGGGACAGGTTTTATAGTTTCGAAGTTATAGGCGTCAAGACTATCAACGTATACAGCACTATAACATCAGGCATCGAAATTTCCCATCAGTGTAAAAATACGCTGACTACCTAGTCCTGAAAAAATAAAATGGTAAAATTCGTTCGTCAACCGTGCGGTATTCGGGGCACTCGGGCGCACGATTCAGACCCAGGAAAATTTTGATGTTTTCGTCTGTAAACATCATTTTCTTTCGTTACTTAATTTTCATACTACAGATTTTATTTTATTTTATAAACGTAAATATGATTCGTTAGGAGGATAATGTGTTATTTTTTAAACTGTTTTCAACATGAAAACTGGTCGAGTGAGTGGAACAATAGACTTGGAAGTTATTACTTTATTTATCATTTGATTAAGTTAATAAATATGTAAAAATACGATATGTTCTTGATGATCTTAAAAGTAAAGCATAAAAATAGCAAGTGTAGCCACCTACTGCAAAGACACTTCTTTATTGATGTAATCAATTCGTTTCTGGCAACTAATTCCAAATCGGATCGGCAATAACTGAACATTATACGAGTCACATTAACATATTTTTTTTATAGAAGCACATATCGAATTTTATTACTTTGGCCGTCTAGCTATATGTGAGCTGGCCAGACACATAGGCACCGATGTTACGCAATGGCACTGTGTCAATAACCCGGAGAAAATACAGCCCACATCGCCTTCATATTCAAAACGCAAATATGTCTGTATTCTCATTCACTAACTTGTCAGATGGCAATAAATTATAAAAATACTCAAATAAAAGACATTTTATTGAAATTGATTGAGTCGACGCGTCGTCGTTGCGTTTAATTTTAATTAAACAAAAGTTAAGGAACGTTGATTTCAGTCAGTATATGCGCTCTCTCCATCTCAGCATGAAAAATGGTTATTACAATAATTTTGTCGATAGGTATACGACAGTGAGCCAATTCAGTGACCTTACTTACACCAAGTCACCAGCCAACAAACAGTTGACGTAAATTGCAGTGAGCACAAAAAAACAGAAAATTCCAATTTATATTTATAACTAGCTTCTGCCCGCGGCTTCGCCCGCGTGGCCTAGTAACAATTAACATATTTTTCTTTAGAAACAAATTCCGGTCCTGCACGACCCGGTACGGTACGGTTCCATCCGGTCCGGTCGGTCCGGTCCGGTCCGGTCGGTCCGGTCCTGATATGGAACCTACATGCCAATTAGCACATTTTACCACAGAAAAAAAAACGGTCCGGTCCGGCACGGCCCGGTACGGTGCGGTTCCTTCCGGACCGATCAGGTCTGATCCGTTCCGGTCTGGTCCGGATAAGGACCCTTCATGACAAATTTGGCATCTCTAGACCCAGCGGTTTGGGCTGTGCGTCCTCTCGCAACTACGTTTGCGCATGCGTGTGCGTGGGATTTTGAAAAATCCTTTCTTAGTACATCCCTAGACGTCGTAAGGAACATACATGCCAAATTTGATATAGCCTCGCAACCTCGTTTGCGTATATCTCGGTTTTCGCAATTTTGAAAAATCCTTTCTTTGTACCCTAGACGTCGCCGTCGTAAGGAACCTACAGTCCAAATTTGGAATCTCTAGACCCACCGGTTTGGGCTGTGCGTTGATATAAGTATGTATAGTTAAGTCAGTCAGGACTTTGAATTTCATATATATTATATAGTCCGGTCCGATCAGGTCCAGTCGGTCCGGTCCTGATAAGGTACCTACATACCAATTAACATATATTTCTTCAGAAAAAAAAAACGGTCTGGTCCGGTTCGGTCCGGTCCGGCACGGACTCGGAACGGTGCGGTTCCTTCCGGACCGATCAGGTCTGATCCGTTCCGGTCCGGTCGGTCCGGACCTTATAAGGACCCTACATGCCAAATTTGGCATCTAACCCAACGGTTTAGGCTGTGCGTCCCCTCGCAACTTCGTTTGCGTATATCTCGCTTTCCCGTGGAAATTTTGAAAAATACTTTCTTAGTACATCCCTAGACGTCGCGTCGTAAGGAACCTACATGCCAAATTTGGAATCTCTAGACCCAGCGGTTTGGGCTGTGCGTTGATATACTCTCGCAACTTCGTTTGCGTATATCTCGGATTCCCGTGGGAATTTTGAAAAGAAACATACACTAAATGTTAAGTTAAGCAAATCGCCACATATTAGTGAAAACCGCATCCAAATCGGTTCCGCCGTTTCAGAGATTAGCGTGTGCAAACATACATACAAACATATAAACATACATAAATACAAACAGACGGACAAAAAAAAACGGTCCGGTCCGGTTCGCTCCGGTCCGGCACGGACTCGGTACGATGCGGTTCCTTCCGGACCAATCAGGTCTGATCCGTTCCGGTGCGGTCCGGTCCGGTCCGTTCCGGTCCGGTCCGGTCCGGTCCGTTCCGGTCCGGTCCGGTCCGGTCCGTTCCGGTCCGGTCCGGTCCGGTCCGGTCGGTCCGGACCTTATAAGGACCCTACATGTCAAATTTCGCATCTCTAGACCCAGCGGTTTGGGCTGTGCGTCCCCTCGCAACTTCGTATGCGTATATCTCGCTTTCCCGTGGGAATTTTGAAAAATCCTTTCTTAGTACATCCCTAGATGTCGTAAGGAACCTACATGCCAAATTTGGAATCTCTAGACCCAGCGGTTTGGGCTGTGCGTTGATATACCCTCGCAACTTCGTTTGCGTATATCTCGGATTCCCGTGGGAATTTTGAAAAGACGTACAAGACATACACTAAATGTTAAGTTGAGCAAATCGCCACATATTAGTGAAAACCGCATCCAAATCGGTTCAGCCGTTTCCGAGATTAGCGTGTACAAACATACATACAAACATACAAACATCCAAACATACAAACAGACGGACAAAATTTTACGAAATTCTTGTTCTATTGTTTATTCTTCATCGCCCTAAACAATTTTTTTGGAAATATATTCAATGTACAGACAAACTTTTTTTACACTTTTATTATATTATAAAATTTTCATATAAAATATTTTTTTACAAGTTCGTTCATAAAAACGGCATATATTTATATGATATGTATTAAAAAATATTTTTTTACAAGTTCGTTCATAAAAACGGCAGCGTAGATATGAAAATTTGTTTTGAATGGAAATTCGGACTTTAATTAAGTAAATTGCCTAAAGGTATGAAACCTAAGTGCCTACTTATTTATATAAACGGCTGACCGTTTCTCTCTTTCTACATTACTTCTTAAAGACTCCCTAAGAGGATATTATCATAAACAATATCATGAAAATCTAATTACCGAGTAAGTTGCAAAGTATAAAAGAATGTAGGGAAAAGATTTAAAGTTTTTAGCTTATACAAAGCAAAGTGGCATGATGATTTGCGTAATAAGTAAATTTATATTCTAACTTATGTTTAGCTTAGGTTTTAGTTTAAGTTTAATTAAAGGTTTTGAGATTGGTAGAACCATTCTATTATGAAATGAATATATCGGTATGAAGATTCGCTTTTTGTTCCGCTAGTGAGATATTCGAACCGAAAACTCAACTGCGCTCTCATTTCTCTCTTTCCGTTTAAAAGAGGGTAAGTCCTCTTTTCCCCCCTATTCTTATACCTTCTTAGTCCCTTCTTACCATTGGAGTGCGTTTGGGGATTTGGACATTACAAAACTATAATATCAGACGCCCGTAGTCCGTTACCCGACCAACCTTAGTGTTCTTATTCCCAGATAAAAACTATCTTATACGTTAATGTAGGTTATAATCATACATATGTGATTTGTCCCTATATATTTATATGTACATACATACCAAATCGCAAGTGGATCGGATAAAACGTTTTTTGTGTAAACAATTAATCAACTGTGTATTTTGTAACATATACAAACTTTTATAATTGGTATAAAATGAGATTTGAGTACAGGACCATAATATATGTCTAATATGAAGCGTGAAGTTATGAAAAAATGAAAATTTAATGAAAACAGTAAAGCCTGAAACAAGCCTTTTTCCGACAGGCGACAAGAAACATTTCCAGATACGAGAATAAATGTTATGTTTTATTTTAGACTACATTTCGCCTTTTGTTCTCATAATAAAAATAGTTTAAAAAATACTGCCTGTCTGCTTGAAAATGGATAATGTAATAAAATAACTTTCAGTATTCTAGAATGTTATTGTTGTGGTTTTATGCACATAATTTTGAATATTTGGTTGATGTTTTTAGCCGATTAATCCTTTGCTTATAAAATTATTTTGTTCATCTACACCGCTATGTTAGAACAATAGTAAGTTAGAGAAGTTTACAAATTATTTTTAGAAAGTAATAAACTGATACATTTTTGAAAAGTTCGGTACGAATGTCATAGGATCAAATAATGGATTCAAGTGGAACGAGGAATAAAATTCACTAAGTAAATTACTTGGTACATTGAGTTTATGGCCTTATTTGAAGAGACGTTTAATTTCTCTGAAAACACAATAGCATTTACGTTTGTAGCTGATACAAAACTGCAATTGAAAAATTTATTACAATTATTTCGTTGTTGTTACAAAAAGTAATAAACGTAAATTAATTTTAAAAACAAAGAGTTAAGTATGATTTCTCAAACTTGTCAATTTAAAATGTGTGGGATTGTAAAACTGATTTAGCATAGTTGGCATTCCAATCACAAAGCTGGCTTGTTTGTCTCTGAAAGCGAGTAAAGTGGACAACAAGTGCAGCAAACATAACGAAGAGGCTCGTCGTCTTTTGTGACATAGACCATCTACAATAGACAGAATAGACGCTACTAAAACTATTTTTCGTTCAAGAATACATTTTTACTTTATTACGACGTAAACGTACAATTATAAACATTATATTATTTAGTTTACTTGTAACGTGAATATGACCTAAGCATTTTTATATTGAATATTGTTGATCATAATTAGGATCTCCCATTTGCAGTGCACGTAAATTAATTAGTTATGCTCTTGATAAACTCTTTTGATATTTGGCCGACACGCCCGCGTTTGGTATTACACATTACACTATTCTCGTAACAAAAACAGTTTAAACATCTAAGACTCATGCACTATCTCACTCAATTCCTATTTTGTATGAGTGAGACAGCGTTTGAGATTGATATGAGATTGTAACTGCTTTTGTTACGAGAATTGCTGGGGGGGCTGCGCTTCAGTGCCGGTGCACACCGCGTTACTGCATGCCGTGCCGCTGCTGCCTTGGTCGGTAAAGTAACATATATAATATTCTGATGTTGTATTGAACATTCCTCATTTTATCTATAATATCTGTGTTTATTTATTTACCTACATACTTTGTCTATAGAGTAGATGCTCCGGCCATCGCTTACTTGGCCGGTTTCCAGTACCTTGATTTATATATAGTATTTTATCAAGACTATTAGGTCCTATTTACATTGCCTTCATTGGTAAATGGATACTATATTATATGTATAAAAGAACAGTTCATATGTTTTTGTAAGCTATTAATTATATCATGTACCTATAATATAATATGTAGTTTTAGATTTTGTAAAAAAATATGCAAAACAAAAATTTTAGGATTACTACAAGAATAAAAACAAAAAGATTGCACTAGTAATGCCGCAAGCACCTCCTCGTATGCGTTCTTACGGTTAACCGCGAAAGCGGCTAACCGCGCAGTTCTACTATAAAATACATTTTTGTAGCGCTTAAGTGCGTACAGTCACAAGCACTTTCGTATTATACTGGAAAAGCGGTTAACTACACGGTGCTTTTAGACGCATAAATAGGTACGTTAGTATTATATAAAATGTGCTAACGTCATTTTTCTGATGAAACGCGGAGGCTGAGCATTACATAACATAAAATAATTAGTTGTAGAATAACAATTTATTTTGTTGTTATAGGTTCATATAATTCATTATTTTAGTTACGTAATGTCGCATAATTGGCATAAAGTATTCTAAAATTACAATGTACAATATCATAACTTCCATGGATAGCGAAAAACCCAGCCATTCTAATTTAAAATATAATTACAGGGTTCATTGATTTCCTTTCTACTGTACGAAAATATATTTTTATTAATGACTATCGAATCTGGTTAACTACTTTCTTAACCAATTTATGTAACCTATCATTTTCTTCCAATTTTTGGATTCCGCATTTAGAGGTTTTTTAAGTGCTACATATTTTATAAGATTATAATGGTACTATGGGACCGCATTTTTAAATAATTTTCTTTATAATTAATTCTCAATTTTTTGTAAGAATATAAGATACTAGCTGTTACCCGCGGCTTCGCCCGCGTAAAAGTTAGCTTATGTTGGGCTCCGTAATCCTGACAATGTGTATACAAATTTTCATAATGATCAGCTCCTTAGTCAAGCCGTGAAGGAGGGATAAGTGGAAAATAAATTAATTTAAACCAAAAAAAAAAAAACAATTCACGAAGCAAAACTAAATCAAAAACCTTATTCCCTAAAAGTCCAGGAACATTATAACTCTAAACTAAACGAATTAAGCCAATCCGAAAAACAACAACGGAACAACGGTAAAACCGAATCGGAAACCGAGTTTGTTTTCGGAAATCGGAAATCCAAACCAAGACAACAATAAATAAGTATTTAGCTTTACGATTAAGTAATCGTAAAGCTAAACACGAAGCTAAATAGCGCGATTTAGAAAATGAACAGCGCCATCTATTGTTCAATAGTCGTACTAAGCGTTTTAAGAACGAACTGAATAAATTGTATTTTTTTATTATTAATTTATAATAATAGAAGGTGGTTTATGAATGAATTTATCCTAAGAGATTTTTTGCGCCATCTTTTTCGCAACTGCCGCGCCATCTATAGTAGAAAAAAAATATAATAATGGTTTCAGGATGCATATGGGGCTGTCTCGGTTCTGCAGTGCATCGGGTATGTTCGCTCAAAACCATACTGATGATTTCTATGCCATCGTTAGAAAGAGAACTGCCTCACTGCTAAACAGAACTCGAGCCAGCTCCAACTCCATCCTGAAGACAATGGCTTGGAGATGTGACTCTCCTATCCTGAAGCAGTGGGTTCAGCTGTGTATTACGGGCACCCAGCTTGTTGGTAAATAAGTTGATGGAGTGTAAAATATTATTATTGGTTAATTAATTAATTTCAAATTTATTAAATATGACATTTATTATTATTACTCGTTATTATTTACTCGTTTATATTTTTAATTTATTTTATTTTATTTTATTTAAAAATAAAATTATTAATTCTGTTACTATGACATATTAAAAATTGAAATTAATATATTTTTACTAACATAGCTATTAAGTATCACTCTAACTAACACCATTAAGGACTCAAATTGTCTGAAAATAAAAATAAATTAAATTAAAAAAAAACATATTTTTTGAATTCTATATGAATTAATTAATAATCAACCAAAGTCGTTTTATTATTAGAATAAAGATTTGTTTGTAAACATTGTGTAACGACATCTGTGGGCTATTTGTGTACCTATGATCAACTGTACCTGTACTAAAAGTTATAGGGCCCCACGCACGCCAGTGATGGCGCCGCCCGTTATGATTCTGTAAATCATTCACGTATGGAACTGTCAGGCGGGCCGTATGCTAGTTTGCCACCTTAGTGGTATAAAAACTGAAAAAAACCTGCGCCTCCGGCGGGCCCAGGGGGTCGCGTCGCGGGGCAGGCATCGCCCTGCGCCCGCGCCCCGCAGACTTCGAATGAATGACGAATTTAAAAAATTTAATGAAGAAACGTATGAATGACTCAGATGATTCCTGGATTCAATTCTTGTTGGTGCTGATGCTTTTTTGAAGTGAAAACTTCTTTAGCGGCGCTTGGGACTTTTTTAGATGAGGAAAAAATGTTAAACTCGCGTCGTCAGATCCTGATCTAAAAAAGAAACTGCACAGCGCCATCTATTGAATATTTTTTTTAAGTGAAAACGACGAAAAAAAAATCTTTAGCGGCCGCGCTGCAAATGCACAACGTTGATGTTTGAGTTTTTTTATGCATCATTTTTTTTTTAGATATTTTACATTTTTTTTGCATTAAAAATAAATTTAAAATTCATTTTCGTGACTTATTACAACACCATCTAGTGAACAACGTTAAAACTACTAAACAAAAAGCAATACGAACCTATGACGCTAATTATCGCAACTAATCTTGAGAAATTTTTAACTTTTGATAATTTTATTAGGACAAAATAGCATATTTATCTTTATATTTTACATAATTATGTTGTATAATATTAGTAGGATAGATCTCGTTTGACAACAAAACAACCCATAGCGCGACTTGTGGTGCCATCTGTTGGCCGTTAAAGCGCCCTCTATAGTAGAAAAAATATTTTCCCATTGGATAGACATACTTTCACGGGATAAAAAGTAGCCTATGTTGGGCTCTGTACCCCTGACAATATGTATACAAATTTTCATAATGATCGGATGATTAGTTAAGCCGTGAAAAGGAATAACAAACAAACAAACAAACAAACTCACTTTCTCATTTATAATATTAGTTAGGATTTTAAATATACACACACCAAACCGTAGTAAATATTGTTATATGTTAATTAATCAATGCATTATTTATTAAATACATTGTAGGTACATGCTGTTACCCCGTCCATAGGTACCTAACCTACGGGGTAACAATGACCTCTGTCGGAAATCACCGCGAGCCAAATCCGCTAATTAAAATATTTCCAAAGACAACAGAACCCTCAGAATATTCCCCTGATTCATCGCACATCGTGCTGAATCAAGTCCCTATAGTCGGTTACATAATTGGCTATAGTAACCGTCTTAAGCAAACTAGATGAGATTATTACGCGGCGGTCGGGAACCGCGCCCCAGGATTCCATTAACTTCGAAAACCGTCAATAGCGTTAGGTTGTTAAAATTTATAGAGCCTTTAAATTATTTTCAACGCCATTATGTTAACAACACTAACAAATTTCTTTATAAGGCAAATCGTTTGTCGGTATCCCTCGGTCGGCGAACTTCAGCCGTAACATCAAATCGTTCAAATATTTTACAAGCTTAAAGGTTTTTCTTTCCAAGTTTCGCCTTTTTAACACGTAAGCCTTAAATCAATTTTAGCGGTCTGAAAAATGTTGCGAAAAGCCATGTTCGCTTGTAAAACTTTGTAATATAATAAAAATGTACATTGTTCAAAATCGGTATTGTTTAGTGGGCTTAAAAGTAAAATAAGGTAAAATTTTTAAGGCTTTAATTTCTGCAAAAAACCTTTTAAAATCATTATCAAAGCTCCTTACAGAAAGTACCTACATAGATATTTTGATCATAGAACATTTAATACGTTCATATAAGTACATTATTATTACGTCGTACTATTTTCATGGTAAAATAGACCTTAATTTTCCAGCTTTGAGAATCATTGTACATTTTTATAAAAAAGCAATAAATGCACGTGTTGTGTTGGCGAAAATAATAAAAACCAAAAGTTGGTTTCATTGAACGTCATCGCAATCCAAAACAAAGGACTGCTAAGTACTGGCCGAATGCTCGCACGTATATTGGATTAAATTAAATTCATATTGAAGTGACTTACGTACTCACAGGATTAATACGATCGCTTTTAAACTTTTGTCTTATTTTTACGAAGGAATAACAAAAGAACGCTCGGTCTTTGCAACCCAACTCAATTAATAAGAGGACTCTCTATAAAATGGTCCGAATAATGAATCCAGCCCTTTGTCCACTTAAATTAAATTTATGAACCTACTTTTTTTTATTAGCGCTTGAAAAATATGTCACTCATCTATCACTCGAGAAATGAGGAATGTGGAGCTCAGTTTCCAGGAAGGGAGGCATAAGACAAAATACAGGTAGAAATTATTCCTGTTATGTAAAGATTCTGATGTGATGTGGCAGATTTCTTTCTAGCTGCACTAAAATAGGAGCAGCAGTCGACGCAAAACTGACGATGCTTCTGCTTTCTTTCTGATTCAATTTACCCCTAGACAACAGGGGCCCAACTATTTTTAAGATTGCTTTTTAGCAATAAGGCTTATTGCATTTAGTTTTTAAGATTGTTTTTTTTTTGTACTTTTTCCTGTGTGTAATGCAAATAAAGAGTATTCTATCTATCTATCTATCTATTTTAAATTAGGCGACCAACTATTGCCATACCATCACCACCCTATTGTCATTATATTTCCATGGTATTCTACTAAAAGTTAACTAGTATATCAATGTATTGACTATAGAGTGTCAGTGGAATATGAACGGAATGGTCATGGTGGACAGTTAAAATCTACCATTAACTACTTACTATTTCAGTTAAATCGCATAAATGTGAAAGAAACTACCTAAAAGATCAATAGTAGTTCGGTAGTGTGTCAACGATAGCCTCGGACAAATATGAGAATACCAATTGTCAAAAACTATTCAAGTGAGACACTATCGACACTTTATTGGTGCATTTGTATTTAGCAAACTTGGGCCCCTATTATCATGAGAGTGAAAAATCGATCCAAGTACAGGATATTCTATTTCACTAAGAGCATTTGGCTTTGAATGTTGTAAGGCGCGCACAGCACATATGCACATTGTTTACGTGTGCCCGTGTGCGTGACCGATTTTACTAGCGTTTCCGAGGCTACGCACACTACAATAATGTGCATGTGAATGTTACAACATTCATAGTCCATTTTTTTTGTAGGTAGTTATAAACAAACTAATTGATCATCCGTTGGCCTGATGATAAGCAATTGCTTTGGAAATATTTGCGGAAGTTGTCCAGATATACTTGCCTTTTTTGAAAGGCACGGGCAGGCACGACTCTACTATACTATACTTTTAATAGCGACCACGATAAGCGATGTAGTTGCTTTTAAAACCGACCGCTGCTTCTAAAGTAGCGTGTCTGCTCGGGCCACGAACTCTAAAATATTGCGGGATCTAATTAAGTGTATCAACGCAACAAATTGTTACCTATACAAGGTGTTGGTTTAAGAGAGGTAGGGCAGAGAGGTTTAGAGGATAATCCGCTCAAATCGGAGCATTCCGTCTGGGAAAGGACCTCCACCTTACAGAAGATCGCAGCCAAATAGCATTGGTCTCGGTCATGTTGTGTTCCTACGGTGAGTAAAGTCTCCAGAGCTCTACTTAGGGGGGTTTGAGAGTTGGCAGCGCGTGAGTGATTAGCAGATATTGCAAGCGTCTCTAGGCTACGGTGACGACATACCATCGGGCCGACCGTATGCTTGTCTGCCACCTGTGTGGTATAAAAAAAATAAAAAAGTTGCAATATTTGAATAAAAAATCGTAAAAGGCATACATAATTCGTTGGTTCTATTTTAAAAGCCTTAAACAGATTCCTGTATTTTTTTTTTACTTTCAAACGTTTAAGAGGTTTTTAGAATTAGAGAGGTAGGGCACAGCGGATATCCGCTCAAATCGGAGCAGCCCGTCTGGGGAAGGACCTCCACCTTACAGAAGATCGTAGCCAAATAGCATTGGTTTCGGCCATTGTTGTGTTCCTACGGTGAGTAAGGTCTCCAGAGCTCCACTTGGGGGGGTTGGGAGGGTTGGCAACGCGTGAGTGATACCCCCGGTATTGCTTACGTCTATAGGCTACGGTGACGGCTTACCATCAGGCCGACCGTATGCTTGTTTGCCACCTGTGTGGTATAAAAAAAAAAAAAGAAAAAAGAATAACCTCT
Source organism: Endotricha flammealis (assembly GCA_905163395.2). Classification (NCBI taxonomy): domain Eukaryota; kingdom Metazoa; phylum Arthropoda; class Insecta; order Lepidoptera; family Pyralidae; genus Endotricha; species Endotricha flammealis. The sequence goes on along the minus strand of LR990860.1, from coordinate 7,298,276 downwards.
ATCAGAGCGCAGAATAGACCTTGACGCAAATCTGCTGTCAGTAGTGTCGGTTAATAAACGTAATGTCGACATAGGTTGTGTTATTATGAAAAATTTCAATTTACCATGTGTGATCAAAGAATATTCCTAATTTTTATGCGGCGGTTCTTTGGAGCAGCGGCAGTGACCGCGGCGTACTGACAGGTGGGTGTCCGTGCTCTTTCACACGAAGTGATTTCATAACATCAAAATGTGTTGTGTGCGACACAGGCGGATTATTATTTTCGACAAATTTTTTTTTCGCATATTTGTGTTCAGTATCAGCAGTAGATTCGCCTCCAAAAATATTGCAACTGTACATAACAACACATTGTATAGTACCTTTAGATTTTGTTATAACATTTTTTGTTCCAGTTTTTGTAATATAGCATTTTAATGCAATTTCCAATATGCATAAATGTTGTGTCCGCTCCGGCACTGCGAACCAACGCTACGGTAAACCGTGTAGTCGCTTTTATATTTTGTCGGAAATTGAGGATTGAAGATAACTTCATTGCGGGCTCATATCTATACATAAATGAAATAGGGGCAAGACTTTTTTAGAAGGAAAATATAGACTATATATATTTCTGAATGTACGCTATGATAATATGACTGGTAAATAAGCCAGACAATATGTTTTATTGTTATTTATTTCAATAGCTTTCCCTATTTTTGTATACGGGACTCAATGGGTAATCGTAAGTTGACATGGGTAATCATTAATATTTTACCATTCCAATAAAACAAATTCCCTTTAAGACCTTATTTTCACATTCGATAAAAAATCAATAATGTTCTGATATGAAAAAATATATCGTTCACATAAAAACGCTACGGCTAAAACTATTAGAATACGGAATTTATTTAATATCGTGTGCAAATGTTCGCTATAATCGCATGTCAAGATAATAAAGACATCGATGAGGTCCACCCCGGGCCTAATATTATTGGAAAGGCGGAAGATGAGTTGAAATAACCGGATCCAGTGCGATTAGGCGGCGCGGGTGGAAGTGATGACTCTAATACCTTTCAGGAGGTTTGCTGCCAGAAACCGCTTATTGGCTAAATTAGTCAACCCGGTACAATTGGATTTTGTGTTTATTTCTTCTGTATAAATAGATGATTTCCATAGGTTTTTATTTTGGTAGTATTAAGATTGAGTTCAATGAAAATATAAGGTATATTACCTTAATTAGCTACGGATTTAGAATTAAAGTTAGCAGTCAAAACATGCAGTAGCACTGCTAAAATGCTGTCTTTAGTTGTCTAACGTTTGACTAATAAATTTAACATTTACAAAACATTATTATGTAAAATGTAATCATTTGAATTTTGCACTATTTTCTTCAATTTCCTGGTAGTAATAATCGATATAGTGTAAAAACAAAAAGTGAGGATATGAAAGGCGAGAGATAATTCCCAGAGACTGGCAACGCTTGAATGTCGTTGAGACTCGGACCAACACTAAAAGTCTCTTTGAATAACGAAGGGGTTCTTTATGTGAACAGGGGGCATGAAAGGAAAACCATTTTTTAAAAATGATGGGATGGACTATCTTGAATATGCAGAGACTGGCGCATCATTCAACATCATTAGACCGCGAAAAGTGAGCGTTTGAATAACTTCTTTCAATCCGTACGTTTTTTTGTAGTTTACTCACCTTTTCATAATCTTATTCGCAAATTTATTTGATTAAAAGTTTAATGGGATGCCTTTACTTCGCATTCTATAGTAAGTGGTGTATCCAAAAGTTTAGCTAAAGATTTGAACAAGTCTATGTCGAGATTTCCTCTTATAATTTTAAATCAAGTTCTATTTATTATTCCAAACTCATCCATTAAAAGCATGTTTTCCAAAGAATTTGCTTACGCTTGCTCAGTAAGCAGTTCCGTAATATGAGCGCAACATTATGTGTAGAAATTGAGTGATTTATGATTTGGTGTGCCACCCCTAGTTCTTGTATAATAAAGTCACGACAAATAAGGGCACTTCAATGTTGGGTTAATGCGCGAGCAAGAATAAGACGTTAATGTATTAGTTGATGACGGATACCACGAAGAGGGGAGCAAATTGTGCTTGCAATCGTATATATGCACATTGAAGTCGATAAAAAAATCGTCACCCTCCATTTACCGCGCTTTTTATGATGCTCAATCCATCGTAACCGGATGCGGAACAAGGTAATATGGGTGTAGAGGGATGCTCAAAGTGATAAACGTACTGACACCCCAAAACCCATTTGAAACGACAACAAAATATGCCATATAGGGACCAAATTTTTTGAAGTGGTTATGAAATGGATTAGCTCGACTACGAAAGTGCCACCTTATCACGGAATATCGGTGTGAAGCAGTAATTCACATCGTTCATTGAGTGAAAGATTGGGAGGCCCAACTACACTACTATCCTTTTTTTGGCAGCGGGTAAGAGATTGGTAATGGTAACGCTCTTGGCAACAACCACTTTCCTTCAAGTGTCGTGCTTGCTTGTTTGCCAGACGTATGACATAAAAAACAAGGCATCGACTTCATTTAACGAACACTTTCTCATTTAATCTAATGAGTACAGACAGAAGAAACGTTTCAAATAGAGTAGCAAGCAATAAAATCAAGCGAGCGGCCGCCCGGATATCTGACACGGAACTAATCCCCACTATATTTTAATCCGGTAAAATACAAAGGAGGCCAATTTGCATAAACCTCGTCTGTTTGTTTCATGCGAGAACTATATCCGCTTTACTGTGGACTATTTTGTACTCAATTTATCTGTTTGCGCGACGCGACGCGATTGTAAACATTCTATGGCTGAACATTTTCGCTGTAATTACGCGCTTTGGAAACGACTTTGATAGGGATAATACGTTTCAAGTTTAGTTATAATGGCGTGTTTAATGTTCTACGAGTTACAATTGTTTAGATATGTAAAACAGTACGTGTAGCTATAACTTAATTTGTCAACAGATTCGATAGCATCTTTATATATAGAAATTCAACAACCTATAATTTATATGAGCATTTTAATGTATACTTATATATTAAGTAGTATTGTGAGAGAGAAAGTCCGATAAAGGTATTTCGTCTTTCATTTTTGCTTAAAAACCTAACACCATGACTTCTGAACTCCTGAATGTCATTGCAGCAGAGTGATGACTATTCCACTCACATAATCACCCTCTCACACACACACATGCACCCCTACATTACTATCATAGAGAGGTACTCCACACATAATTTGCAATGTTCTTTTTTTTTATTATTACTTTTTTATATTGTTATTGTTTAGTTTAATTTTTTTTTCTCTATTAATTTATAAAAACTACATTATATATATTTTTAGAAATTAGAATTCGCCAGGTGCTGAAATACAGGTTATAAACCTAGTTCGGCAATGGATGCACTTTAGTATTAGTGTACTATCGTTTAGCGTATCATAACTGATAAACTGTAACATTAATTTTGTAAATAAATTATTATAATTATTATAATAGGCTATTTGACTGATTTTGACAAAATGTTTTAAATTATTCGTTGGTATATGATTAATACACCACATGTATATTTCTGCGAAATTTGCAGTATTTTCCGTAAAATATCGGTTTAAAATTTAAATTACAATATTCGCGCTAAAAACGCTTTTTCTGTAATGGCGGACGCCGTGACGTCACAGGCAAGTAAACTTGTACCAAAGTGTACATTCAGCGTGTTTAGAATATTTTTTCTGTTATTTTACTGGAAAAAATGGTTTATAAATGGTGTAATTGTGCCACAATGTACAAATACTTCTATAAAAACTCCACAAAAACTGTTTGTTTCTGTCATTTCTGTGTTAGCTCGAAGAGACCCAAACAGCATTTTATCTCATACAAATGTTTTTATGTGTGAAGATCACTTTGATGTAAGTATGCCAGTAATATTTGATTCGAATAGTAATAGATAAAATGATAAAATCACACAAAATGTCGTAACAATGAACAATGTTGACTTGCGTGTGACGTCACGCGAGGCATAGCCAATCACAGAGCGTTCTTGTGGCTGAAGAAATTTAAAAAATAATTTGGATTTATTTTGTTTATTTTGAAAAATCTATAAATATTTTTGGATATAACAGAGATAAATATGTTTTTTTATGTTATTACCTAATAGGATGACCACATTTCGTAGCATATTTTTAATAGTGTCAAATAGCCTATAGTCACTAGCTTAGACACCAGTCTCTCACATTTTAGTTGTAATAAAATTCTTAACTCACCTACGAGTATCTTAAAGTTGAATGATTGTTAACAGAATCTAGTTAAACTGTTGTGTAAACTGCTATTTTGTGAGAGAAAAAAAAAACAAAAAATAATTTACTTTTATGACGATCATAATAAATAACTTAATATAAGGACGTAGTGATTGAAATATCATGATAATAAAATATACAGAATTTGTTGCGTAATACCAAAGTACCTATAAAAGAAAATATAGAAGGAAATAAAGATCCACAGGAATATCCTACCATAAATAGAAACGAGACAAATGATTGTGTTTGCCATAAAGCAACATTATCATGGAAAGAATTTACTATATTTTATTCGTACATCTAATATTCTTAATAGTAAATATTTTGAAACCCGCATAATAATATAATAAATATCTACGTATACTGTACATTAATGTTTTTGTCAAACAGAATACGTAAGCTTGTGTTAACAATAAAAATGAGTTTTCCCCAAATAGGTACTGATTGACACACAGAGATTTTATACAGAACGCTCGATGTACATCAAAAATTTGTACAACGAAAATAAGTTAGGATAACCCGCTATAACGTAAATTGAACAATATACAGCAAAATAGAAGACTTGTCACCTAAGAGCAAGTTGTATAACCACATAACACATGAAGAACTTCAAGTTGCGAAATACCAAATATGAGAAAATCTTAACACTATATTACTTTAGCAAGCGTATTCTGTTGTCGTCACTTAGAATGCTATTATAAGAGTTTCATGCACGTGAGGTCGTCGCTTGCGAGGAATCCCGAAGCGTTTGTGAATATTCATAATGTTGTTCGGCAAACTTCGCAAAACTTGGTACGAACTTTTTATGCACACTCGTTTTGTTGTATCACGGCCGTCGACTGAAATAAACAACTCGAAATGCATAAGCGAAAAGTTTCACCGTGTTTGAAAGTTAAGTTTCTTTCAATCAAATGACCGCGTTTTATACATAAATAATAGTAAAACTTTTCTCATTTTGTTAGTGAGATTTGTGTTTCAAATAACATGAGATTAGAATGAAACACGTGCATGTATGTGAGCGTAAAACGAATACCTTCGGAGCGGAGTCGAAACGAAATATTTCGTCGTAAGAGTTGCAATACCGGCGGAACAGCCAGCGCGCATCGATAATTGGAAATCGCATACACCGTGTTCGTCTCCGATATTATTTCTATTTCATCTTGGAATTGTTTCCAGTTCTTGAAGCATGAACATTTTTTTTTCTATACAATAAGAATTTTAATAGCATAAAGTAATGTTTTGTTATGTAATGTGTTGTATGTATGTATGTTTATTGTTTGCACTAAAATACTAATATTATAAATGTGAAAGTGTTTCTTTGTTTGTTTGTTTGTTTGTTTGTCCTCCCTTCACGTCGAAAGTAATGAACGGTTCGATACGAATTTTTTATTGGGGATAGTTTAATGTCTGGAGATCGACATAGGCTACTTTTTATCCCGGAAAACATCTTATTCCCACGGGAAACAATAAGTATATAATTTTTTGTTCTTCTTTCATGTCGAAAGGAACCTAAGTACTGACATGATTTTTAACGGGGATAATTTAAGGTCTCGAGAGTGTCATAAGGCTACATTTTCCCACGGGATAAAGAGATTCCCATGGGAAAAAATATTGACATTTTCCCTTGACCACGAGGGCGGAGCCGTGGTAACAGCTTAGTAAAAAAAGGCAGGGTGTATGTACTTAATTCGTCATTGTATACAATGCCTAGGAAATCTACAGATTTCCTAAATAGTAATATATTCCACTCACAATTAACCCTTAATAAACAAAGCAGTGTTATAAATTGAAATTCTATAAAATGCTTTGTCCTTCTGACTGAAAATCAACGCACAGCCTAAACCGCTGATCGTAGTGACCTGAAATTGGGAGAATGTGTTCTTTGTATGACGTAGGCATCCGATAAGAAAGAACTTTTCAAAATTCCCACGGGAAAGCAGGATACACACAAACGAAGTTGCGCGGGTTTCTCTAATACAGTCATAAAATAAATATTTCGTTGAAACTCGTTTTGACTCGTCGTAACGTAATTAAATATTAAAAGCGGATAGATGTCTGTACATATATTTTTACTGATTCAAATTAAATCCGCAGAACGAATTTGAATAAATATCGAATATAAATTCTACATTGAATTTGTGTCGATTAATATCGATAATAAATACAGTTTTTATGTGCTTACGGGTTTTCACGGAATCTCTTTATTAGGTAAACGGCTTTGTCGATATGTATGAAATAAAATTATTATATAAAGTAACTCAAAGGCACTAGCCATGAACTTTTGAGTTGATACAAAGCAAAAAGAAAAACATTTTATCATGTTTGAAAATCTACACAGACAATTTGGAATAGATTCGTCGAAACACATACCTAAACGTGTACCTGGAATCTCGTAAATCTAAATAAATTGTCTAGATGGTGGTAAAGAGTCAGCTCTGCACTCTCCGCGGATACGTATTTTATTAGCTTAGTGAAACGTTTCTCAACTCAAACGATTATTTACGAGCGTTTGCTTACTTTGCATAATTCAACGTATTAAAATTGCGAACAATTTCCTAGAAAGTATGATTTATTTTTAAATGCTGTTTACTATAGTTCCTAATCAATATTATAGAGCGCTCTATGTTTCCTTTTTTTTTTAACAAATCACAGGAATGATAGGATCTTAAAAAGAACCTTCAAAAAATAACCGTTAATAACCAAAGAGGATAAGGAGAGAATGCATTGTATTGCGTTTTGTGCTACAAAGGTGGCAAACTGGCATACTGCCCGCCTGATGGTAATCATCACCGTAGATAATAGACGCTGTCAATACTGGTCCTCCAGGTCGCCAGAGCTCCACTTGAAGCCCCCCCCCCCCCCCCCCCCCCCCCCCCCCCCTCACCCAAGTGGACTTTACTCACCACAACATGGCCGAGACCAATGCTATTTAGATACGATCTTCTGTATATAAGGTGGTCCTTCCACAGACGGGCTGCTCCGATTTGAGCAGATTATCCGCTGTGCCCTACCTCTACCGTTTCAATAGAATAAAATTTTTACTGTAGCTAAGATTTCAAGTTAAAACCTAATTTTAATGACGATTTATTTGAAATTGGCGCTCAGTTACGAATACACGAAACCGACAGATCTATTTACACATTTATATAATAGCCTCTATTTTGTATATGTATGATGTATTTTCATTTAAATGTATAAGTATAAAATTCGATTGAATGGTGTTACGCGACGGCATCGCTAACAATGGATCGCAATGCATTATTAAACAGGACGACGCATATATTCGCGTGTATGCAAATTGAGAAAAAACTATATAAGTATACTACACTTGATCGCCACATTCATAGTTAATATTAGATTTCGGTGTGGTGTATATTTTTTGCCTAAATATGGTTAAAATCCGCACTATTTCCAACTAATTTAATAAAAACATAATACTTTCTACGTACATAAATGTACTATTTATACAGAAATAGTTTAATACTACTCTGCTCGTAAAAATATGAATTACTAGATCTCGTTTGACAACAAAACAACCCTTAGCGCGACTATTGGCGCCATCTGTTGGCCGATACAGCGCCCTCTATAGTAGAAAAAATATTTTCCCATTGGAACGACATACTTTCACGGGATAAAAAGTAGCCTATGTTGGGCTCTGTCTGTACCCCTAACAATATGTATGCAAATTTTCATAATGATCGCCTGCTTAGTCAAGCCGTGAAGGAATTAGAAAACAAAGAAACAAACTAACTTGCTCATTTATAATTTTAGTAAGTTTGTTTAAAACCTCAATATTGCTTTTTGATATCTTATTCGTCGTCAGGAACTGAATGTTATTACTAGATCTACTACTACTTCGATCAGTTTTTTAAACTGAACGAGATTTTTAACTGCCGCAATAAATTTGCTAAGTTTAACTAATAAATATTGCTAGGTAATGTCTGTTAAAACTTTATGAAATAGTTCTCAAAGTTAATTTACGCGGCAATAGCAAATACATTTATCAGAATTGCACCTCCGACCGCTAACAAGATTTAGAACGAACACGGCCGGTGTAACGCGTCTACCTTACCTATAGGATAATTAGTATCGCTACCTCGCGGCGTCTCATTTATCGTACTCCGCAGGGAGGGTCAGCCAGCAGTAAATCTACCAACCTGAGCGCTCTTGTCTTTGTAAACTTGAAAATCTAATTACATTTACAGCTCCGCTTAACTTCGCCTTTCCTCCTGAATTTGCATTTCCTCTTGATTTTTGTCCTTCACTGATAAGATTTCGTATTCCAACTTCAGCCACATTATGGATGCTTTTTTCAGCTCTCTTAAGCCACTTCCGCGGCTTTTTCTCGCGCGGTCTCATACCGCGGCCCAACACATTAGGGGAGGTGCGTCGAAGGTGAGTGTTTGCCGAGTCGCGCCGGTATATCTGCTCGAACAGGCTCAATAAAGAGCGTCTCGATGTTGTAAAGGCGTTCCGAATGCTTATTTGCATTCAAGAAGGCTCCCTGAACGGGCAAGCAAGTGTACGGGAACGACTCCGGCCCTACTCGAGCCGGAGACGAAGAGCTCCCCAGATAGTGATTAGACGATGCTAATACCATTTACTTTCCAACTTTCCTGACTCACCGACCGTTACGTTAACATTCGCTATTTATTTTAAAGCACTTTAAAATCATCTTATGCGGTATATTCCATTATGTTAGTCTCTCGGTACTTTTTCGTTGTTGTTCATAGTACCACCTTTGAATTTAAAATCTTGAAATGATAAGATAAATTAAAAATGATTTCGTCCCGTAAAAATAATTTCATCACACCCATTAACATCGGCGAGTTTTATCAAGAGTTTTGAGCAAACATCATCAAAATAAAACGTCACGAAACTCGAGCACCGTTAGGGAAGTCCTTTCAAAAAGTGTAATTCCGCGAAAGTTGAGCGAAAAAATTAAGGTGTAATTTGATGGTCGCAGCTGGAAGCGCCCCGTCGACGGGACACACCGGAGTCAGGGCTTAGGCCACATTAAAACTGCAACTATTAAAGTTCGCGCGAGTTTCGCGTTGTGGCCGACCGCCGTTCTAACTTCCACTGCATTACGAGAAGTAAACCTGCATTTAAGTGTTTACTTCGCACATTCTAAGACATTGTGCCTGAAACTTTGCCCCATAAAAACAACTTGCCTTTTGAGCTACGTTACTTAAAGATTGATGTTCTTTATAATAAAGCTGGAATTATTATGTAATTTTGTATTCTTACATTGATGTCGCACTTTACGCTAAACATTGTAAATTTTATTGATAAATAAATTAGATTTGGTCAATATGTAACGTGAAGAGGCAAACCATGTTATTTGCTCAGCGAGACATGTAAAACGGATAAAGGTCCACCGACATTCCAGTATAAAAGACTGCAGTAAATAGCGTATGTACTTGCCATTTATATTCTGTTTGATTTTTCTTTGGTTATTCTATTTGGCACATAATATTCAAATAGTTTTAAGAAGACAAATGGATTTTATTTTTATTTTTTTACCTCATTCTGAAATGAAAATACACAAAGCAGGGCAAACATAGCTATTATGCAAGTAGAACTGGGGAAAAAAACTCTTCAAAACAAACTAGTTGGGTCCAGTAGAACCTTACTTCGTCAACATAACGAAGTAGTCCACTCGAAAAGTTTGCGCTCGCCACTTGAAAATCTGTAGACAAGAAATCCGAGGAAAAAATTTCTTGGACAAGTACGTATGATTCTCAGAATTTGGCCAAAGAAATATATCGTAACCAAATGTTGCTTAGGTCGTGGTATATTTGGATTAATGTAAAAAAAAAAAAATTAAATTCTCGTCCATCATCAGAATTTTCGGAAAGCTATATCGGCTCGGCAGCAAACAATAAAATCGTTTTTCAAAGTCAAAAAATTCCAGACATTTTTTGCGATATACGTACAAAAGAGGTGATCCAAAACAAACACAGGCTCCGGCGCAAAAAAATTTTATTCCAGATTTTAGAGAATATTTATAAATCCTATTCTAAACTTGATGTTTAGAATCTCTCTATCGGGTAACATTTTTTTTTGCTCATTAAGGTTTGTGGCGTTCCTATTAAAATCTTCGGGTCTACTACGAAAGTGAAAGTTCCATCCAAAACAACCAAACACGTAGTCCTGTCAAAATAAGACATTACTAGTTAGAATAAGGTTCAAAACGTCAGTCCGTATTTTCGAAATTTCCCTTCATGGTTGACCCGCTTAATGTGGGTTTTCTACTAAGGCAATTGTATCACCTCCTTTTACCACAAAAATAAACACCAAAATGTACAGGAAATAATTCGAAGGTGATCCGGGGATAGCGCAGTCTCCCGATCATTGCTTAGTTGGCTTGGCAGTGATTGCAGCAATTATTCACCTCGCCGCCTCCCCTTTGCCACGCGCCAGAGCCCGGACCTCTGTCACACCTTAACGGCTCCACTTAATCCCGACGCCGCCGTAAACAACGCCTCTACTCCGATATTAACAATCTAAAGAACACCCGACGATTTCAAAGGAGAAAAAATTGCCACACCGAGTTTGTATCTCATCAACGAAATGCTTTTTGTTGAGTACAAAAGGAAAAGGAATACCAATCCATAAAGTGTAATAGCGATTTCCGACAAAGTGAACAACATAACATCGCAACAAAGTTTGCGAAGTGGAAACAAAGCAGGCCACCTCCATGGCAACGAATGTGCTCTTGCAAATAATAAATTTTGTTGTTACTCTACGCATTGTATCTTATCATTTGAGAGATTCATTTGAACGTACATTTATAATTATTACTTTGAAAAGGCAAATTATTTTATTTCCTTTGACTGAAATAAAAATATTATTACATAAAGAGAGAGAGACAGAATTTAGAATTACCAACTCATCTTGCTTTCAATGTGAGAAGAATTATTTTATCACAACCAATTTTTGTAGTTCCAGCATCTAAAGTATTTACAACATCAAATTAAGTAAGTTGATAGATCTAGCAATCAATTCAGATGAATGCGATCAGAAAATCAAAAGGTCCAATACACAATGTAATTACACCTGGAAAATAGAGCGCCTCTCCAAAACAAAACCGGAACGAGCTAGACAATACAATAAACTATGATGCCGCGTAAATAAATTCAAACTGAAAAGCGAATGCACAGTGCAATATTGATTGAGCTCCAGTTGGCCGCAATATGGAAGATTTGTTGAGAATAACGCTCGAGCAGATAGCTCGAGTGGCCATTACAGATATCCTGCGCGAGCTGCGATCGTGTGCATCCCTTACCTTACCGTCTCTCGAGTTTCTGTTCGCCCGCAAGCCCGCGCCGCGCCGCGCCTTTGCCGGGGAAGGAGTGTTCCTGCTGCCTATTCCACCGCAACGTAATTGTAATTCGAATTTCTTCCTATACTGTGGTAAACAAAACTTTAAGAATTCTTTCTTCGGAAAAAATCAATATTCTTTATTTTTAAAGTGCTCTTTTTATTCTACACAATTCACACAGCGCCAACTGGTCCCCAAAGTGTGACGGGTACCACACAACGGATATATTATAATAATATAATAAAATATTATAAAATAATTGTAATTACATGTATACTTACCCCCTTACTAATAAACGTAGTATAACGAGTATTTAGTTATACACTGTTTTGTCACTGTCTTTCTTGAGGAGAATTAAACGAAGTATGAAAGTGACAAAACATTGTATAACTATACATGCTTTAATCAACATTTATTAGTAAAGGGGTTATAATATAAATATAAAACTCTCGATGGCGTCGCTGTGTGTCGCACTCTAATATGAACACGCAAGTCAAGCGACGTCGACCGTGCAGCAAGTGTTTGGATGGGTTTCGTTATCTCGAGCTTCTCCGTGCTTCGGAGGGCACGTTAAGCCGTCGAGTCGTTATGCCATACCGGTGGCCTTCAGGCGGCTTGAAAACACCGGCCTCTGCCAATCCGCATTGAAGCAGCGTGGCAGAGTACGCTCTAATCCCCTTCGATTGAAGATCCCCGTATCCCTGCAGTGGGATGATTATAGGTTAATATGAAATAGAAAACACCGAGATTCGAGAAATTAAAAGCAAATAAATGAATTCGATTTGATTTGAAAAGCGAACATTTATGTGGAAAACAGAAATTGCATTTGTGTTTTTCGCTCTGTGCAGGGATCGAAGCCGCACCCTCCCTCGGCCCTCGGATGCCGAAGTTATGTTTTAACAAAACAGTACAAAACCGTAAGATAAATAAAGTACAACAATCTCTTTCAGACTTACTTTTTATTTAATAAGTATTGACCATCTGTCCCATCTAATATAACAGATTTCAAGCTTTTTTATTATCACAAATAAATTTTATTCATAACAAAATATCTTTTGGTCATTTTATAACGAACAAATCTGTGTGATAAAAGGATTGGAATGAAACATTGTTTCATATTTTTATGATGAAAAATGAATGTACGCGACATCCAATATTCGATTTGTACCTTTTATATTTCTAGTGACTCTCATTTTAACTTTAGAGAAAATTATTTTTAACAAATAAAACCTATTCATCATTATCATAGTTCATCATTTTTTTTGTTACCCAAAATTTAAAGGTAACAAAAAGCGGCATTCAATTGTTTTAATATTGGCTTTGATTTTTCACTTACGTAATTTCCAACACAACATCAATTTAATAAAAACATTATCTGTGCGTAAATATTTTGTATTTTCATAAAAGTTTTACGTACTTGAACAATAGGTGGGATTTAGTTTAGGATAAAATGGTATGTTTGTTTAATAAAAAACATATTCCTAATTTACATTTAATTAAAACATAACAGAACGAAATTACAATGTAATGAGAAATAAATACGGTTATCGTATTTTGATATCAACGCTCAGTGTCTTTGTGTAGGTTTTTGGTGGATTATGCAAATACTAAGCTAAAATCAACAACTGTTGTTATAAACGCCGAATCACATTGAGCGGTTTCATTCGATGCGCGGTTTTATGACTCGTCGCGTATCACACATGGCTGCGACTCACGATTTCAAACTATAAAGCAGACAGCATTTTTTCCAATTTCAAACAGTGTTCATTACCAGCCCCGCATTCTTGTAACAAAAACAGTTTCTATCTTCAAACTCACGCACTATCTTGATCAATTCCTATTTTGTGTGAGTGAGAGAGCGCTTAAGATCGACGAGAATACGGGGAAATGTCTTAGAAGGATACTTTGACAATCAACCGCTGTAAATAACACTCAGTTTATTTCGGCACTAAATAAGTTTAAATTATAAAAAAAATCTGTGTATTCATATAAATGAATCGTGGCCTACTTTTGACATTTGGTCCATTTTGTGGGACAAAATGACGCGTTATTGATAGTAAAACTGCTAGTGGTACGGCAAGTTAAAAGCTGACATTCATATTTGAATACTGGAACCGTCTAAAGAGACTTCCAGTGGGCAATTAATTAGAATTATTAAAAATGAAAATAAATGACACTTTGTCGTGTATGCCAGTTACTCAAACTGGCGTTTATGAAACTTGAATGTACTCACTGTACGTACGTACTACCGAGGTACTACCTCATTAGACTCAGTTGTAAAAGGAACTATGTAGTGTTACAAATCGTCATCGGCGTGAAATAGGTACATATTTTCCTTATCATTAACGAGTGTTTCATTGTCTCTTTTTATTTGTCATTGATGAGGATTGAGGCTGTAAGTATATGCCTGTGACTTTGTATATAAAGAGAATAACATCATAAGAAAAACTATATGATACCTACTTAAACAAATAGTTTATGAATGTAGTTTGGAATATGTCGTTTCTAGTGTTCGATACAGCTTTGTCGAACAGGTGAACTCGCGGGAATCGCTATTTCGCTCACGTTCGACATCCGATAAAAGTTTCCGCCACAATCACCTAAGAGCTCAGCTGTCAGGGAATAACCGTATATCGGTTTTGTTTCCACTGCGTCCCTCTGCGCCCTGCACACTCCGAAACTCTTATTACATTTTATTATAATTAATATGGAAAAAAATACAAAACAGTATTTTTATTGCATCATAATTTAGGCCGCATTTACATTTCCAATAAATTGCTAGCTTCATACAATGTTTGGTAGGAGTCTGTTCACGGAAGAAACCGAGAACTGAACCTGGAGATACTCTACAATATGAAATGGGACATAATTGGAGTGGATACCCAGGTCTGGTCGTAGGAATGTGGTCAAACATGCGATGATGGTCCGATGAAATCGTTAATGTCGCGGAGAAACTATGGATGTGGAAAGACCGTACAGACTGCCGTGCATAGCATGAGGCCTACACTCAGCATTGGGTGGCAACAAGCCGAAGAAGAAGCTGTGAAAATCTGCCAACAGCAACATGAAAATGTAAATTAGTTGCTACACATATCCTGCGTATGATCATATTGTAGACAAATATCTGAGTTGTAGAGATATCATAGTAGTCGCTCAAAGTAAAAAAAATAGAATTTTCTCTAAACCCTTAGGTAGTTGTTCCCACTCATCGTACGTAATTTGAAGGTAAGGTAGGTAATTAATATGAAATCGAAAAAGAAGAAAAAAAAATTATTAAACTACTACATCATATTCTAAGAAAATAGTCTGTACTATCACATTAAAGGAAGATATTTTAGATGTACCTATAAGACGTCTTACAACGTTAACACTTTGTTATAAGTTACTGTAGAATCTTGATACTTGGTAAACTTCGAGGTTTTCCCACAGTATGGATTGTTCGTGGGTAGTGTAATGTAATACCTTCAACAATCCACCCTCTAATCAAATCTATCCATCAATATCTATACTAAATATATAGTACCTACTACAAAACAGTTAATAAATACTCCTGAACGACGTTTAACCCTAAATCCTAATAAAAGATACACAGCTGATTGGTAAATAAATATGTATTGTATATTCAATATCGTCACCAAGCTGATGACATCATCATCACAACATTATGTGTATCTAGTAAATATGCAATGCAAGTTAAGTTATTTCATACTAGTTACCCGCGGCTTGGCCCGCGTGATCCAGAGGATGTGCCATATTTTATTTTTTCCCGTGGGAATAAGATGTTTTTTCGGGATAAAAAGTAGCCTGTCGCTATTCAGACCTAAATCTATCTATCTCCAAAAAAAAATGTCAATCTGTTCATTACTCTTGACGCGAAAGAAGGACAAACAAATAAACAAACTTTCGTACATTTATAAATTTTAGTATCGATTACTGATTTGAAACAGTATTTACGAATAATTGCACATAAATAGTGAGTATACTAAGTTAATTAGTGGTGTACCCAATGTTTGTATTACGTTTATTATATTACAGTTAAATTATGTTATCATCTGAAACTCGTTTCGTCTAATGCATCAAAGGAAAATTAACGTAATTACGTGCACTTCACTTACTCTCAATTGAAATATCGTATGACCCAGAAGCAGAAATTAAGTTTTATAGCACCGACTACTACATATTTCATTAATTACCGGGTTTAAAATGATCTGGTATTACATAATGTAGAATAGATTTTTATACATTTAGCTAGAACCACTCTACTTTACTCTGTAATCAGGAAATGTATCCAGCGATCACAAATAGACAATGAGTAAACTCCGGATGTTTTGAACTAACAATATATTTCATAAGAAATTTCTGCTTAGCTTCAAACAGAAATTTATTAAAAGTCGAAACATGTAACTATTTCAAAATTCTAGACGGTTCATAACGTAACATAGTTCGTTTAGTTCCTCATTCAATAAAGCACGGTCATTTAGCTAATGAGCTCGCTCTAAAGTAAATAACTTCAACAAAGTCTGCGTCAGTGAGATTCAGGCAACAGTTTCGACCTTTGATACTCGACCGAGACTCGTGGCGGCTTGTTAAAAAGCGAAAAATATCTCACCTGGAGTTTTCTCAAAGAAGTTCTTTTGGTGACTTATTATGTCTTATTTCAAAAGACTTCCATTTCTTTCTGTGTTTTTATTTATGAGATATCTAATTAGCAAACATCTTGCCTTTGAAACACCATTACGGGGACATAATATAATTAGAGATAGCGCAGAATCTAATTTTGTAGCCAGCAGCAACATTCAAAACAGAGCTTATAATTTGCACAAGAACTACACTGTTTGGTATTCCGCTCACGCTCGCCCCCTGAGATAAGTTTCAGCCACAATTACCTGACCGTTCAACCGTCAGGAAATATATTGGCACCTCTTGCAACCGCGCCGCGCCGCGAGCGAAGCGCACTCCGCCACTCGGTGTTGCTATTTCATACCTACTATCTAATTTCGCACAACGCAACGCCGGAAAAAATGTGAACGAAAAACAGAAGCACGGAATGAAAGCCAATTTATTAATATACGCCAAATCCGAGTCACGCTACATGAGTTAAGAGAACCGAGACAGCCTCATATTTTCCAGAATATAACCTTTTTCGTTTGGAAAACAATGAGGAATTCTGAAACAAAACAATGTTATGATTAATTATTATTTATTTTTCGTCAAGTACAAAGTTCTTTGTGAAACTTTGTGATTATTGCTGAAATACACAATGAAATCAAAGGACAACTTTTAAAAGGCCCCTAATGGACAAGAGGCCATCGATCAAATGACAAAGAAACTTTTTTCTCAATACAAAACAATCGATGAGTTCGGAAAATTCCGCGTATTTTTCATCAAGTTGAATGTGTAATTTTCTAGCATTTGAACTGATGGTGGTAATGTTGGTCATTTGGAATAAACGTTTGTGGGCGTAAAAGAAAACGTATTTTGCAGCTTATTGCAAAAGTATGTAAATTTATTACCAAAATTTAAAGTATGACATTCTATTCAAGATGTAGGGAAAATCAAAGGGCAGTTTAGTGGCGTAGCGGAATGTTAGTAGAGTCAAAAAGGGCTGTTTCGGGAGGCCGCAATATTCGGAACCCCTCGATTTCGGGATGGAATACTTCGGGCGGCTTTCATTCGATCGCAATCTCTATGCTAACAGCTTGCGATTCTGATCTTCGTTTAGCGGAATGACCGCAGCACCCCAGCTCCTGCAACGCTTATTCCTTACACGTTCACTCCCCAGAAGTTTTTATGGACACGACGAACACTCGCCCTTCTATTAAGATTTCCTTTTTAGGTGACATAAACCTATTTAGTGCCAACGGTATATTATCTAAACTGCATTCGTTTTTACTGTTCTTCCTTTGTATCATAATACAAAAGGAATATTTGGAAAAAAAAATATGTGAGTAAATTACGAGGTAAGTACGTTCGAAAATACAATAAGTTACGCTTTTACTTCGAGGTGTTGTTATTCATGTAACTGGATTTTTCTTATTTTTACCAAAGAACTTCGGTGTACCTTCTATTCAGCGTAACATATATTTTCTGCAGTATTATTATTTTTTTTGATGTCATACAAACACTTACTTAAATAATCTTTTTCAATTAACGAAAAAAACCTTATTTTAACAATATTTTTTTGAAATCCTTTATAAATATGGTTAACTTTTAAGATAGTAACTTATAACAATATTTGCCTTCCTCCTCAGTCGTTCACTCTTGTCAGAGTGGTCGTGGTTTCATGATGGTGTCATCATTAGATGTGATCATTAGATAACGCGGCCCTCGCGATGCGCCTCCATTCGTTGCGGTCTTCAGCGTTCCGGGAACATTGGACTATGCTGGTATTTTGTGTGGCAGCTTTTATTGAATCTGTCCAACGTGTTGGTGATCGACCTCTGGACCGCTTTCCTTCCACTTGTCCCTGGACAACGAGTCGTTCCATGGAGTTCTGGTTTCGAACGATGTGTCCAAAGTATTTGATGATTCGTAGTTGCACAGTCGACGATAATCTATCCTTGACTTTGAGCTCCTCCAAGATTGAGATATTGGTTCGAAACGCCGTCCAAGGGATATTTAGCAGTCGTCGCCAGCACCACATTTCGAGTGCGTCGATTTTGCGTCGGTCTTTAAGGCGAACCGTCCACGTTTCTGCGCCATACAGAAATATGGGAAAGACGAGATTTTTTTCTCTCTATGTCGCACCGACTCTGTCTGATTTAATGTTCTTTACCGAATTCTTTGTAAGCTCTTGTACCTCTCTAAAGTATTAGTGGGATTATTCACATAATCACGTAAACCAAACAAGGACTAAGAACTAAATTTAATTTCAATATATTAGATGGCATTAGCTAATACAACGAGATAGCCGGGAAATAATTTCGTAATTTTACCCATTCATACTACATAGCACATGATTACAGTCGATATTAGTTGTAACATAATGTTGAACACAGCTGATAATTAAGTACCTACTAGTTAGATCGCCAATTATTTCGTTTCAATAGTTACAACACAACATCAAAACTATTCCCGATATAACTTCTATAAGTTCATGTACAAATAAAAATTGCTTTAGAACGTGCTCGGGAAACTTACAGATATCTAATATTTTACTTATACAGAAATAATTCGTAAAACAAAAAGAATGAGGGGTCAAAAGCAGATGGTCCTCTTTTATAAAAATGTTGGAGGGTTGTGAAATATGACACAGTGTTATTTCTTCGCACACCCGGTCAAGAGTTATTGCATTCCATTATACGTTTCCTCTATCTAAAGGAAGCCATTTTCACCGAAGGGGAACTATGCTGTCTAATTTTTATTTCACTTATCATTTATATCGGCTGCGCAAACGTTCACAATTACTTAAATAAGGAAGAGCGCTCGTATTACAGCGCTTGCATTTTTGTTGGGGATTTATTTTGCGATACAATCTCATCGTAGCACCGCCAATTACGAACTTATTATAAAAATAATGAAGATTGTTATTGTTTGTATTTTGTCGTTTCCGTTGTCTACCGTTTATTTACGTTCTACGCAGTACTTTAGTCTTATAGTTTCACATACAGTATATTATGTGTCTATCTGTGATTTAGGTCACTACGTACGTACTAGCAAAGTGTAATGCTCTTTTTAAAAAGGTAGTTTGATATTTAAAAAAAAATGATATTAAAAACAAATAAGGATTTAAAATATTTTAGTAATATGTACAAAATATCAAACAAAACGTTATATCAACTACGTAAATATACGGTATGTTTAGGCCGACGTATTTTATATTTGATTTGATTTTTACATATTCTTTTATTCAAATAAAAACTTTTTCTTTAATAACATTCCATAAAGAGAATATTTTTTTCCATTGCTATAAATGTAAGAAGGGTAAAAAAATGTGAACCTACCTATCTTTTCATAATACCTTTGTACACTCGCTCCAGGTCTCTACGCTCTCCTAGATTTCAAGTGCAATATATTGGCGGCATCTGTTTAAGACATACCCGTGGTTTCCGAGATTATTACCTGTGCAAAATATTACATTTTCAAGTGGTATTATAATAGTAGGGGAGCCGTAGAGGGGTGATTTTTGCAGTTACTCGAGCGCGTCAGTATAAGATATAGGGGATATTTTAAGTTAAGTATCAACACCATGTTTTCAACTCTAATGGGTAGTAAGTAGTTCTTCCGTAGTTCAAAAAATCGATATCTTAAAATACTCAAGCATGTCAGATTATGCTTTATGTAAGTTAATTACATGCTGATAGATGTCTTTGTCTAAAAATTTCCCGATTTTAATGCGACACGTAAGGAAGTTGGGGAGTTATGAATTGACAAAAACAAACACCTTGGTATTCTCCAGAGCGGGTTTTTCTTTATTTTCACGTAAATAGTTCAAGGATAACGGGAAATATATAATCTGCAAATTTCGATGAAGAGAAGTAAGTAGTTTTTTGTTACTAATTTTTTTATAATGTTTGAAAGCATGTCGACGCTTCCCCCGGCGATGAACACGTAAACATCATTTAACATTGCTCTACGTCACCTAATCTTCGCAATTATATAGGTTTCCAGAGCGCTCGAGTGACTTCAAATTTAGTATCGTGGGCTCCCCTACGATAAGTAGCGTTGATTTTTTTAGTCATACCTACGGCAAACAAAATAAAACTGTCAGTCTACTTAATGGAAAGTGGTCACCATAGCCTATGGATATCAGCGACACTAAGGGTGCTTGCAATACATTGTTCGTTACAAAAAAGGTGGAGTCAAACAACAAAATTTTTTATGACACAAATATAGTGGATCATTTGATAAGCAATCAATACTACCCATAGATATTACGACTAGAGGAATCTTGAATGCATTCCTTACTTGCGAAGAGATAAAAATGACGGACTCAGAACTCATGAACCTAATTAAACTCTGGTACCATTCATCATCATTATCAACCCATAATCATCTCACTACAGGGATATGTGTCTCCCTTCAATCAAAGGTGACTAGAGCGTACGCCACACTGCTCCAATGCGGATTGGCAGAGATATAATAAAAAAATTAACAAACAAGTAAAATAATTGACAGCTAATATAGTTTCACCCTTGAATAAATTAATGCACAATTTGTAAACTACGTTTTTAATTCACAAAAATCAAAGCCACATTAGTAGAGATAAATATGAGGAAACAGAGACTTTATAATGCCTGTGTCAAATGGTTCCTTTTCAACATACCGAGCTGCGTAAGAGATTGACAATAGACGCAGTGGCTCGGAAGGGGACACCTTATCTTTAGTACATTGTGTCCCATGTCACATGAAACGCGAGTGCCCGGGGCCACGAACGGATCTCACGAAGATTACAAAGATATTTAGCCACAGCGCTTTGTACGGTATAATT
The DNA here is from genome assembly GCA_905163395.2 of Endotricha flammealis. Taxonomy (NCBI): domain Eukaryota; kingdom Metazoa; phylum Arthropoda; class Insecta; order Lepidoptera; family Pyralidae; genus Endotricha; species Endotricha flammealis. The sequence goes on along the minus strand of LR990860.1, from coordinate 7,277,217 downwards.
ATAGCGTAGATATCGAATTTAGATTAAAAAAGAACGCAAATTTTTTGACGTATTTTATAAAGGTCGAAACACGGAATGTTTTTTCAAAGGGTAGGTAAATTAAAACGTTTGCAGCTATATGTCACCACACCGTTGACTTTGCATAAGCAGAGTTTTAAGTTTTAACTAGTAAAGTTCGTTTCGTATAAATATGAGTAAAATACAATTGCAACGAAATACGATAATAATAGAGATCGAAAAGAATATTTTGTCCTGAAAATCAAAGGTCAGTGCATAAATAACGAGATAACACCTCGGACGGGACGTGGACGACAGGGACGCAACTGTCTTGTTGAAAATGGCTGCGTCCCATACATATTATTATACATTATGTCGTAGAGACACGGATGGGCCTGGGGGGCAATTAACGTAACAAAAGCCGATTCTATTTCGATTCAAACACACTCGCTGTCTCATTCAATTTCTATTTTGTATGAGTGAGACAGCGATTGAATTTGAATCGAAATAGAATCGGGTTTTGTTACGAGAATAGGAGGTCTGGAACCTGGCTGTTTTAAACGAGTAAGTCGTGTCCCCGTCGCTCCGAGGTATTATCCCATTAGACCTTAAACCAAGTCAGAAACCAATTGCGAAAAGAACTCGAAATAAATGAATGAAAATGACACCTCACTCTACACGCCATATTCCACTATTTACTCTATGAATACAATAACCAAAACATAATTTAAAATCATAAATAATTTGAGAACGTAATGTTAACGTCCTGCAACTGTTTTAGTATTAAAGTAGGTACACTCTTATCGGCTAAGTCATTCCAACCGCCATTCAAACAAGAAAAAGTGCAGTATTATTTTATGAGACATGGAAGTTTTTATGTTACTGGTCGATACAATTATCCGTAATTCCATTTTGAATATTTAAGTGTCTAATAGCACCGAATGTTAGTACATAGAATCACTTTTTTAACATGAAAAGTTTAACGATGTACGTTATTATTTCACAAGTATAATATTAGTAGTATATTATTTCTATGTTGGTTTACGAGTTCTAAGTTTACTTTATGGTACTGAGGAAAGACCCCAGCGAAAGAGTGTGATACAGACACGTTTTTTAGTATAGTTTCGCCATGTCCGTCTGTCTGTCTGTCCGCGGTCTAGCGCCTAGACGCTTAAAGCTAGACAGCTGTAATTTGGTATGTATACACATATTAATAATGCTAACAAAGTGCTGGAACAAATTTTTTTTTAATATATTTTTTTGGGGTGCCTCCCCTACATGTAAAGTAGAAATGATTTTTTTTCGCGCCTATCCATTGTTCTGTGGTATCGTTAGATAGGTCTCTTCAAAACATCGAGGGTGTGAAAACATCATTTTGCGATACAATAATCCGTTTCGGAATTATTTACATCTATCGAGTTAATTTTCGTTTTGCACGGAGGTCCCTCTCCCTCTATCTCCGAAAGTCTTGAAAAAAATCATGGTCGTAGTCTATATGCTGAACCTTCAAAGAAAACTAAACCGGTTAAGTAGGCTCTATTAGTTGTTACCGAGTAATAGCCGACGAATTTATGAAATAAAATTTCTTTATGAAAACTTACAAATGTGATAGAATTTTATATTGAACTCAACTGAAGGCAAGCAAAGCACAGCAAATACGGAACCCTACTTTGTGCGTGGCCCAACACGTACTTGCCCGGGTTTTTTTATTAAATGGTTATCTATCACCGCCGCCGTTCATTCGGCACGGTACTCGGCATTTGCCTACTATACTCTCAAGCCATTTCTATTTTTCTTCTTGCATGTCAGTGACAGCCGTAATTTAAATATTTAATTAAAAATGTATTGTGCAACTCTCCATATGATAGGTAATAACTTAACACTAATTTACACATTTTTATGTGCGATTTTTATTAAAACTTAGACCAGCTGACAATTTTATTCATGAGTCATAATAGTGTTACGATACCTTACATTGTCACAAGAATTCAGCTTAATTAATAAGTTCTGAGAACAAGCGAACTTAATATTTAATAAAAAAAGTAATATTATCTTTTAATTAATTTATCTGTAATTTATCCAGACATAAAATATAGCTAATAAATACAAATAAAATCAAAAATCTTTATTTGTGAATACAGGTAAAGTAAGGGTATAACAATAGTATGAATGCCATCTGTATCCCACCAAAACCATGGGGTACAAATTTTATCAGTGAATTACAATAGGGTTGTTTCCAGGGTCAAAATAATTACATTTTGTACAGTCCGTATTTTAGATTATAAAAAAACGGGACATTTATTTTTTCTTTTTTCGATTAAACAAAAAATAACAAAGATACAAGGCACAAAAATTTAGGAGTGTCTTTGACGTCACCCCGTGCGAAAATATGACACACGGCGTGACGTCACACGTAACTTTAATAGGCTAAATCTTTGTCAATTTTGGTCTAATTTACAAATGAAAAAATGAGTTGCCCTTATTTTTGAATAATCTAAAAGACGGACTAATTAAAATTTTTACGGAAACTAGCCTATTACTAAAATAATAATAAATAGTACATTTTGTGATTATTTAGACAATGGGCTACATAATAAACAAATGTCGAATTTTCGCTGGTTTTAGATATTTGACAATACTCACAGACAGTAGTATTATAACTAAGCACAATTTAATTCTTTGATATTATTTATTGTCTCATCTACAATGTGCGGAGCTTCGATAGTGTTTAATTTATGACCGACATTATTAACCAGCGTTGCACACCATATTGCTGCACTAATAAAATTATGGATTTCTTATATTGCTATCTAAAATTCTACTGCAGATAATATTACTTATATTAAAAGGAAACGCAAACAAAGAATAAAACTCGAATACTATTTAATTTTGTTATTTAAACATCTTATAAGTACTATTAGATTAAATTCGTTGTTAACGTAGATACATTTCCTACAGAACGGCAATGTGCTTCATGTTGCTCATTGTCCATTCGCAGTCAATTAGCTAATCCTTTCTCTGTGAATTTTTAAGAGGAAGCACGTGATATACATTGCAGCAGTAAATCTGGATTTAATGCTATCAACGCTAAGATTAAATGCTTTTGTTCGTCTATTGATTTTACAAGTTCGCAGTTGAAGCTCCTGGGTGCATAGTTATCTAGGCAGTATAAATGCAATGGTCTAGAATTGAAACTCGAGTAGGATACCGCGTTTGTATTTCATAAAAGATTTTAAAAATGGAACACCTACAATATTTCAGTCTTCAAATCTCAATAAATCGTCTAGGCGTGGTAACGAGCTCGCTGCGGCGTAGTCTCTGCGGATACGTATTTTATTGGATTCACTGAAACGTTTTTCAGGTCCAAAGGATTATTTACTAGCGTCTGCGCTGCCTGCAGAAATGCAGATGGACGGATCTCACACGTCCATTCACTGAGACGAGAATTTTCAGATTGATAATCCAGCCAGATGTATTAAATTTAAGACATTATCGCAAATTTGGAACATCAAAAGGAAAATTCGAATATAGGAAACGTGCAGAGAAATGGAATTTCGGAAACAGAAGATTTACATCGCTGTGTGGATCGTGATTTATACTCATTTATTGGTACATAAATAACCGTTCGTTGTAAATTTTATCTAGGTACCAATGAAATTGCACTGAGTTTTATCTCTAATCTATACTATTGTCCATCTTGATATTAGAGTGCAGTCACAGGTGGTCTGCGTGATTAATTGCCGCCCAGGGCACCGGCGGCGATGCGCCCCAACCTATTTATTTATAGGTACCTCACGTAAGTCGCCGATATCGGAAACTCGGTTTAAATCCTTCGGGTATACTGGATTTGATATTTCTTCCATTTCCTCGTCCCGTACTGTAATTTTTTGTTGGTTTTATTGATAAACTTAAACATTTCGCATCAATCTTTCTCAACTGTTCCTTAAGTATTAGCTAACGTTTTTATTTCTTTGTATTATATGGATAACGTTTAGAACTGAGATAAAAAGACGAAGAGTATTCAACACAAGAGATATTTATTTTAGCAATTAAAAAAAATACTTGAATTGACTTAAAGTTATTACAGAATATCTGAGGTTTTATTTTCAGTATAAATATTTCCCCATTTTTTTTTTCTCAGATGTAACAACTGAAAACAAACCATTTCTCAGCATTGTTTTGCTTTGTGCGACTCTTGATCGTTTTATATCGATAAATGTTTTGTAAAGGAGGAACAAAGGAGCTAAACTATGCACAAACTGAATGACAAGTGGCGTTAGTTCATCGATCAGTTACGTTAAGTCTTTTGTCGTGGTGTCACACGATGCCCCCTTTGTTTTTGCTCGACTCTCGCGCCCTTATAGCGTGTTTGGACATAATCTCTAAAGCGGATCAACGCAAAGTGTTACGAATGTGTTGCCCGAGACATCATTTATTATATTCTACTTATTTTAGTGCAACCAAGTGATTTTTTGTCGTGTTTCTCCAAGAGTTTTCAGTTCATATTTTAGTACCTAGCTGTAATGATAAACCGTCGCCGTAGAAGTACGGTTCTAAAATAAAAACGGTTATTCACTTGATAGTCGCGCGATATTTAGGTAGGCAGTAACTCATGGAATGATCACATTCAAAATTGATCATACTGGACATCTATAGCCACATTAGGATGGGATACGTTTTAGAAGAGATTTATATAAATGTACATTTTCTAAAATATATATATTTTTAATATGATAGTCAAATAGTTCATACTTTAAAATTATTTTCTCATTTTTATTAAGAGCTTCAAAAGTTTTTTCTCAGAGCTAGACATTACGTATTATTCTGATGTATTACTGAGTAATAATCTGATAGTTGCTAATTAATAATGAATAATTTTATTTTGTTTGATTAAGTTATAGAACAAAAGCTGTGGCTCATAATTAGCGGCCTTACATTTTGATCAATCTTGCGTTGTATCTGAGGAGACCACCCATATTCCATTAGTTAATTGGTCCCTCGAGGCGATAACAATACTGCTATTCTGAACATACATGTACTGATGAATAGCGTGTGTTGTACAATATTCGAGTATTTACTGCAACAATCTGAAAATGAAATAGATATAGGTAGCTTTTAATCCAATCGTTTTAATTTGTTTGACATTGACACCCGGTGGCTGTTTATAGTGATTCACTTACAAAGGCCGCGAACTCGAGTGTGTTTTCTGGTGTTTTATTTGTATTAGGATTTATACAACAGAAATAAATATGTTGGAGTAAAATAAGTATGGATATTCTTCGTCTAATAGGTACCCGAAATAGAGTTTTAAGCTTGACATAACTTGAGACCTAATAACGATGTGTGAATCGTGTATTAATTTGTAATATAATTTTATTATTATATGTCTTTTGTTATGAAATTATTTTAACATTAAATTAAGATTTATTTACCAAGAAAAAGTGTAAGTAGGTATGATGTAAAAAATGTAGAAAGAAGAGTACGAGGGAAAAATACCTTGGGTCTCATTCTCATGTCAGTTTCTTTCTTTAAAGTGAAACGTTTTCGAGCTTACCAGCGAGCTTATACCTTGTTTTTGAAAGAAATTAAGTGGACAAAAGTCTAAAAATTAGGAGTGTAACGTCAGTAATGTGCCACAATGTTTTTGTGCGGCTCACGTCGCTGCACTAGGGTTGCTGCGTTTTTTGGTGCATTTAAAATAATTCATTAAGTATATCAAAAATTTTGATTTTTTTCATACCCGCGCGTAACTTAGTCATACCCGCGCGTAACTTAGTCATACCCGCGCGTAACTTAGTATCGGACGGACGCGTGCACTTTTATTGCACACAAAATTAATAATTAGATTTATTCACAATAACAAAAGTAATAGTTATAACAATATAAAATTAATAGTTATAATTAAATAAATAACTATACGGCTGAGTTTCGCTCGGTGTTCACTCGTCATTATTAACAGAAACTGGTTTGCCTAGAGAATTGATCATAGACTTATATAAACATCAGAAGAGACATGTTACGTTCACCGAGTAAACAGTCGGGCTCGGCTCCTTGCACTCCCACTGTCGAAGAGGTGAATCCGATGGATCTACAGAAGAGCAACCCCCGCAAACGACCCCACGGGACCATCCAGGATAATTTCACCGATGCATTCGAAGCGTTTACCCAAAAAATTATGTCAACATTAAAAGATTGGAAAGAAGAATTTCACCAAGAAACGTCTCAAATAAATGAAAAATTAACTAAATTAACTGAAGTCACCCATGACTTAAAATCTGACATAAACAGCATTAAAGTTGACTGTGTCGAAATGAAAAAATCTGTGCTTAGCCTGGATATTAAACAGAAGAACCTGGAGAAGGATGTTGCTTCTCTGCAACAAGCGATACAGTACCATAGCGACCAACAGGATAGCCTAGGAAAAGGCTTAGAAGCACACTCCGCCAGCATTAAATTAATAGGAATTATCCAAACAGAATTAGAGCAGGTTAAGATGCAAAATAGAAAATTGAACCGGGACCTACATGAATATGACCAAAGGGATAGACTATATAATGTTGAAATTGTGGGGATTCCAGAAAGACAAGACGAAGATTTAAGGAAATTGGTTAAAGCTATCGGAGATCGGGTGGATGAACAAATATCGGACAATGATATTGTTGCGGTGAACCGAGTATCATCGAAAGTGAAGCTGGCCGACCGTCCCAGGATTATTAATGTGAAGCTGCGATCCGTACAGACAAAAGATAATATCATGTCAAAAGTCCGAAAACATAGGCTGACAACGAAAGACCTCGAAATTGGAGGAACCAGTAAACCAGTGTATGTGAATGAGCACTTATCATTTTATTACAGGAATCTGTTAAAAAAGACCAAGGAAGAAGCTAAACTAAAACAATATCAATTTGTATGGACAAAAAACGGGAAAATTTATGCACGAAAACAGGACCAGGGCCAGCTTATTCCAATATGCGACGAGGAAGACCTAAAGAAGATCGTTTAAAATTTCTGGATTATGATTGCGTTTTATTAGGGTTAATCGGTTACTGCAACTTGAATATGTCCATCACAAGTAATAGCGTAAGGGTTAAAAAATGTAATAAAATTAATTATACTGGTGTCAGTTCTGAACGAGTAATGCGCTCTGTGGCATTTTTTTACATCACTATTGGTTTCAACTACAATACAATGCGTGCGCTCAAGGTAGGTGCGACTTTCTTATGTTTGTTTGGTGTGATCCGTATATATTTGCATAACGACTGTTTCCAGTTTTCGTCTGCACAATCAGAGACGTCATATAGGATTTTGTTCTATCCATTAATTGTTATCCCGTGTTGCTTTAAGGTTGACATTGTTCAAATACACAATTTAAAATATATAAAACACAGAACACTTTTTTTAAAACATTTTGCTATAGTAAGTCATAGTTATATTGTGAATAATATAAATTTTCATAATTATATTCTCACAGATAATGTCGGAATAATGATAAATTTAATGCGCGCACACTCATTTGACGAATCGCCTTTATTACTTTGCAATGTTGTGCATTCGTATAGCCGCTTGGAATGTGTCTGTTTTTCAGTATACCCGCGAATTTTTAATATTGATAATTTTTATCGCTTCTGCACAATTAATTTGTTAAATAATAAATTTTTAGGGTGTAATGAAGTATTGCGTTGGTCAATAAAACAGATACGATTTATACATTATCATATTTGGATATATTTACATGAGTTCTATTTATTAAAATGATTAATGTAAAACGAAATATTAATTTATATTATCAGAATTGTCGCGGCTTGAGAACAAAATGCTTAAATTTACGTCAAAATATTTTGAGTAACGAATATGATCTGATAGTTATAACAGAGACGTGGTTGCACAGTGGTATTTTGGATGCGGAGTTGTGCGATTCCAGATACGATGTTTTTCGTAAAGATCGCGACTTAGAGATCACCGGGAAGGCTACCGGCGGCGGTGTTTTGATACTCGTGAAGCGAGAGTTGGGAGCATGGTGCGCGGAGGATTTTTCGAACTCATCTAAGGAATTTTTAACAGTCGTGATTCCTGCGCGATCTTTATTTGCAACGTCTGATCTTTTAGTGAGTGTAGTTTACATACCACCGGACTCACGAAGCATAGCCAGTAATATAGACTGTGTATTAGAAAGCATGAATAAAATGTTTGAAAAGAATAATTCGCATACACAGTGTATATTGCTTGGCGACTTCAATCTTCCGTGTATTGACTGGAGGAATAATGAATCGGTGCATCTGAGGCAGGGGTCAATTGATGTTCAGAGCGCAGGGGTACGGTTGGTGGAAGTACTTAATTTCCTCGGACTGTCACAGTATAACTTTATAAAAAACCACAAAGGAAAAACCTTAGACTTGGCCTTCTCGAACCTACAGCTCGAGATTCAAATATGTAACTTGCCGCTCACAAAGGTGGATTCTTACCATCCTCCTTATTCGATGGAAATTTCCGACGTTTGTGTTAATCCGCTGCGTGAAAAACCTACTGCTCGACGTAATTATAGAAAAGCTAATTATGATGATCTAAACATTTTTTTTGGAAATCTGGACTGGTATTTGGTATTAAATTCTAATTCAATAGATGATGACACTGACTCTCTTTACGAAAATTTGCATGATGGTATAAACAAATTTGTTCCCTTTATTCGAAGATCAGGCTCACGGAAATATCCAGTGTGGTATAGTAGAATATTAATAGAAACTATAAAATCCAAATCTAAAGCACACAAGCGTTGGAAAAAGACTAATAATCTACGCGATTATGACGAGTTTGCATTGTTACGATCTAGACAACATCGGTTGCAAAAGGCTTGTTTTAAAAATTACACCGAAATTACTGAGGCTAATTTAAAAAAATCACCTAAATTATTTTGGAATTACATTAAAAACATTCGTAATAATTCTAAGTCTAATTATCCCAAAATGTTAACCATGAACAATAATAGTTATACAAATGGAGTAGAAATAAGTGATGCCTTCAATATCTTCTTTCATAGTGTTTTCGGAGATAAATCTGATCACCTGGTTGATACTAGGTCTTTTCATGTTGAGGTTGATAACTGTTCAGATACGATATGTGGATTACGTGTAAGTGTAGATGAGGTTGAAAAATCATTATTGAAACTTGACGAGAATAAAGGATCTGGTTGCGACGGTATCCCTCCATTATTTTGGAAAAAATGTGCTAAATCCCTAGCCATTCCCTTAACGCTAATATTTAATAAATCGATACAATTAGGTAGCTTCCCCAACTTATGGAAAAAAGCACATATCGTTCCAGTACACAAAAAAGGATCCCGTACAAAAATTGAAAATTACCGCGGTATCTCTATACTAGGAACGGTGGCTAAAATATTTGAAAAACTTGTGTACACCTCTATATATCCATTAGTTCTCGCAGGGATATCAAACAGACAACACGGGTTTCTCAGAAAGCGGTCCACTATTTCAAATCTTGCATGCTGTACGGAATATATCTTAAAGCACAGTGATGGTGGTGGACAGGTTGACAAGATCTATACCGACTTTGAAAAGGCATTTGATCGGGTGGATCATGTCATCCTGCTCAAAAAACTGTTTAGACTGGGTATTCGGGGCGATCTTTTACGGTGGGTTCATTCCTATCTCACAAATAGATCACAGGCAGTCGTAATTGGGGGTTTTCGTTCTAATTTCATTGAGATACCTTCCGGGGTACCGCAAGGATCACACTTGGGGCCTCTATTTTATAATGCTTATATATTTGATATTGCTGAGGTTATATATAGAGCTGAACATCTTATGTACGCAGATGATAAAAAGATTTTTATAAAAATTCAAAGTCTGAACGACTGTCATGCTCTCCAGGCTGATTTGGATAATCTAAAAGAGTACTATACTAAAAATAAAATAACAGTTAATATTGACAAATGCCAGCACATCAGGTATACTCGCATAACTAAACCTATTCAGTATACATATCGCTTCGGCAATACTCCAATTGATTCTGTAGAAGAGGTATGCGACCTGGGTGTTTTGTTTGATAATAAACTGTCATTTATAAATCACATTGATCGTGTATCGGTAAAAGCATATAAAAATCTGGGGTTTGTTTTGCGGTCTTGTAAGATTTTTAAAAGTATTGATGCTCTAAAGACGTTATACTTTTCATTTGTACGCAGCACACTAGAGTATGCCAGCCCAATTTGGTCGCCTCACTATCTTATTCATCAGGACAAATTAGAAAGGATACAAAAAATATTTATCAACCACCTAAACTATCGCTTTCGAAAACCAGCTGTCTCGTATATTGGTAGTTGTCGCACACACAATATGTTAACGTTGGAAGAAAGACGACAAGTATTGGATATGTGCTTGCTGTATGACATAGTAAACGGACGACTGGATTGTCCAGAACTCCTTACAGCGCTAGCATTTAATACGCCAGTACGTCGCACGCGTAACACGTCATTGTTGCACATACCGTTGCGTTCTACAAATTATGCCAAAAACAGTGTCCTCACACGTATTGCTCGTTCATACAATGCCACCTTTGCTGACTGTGATTTTTTGATTGGGTCAAAAGCTTCATTTAAAGCCAAGATTGTTAAAAAAATCTTGGACAAATAACCTACGCTCTAATATAATAATATTAATAATAAAAAATAAAAAAATAAATAAAAAAACTATTATGTACGCATTATATATATATATTTTTTTTTTTAAAACAAGAATGTTTGTATAACAATTTATTTAATATTAAATCTAAGATTATCCATATCTATAAAAACTGTATTTAACAATATTAATAATGTCCACATTAGGTATTATATATTACGTCCGTCCGTCCAAAACTGCTATTATACGCATAGTTATAAGTTTTTGGTTTATATAGAGAACCTCTTATTGGCCATACTATCTGATAAGTGATTATTGTAAAATTTAATTGTATTCGCTGTTGGTTTTCTGAATAAATAAATAAATAAATAAATAAATAAATGTGTCATTGATAATTGCAACAGAAATTTTAATCGTGAATCAATGATAAACAGTGTAATTCAGTTAAAGCACTCATTGACTAGCAAAATCTAATGTATACAATTTAATAAACAAATATTATACAATTATCTAAAACGTGTATTGTCACTTTCGCAAAGCATATCCCGCGCATGAAATTGCGGGGGATTTGTGAAGCATTTTTATAAAAACACTAGAGAAACCCGCGCAACTTCGTTTGCGTTTATCCCACTTTCCCGTGGGAATTTTAAAAAAAATCTTATCGGTTGCCTACATCATACACCATACTTTTCAGAACACACTCAAGTTTCATATTTATAGATTATTTTTCTATTTAATTCTCTTACAACCTTTGGAGTGGGCGTTTATGAAATGGGCTAGCCCGACCGGTGAACCTCTTACAGAATATTGACATGAAGCAGCAATGCGTTTCGTTCGGTGAGTGAAATATCCGAATCTAACTCCTTATACCTACTATTTCTCGCTAAATCCTGTGTTTTCCTGTTATAGGTCGGCAACGGTTTAGGGACCCTAGAATCTTTGTGCTCCATAGTCGACTGTAATCACCTAACATCAAATGATCCATATTCCTGAGTTTGTTTTCCAACCGCATCCGTAAAAAAAAATGTATAATATCGGTATTTCAATACCTACATACATCAATACAACTATCCCTACAACACTATGAAAAAATAGAGCGAGTCGACGTAATGAGATTTCCTATAAGTGTGAAAGAGACAATAGCAATATGCCATTTAACTTTCTTTATGTCTTTTCTCTTTGCCATATAATTTAATATTTAATTACTTACTGTTATTATCGATGAATATGATTCAGTCCGCAAGGATGTAGTTAGAATTCTAGCTGTTTTTCCGAGATCACGAACAGAATAAATAGTACGACGATATTATGAAATCATTTTGTTTGAATATTCACAATTTATAAAAATATTACATGACAGATGACACACTTCACGGATATGTCAAAATGAAATGTAAATTGAAATCAATAAAGCACTAAGGAGTATGAATCAATAAAGCACTAAGGAGTATGAGTATTGATATCAACTCGAAGAAAATTACCCACAAAATGCATTTTTTTCAAGAATTTCAATAAAATAAGAATCACGTCTTCCATCAATTCTCTTAAACAATTTTTATGCCAAATTTGAAGAAGATTGGACAAAGGAATCAAGTTGTCCCATAATTTTAATTTGTGTTTGTAAAATTTTGAAAAAATAAGTCAGTGAAAAAATTTATTTTTATTTCATAAATTCATTGTACTGCCTGATATAGAATCACCTAAAAAAAATTAGCGGGAGGTCCAAAAATAACCCTATATACAGCGACCAGCCCTTAAAAGAAAATCATAAAACATAAAGTGCAATTTATAATATTCTAGCACAGAAACAAATCTATTTCAACGTAACTATTAATACCCTAAGTCCTTGACTTCAGGCTACCGTGTGCCAACCTTAATCGCAGGTGGTGGATGTGATTAATCGTGGAGGCACCGTGCACCTCTATTTATAGCGTGTCGGAGACCACTGCCCGCGGCGCACGTCTGCTCAACCGCAGGGGGTTACTACGATTCACCTACGTTGCGAGCGCCCACTTTTGTATTATTACAGCTGCCGGCTTACGTGAATTTCTAGTACTTATTTTTTATGAAAAACCTACATTCGTAAGATATATTTTCCTGCATACTTGTAGCTCCATTCGGCATTTCAATAATCCGAAATTCTAAAGATTGAAAAGTAATAGATTAGCATTAAAATATTTTGAAACATTTCAAGCAATTCGTAAAAAGTGATCAATGAGATGTCATTGCTGCGCAGTGGACTGAATTAGATTTTTTGTAAAAAAAAAGTAATTGACCTAAGAACGTGCGGGACGGGTAGTACCTATATAAATATGTAGCAATAATACTATGCAAAACGAATGTATGATAAACAGAGAAAAAACATTCAGAGATTTTTGAAAATCAACGCTGCAACTTTAGTTTACCGTGCAACATAAGGAACAGAAAACAAACAACACATGAACAGACAGTAAAAAAAAATATATTAAAAAGAAACCTGTTATTGTAAGTTAGCAAATAGACAATTAAAATTTCTTTATTTATATAAATGCTTTTTGATTCATTAAGGGAAAATAATATAAGGTTCAGTAAAAGTTTACTTTCGATAAATATTGTATCACGCCAATTAGACGCGAGATTGTGATTTGTGAGTATAAGCATTCGCTCGCTTTGATGTAAATATTTCAGTAAAAAGTAGGTTCCATTACTGTGACTTCAACTCACGTTTCAATTAATTCGGCCCACCTCAATTTAGCAGTTGTTTTAAACCAAGACACAGTTGTTTAAATGCGACCCAATTTTATTTTAGTGGATTAAAGTGTTGCAATTAGTTCGTTGTGGGATTCGGATGGCGGAATCTTATTTATAGAGAAATCTCTACGGTTCTAAATTTTCCCCAATAGGTACTAATCGTAGAGTCGTAGATAATGTGATTGTTACTAATAATAAATTAAAATGGAGAAAAATGTGTTTATGAATTTGAGATCAAACGAAGCATTATTTATATCCAAAGTAAGTTTTCATAAATTTTCTTCAATGTTTATCTATATAAAAATTCTCACTGAGCGGTTGGTCAATGCCCAGCCAAAAGCTAAACTTAGTTCTATCTATATAATATGTAGGTAGAATGTAACAGATAGAACCACGCTAGTAAAGTTGCGCATGTTTAAGAGACGTAGATAAAACTCAATTAAATAGTTTTTTTTATGTAAAGTAAGAATATGTTACAATCTAGCGATTGGCTAATTAGTAATTAAATTTTGACCTAAACTTATAAAACGAATAGTCTAAGCATATTGTCCATCGACTGTCTCTTAATGTCTATTAATTGAAAACACTTTGTTCATGTGTTAAATGTTATTGCACTATCTCTAGTATTGTTTTCACTACACTACACTAACTCAAAGGGTTTAGTTCCTTTAAGCTTTCTCACTAGGTCTGTGTTATCGAGAAGCTGGGTTGCCTCAGGATTCACATAATGTCGAAGTCTTTGTTCATGAGCTTCTGCACACTTTTGAACCACTTTATCTACGAACTCCATTTTAAGGTCCCGATGGAGATTGTCATTTGTGAAGTACCAAGGTGCGCTTACAATGCCCCTAAGTACTTTATTTTGGAATCGTTGAATAATTTGTCTATCACTACATAGTATAAAACAAAGTCGCTTTCTCTGTCCCTATGTCCCTTTGTATGCTTAAATCTTTAAAACTACGCAACGGATTATGATGCGGTATTTTTTAATTGATAGAGTGATTCAAGGGGAAGGTTTTAAAGTATCATACATTCCAAAATTCCCACGGGAAAGCGGGATACACGCAAACGAAGTTGCGCGGGTTTCGCTAGTTACATATATAAAAATAAAAAGAGAATATTACGGAGAATAACAAATTTTTATATTGGATATCTTGAAAGAAAAAAGGTCAATAAAAAGCGGATAACTCGCTGCTTGCACATTATTAATTTAATACTATAGTCAATTTCGCATTCATTGAATCCGTGAGAAAGTCTGCAAATGTTCCATTCAATGGCACTTATTGCGAACTTCATGCCCGCCAATTTTACTTAAGTATTAGGGCGATGTAGCATAATAATACAAATAGATATTCGCTTCTTAGCTACACGGTAATAAATGGTAGTCATGTAAAATTACATACTTACTTCGTATTTGCTATTGAAAATTTAATAAGATATGGCTACGTAAAGTGTTGTATCAAAAACGTTTTACGATATTGTTGATAACCAAATAAATAAACTTTTCTCCCTTGTATAATCGTAGTGTGCGATTTTAAATAACTTACATAAAATAAAATAAAAAAATAAGTAGATACGTAAACTATACCTGTGGGTCTACTACGAAACGAAATATAAATGAATTTCACATGGTTGTTTTAGTAATTCGTTGTATTCTAACCATGAAATACCTTGTACCTATATCATGATTAAAATTCTTCTCAAACTTCGGTCGAAGTGATAATAATTTTTGACGTTTCCTTGGTACACTCAAGAGCATGTCAACCTTTACATATCGGACTTTGTACCATTCTTAAGGTTCTATGTCAAAAGAGCCAAAATTGTACTGCAAGTGTAAAGCTCAACTTGCACCTGACTGTACAATCGACAATGGACAATGCATGGGGCTACCCTTGATTGTATTTTTTTTAAATATAAATTCATAGCGTAAAGTGCTATTGAAGAATTTTGACAATTAGATCATGTCTATAACTCCTAACATGGTATACTGATTCGAGTACCAACGGTTTCCCAAGGGACAATAAAAAATATAAATATGAGAGTGATCTAATAGAGTGCTTAGTACGAGTTTTTTGTTCGCATTCGATCATGTCGACGTAAGCAAACCGACCAAATAGAGAAGAATTCTCATATTGTGAATTTATAAGAGGTGTGTTACATATCAAAATTATGTGGCTTACTTGCTCACATTTTAAAGTGAGCAACCCGGCTAATTTGGATATGTAACATGCGTTCGATAAATTCACAATATGAAACTTTTTCAATTTGGTCGACTTGTAAACGATAACACGTTCGAATGTGATCCAAAATCTCGTACTATGCGCTCAGTTGTGAATGGTGTCTGTACTGGGCCTAATATAACTGAATATATAAAACCAGCTTAAAACATCAATGGAAACAAAATGAGAGGGGAACTCTGAAATCACTTCTAACTTTTCATCCGTAAACAGAGTTGGTATGCACAGATGCGAAAATCCAATAATAGTAGGGGAACGAAACCCTTGAAGGGGATGAATTTCCCCAAAGTATTAAAAGCCGACACTAAAGTCACGAAATACAAAATTCATCGATATTGCCCTTACCAAACAACAGGGGGTCTACTATTTAACTAACTATCTCCATTTCATTGTATTTATATATCCCAATCTTACATAATAATGTTTCTTTTATCTGGAACTTTCAATTTTACCAAAAAAGCAATTGTTTAAAATATTGCATTAAGAAACTAAAAACTAACAAAAATGTTAGACTCTTATGTTTTATTATTTTTACGTGTCTTATTCTAAATAAGCTGCAGATTAGACCCCCAAATCAGGGGAACAGGGGAGGCACTTGTTTCTTAAAATTACACTGATATTTTAACTAAACTGTATTAATAAATTTTCAATTGCCTTCCCTACGTGAAAGTATCCACTTCAATGAAAAATCGAAAGTAATAAAAAATACATCCTTGATTACTTTAAGCTACTCATCGTTAAATAAGCAACCTAAACTTTAATTAAATTTTATTTACATTATATATTATTCTTGGATCATAAAATATAATAACTACTTATTTATAGAGATCCAAATGGTAACGTTCACAAATAACTCAAAATGTAAACATTATGTCGTCAATAAATGTCGGTCATCAAAAAGTGGACAATTCACCTTTTCAAATGAAAATTCTTATAGGTAATCAGTCTTTTTCTTTAAATCACAGGTTATTTAGGAAAACCGTTTGGATATTTGTATTAAACAACAAAAAATGATAAATGCTAATTAATTGTGGGAAATTTAGTACGTTTGTACACCATTAGGTCCTTGGCAGCCGCATAGACATAAAAGGGGTTTTAACATGGTAATAAATGTTTCCGTTACTCCAATAAAGTGGGGCAACTACACCGAGCGTCGCCGTCGCGGCGCGGCTCTCTCATTGCATTCGTTTGAAACAATCTCGGCCATAGCAGTTACAACAACTGATTAAATTATTAACGAACATAAATTCCAGCATCTATCTATACTATCCTTATGTCATTAAATTGGGGAAAAAGTCATACCCCTCGCGGTGAAAACGTCCATAATTAACTTTTATTTTGACACAGAAATACCTCGAGGTACTTAATAAACCTTTTCAATTTTTTTATGGCATCGCTTATAAGCATTCAACCCCATTTTATTTAGGACTGCAGGATATCTCCGAATAAACTGCAATCTTAATTTAAATTAAAACACATAAACAAACACCGTTAAAATCCTGAAACCTTAATTACTCCTTTAATTTGAAAACACAGAGTTATAATCTCGATTTACCAACGAAATGAGAATTGTGAAATAAATTGATACTCAAAACAGATTACCTTACAGCTGCTGTTGAAGTACCAAATTTAAATAATCACAGTACTAAGCACTGAATACTGATGACAGAATTCAAATTGTGTGGAGTTCTCTAAACAAGAAAATTGGTCGTTGGGCGGATGAGACCGGCGGCGGCGGGCGGCAAAGCGAGGCGACGCATTCCCGCTGTTCGTGTGTTGTATTGGTCCCGCGGTGTCGATTACTGGAATGCTAATGTCATTTGTTTGTTAACTTCCCAGACGCCCGGCGAAACATGCATTTGTGGCCCAGAGTAAATATTACCAGTGTTACTCTAATTAGTACTGCCTTATCTCCCGCTTCCATACACTTCGCAAGTCATTCCCGTGTGATAATCCCGAATTAAAATCTTATATCAGAAAAGTTTAACACGACGCATTGATTTACACAAAGTGTCTCATGTCACAGTGCCAAAGTACCTATAAATAAATATTATTTTTTATAACGTTACATTAAGGAGGCGATGGGATCACCGCAGCTGACGGCGTAAAACGCCGCGAGTTAGCTAAGTCACTTCGTTCAAACTTTTGCCAATTTTAAGGAAACTCTTGTTTAGATACAAAAGTTGGTGTTAAGACCTTTTTGTTTGAAAATTTGCGGTTTAATTGTGGCTAATAATAATCTTGTTAAAATAAAATTTTGTAACTTTAATCACCATAAAGGTCTTTTCAGAACACTTCCTATTATCCATAATGTATTTATTTTTAGAAATAAACGATAACCAATTTTAACAAGTGTACTTTCCTAAATACGTAACTGAAATAATATAAAATGAAATGAAATTCATTTTTAATAAAACGCTTAAAAGTTTTATAACGTTATATATCCAAAAGACGAAAAGTAAAAAAAAAAGGTTGAAAGGACAAAAAAATACCAGGCTAGTAAAGATTAGGTAGGTCTGGGCATTAATATCAGTAAGAAGCGTCGCGCACCCGGAGTAAATAAATGAAGTGACTAATAATTAATTGGACTTTCACCCTATTTTCCGTTCGGTGACAATTAATTTCCGGCTTGGCGAGAAAAGAAACCCTTATCACTAGCCTGGCGCAGCCCCGGCTGAGGCGACAATTAGAATGTTACGGTACCCGGAAAACGTACTCAAACATACCCGGGCCACAAAGAGATATTCGGATTCAATGTTTGCCGCTAACTTTATTAGGTAACCGTAGATTAAATAGTAATGAATGTGAAAACCACACGCTTATATTTTCAATTTATTTTAATATAGGTATTAAGTTATGGTTTTCAGCATAAAATACTACGTATAAATAATGGATATGTACAGAATGAGTTTAAAGGTTCCACGATGTTCTGATTAGATCGAAATATTCTGAGAGATTATCTGTCAGATAAATAGTCAAAAAGTGATAAAAAAAACTCTATCAGTTAATTTAAATATGGGATATCAGGTCATTGTAAAAAAGGCTCTATATTGTCAACTCTAAAGTAAACAGGATATTTCAATAACAACAAAGTCATTTCAAGTAAGTACTAGTTGGATGTAACCACAGACTATTAAAGCTGGTTATAAATGCCGTAATTACTAAGGAACGTGCCATAAACAAGTGCCGTGAGTGGGACCCGCTGTGAGCTAATTGTGGTAACATATACAAGACTGAATGTGACATAGCTCTTACAGCTAAGTACGTTTTATCACATTCATCTGAAAAACTGACTGAATTCTGGTCAGTTTAGCAATACTAAAAAATTGTGGATGTCAATTTTCAAGAGTAAAACATGATGTGTTGAACTGGTTGCTCATTATATTTTGTGATGGTTGATACCTAAATCATTTCACAAATTATTTTCTACTTTTATTAATTGATGGACCTAACACAATGATCTTATAGGTCTTTTTATCTGTTTAATTATTTCAATACAATATTTTATGAGTCCCTAGATATCAGTAGACCTTGCTCATTTTATTATTATCTACCATTGATTGTTAATACTTTTTTTACATGACAGTAGGAGCATGTGACGAACTATTCCCTAAAAAATGAATACTATGCTGTGGTATAGATGATTCAACGCAGAGATTTATTCGCACGAGTTGGCACGGAAGAAGTTCCTCAAGAGAAAGGCCATGGTCGAGCGAGTTTCGCCTTTAGGGTAGTTACTGATTGGAGCCAAGCAAATCTTGGACGGATTTAGTGCCAAAATACATGAGCATCGAAAAACAGAGCAGTTTCAACTTGTCCTCTCATGAATTTTTACCAAAACGTAAAAGTCCTTATCGTTTAAACATCCCGCATTTTTACATTTTTCCCGAAATATATTTGGTTTCCTATCCCCTTTTCTTCCTGAGATAACGCTAAACTCGAGGTCAGATCATAACAACACAAAACATCCAGAACCTATTATTTGTATTATTTAATAGAATGATGTTTGAAAGGAAAGAATTCAAACAGAGAGAGAACGCTTTGAATGGTTTTCATAATTTTATGGTTCAATTGTTATTTGAACATCACTTTATCGATTCAAGAAAAAAATACTAATATTTTAAATGCATTTGTTATACGCTTTTTAGAGGTTTCTAAACATTAAGAACGCTATTTTATATTAAAATGAACCCGATGGTTGACTGGTAGAGAATGCCTTACGCCTTACGGCATTAAGTCCGCCAATTGTACTTTCATTCATGCAATAAGGATTAAATAAATAAAATATTGATGATTCAAATTGTTACAGTACCTCTTCGAATAGCTTTTACAAGATGTACGAATGTCTTCATTTTGACTTTAGAAATGATTTTATTTTATCTTCACGTTTATCCTATAACTTAGTAATTGTAATCACCTTGTTCAAAATTGTTCCTTTCATAGCGACACCCCAAATAGGTCTATTATCATGAAACTAATACGCCATTAAAATGCATACCTCATAAAGTGGAGTGCAAGCGAATAAGGCAGGTATTTGGTAATTGTGGCAGTAACATAAACCAGATCGCACGTGACCGTAATACGCTCAAAACAAAAGAGCCTACTTTGTACCATATAATTTATGGCGAATCCCAGTCTTGTTGCTGCTAATGTTACCTATTCGTTTAAGGGTACCGAGGGTGAGACCCCTCAGGTAACTATAAAATAAAATCGTGTAGATCATTGCTGTAATGACGACAAATGGATATCACAGGTTTGCATTTGTAAGGTACCAACAGATACATTTTTTATAAGTCTAATCCTAATGCACTTTTGTTTTATTATCACTATAGTTTCTATTACACTAATGTTCAAGTAAAACTTGTTACGTCATTTTGGCACTTCTTTTAAATATCGTCAAAAATGACAGTGGCAAAACAGGGCAATGAAGGGGGCTGTGTATATAACCACAACAAGTTATCAAAAGAAAACTACAATCTGGATACAAAGAAAGGGTTGGCAAGCAAAACTTTAAACACAATTAAACATTAAAAAGAAATATAACACAAAAAAGATCTAAACACAAATCTTGCTCCAGATAAAAACTATTTTATGGGGTCAATTATCTATCTGCGAGGGCGTAATTGAAATAAATGTGCTTAGGTGTTTAATGTAAAGAAATAAAAACTCTTTTTCTGGAAAGAAAGTAACAATGCCGACCTGGCATTCAGCCAAAGCTAAATTAGATAATGGAGTTTGCGTGCAAAAATATAGGAAACCGAGAACAAAGACAAATGGGGTCGACTCTGACTGTGAAAATGGTGAAATAAAATAACACGGGGAAGATTGAGGTTGGTCCTTGTACCGCTGAGACCTTATGTCGTCACGTGCCTCTAAACGCGGTTACACCGAGCAAAACCGATATTACACCGAATGGATGAAGTTCCCTTTAACGGACTTTTTTATGTTTGTCTGCGCTTAACTTTGAATTGATACAATTTAGAACTTGCGCTGTTTTTATTTAGGTTTCGATTTTCAAGAAAATATTAAAAGTTTCCCAGAAGCATTTTGAACTTTGTCATATTTACGTGACAAACTGACAAATCAGCTTGATATATTCGTTTGGGAAACCTAAATTTCGTTTTCGCTCCTAAATTGAATTATTTGTCGTAAACTACTGCATAAAATACGTCAATAAAAATCTCGTTTACTAGTGTAACGTAATCAGAGGAATTAAACATTTTATGTTACAGATTTTACTTCATTAATAGCTACAGTGACACTATTCCCTCGATTTAATCTGGTCGCTCCTTTGGTCAGTAGATATCAGTTGATTAGTTAATTCATTTAAGTCCTTGTTAGCGACGGAAAGTGATCGGATTTTTTAATTAACCCAATAACAGGGCATGACAAAGACACTCCCACGCTTCTTCGCAATTAACGGTTTCGAGTTACGCCCAGGGATCGCAAAACATTGTGTTTCTCAACCCCTGAGCGTCAATTTGTAGAACGATGTTTTAAGGTATTCTTGTTAGAGCGATAAATGGGGCCAACCTTCATTGACTCAATTTTGTTAATTTCTCTCTAATTGCTTATATCTTTATGTGTATTTATTCTTTTTAATTATAATTTTTATAGACGTTTATGACTTCATTAAAACGCCGTAAAGGTATATTATGCGAAAATTTGGAATCTTTGTAAGGTGAAACTGTTGAACCATGATTCTTTAAGAGTATAACAATTAGTGCGGCGTAGATTTCGAAGGAGATATTATAATATTGGCCTTACCTAAGATAGGTCCGATTTTCTCTCTGGGTTGCAGGGGTCTAAAGATGCGACTACACCAATCGATTTCATCGAAAGACAAAATGATATTGACGATCGGAGGGCATTCAGAGGGCGCCGATGACCGCTAGCAGCACCTTGACGGCTGTCGCTATATGTAAATAATTAAAAAAAAACCGAGCAAGTACGTGTCAGGCCATGCACAAAGTAGGGTTCCGTATTTACAGTGCTTTGCTTGCCTTCAGTTGAGTCCAATATCAAATTCTATCACATTTGTAAGTTTTCATCCAATAAATTTTATTTTATAAGTTCGTCGGCTTTTACTCTGTAACTAATAGAGCCTACGTAACGGCTATAGTTTTCATTGAAGGTTCAGCATATGTACTACTTACTACCATGATTTTTTTTTCAAATTTCTAAACGTAAGACTTTCGGAGATAGAGGGGGGGGGGACCACCGTGCAAAACGAAAATTGACACGATAAATGTAAATAATTCCGAAACGAATCATTATATCGAAAAATGACCATCCCACACCCTCAATGTTTTGAAGAGACCTATCTAACGATACTCCACAACTTGGGGTGGGCTAAAAAAAATAATTTTCTTCCAGCACTTTGTTAACATTGTTAATATGTGTATACATACCAAATTACAGCTCTCTAGCATCAAGCGTCTAGGCGCTAGACCGCGGACAGACAGACAGACAGACAGAAATGGCGAAACTATGAGGGTTCCTTGTAGTTTACTACGGAACCCTAAAAAAGCAATTCGAGAAAGTATTTTTTTTAATAAAATCAATTTAATTTAAATTATGGGAGTTAATAAAAGCATTTTAAGCAGTATCACAAACAAACCGCAATATATTTGAAAAGAAAACACATTAGCCACACAGAAAATATTGTATACGTTTGTATAAACATCCTGTAGGTCGGTATCTCATACTAACAAAGGATAATCAAGACAATGAGACTTTATAACATGCACGGATAAAACCAACCGGACTAAATAATAACATCGTGACGTTGGGAACGATGATTTATTATATCGCTTTTCTCGACCGCTCGAATGAACCACATGAAAAATGATCTCGGTTATTGCTAGCACAACTCTGCAGTTGACGCTTTGTTTAAGCACAAATGACTCGCACTATGAAGTTATTTCGACCTACGTTTTTATAACGTTAAAGCTAATGACAGACTGAATTAATATTAACGAAACGAAATAAACATTTTACTTAGATTATCTTAAAGTCTATACACCACAGAGTAACATGAATAACCGGAGACTATTATACACACGAGTCGTCCTGCTTGTATGAACGCCTAGACGTATTTGCGAGCGGTTAGCAAGTAGTTCGTGCGTGCTAGTTATTATGCTAGCTTTATACTCTCTATAGGCTCTTCGTTCTACTTCGACTTCATTTCCTTTGTCTTATAACTTCGTGCTTAACTTCACTTCACTACACTTCACTCCGGTCACACGGTAAACTTCTAGCAAAAATCATCGGATCGTGTGACGTAAACGTGTGTAAGTGACGTGCGGCAAACACGTGAACGTACAATATGACGTTCCATATTCATTCTATGCGCGCACCATACAGGGTTACTGCGCGTGCACAGGTCTTTACGCACTTTAAGGTATCACGTATTGTGATACTTGTGTGGTAGTAAATGACGTTTACCATTTACTCGTGGAATGTACCAGGTACGAGGAACAAAGACAGATACTCTTTAATAATTTAAATATCAACTTGTTGGACATAGGATTATACCTACTATATAGGATAACTAGTATTGCAATCCATATTATCGGATCCTTTGTACTGATTTATAAGTTTGTTGATATTATTATTGTTTGCAATGTACCAGAAGATATCGTTTGTAGGTCACGATGGGGTTGGCATGTTCGCATGTGCGCACCAAAACCCCTAATTAAACATAGAATAATAATAAAAAGGTATCACGTGATTTCTAATGAGTGAGTTATGAAATACTTTAAAGGAAGTATAATATATAAAAATTACCTTACAGGGTTTCATTGGGCAACCCGTCTCGTCGCTTTCGTAAAATTTATTTTATTTCGTAAAAATTACTTTGTTTGAAACTAAGTAATTAGCTGTTCCTGGCTGCCTATACGGCGTATTAATAATTTAGGTGGATGAAATAATTCTTCTTTCATAACTGGTTGCGAAACAGCGAAAAAAAATCTTCTTTCATAACCAGTTACGAGATTTTGATTTTGAAAATGGAATAAGGGGTTACACGCTTGGAATAAAAAAAGGTTTGATAGACAGACCGATTATAAAGTTTAGTAATCTTTTATTTCCCTTTACTTCTAATGTAGGGTACAGTACTTACGCGTCATGACGTCGTTCGTTATTCATAATTTGTTATAAAGTATGCTTGTAAGACAAAATTAATATTAAACTATATGTCTCACGAAGATAAGTTGGCTAGAGAGTGACCGCTTGTAAAATTCTCAAAGTCTAATCGCACAGTTCAATTTATATATGTTATGGACCAAGTGATTAATGCGGGCATATTATGGTTAATGCGGGCATTATGATTAATGCCCATTTTGTTTTTAATTCGTTAGATTACATATTTCATTTCTGATATAACGGAAGAGAACACTAACCTCCTGTAACACAGGCATTATATACCTACCTAGCACAGAGGTTAGGGACTTCATTAGGAAATTGTAAAAACCTTTGTTGTGGAAATAAATAAATTGAAAATAAACTATTTTTGTCTTTAATTTCAAATTCATCAAGTGTGAGAGTCGCAAACATCCGTACAAACTTTTACATTTATAATTAGTAGTTCATCTATAAACATTCACAGAGATTTTGATGGTTGGTTAATCTATTTATCCCAGTATTTATATGTCCCAGTTACAAAGAATCTGGAAGGACCGCAACATATCGCGGAGGACGAAAATGAAACTAGTAACAACTCTAGTATTCTCCATATTCTGCTACGGCTGCGAAACATGGACACTAAAGAAGGCTGACCGTGACCGCATTGACGCCTTCGAGATGTGGTGCTGGAGAAAAATGTTACAGATTCCGTGGACAGCATTCCGCACAAATGTGTCGATTCTCCGTGAGCTGAACGTCAAAACCAGGCTTTCCACCACATGCCTACGACGGGTTCTGGAGTTCTTTGGCCACACAGCTCGTAAAGACGGACATAACCTCGAACAACTTATGGTGACAGGCAAGATCGAAGGCAAGCGGCCGAGAGGCCGCAGCCCTACTAGATGGTCGGATCAAATCTGCTCAACGCTTGGCACTAAACTCCATGACGCACTCCATTATGCTAAAGACCGATGTCGATGGAGGGACATCGTGAAACAAAAATTGACACTTCACCAGGGGGTTCACGACCCTCAGTAATGAGGACTACGACGCGAGGAGGAGGTAATCTATTTATCAGAAAAAACTGTCAAAACTCAGCCAAAATGATAATAAAAACTGTTCATTTTATCCTACACTATCCTTGCTACCCACAGATATCAGAATACAAGAGATATGGTTTGTGGGCGGGGCACTTGACGCCATTTTCTGCACAAATGTGCAGGAACTTGATTGTTCTAAGTCATTCACAAAACAACGCTTCCGCGAACACACGTCCGTGAATGTCAACAAAAATGCCGGCTTGTGCTTTAATTACGTGCAAAAATCGCAGTGATACGGTAAATTCAAGTAATAGTGGTGTTACTTATCATAGGTAAGTCATTTATTTAATATTTTTCTATATAAATGACAAATTAACGAAATATTTTTGAGGCATAGAAATCATTAAACAATATACGGCATAGTCGACTTCCGTTACAAATATTGTCCATTGCTTGTTTTGGATACGCGCTTTTCAATGTTTTGCGGTATGCACGTACAATGGAATGCAAACGTAACGATAATTACAATGTTGTGAAAATATCGTGGTACCGCCGCTTGTAGCTTCCGCGATCTGTCAAAGTAATAATGGCCGTCGCACAAGCCATGTAGTGCTGCCAAAAGTAGAATATTTTAGTATCGATAATTTTGTATTTATAATTTTTGAAAGTATAATAAATTGAAACTTTTACTACAGTGCATTCCTTGTACAGGGTGTCCCAGTCCCATAAGTATTGGATCAAACTCAAGGGGAAAGTAGCTCAACTAAAAACTCATTTGATTAGTTTTAAAAAAATCGCTTATTATTATGTACTAATTTTTTTAAGTTCTTTCTTTTAATTGGTTTGAAACTAAAAATTAATATTTTCCAAAAAATAAAATATTTAAAAACGAAAAACTTTTGTATTTTTTTTTCTGTTTTTCTATTTGGTTTTAGGTAATTATTTAGGTGTGCTACATTTTCCTTAGGTTTCATCCAATATTTACGAGACCTCCTGCATTTCCATTATTCGTGGCGTTTTATTAATACGTTAATTGATTTATTTTATTGCAGTTTTCCCAAAGATGCAAAGATTAAGGAAAAATGGCTTGAAGTCACAGCAAGAGGGCCCAACTGGTTTCCTACAAAAACCAGTTCTATATGTTCTGTCCACTTTGAGCAGAAATGTTTCCAACTTTAAAAAAAAAATAAAAGATTGTTTCCTTGGGCAGTTCCGACAGTTCGAATACCAGTTGTAAAATCTGTTGTAAATTTAAACTTTGAAATTCGTAAAATATGCATATAATCTAATACATACCTACAATACTTATAGAATCATCCTCTAACTCCTATCCGTTTAGGAGTTGTACCTTCCATCATCACCTCATCAACATGGGATGATGACTTCCAGACGTAAAAACATGAATAACATACGAAAACATAAGTAACGCGTTGTACGTGCCTATAAAATCTGAGGGTTGCCCTCGATTTGCCTGGGATCCCATCATCAGATCCTGACTTGGTGACAATGGGACCAACCTGGGAGTGTGCGCTTTAAAATAAATAAAAAAAATTGAAAATCGGTCAAGAATTGACGGAGTAATCGGCGGACATACAAAAATATATATATATACAATGAAACATAGAACCTCCTCCTTTTTTGAAGTCGGTTAAAAATGGCGACATGCGCCCCGCCCACAAACCATATCTCGTTCATAGTTGTAGTCCGTAATAATTGTTATTGTAAAATATCGAGAGGTAAAGTTATCGATAATGCTTGTCGCCCTTTTTCATTAGGTGCCCGTCACTATAATACACTTCTTACATCTGTGTTCGTAATCGAACTGCAAATCACGGGCTTACGATTTGTGTGAGTGTGACTGTCGGAGATTATTCTATGAATGTGTTAAAATGTAACTGTGTGTGTAAGTGGCGACATCGGTTCCAGTACAAAAACTGTCTTATTACATTTCTCTTCTTTCTGTGTTCTGAGTTGCTACCTAATCTCAAAACAAATATTCTGGGCTTTTGTGATGCACCCAACTTTCCAAAAAGTCTCTAATTTATTCATTAAAGCAGCAAAACGTTCAAAACAGTACATTATCGACACATTATGGTAATAAAGTGCGGCATTTCCCAATATTTAACGGTCAATATGGCGGTCACTAGTTATTTGATAATGTCGGTTAACTAAACTAACGGTATATTGTTTTATCTTTCCACTTTATAACAAGATTTAATGATAACTCGATGTTCAAAAGTTTCTTATTAATTAAATACGTACACTGTAAAATAAATTCAAATGTTTTATTAAAACCAATGCAGTTTAATAATGTATTAGAATAGTAGCGATAGGTTTAAGAAAGAAAGTACCTAAATATATTTATTTAGGCACTTATAGGTATGTTTTTTTTATTGTTTGTATTATAATTCATGAGATTTTTTTAAATAAGATTTAAAGCATTAAATAAAAACCTAACTTCAAAGGCAAATCGTGGATTTGATCGCCGTACAGTGGGGCAATTCACGTAACAAGAACCGATTCGAGTTCGATTCAACGACACTTGCTGTCCCGTTCAATTCCTATTTTGTATGATTAAGACAGCGAGTGTCGTTGAATCGAACTAGAATCGGTTCTTGTTACGTGAATTGCTGCACAGGACAAACCGGTAAACATTATTTTTGGTGCGAATGGTGTAACTGTGTGAATTGTGTAAAAAAAATCTACACAAACTTATGAAGATGAACTACGTCACAAAAAGAAGGTAATGAGATAAAAATTATAATAAATCAACTGAGGCTTAATGAGCAAATTGTGGTTACAGTAATTTTGGAGGGGGCAAAGAATCAAAAGCAATTAATATGGTGCGGCCTGAAGCTCACTAATGAACTTGAGAAGTAATAATTCAAACTAGACCGTTAAATGAATGATTTTATAATTTTATTCATGGCATAATAACTATTACCTCAAGCGCAAAATTAGTTAAATTAATCCTCTCGATGGCTCATCGAAACTTATGCTACTCCCTTGAGGGATCAAGGGTAACGTTCTGGAATCTTTTAAGAGACTTTTTAATTCAAATCTGCATTCAGAGCGAGTCTACCTTGGTTCTGCGCACATTGAAAAGCCGCGAAATCTGGCCTCCCTTGGTACTAATTAAAGTGATGGTAATGTCTGTTAAACTTTTCGGTGTGCCTCCGGATAACTATTCCTTTGGTTTCTTTTTCATATTTTATATATAAAATATATTTAATTTAATAAGTAAATGACGTAATTCATCATCATCATATCAACCCATAATCATCCCACTGCAGGGATACAGGGGCCCGATCCTACTAACACAAATGCACCAATGGACACTCAATGGTGTCTCAATCGTGTCTCAAAAGAATGCCGATAGTGTACCAGTGGAATAGTTTTTGACATTTGTTATGGACTGTTATTGTAGAATCGGGCCCCTGGTCTCCCTTCAATCGAAGGTGAGGTTTGTAATTCTTAATTTTACAGACTTGCTCCATATTAATATTCGTATGATTTGACTCCATGAGTTCCTAAAAATAGAACTAGTCTCTAAATATTATTTTTTTCACCCGAAACCTCGAAATAAAATACACGTAATAGACTACTATAAAATACCCCTGCAATATAAACTATTAAATTTTTATATAGAGGTCCCTGAACCCAAGTATCTCCGTGAAATGAGTTATGAAAATACTTAGAAGAACGGGACCAACATGGCCGTGCAACCGTGTCGTATGGAATCACATCGCAAGGTTTAAATTTTTTAAATGATGCGTGCTGTGATATAATAAATAAATAATTATATTCAATTAGATAAAATAGTCCATTGTGTTTTTTTAAAGCATACATAGCAACTCCTATTATTACATTAAGTTAAATAAAATAGAGATTTGAAATTAACGTTAGTCAACCCACATCCAATTATGGTGCATGCAGTCTTCGATAGAATTCCAAGAATATAAAATGCATATTAAATACAAACAACAAAATGCAATAGTGAAAAGCCTTTCCAATTTACCCACATAGGTACTTGTGACGAGCTCACATACATTACAACTTATACACAAGCCACGCCAACTAGCAGTGTACGTTGTTAAGTAATTAAGTGGCTCCTTGCAATATAGACAACGGTTGTCGGTTACTCGCAATAAGGCTGACCTATTTTAATTCACCTTTTAAGGATACGTAGCTCCACACAGCTCCGTGTTTCTCAAAGTAAGATGTTTTAATTAAGTCTAAGGCCCGCGATAAATAACTAGCCTGCCCCACGACCGGGACTGCACTAATTGCTGGTATATTTAATCCGGTAAAATACTACGGACCCTGATTTCCATAAGCTTCAATTGTTTGTGCCCTTGTATACCTGGATCGGATTTAGTTGCGCGACCATTTCCATTCGTGTTTATCTTCCGCCGACGAACTCTGAATGAATAAGTTGACATTTTGGCCTTTACTTGATTATTTACAATGCGACGGCATCCTTAAATATTTGCTTTGATCCGTTCGAGGAAGGTATAAATAAAAATTGTCAGTTTGCCGATCAAACGTAATCGTCTTTGTGTGAAATCGTTTCTATATAAATTTTTTGCCGTACAGAAAATTGACAATGCTTGTTTGATGTAAGCCTGTTTAAATATAATCAAATAAAATGTGGATAATCGCTAATGGCCATGTAATTATTTGGAATAAATACGTTTATTATCTTACTATTAAAATCTTTGTTTATAGCTTCAACGGTTGTATATTCATGTTCGTAATATAATTTGTAACATTAGGAATAATTGTGAATTACAGATGTTAGATTAGTGCTACAAATAAAATTAACCTTTTCATGTTTAATATCTACTGTTTGAAAAGTTTTTATAAAAATTACTTACTTCACCTTAAACCACAGTCACAATTTACCTTGTAAACGTTTTAAGTTTTTATTATTTAAGCCACAAAAGCACTCAATTGAGAGAATGAATTCTCAATTGCATAAATAAAGAAAAATAGGATCGGTCACAACTAAAAAGATTCTTTTAAAGATTTCCAGAGAGGGTAACCCTAAATAATAGGGGTGGCACTTGGAAGTCTCAGTGGCGAGACTCTGCCTTTTAACTCTTTTTCCACTCAACATTGTTACCTTCACAAACGAGTCGACGCCGTGAGTGGCGTACACAATCCGTATTTTCTTATATAAAGAGACTTACTTGGTCATTTTAACTATCCAGTGCCACACAGTGTATTAGAGTATTTTCCTTATCTTAATATGTATATGAGATGGGATTGTCTGAGCGCTTTCAAAGCACATTATTAATATGGAAAAAAGGATAACACGTTTTTTCTCTTTTTTGTTTCCAGTAAATATGTGTATTGCGTTTTGCTATTTTCCAATTGAAAGATATATGATGTGAACATAAAACAATATATCAACGGATTTTAATGAAGTTTCTTTTTTATTCATGTTTTTCAGTTGTTCAATGTTTTTCATTAGGTATAATTAATTAAATTACAAACGAGCTGTGGAGGTCTGATAACAGTGGCTACATTTAAAAACCAGTATCTTCGCCTATCACCTGACCCTGCTAATCCTAATAAATGAGGAACTAGGATAACGCTAGACAGATGAAGAAAAAAATATAGTTTTTTTAAAACAAACAGTATAAATAAATATATAGGGACAATTCACCCAGATTGAGCTAGCCCCAAAGTAAGTTCGAAACTTGTGTTATGGGATACTAACTCAACGATATTTTATAATTATAACAAATACGTATACAGATAAACATCCTAGACCCGAGGCCAATCAGAAGATCGTTTTTCGGGATTGGAACCCGGGACCTCCTCGGTGGCGGCGGTCTGGCATGGTAACCATTACGTCACGGAGGTCACCAAAGTATGTTTCAGTTTTGAACATGCGTTTGCGGTAACATCAACCACATCCAGTTGCTATATTAATAACTATTTAATAATTTCAGTCCAGCTCTTGCCACTTGACTTCACTAGCTTATGTCATTTCATGTCCAAACAATAACGACGGAATTGGAACAGAAACTATTGTATCTGAACTAGTTATTTTAGTAACAAGTGTCACATCATAGTTTATTCTCAGCTCTGACTGTCCATCGTGCAAGTCTAGTTTATTTTTGACGAACACCGGCGCGGGAGACCCGGTAATCCGTAGTTATATTTTTGTGCTTTTCCTTACCGTACAAACTACGACTACACCTAGGCATAGATTACTTTATAGTTATTTACCTAAGTTCATACTCAGATAACTGATCCTTTTAGTTTGTTAGTTCACAACTCAGTCATAATGAGAGATAGCCGATATTGCTCTCTATTTTTATGCTGTTATTTTAAAAAATATGATACACTAAGGTCGTTTCTCCACCGCCACCGTTAACTGCCGTCACGTCACCGAGATCGATATGACGGTGCCGAAATAGCGATACATACAGTTACTATAGCCTGTGCTATAGCCGTGTGTCCACCGCACGTCCCCCGAGCGGTCGTCATCGTGACAGGCATGCGGTGGACACACGGCCTAACGGCCTAACTCTATATTTGACTTTTGTAACTAATAGAGTTAGGCCGTGTGTCCACCGCATGCCCTTCACGACGAGTACGATGACGCTCGGGGGACGTGCGGTGGACACACGGCTATAGCACAGGCTACAGTAATTGTATAATATGTATTTTTTTTATGTTTTTATTTGAGTTTTGTGACTATTTTTAATGGCATTTCTTTTTAATGGGATTTTTAATAAATGTGCGAAAATAGGTTTATCTGTTAGTCGTATCTCACAAATCGGCTTTGAAACTCAACTACGCGTTTTTGAGAAAAAGGTTAATAACAGACGGATAACGCAGTGATCTTATATGAGTTCCGTATTTTCCTTTGGGACACGTAACCCTAAAAAGTGACCGGGACCGCTAGTTTGCGGAGCATTCCTTCGAACCGTTAGCGTCTTGCACAAGCTTAGTGTAAACATAAATTTATTTTCGTTCAATGCATTTCTTGTTTACTATCCATCATATTGTTGACACTAGCGATATGTTTTGTCGATTTCAATTTTAGCTCGAACTATATCCAGATACCTTTGGAAATAAACGTCCCGGAATGTAATTACATGGAATCGTTCTCAATTATCGACTGTAGTGCGAATTCCGAATCCGTAATTAGGTTATTTCATATGCTTTTG
The DNA here is from genome assembly GCA_905163395.2 of Endotricha flammealis. Lineage (NCBI taxonomy): Eukaryota > Metazoa > Arthropoda > Insecta > Lepidoptera > Pyralidae > Endotricha > Endotricha flammealis. Next base: position 7,244,767 of record LR990860.1, on the reverse strand, counting down.
TGAATAAATCGTGTGGAAAATGGCAATACTCTTTCAAATAGTTTAACGTCAAGTGAACAAAGCGAACAGCTCTCAACTTGGATTTAATTAAAGGACATTGTTGTTTAGTAAGATGCTTATTCGAGTAAATAATGGTTAATTTAAGTATATCATATGTTATTGTTTTTATAGCCGATTTCGACAATACAGCCTAACAGCTAGTTTCTGAAACGAATTTTAATTCTACATTAATGCTATATTTTAATGTGTCATTAACTTTAAAATGTGTTCCAAAAACTGACCGTACGTTAGTTGATATGTATATTAATATAACAAAGGTATCTGCCGTTGGTTGAAAATCAGTTCAGTCGTTTCGGAGAGTCGCCAATATTGCAGATTAGAGTTCAGACACTTCATCCTGAACTTTATAGTAAGTAATTCTACATTGACTGGGGTTTTAGGATATAGTCGTGATATACGTAGGGTATATGACGACTATATCCTAAAAAAGTGTGAAAGTGTGTTTGTTTGTTTGTCCTCCCTTCACGTCAAAAGTAATGAACGGATTGATATGAATTTATTGTTGGGGATAGTTTAAAGTTTGGAGAGTGACATAGGCTACTTTTTTCCCCACGGGATAAAGAGATTCCCATGGGAAAAACTATTGTCATTTTTCCTTGACCACGCGTGCAGAGCCGCGGGTAACACAGCTAGTATTACTTATAGGTTTTACAAATTTTGATACAAATATTTAACTTTTATTGCATTTTACTGTTAACTCAAACAATATCACCACCTTACATGTACAATCTTAATTTCATCTTTCAATAGCTGTTTTCATATCCATGAAACATTTAATTAAATTAATTTGGAGTCGTCACGAGTATTATAACGTCCTAAACGTTATTTTGTCGTGTTTAATTTCGTTCGAGTAACCACAAATTATTTATATTAAATCTACATTTAATTAACGACACGTTTAATTATCCGTAACTCGATTCATTTCGGTAATGAGCAGGCTGTTTGAAGGGCGCTCGCTACCTGTTGTTCGATTGCAAAAGAAAAGTTAATATTACCATTTAATTTGAAACAACCACACAAATTGACTTACCATTGAAAGTATGGTCAGAAATAAAAAATGGTGAATTTAAATACTGAAGAGCCAGCCTTCGCTAACGTAAACAATTAAGACACGACCTACTTCTGTTGCTGACCGTACATACTGTTGACGTACCTAATATTTTAAAAAAACCACGATTTCAAGCCCAATTTTCCAACCAATTTTCTTATACGAGCTCGCCGTTTAATTTTCACTTTTATGTTATTATGATTAGATTAATTATACTCGTAACAATATTAACTCACTTTTAACTTCCAAATGGCTATAGATAGATGATAATATAGCACGTACCAAGGTACCCACATGTGGCTCTGTTCTGTACTACAGTAATGGAATGTTGTAAATCTTTCAGTGGACAGCGCGAAGCGGCGCCGCGTTCGCAACAAAACATTTTTTCCATTCATCCCATTGGGAACAGCGATTCGATTTTATACATTCAATACAATGTAGCTGTCTGTTTCCCATTTTTACAGCACTAACCGTAAATTGACTAACTGTAACTTTTTTTTTTGCTATAGTTACAAAAGTTTGATTGAAAGAGAAAAAAAAAGGTGGCTGGAAAATCATCCCATGTTTTCTTTTTAAATTCCATTTTATATTCATAAAACTGCAATGAGTTTCTCTTTATCATGTAGACAAAGTGTCTCTACATGATAAAGGGAAACAGATCAAAATTTTAGGTCTCTAGGTCGAAGGCTTTGTATGCTATGTTTGAAGACTTTTCTTTTGTAGATTACGAAATTGTTAAATATATATGTGTGTTCCCTATGAAATATTTTAATATTAATAAAACATTATACGAGTACAACAGATGGTACCTAAAATATGAATTAAATATTCATTACAAAGTGCATTTAAGTATAACGCTGTCGTATACTAATATTAAACGCGTCATAACATTTGATTAAGTTGACGCAATTTGAAAGGTAATGAATATGAGCGAGGCTTTATTCATATAAATTTTTATTCGTCAAGCGACAGTGCGACACTGAGCCAAATAACCTGGCGCCGTTGGCAGGAATAAGGCGCTTTCTAATTTACATTCTGTGTACAAATTGCGCAAATGTGGGCATGAAAATAAAATTCACGTCGTTTGTGTTTTCTTGCGGGGTGGTCTTTTCTCGCATTATGTAAATTTTTATTACGAATTCTGTCAAATTAGTTTATACACGCACATTTTTATCAAGCTTTATATGAATCATATTCTCTTCTCTTTCTCGGGTTATTTTCGGCTTTTATTCCGTTTTTAACCTTCAAATGTTATCATCGTACGCCTTATGATATTTTACTTATTTTATTACAGTAATATGAAGATGAATAGCATTTTTATTTAAATACAGCCTAATTAGGTGATAACATACTATGATGTCGTAGTCTACATCCGAAAGAAGTCCGCTTTCACCCTGAGGGTCAACAGTAGATTGTCACAAAGTGAACTTTAGTTCTTTTGTGGTGACCCCACTCAATCATCACCTGGACACCTTCATGAGGATTTCAGCTGCCAACTGACACCGCGTGCTTCACATCGCCAAAGCGTGTTTAGTGTTTTTTAGTGTTAGTCATTTTCTTATTATTGTATATTGATAGTATGTAAGGTATATAATATATGGGCCAATAATTTGTAAAATTTTGTAGCCTGAAATAAATGGATATTATTATTATAAGAATTAATATTTTATATTTCTTTTAACTAACTAACTAGCCCTACCCAGTCCATTAAATAATTCGTTACCTTAAGGTTGCCTTGAAAAGATTGCTGTTAGCAATAAGGCAGCCTTGTTGCAATTTCAATGTAAGTTATCTATGTATACTGTGTTCTATTTTTGTGATTTGCAAATAAAGCATATTCTATCTATCTATCTAATAACATTAATTGTGTGTTGTTATTAATAACAGTAACTATTGGTATCTGAACAGCATCAGATGATTTGACACTAGGTATTACCGGCAGACAGGGGTGGCTATGTGAAGGCAGAGTTACTTGTTTATTGCCTTCATACCTAATTAATATAATAATTACAAGGCACCTATAGAGACACGTTATAACTACATACATCACTTCAAGAGCAGCATGAAGCACTTAGTAGGCAATTTCAGTAGTTAGCTACAGTTTAGAAACAAAAAGTTTCTTAACTTCGCAATTATGGTCCACTTATGGAGTAAACTGTAAGACATGCAAACTTGTGAAATTGTTATAATAAATTGTTATTTTGATAATAAAAAATTTATAAAGCCCTAAAATACTGGCAGTTTTCATGTCATCATGTCGATATAAATAAACCCAACAAATAGAGAAGAACTCTCGTGTTGTTATAAGACGCGTGTTACATAACAAAATTATTTGACTTATTTGCTCGCGTTTTAAAGTGCGCAATCCGGCTAATTTGGATATGTAAGACACATCTCATAAATTCACAATATGAGACTTTTCTTTAATTTGGTCAGCTTGTATACGTCAACACGTTCGAATGTGACTAAAAAACTCGTAATAAGCACTCTGATAAATGGTACTATGGTGCTGATAATTGGGGGATTTCACCCTAGTTACGGAAATAGTTCACAAAAATATAAGTGTTACAATGAAAATTCTACATATTTGGATATTTGCTTTGTTGATTTTCCTGTGTGAAGGGACTCCTGCACCCTTTTGCCATAAGGACTACCTGTCTGCGATTTCAGCTTCCTGACTCCTCCAATTGGCAATATTTATGGTCATTTGATGTCGATAAAAACCTTTTCTGGTGGGTAATTACGTTCTCCTTACTAAATCACGGTGGGGTTTCTCTGTAAATAAATGTTTTTCTTTTTATTTCTTCAAGTTACCAAGTACTATTGTTTAATGTATTTAAATAAGTAAACTGCATAAAATCATTATTTCAGAAGAATCTTTATTTATTTTTTCTATGTTATATTTATGAATGTTTTAGTTGGAAAAATCTCTTCTGCTTTATTAGTTGCGATTTTAATCCCCTGTTCAATTGAAATAAGTTTATTGTAAACTGTTTGACTATTAAATAATGTCAACTAGATTAGTATTTTATACAAATGACTAGCTTCTGCCCGTGGCTTTGCCCGCGTGGCCTACTAACAATTAGCAAATTTTTGTTTAGATACAAATTCCGGTCCGGTCCGGCACGGCCCGGTATACGGTACGGTTCGATTAGGTCCGATCCGTTCCGGTCCTACTACATGCCAAATTTGTAATCTCTAGACCCAGCGGTTTGGGCGTGCGTTGATATATAGTTAAATCAGTCAGATATTCAAGACTCAGGACTTTGAATTTTATAAAAAATATAGATAATTATTAAAGACAACATACCTTCTTTAGTAAGTTCTTTACCTGTAGAACCTGCAACCTTTGCAGAATTTGAGACTACATGGCGGGTCTTTTAAACCCTGAAGTTTATTTCAGATCAGATTGTTATTACTATAATAAACGTCACACGTTGTATAGTACAAATACCGATGGAACTACATCAAACCAAGATTAGTGAGTAAAGTGAGACATTAGATGTAAGTTGGCGAAATGATTGTGGTTTAGCGGTCCCGTGCCCGACCCGACAAAGTACTGTTTAACTTCGCCGACCAAGTTCACTCTTCACTATTTCTAACTCGACTCAATTTCCTATTATAGAACGAACTTTAGTGTTATAGAATAAAATAAACACTCGGAACCAATTTTAAAACTACAAGTTTTTTTATGCTTGTTTGTGTAGTGGTGTTTTTAATTTTTAACATTGTATCTGTAAGTTGTTGAAGTTAAGCGAAAACGAGAGTGTGGACGGGTTCTCCATACTTTTTTCTTTGTTTTCTATCTCCGTGCCTAACTTCACTCCACACCGCTCAACTTCTCGATAGTGTAGTTAGTAATTATTTATATTAAATGAATTCAATAAGATTTATCACATTGCTCGATTGATCACTTTGCCACAAGAAGAAAATATCGTTGCTTTTAAGTTGATATATATTGTCATCTATAAATTATATCTCTGCTTACTCTTTATTTTTGAAACAAATAAACTATTTAATTGCTGAAGTGTAACTTAACCCTAACAATACTTAGTAAGAGTGATTAATTTAGCTCAACTAATTGTTTTTATTGTAATAATTGACTAAAACGTAATATTTTAATCTGTATAAACAAGCCTGTTTATTGTCAGGCAATGCAAATATATCCTCATATCCTTATATACATAACGAACGGCACAATTTATCTTCCTAATATTTATTCACCCTGAACTGAGGCACAATGTCTGTTGGGTAAACAAAGTAGTATTTTGATATCAAGTATTCATGATTCGCTAAGTCGGTATTATTCGTTCGTCTAATAAATGAGTATCTGTATAAATTCTTGATCACGAGCCGCCATTATCATTTAGCGGTTAATAAATGCGAGGGCGAAAGTCGAAGGTATCTGGCAGACAAGAGGGTATCAAAAATCGTAGTAATAATCGTAAAAAGTTTCAGAGTAACGCACGCGCCGTGAATTCGGAAGGTAGTCAAACGATCTTGTCATTACTAAAACGAGGTCGACGGCCTTATATAGCACGTACGTGCTTTATCTTAGGGTATCGATGGACAGCGCTGTTTGCGAATTTCGATATTCCCCGGAGTACCTACACAGGTTAAGTCATTGTCATTCATTACCCAAAGGCATGCCGCGGATACCAAGAAATCATGGAGTTGCTCGTAAAATCCTAACAGTTAATTTACTGCGTAAATATTTTACTTTTAGGGTTGAACTCTCTATGTAGTAGATTTATTTTATTTTCACAATATTCCTTATTAATAAAAGATAAATCAAATATTACTAAAACCTGTTTTTTCAATCATTCTTGACAAAAGAATTTTAATTAAAATTTTAAAGAAGATTAAGTTAAATATATTGAAGACCCTTAAATAGTTTTGGTAAGCATCTTGTAGTACTAGTTATGTAGATAGATTCAAAAGTGATTATTGAAAGGCTATATCTTTAACGATGATGTTCGTATTTCTAATATTAGATTTTTTTTATGCGGCGCTACCAATTCGTTTCCTGCTACAAGTAAGGGAATGGAGATGGAATAAGGAAAAGGAGAAAAGAAAAGAGTTGAGCTGGCGAATCTTTCACTCATCGAACGAAACGCATTATTGTTTTACACCAATATTCTGTGACACGGTACGGACGGCCGGTCTAGCGCATTTCATAAATATGCTCTACCACTCCCATGAAAAATATTAGTTTATAAACTCATATAAAAGCTTGGGATAAGCATAATAACAATATTATTATTATTATTTATTTATTTATTCAGACAATTTGAGTCCATAATGATGTTAGTTACAGTGATACTTAATAGCTATGTTAGTAAAAATAGAATAATATGTGCTATCGAAGGAACATAAAAACATGTTATAATACTTATTAAGACTTATACACTTGAGAGCTAAAATAAACTAAGCAATAATGCAACTCGCTTTAACGTTATTAGATAACATCTTACGTCACACAAAGTTCAAGAATGCTACGCGACATTTTAGTGGATATAAACGTGACATATATTTTCAGTTTACTGTCTAATAGTAAATGTGGAGTTTCATCGCAATATCGTAAAAATATTTCAAGAAAAGCCACTACAGTTCAATAAGGATAATTCGATTATTTAATGGTTTCGTTTGCCTTTTCTTCCTACATTTGCAACTCTAATGTTTGAGTCACTGTCTCCCCGAGTTCAGTACAACGACTTCTTTATTAAATTATAATATTCTCTACAATGAAAAACAGTCGCTTTTTCTTAGAATTACTATTGTGACGTTTCTATTGTAGCAGTCAATTTAAATTTCCTCATTTTCATTTTATTTTCCAGAAAATTATTTTTGTGTGCTTCCGACATTAGATTCGAGTAGTCTCAACTGCACTAGCCTGTAGTAATATTTTTGGAGTGGTAGAGAATTAATGGGTGTCGTACAGTCAACAAAGGAATGGGCTGACCCCCCATGTATATATTATGATGATTAAAGATTTCTAAATATTGCGTGAATGGATTTACTTGAACTTGTACAATATGAATACTACCTACTGATAAAATTTATCAGTAGTATTATTAAATTAAATTTTCAAGTAAATCCCTTAATAATCATATTATATACAAGGGATCGCCTTGAAACAGTAATGTGGTTCGTTTGGTAATTGAGAGATCCAGAAGATTACCTCCTCTTCTTTTTTTTCAGAGACTTCCTTGGTGTACCGAGTTATATGGGCAGCGGTGATCACTTACCATCAGATGACCCGCAAGCTCGTTTGTGGCCTCACAAATAAAGTCTTTCATAAAATAAAACTTGCTACGCCTACTTACGGTCATCGACTTGACTTACGACTGTGATCTTCTGATAACAATCAAATACAAAGTTCGAGATTTTGAAATCCATTCAAATATTGAATTATTTTGTTCATAAACCTCTTTTTTGTACAACATTATAAAACGCTTGACTGAGCTGTGATTCTAAGCACCGGAGATTCTAGGTAGAGCGAATTGTTAAAATGTAATTTTAGTGGAAAGTGGGCCATACTGTAAGGAGTAACTTTAGAACGAGTGCGCAGTTAGCTGTAATCTGAAAGACCTGCATGCGAGAACCAAGGATCAGATTAATATTTAATTGCCGTACATTCACACAATGAAGCTTGAATGGACATTTTAGTTGTACAGCACATTTCACTCTTTTACTCATTTGGATAGAATGTATTTAAAGTAATAACAGTTTTTTAGGGTTCCGTAGTAAACAAGGAACGCTTATAGTTTCGCCATGTCCGTCTGTCCGTCTATCTGTACGCGGTCTGGCGCTGTAATTTTGCATATCTACACATATTAACACTATGCTAACAAAGTGGTAGAAAAACCATTTAAAAAAAATTGTGTGTCTCTCATACTTGTAAATGGGAATAGATTAGCTATGCCTGTGGCCAAGCATAACAATTGTGGTTCCGGAAAGCCGAAAATTGTTCTTATTGCTTTATTTAATCTTCCATTTATTCACGTTGAAAATGTAAGGAACACATCCAAGACCTGGTTTGCGTGCATATAGACAGCATCAATAGCTGCAAAGCAATGATCACCGAGTACGTATCCCTGCAGTGACAGTATTCAAACAATCATTTTTCTCCCCTGCCTTAAATCGCTCCCAGAAAATACATCTTTTTAAACATATCGGGAAACATTACAGTGTGATACTTACATACTTAAGAGTAAAGATAATACTTACATAACAAAATCATATTTTTGTATAAGAAAATATAATTTACTTTACTTACGACATTTTTAAAGAGATAACGTGTTAATAACAACGAATCTACTAACATAAATGTACATTTAAGGAGGAAACTCTTAAACCAAAATATATAACCACTTAAGCGAGGTGTATTACACAATCTCGTAGATAAACTGCGGTTAAAATTACGAACAAAATCTTTAGTAGAATATACGTTCAATTAAGTTTTTCTATTAGCAAAAGCTATATTAATTTCGAAACTTTACTTAACTTGGCTCTTCTTTGAAGACTTTGTCAAGCTGTATGGTAAATTTTGTTCATACTACGAACATACTCTGTAAAAAGATTTTATTAATAAACAATGTTATGTAATCTTGTATAGCTCCTACTATCGCAGGTTTTTAATTATTGAAAAAAAAAATGAAATACCTTTTCGTCATAAATTGAATAGCTTATCATCTAGAAAAGTGTAATAATAAATGTTTCAGTGAATAACACACCCTGTGTGTTCAAAATGATCAAAAAAGCTACGACTTGTTTAATTTATATTAAATTCTTTCTTAGACTTTTAAAAATTTTGCCTTACATATTTCTTCAACCTTTTCCTTTCCCAGAAAGTGCTCCTCAGCCCTCTGAATAATAATAACACTTAAACCGACAAGTAAAAAGAAGAGTCAATCTAATTAAGGACCTGCTCTTGATTAAATCTATGAAAATCTTCTAGTAGCATTTTATTAAAAATGCAAATTAAAACCTCATCATTTTATTCCACGAGTTTATAAAGATAGTTAGTATACATCATAAATGTTTAAATTCTTACAATTTAAAACAATATACAGCGATATTGCAGCTATTTATTTTTATTCCCCCATCACTCAAGTCTTTGGAAGTACACTCATAAATATGCAAGTCCGAAGTTGTTGCACCGACTCGTTGTATTTTACCACTTTTAGCTGGATACCCCTACACAATAGGCGAACGCCACCCACTGCATAGGAAAGCGGCGGCGGTGAAGTTTCACCAAGTTACAATATCCGAACCTTCATAAATATTCACAACAGTATAAAGTCTACTTGCACTACTTTTATCAAGCTTCGAAGTTACCAAGTCTTATTACAGCTTAAACTTAACGTGATCATTTGTAACTTATTAACATATTGTCAATTAATAATTTTAATTAATGTTAAAATTATGTATGTTTCATGAAAAAGTAACTCTGTCTGAGCCTGACTGTGTGTCTGTTATTTTTTCAGGCTAATACCGCTGAACGGGTTTAGATATTTGGTATGAAGCTACACTATTATTTATGACACTCCGCGGTTTTTCATATTTTTTTGAAAAAAAAACATAATGGACAAAAAAGCCGTAATCGGTTTTCTTTCGCCATTTCTTTTACCGATGGTCATTTTGCTTTGTTTCCTAAATGGTGATAGTTTTTTTTTTTGTAGTTAGGACAGTTGCGAGAACATAGTAGGGCTGGTGGTAGCTTATTTATATGATATTATTGACTTTGACTATGATGAAGATATTATTTGAGTTGAGACTCAGAAAAGATGTGAGTATTTTTAGATTGGTATAGCCTAGCTACTACTATGAACTAGTAGTGAAATCAGTCAGAAATATCAGAATCAATCGGAATTCATCAAACATCAGAATAATGATTTCACATGATCTGTACTTTGTACTTGTTTTCATTTGAAAAGAAGGGAGGAATTGATCCCCTCCATTATTGGGCTATGTTTTACTGAAATAACTTTTCAATGGGTGTATTTTTACTTGCAATTATATACATTATCTACAAATTGATACCCTAATTGGTAATACTATCCTCCTTTATTAATCAATGAGACTGTTCTATAGTTACCCGATAAACAATGGAACTAGTCCAATATTGAGTTACCAGCTCCTTGAAAGGAGAAATACAAAAGACATCGGTTTTACAATCTGATCGAAGGCACTGACTTAGCTTAGAAGTCATTTGAGAAATCTACAAGTGCCTTTTATTTGTAATGTCAAATCACTATTAAATATAACACTATCATCAATCAATCAATAAATATTATAAAATCGTAACAGGTCTCTGTCTGTGCTAGCTAATCTCAGAAATTGCTTATCCTAATTGAATGCGTTTTTCATTAATGCATTGCTGTTTTATCCTCTTTGTTTGATTCCAAATGAAACAAATACTAAATAAATGTTAAGCGGAGATAACCAAATGAAACATCAATCTAAACGCTATGCATGAAGTCGCGGGCAGAAGCAAATAATAAATAAATTTATAACATCGCAGGTGGTTTTCGTAATTTCTTTTGTCAATGTTTATTAATGTAACGAAATTGGCTTGTGCATTGTCTTAAATACTATTCTAACTTAAGATTCATTCCATACCTTGCCAAATAACTAAAATGCATACTTCAAGTCAATATTTTTATAAATAAAAAACAAGTTTTAAGTCAAAATAAGTAACGTTTAAGAAATTCGGGGTGAAGTTTTGGCAAGAGGATTTCGGGCCAAAGCTATATTTTTAAGTTTCAAAGCTTAAACTCTACCAAAATGCAGTCTATACTTTATAGGTTAAAGTTGAATCTACAGTTTACGATGTTCATAGAAACTTTTATGCGCTAGAATCATATTCACGGTTTATTGGGGCGAACTTTTTGGTAGATAAAAAATCTATTTATAGTATGTATTTCGTGGTATTGATTTCGAGTCAAGGACATAATTACGTAAGGCGTATTACGATTCAAGCTTCTTAAATTATACTAAGTAATATTATAAATAAGAAAGTGAGTTTGTTTGTTATTACTTCACGGCTTGACTAAGCAGCCGATCATTATGGAGATTTGTATACATATTTTCAGGGGCACGGAGCCCAACATAGGCTAATTAACAGATAGTAATTTAATAATTTGAAATACAAAAATTCTAAATAAATCTTTTTATGAAGTACTGAATGTTAATAATGATCGGCTGCTTAGTCAACCCGTGAAAGAATAACAAACAAACAAACTCATTTTCTTATTTATAATATTAGTATGATTCATATTGTACTATTTATTATACCTAAAATTAATGCATGTACAATAAATGCAGTTTTTACAATAAATTTTATTATTTACAAATTTATTTATTTATTGGTGTACAAAACAGACTTACAACAATACAAGATATGTAGTTACATTTTTGTAGTAAATAGGTCAAGTTGCAAGACCAGTGACACTTGTACACACATCATGACTATACAAACAAGATTAACAAAGTTTAAAAGTAACATTAAATTAAACAGCCATGGAATAAAGTCAGTTTACACACTGACAAAGCTATTGCAAATACATTTTATTTTATTTTTTTATACTTGAACGGAATAACAGTCAGTAGGTACTTTAAATAAGAATTGGATACATATATACATATATATAATTATAAATACAAACAATACACTAAAATATGAATATTCAAAATATTGACATGATCGGATCGGAGTTACTAAATATTCTTTAGAATTTTGTGTTTAAAGCTATTCAATGACAAACCATAAACGTCCGGTACATAGCCACGGTTCTTGCTTAATTTGTTGTATTGACGGCATATTCTAAGTATGGGATTATGAATTGAGACATTATTATTGCACTTTGGTATCGAGTAAGGTACAGCATGTCGGACCGATCTTGTGGGTACATGGAGAAAAACGCTAGACACCAATGATGTGGCCAGTTGACCGTTAATAATTTTGTATAAATATACAAAGTTTTGCAGCATGCGTCTCTTCTCCAGACTGTCCAACCTGAAATAGGCGAGCAGTTGCTTATAAGTTGTTAATTGCCTTTTCAAGCCGTAACGCTTAGTAAGAATACGAAGAAAACGTCTCTGGGTGGACTCGATTAAGTCAATAGAGGTCGCATATTGAGGTGACCAGATGACTGATGCATATTCAAGTCTACTCAACACTAAAGATCTAAACAAAAGTATCAAGCTTTTCGGCCTCTTAAAGCTACGCGACATACGAAGAATAAAACCAGTGACTTTATTGCATTTTGAAGATAACGAAGCGTAATGTTTGTTGAAACTGAGCTTACTGTCAAAAATAACACCAAGATCCTTTACATCATCACATCTTGCCAGATCAACATTGTCGAGTGTGTACGAGAACAGAATAGGCTTTTTCTTGCGCGTGAACGATACAACTGAGCATTTATTGGTGTTAAGGCTCATTTTGTTAGTCATACACCAGTCAGCTAGTGTGTCAATATCCTTTTGCACTGCGACGCAGTCACCGACCGAGTTAATTTGTGCAAAAATCTTTAGATCATCTGCGTACAGTACAGCAGAGAGCAGTTTTTAAGCCTAGGTATCAGGTCGTTGATGTACACCATGAAAAAAAGCGGGCCTAAGTGTGAACCCTGCGGCACACCTGACGGGATGGCGACTGGTCGCGAACAGTATCCTTTAAGAGCCACCAACTGAGTCCGGCCTTCCATATATGAGGATATCCAGGTGGATATCCTTTCAGGTGAAAAGACTACCGTGTATTCCAAGTGATGCAAGCTTACTGAATAGTACATTATGATTGACTCGATCAAAGGCTTTTTGGAAGTCGGTATAAATAGAATCCACCTGGGCGTGATCGTTAAATGCCCTACAAATAAAATCAGTGTATTCCAAGACATTACTTACTGTAGATTTGCCTCTAACAAAACCGTGTTGAGCAGTGTTAATATGTGGAGTGATGTGAGAGTACAAGTGGTCATACACAAGTGATTCAAGAACCTTGGCGAAGGTTGACAGTATACTAATAGGTCTATAATCGGAGCAATCACGTGGATCGCCAGATTTATAAATTGGGACTATGTGTAATAACACCAAGTTAAATGTAAATTAATTTTATTGTTTAAACAATTTCAATTATATAAATATTCATCAATTTACGTGATGATATTTTAATTTAATCTCGTTTCTTTGATAAATTTTAAAAAACTTTTAATAGTTTAAAAATAACTGAATAGACCTTAAATTCACACAGTGCAATGAGAGATAAAAACTGCAAACTATGTTTTTTAAAATGTCGTAGAAGATTGCGTGCCGAAGTGCTTTTGCGTAATGAAAATGTGAATTCTCGTTGCTCTGGTGCCATCTGACCGGCTGGGTTTCAGTTGACACTACATAATGAATTTGTTCTTTTCTATTTTAATTTAAATAACAAAATATTCTATGTGGAAGTTAATCTATACTTAACATATAAAGCTGAAGAGTTTGTTTGTTTGAACGCGCTAATCTCAGGAAGGTGTTGGATAGTCCATTTGTCGAGGAAGGCTTTAAGCTATATAACATTACGCTGCCACCAATAGGAGCGAAGCATCAGTGAAAAATGTTGCAAACGGGGAAAATTATTCATATCGCGATAGCGTTATCGAGAACAACGCGAACGAAGTCGCGAGCCCAGCTATTCGTGTGATAATTTGACAGCGTTCTAAATTTGATTATACCAAACTTCTGAATCCTATCCTAATTGAATATGTTTACATCTTAGAGTAACTTATCTATACCACAGAATAGATAATAGTACTACGTATCTATACTCTAAGGTTTACATACAACTGAAACCACTAAAACAGTCCGACCTTCTAGCCATAAATGCAAGGGAAAGAAGTAGGAAAAGGAGAGAGAGAGAGAGAGAGAATATATACTTTACTAGCTTTTCCCCGCGGATTCGCTCGCGTTAATTTTTTGACTGTTTATATCTCGTTTGAGAACAAAACAACCCATAGCGCGACTTGGGCGCTATCTGTTGGCCGATACAGCGCCCTCTATAGTAGCAAAAATATTTTCCCATTGGAACGACATACTTTCACGGAATAAAAAGTAGCCTGTGTTGGGCTCTCTACCCCTGATAATATTTATACAAATTTTCATAATGATCGGCTGATTAGTTAAGCCGTGAAGCAATAACAAACAAACTTACTTTATCATTTATAATAAGTACATCGTTAAATCGTTAAATAATACAACATACATAACAAGTGCAAAAAGGAGTTGGTCTTTCGGATCTAAACAAACAAACTCACTTTCTCATTTATAATATTAGTATGATCGCTAAATAATACAACATATGAACATACTAAAGCTTATAGACTAGTTAGTATATGTGCAAAAAGGAGTTGGTCTTTCGGATCTCTCGGACATCGAACGAAACGCATTGCTGCTTTACGCCGATATTCTGTGTTTGTACTACCCCAGTCGACGTAACCCATTTCATAAATGCACTACCACTCCAAAGAATCACAATAATATGTGATTCTGTCTGACATATTATGCCATTTGACATGCATTTGACAGGCCTGGTGGTCGAGTGGCTAGCAATGGTCACTTTATCTCGAGGGTCGCTTTTTCGATTCCTACTCAAGGTAAACATTTGTGTGCATGAACATGTCTGTTTGCCTTGGTTTGGGTGTTTTCTATGTATAATAAGTATTTATTTATATACAAAAAAAGGATTTAAGTATATTTATCAACAATCTGGTACCTATAGTACCATAGTAAGTACCTTAGTTGCTTAGTTTGGGACTAGATGGTGTTGTGTGATTCGTCCTAGAATTATTATTTTTGTTACTAATTTAGGAAACGTTATTCTGAACGTAATTGTCTATCTAGCGTACGTAGATATTTTTACTTAAGTATATTGTTTCTGCTGTTTTTGCCGGAGATCGGAAACGGCAAGATAGACGTGTTAATCTCACGGTGTCGGGAGCATGTGACGATATTATTTTTCCCGCATCATATCAAGTGATTAATAATGTTATTCCTTTTCTTATAATGACGCTCCGTTCGATATTGTTTCTCACAAGTATTTTGGTGAAAATGGCTTAATAGAAACTTCGTTAGTTGTTACTGCCATTAATTATAACAAGCGCTTATTCTTAATTATATGTTTATTGTACCGTTATTCATTTCCCTTTTCTGTTTTTGTTAGAATTAAAATACACTTTGTGTCCTGCAATTATGTTTATTGGGACATGTTTAATTAACGGTTCAGATATTCGTACATATTTTATCACATTGTTTACGACTTTTAACTGGAATTTCTATTTGAATTTGATTTATTATAATTTTACTGACAATATTATTGACATCTACACTGGGCGTCAAAAATAAGTAGTACAGTTTTAAAATTGCAATTACTCTTAAACTATAGAAGTTAGAGTTTTGAAATAAAAGTCATTTTATAGCAAATTTAACAAAGTTTTCTAAAAATAATACTTTATTTAGCATTAGTAAAATTTTACACTGAAAATTAGGAAAAAACTAAAAAGCTAACCATTTTGAAAGAACTATCAAGAACTTAATTTTTACGTTTTGGGCCTTGTTCCCACTTTAGTAACTTGTGTTGCCGCCTCGGGCTCTGATGACAGCTTGGAGCCGGTTTGGCATGCTGAACACTAAGTTTCGGAGGCGGTGTTGGGGAATATTCACCCATTCTTCTATCAGGGCCTGTTTTAGAGCCCTGAGGGTGGCGGGGGGTGGTCTGCGTCTTCTGACTAGCCTCCCAAGCTCATCCCAGGCGTGTTCAATCGGGTTAAGATCTGGGCTTCTTGATGGCCAAGCCATCAAGCTGATGCCAACCTCCTGAATGTACTCTTGTACGAGATGAGCGGTGTGTGGCCGGGCGTTATCATGCATTAGTATAGCTCCATCACCCATATTTGCTAAATATGGCCCTGCATACTCGTTAAGGATCTCTAATGCATATCTTTCACTAGTCAGAGTGCCATTTTCTATGACCACTAGCTCTGTGCGACCCTCTGAAGAGATGCCAGCCCATACGTGTACAGAGCCCCCGCCGTATTGAACTCTTTCCGAGATGCAACCTTGAATGTATCGCTCACCAGGTCGCCTGTATACTCTCCGCCTTCCATCGGAAGTGAATAAAGAAAACCGAGACTCATCTGTGAACAAAACTCTTGTCCATTCTTGTTCGCCCCATTGTACGTGTTGACGCGCGTAGCGTAGTCTTACTACTCGATGCCCTGTCTCAAGTTTGGGGCCATTTGCTGGCCTGTACGACTTCAGGTTGGCTTCAGCAAGTCTTCTCCTCACTGTACTCTCACTAACGTAGTCTCTTCGGGTCTGAAGAAGCTGTTGCTGGACCTCAACTGCATTAAGGTGACGATTTCTTAACACAGTAGAGACAATTAAGCGGTCTTCTCGGGTACTAGTGCACCTGGGTCTGCCATTACTTGGTCTCCTTAGATGGTTTCCAGTCTCTTCGTATCTTCGCTTTACTTGCTGGATCGTTCTTAGAGTTACACCCACCGTTCTTGCAGTACGACGCATACTGATGCCTACTTCGAGAAAAGTTATGATTCTTGCACATTCTTCTGGTGAAAGAGGCATGATTAGTAAAGTTTACTCGCTGAAGACACATTTGCTTTTGAATTGTAATTGATTTATCAGCAATAAAGAAAACAATAAAAAACAAAAGTACAAGCCAACAGTTTTAAAAAATAGTGTTTTTATTTATTAAGTTTTTTTTCAGTCAATCTTTAAAAAATGATATTATGCATGAAGTTTTTATTAAATGAAATTAAATTGTCTTTTAACTTTTTTTTATTTCAAAGGTCTAGCTTCTGCAGTTTAGGAGATATTGCAATTTCAAAACTGTACTACTTATTTTTGACGCCCAGTGTATAATCTATCTTCTATAATATAATAAAAGTGTAAAAAAAGTTTGTCTGTACATTGAATATATTTCCAAAAAAATTGATTAGGGCGATGAAGAATAAGCAATAGAACAAGAATTAAAAAAAAAATACCGTCTGTTTGTATGTTTGTATGTATGTTTGTACACGCTAATCTCAGAAACGGCTGAACCGATTTGGATGCGGTTTTCACTAATATGTAGTGATTTACTCAACTTAACATTTAGTGTATGTTTCTTTTCAAAATTCCCACGGGAACGGGAATAACGGGACTGAACGTGTAAATCACTGACTACTGAAGGGATTATAATGAAATTTGGTTCACGAGTAGAATTTAATCTGGAGTAACACATAGGGTATTTTTATCGCGAAATTCCCACAGGAACGGGAATAATGAGACTGAACGTGTAAATCACTGAATCATTACGTGTTCTGAAACTGCAAGTGCTAGAAGTTTCCAATGTTAGGAGGTTCCTTTCGTTATTTTGCGAAATTCCCATGGGAAAGGGAATAATGGCACTGCACGTGTATTACCCGGGACGCTCAAGGTAGCTGGAAGATTCTATCATCTATATATATAAAAGAGAAAATCACTGACTGATTCATCACGAAATCTCCGAAACTACAAGTACCAGGACTCTCAAATTTTGCGTGGGGGTTCCTTTTGGGGCGTAGATGCTCGCTAAGAAAGGATTTTTGGAAATTCATCCCCTAAGGGGGTAAAACGGGGGTGCAAAGTTAGTATGAAACTTTGCCGTTTTTGAAGTTACTCTAATGAAATTGAGCATGAAGGTTCTTTACTGAAAAGCATGAAACATGAGTAAAATATTTTTTTCAAAATTCATCCCTTAGGGGGTTAAACGGGGGTGCAAAGATAGTATGAAACTTTGCCGTTTTTGAAGTTATTCGAATGAATTTCAGCATGAAAGTTCTTTATTGAAAGGCATGAAACACGAGTAAAATATTTTTCTCAAAAATCATCCCTTAGGGGGTTAAACGGGGGTGCAAAGTTAGTATGAAACTTTGCCGTTTTTGA
Source organism: Endotricha flammealis (assembly GCA_905163395.2). Taxonomy (NCBI): domain Eukaryota; kingdom Metazoa; phylum Arthropoda; class Insecta; order Lepidoptera; family Pyralidae; genus Endotricha; species Endotricha flammealis. The sequence goes on along the minus strand of LR990860.1, from coordinate 7,226,694 downwards.
AGTTATTCTAATGAAATGCAGCATTAAGGTTCTTTATTGAAAGGCATGAAACACGAGTAAAATATTTTTCTCAAAAATTATCCCTTAGGGGGTTAAACGGGGGTGCAAAGTTAGTATGAAACATTGCCGTTTTTGAAGTTATTCGAATGAAATTCAGCATGAAGGTTCTATATTAAAAGGCATGAAACACGAGTATATTTTTCTCAAAAATCATCCCTTAGGGGGTTAAACGGGGGCGCAAATTTCGTATGAAACTTTGCCGTTTTTGAATTTATTTAAATGAAATTCAGCATTAAGGTTCTTTATTGAAAGGCATGAAACACGAGTTAAATATTTTTCTCAAAAATCATCCCTTACGAGGTTAAACGGGGGTGAAAAGTTAGTATGAAACTTTGCCGTTTTTTAAGTTATTCGAATGAAATTCAGCATGAAGGTTCTTTATTGAAAGGCATGAAACACGAGTAAAATATTTTTCGCAAAAATCATCCCTTAGGGGGTTAAACGGGGGTGCAAAGTTAGTATGAAACATTGCCGTTTTTGAAGTTATTCGAATGAAATTCAGCATGAAGGTTCTATATTAAAAGGCATGAAACACGAGTAAAATACTTTTCTCAAAAATCATCCCTTAGGGGGTTAAACGGGGGCGCAAATTTCGTATGAAACTTTGCCGTTTTTGAAGTTATTTAAATGAAATTCAGCATTAAGGTTCTTTATTGAAAGGCATGAAACACGAGTAAAATATATTTCTTAAAAATTATCCCTTAGGGGGTTAAACGGGGGGGTGGTTGTCGGGATACCTCCACGTGGTCCACCCCGGGCAACGCCGGCGCGTCCTTGCCGGCGGCTGAAGTCCCGACACGTGGGTCCCCTCCCTGCGCTCGAGTTGAGGCGAGCCGCGGGTTGAGGGGGACGAGCGGGGTCCGGTCCCTGCGTTTCGCCGGGTGCGGGTTGCAGGCGGACGGGTGTGTCCACTCCCTGCGCTCGGCTCGCGGGTTGACGCGGACGCCCTAGTGGGCGCCGGCCTTACCAGCCGGCGTGCGGCGCATACCGTAACCCGTGGGTCCTCCACCCACGGGCCGGGGGCCTTGGCTTAACCGCCCGGGCCGCGAGGAAGACAACCTCTATAAAAATCACGAGCGGAGCTGACGGCCGCGCCACGCTGAATAAGTGTGGTGTGGCCGTTGGCTGGCGGTCGGCACAGTGGGTGCGATCGCCGAGTGGACGGGGACCATAGCCCAGCCGAGACGGCGGGCCGGGGAAGGCCCGTCGTCTTGAGGGAGCGATGGTCCTCGGTGTCGGCAGTGCACCTGGATGCGGTGTACTGCTGACGGAGCGTATCGGGGGCGAGCGGGTCCGGCTGGTACCTTGGCCGGACGGCCCTGGCGGGGTCGCGGTTGTATCCCAGTTTCCCGTGGCCCCGCCACACAAAAAAAAAAAAAAAAAAAAAAAAAAAAAAAAAAAAAAAAAAAAAAAAAAAAAAAGGGGGTTAAACGGGGGTGCAAAGTTAGTATGAAACTTTGCTGTTTTGAAGTTATTCGAATGAAATTCAGCATGAAGTTTCTTTAGGCGATACGAAGTTCGCCGGGTCAGCTAGTCTATCTATATAATATAAAATTCGAAGTCCTGACTGACTGACTTAACTATAATATATCAACGCACAGCCCAAGCCCGTGGGTCTAGAGATTCCAAATTTGGACTGTAGGTTTCTTACGACGTCTAGGGGTGTACTAAGAAAGGATTTTTCAAAATTCCCACGGGAAACCGAGATATACGCATACGAAGTTGCGAGGGGACGCACAGCCCAAACCGTTGGGTCTAGAGATGCCAAATTAGACATGTAGGGTCCATAAAAGGTCCAGACCGACCGGACCGAACCGGACCGAACCGGAACGGACCGGACCGGACCGGAACGGACCGGACCGGACCGGAACGGACCGGATCGGACCGGAACGGATCAGACCTGATCGGTCTGGAAGGAACCGCATCGTACCGGGCCGTGCCGGACCGGACCGAACCGGACCGGACCGGTTTTTTTCTGTAGCAAAATATGCTAATTGGCATGTAGGTTCCATATCAGGACCGGACCGACCGGACCTGATCGGACCGGATGGAACCGTACCGTACCGGGCCGTGCAGGACCGGAATTTGTTTCTGAAGAAAAATATGCTAATTGTTACTAGGCCACGCGGGCGAAGCCGCGGGCAGAAGCTAGTTATATAAATAATTCTAAAAGTTATAAATTAAATTTATCATAACTACAAAATTATTGTGTCAAACGAACATATAAACCTTTATTTTTTTAAAGTCAATTTTACATAAAGTACAAAAGATTATATAGATAAACGGCGGACTAAAGCATGTGTAAAATAAACTATTTTATAAAAAGAGGAACCCTGTCCAATAGCTTGCGACTTATCGAAATCATATTTCAGGGACGTGAGAGGACGATGTAGCTTACCCTTTTCCAACGCATTGTCTATAAAGCCTCGTTGAAACCTTTATTCCTAAGCGCTCTTTCAAGTTGCCTTTCCAATCGCAATAAGGAGATTCAACGAATTGAATCTTTAATCCTAACAGTTATAATAAATGAAGTTATGCTTTTGTTAGTAAACATTAACTCAATAAAGATTTCAAGAACAAAAATTTATTTAGGTACGACAAAAAAGTAAGAAAGAGCTTCTATAAAAAAAAGTAATGTTTAAAAACTACATTTTTTCAGTGGTTTCGTTTAATAGGTAGTATATTTTTAGTCTGATGGAAATTTTGTGATAAATAGTTGTATTTTTATATAATTTAAAAAACAAAGTATATTAACTTCAGTTCAGTATACTTATTGCTGACCAGTATATTATTTACCCAGTTCAAACGCAGCATTACCCTTTTCTAAAGCATTGTCTATATCACATTGTCACGAGCACGCGGCGACACAAGATATTCGTTGAGATATAACTTTATTCTTGTAATATTTCTCTATGAGTCATGTTGTTCGAACAATAGCCCAAGAAATCCGCGTGAAAGATAAATAATGTCTTGAAATTTGTTTCTGCGTTTACTTAATACGTTCAAGAGAATACTTAATGACAGGGATTTCCAGTTTTACTTTGGTAAATTTTTAATGAACCGTAATTTTCTGGAAACATTTTACCGTGTTCCCAGTTGGTTATTACTATTGTAAGTATTAAAATATCTGTGGTTATTATAATACCTCTGTCGACTGTAAGACTTACTATGACAAGTTTACGGTGAACGGTAAATATGTTTATGTTTAGGAGACATTTTCGAGTCCGAAGTGAATTCGCTGCATGTGCTGTAGAGATTGGGAAGGCACTTGTCTCGACTAACGACCGAGATGCAGCGGGCGCAGGTAGCCAAGCCGGCCGAGACATTCCGAGACGTCCACTACGATCTCTAATGAGAACGACTCCATCGTTAAATAAATTGGATAAAGACGTTCGTGATCTCTCAAGAACAACTTGAACCTCTTCACTGTGACTAGCAATTAACTAAATTAAAAGATTGTTCGTGCTCTCACCGAAACGTCTGAAACGTTCCGGAGTTCCTTCTCCATCTGCCTTTTATCGTTAATTTACTTTTAAGTATCAAAACGCTTCCCTACAATATCTTTTATAGATTATCATGTTTCATTATTTACGTAGTTAATTATAATTAAACTTTGTCTATAATACATGTGGCGCAAATACCTTGGTGTGTATTTAATCGCGTTATCGGGCGGCGGCAGATTTAACTCATTATGCGGAATCCTGAACTGTGACAATATCAAGCAATAAATTTACAAGTGTTTGCACAACGGTGATAAAATAAATCACCTCTGACGGCATCGGTACACAAAACCGGTTTTAACATCTTGTTTTTTCTCTGAAATAAGACATCTCTATTCTACGTAGTTAATGATGTTATCAATTTTTTTTACATAAAATAACGAAAGAAAAATTCAAGTCAAAAAAACAAGCGTTAATTGTCACGTTCAAAATAAGTCCGTGTCCTTTGATTCCCGTATATATTAAGATGAAAAAAATACATATGATTTGGTGATTTAACGGTAGCAGAAAGAGACAACGTTCGCAGATGTCAGCTGAACCAGGACCTCGGAACCCGCATCACAGGATTAACTGCCTGTAACAGTATGTCAGCCAGTCGAGCAGCCAAGATTTACGCCTCTGTTTTCATTCTCCATTAAAAGGATTTGTTACGTTTTGTAAAACGAGATTCCATTTTGCAGTCATATTTTTTTTATTAAAATCTCCTAATCTTCTCTGTCAGTTGTCGTAATTTGCAAAATTAAATTCCTCAACGTCAGTACAATCTTATTAATTTATGAATATCATTAATCATTAATATTGTGTTTCACGGTGCAATCTTTGAAAAAAGTTGAAGGCGGATTATTCAAAATGTACGTGCAACATTAAAAAAATTATGTGATGGTAATCTTTTCAGTTTATATTATTTTCTATAAACAAGTATCTAATATTTTTAATCACCATACTTATTGAAGAAAAATCTGAAATTTTTGTATTTTAAGAAAAAAAATACAGAAAAAAATTGTAAGTACATTTTTTTTATAATATTAGGTAGCTCCAAAAGAAAACCATAGAAAAACTCTAAATTGGAACATCAAAATAACCCTCTCGATACTGACGTGCGGGCGTGGAGTGCACGTCAAACTGAGCTCATATTGGATCTAGCTCGTTCCATATCCACAGGCACGGTGCTACGAGTGTAAGCTTTTAATCTCTGCATTGCGTCACATCGAGCGGAATGAGGGTTATCGGTCTCCCTACTGATAAACACAAACGAATGAGCTCAGCTCGCCGAACCAGCTCAATAATACCCGTTCACAGGATAAAAATTGATTGTTACACTCGATCGAATACGTATTTTTCCGTATCCATTGTTTCCAAATTTGTGGTCTCGAATGAATAATTACATACCATTATATTTTATTGAAGCGGTAACTGAATTTATCGGTTATTAGTCGTTTTAACCGTTGATCATCATTATCTGGACGTGAGCGTAATAACTTCACGTTATGATGAAACCTCGTTAACAATTCCAAAAGCGGAGTTCCGCTGATATAAATATTGGGGTAATTGGACGGCTCACGGGGGTTAACCTTGCCAGTTCCATGACAAATAAGTGCTGGTACCTAACAGATAGGATTACTGAAAAAACAGCGAGCTCACCTAACGCGGTCCTGACTAACGATGTATAAAATTTCCATTGTCATCAATCTCTGACACGACGCCGAGGATTCGCAAACTCTTCACTAATTGCAATTTGAACAAAAACTAAAAAGCGAAGTCATCGTGCGCTGCAATTTTTTACTCTGCGTTCTTTAAATAACAGTAACCGTTGCAAATTTTACAAAAGTCACGTCACAAATCACGAATATGAGAGCTTAAAAACTTTTCTAGAGAATAAGTTAAGATTTTTTTTAACTTTTAACGATCTAGTCGTAGAAAATGCCGATACACGCTAGCCATTAAAATAAATTGCGTTAAGTTGCTAATACTTGAAAGCTTTACCTAACAGCCTATAACTTAAACTAAACTATTATTTTTATTTTGTTAAACGCCAGACGAATTGGCAAGCGGGCAACGTAAAAAAAAAGAACAATGTTCTCCATTCTCCACTGCCTACGAACATCAGCAACACTAACGCATCGGTAGCCCAATATATTGCTAAGCTAGTCACTAACATATACCACTTAAACTATTTTATATTTTTGCACTACACTCTACAAAAATGTAAATGGTAGGTACCTATTACCACAGAATAGATAATAGTACTACGTACTATTACACAATTATAAGATCTTAACAATATAAAACAATCTTAGAGAAAAACAATGTCTGATAATACTAGAAGTACCATCATCAAACAAAATGTAACAGGTGATTAAATAACCAACATTGTTAGACATAAATGAGATGCGTTAACAATTTTATGACTTCACTAACAACAATGATAAACACGTAAACACTAAAATCAAAATTACCTGTGGAAATGTTTTGGTTTAATATAGTTATATTAACGTAATAAATATGGTTATAAAGCCTTAAGAAAGAATTCTGCCTATATTCTCTCAGTATTCTAGACATACTTATTTTGTTTTACAATAACCTGTCTTAGTAATATCATAAACGTCAAAGTTAATGCGGATGTAGCGTATGTATGGATGTTTAATTGAAAAAAATTCTTGAAATTTTGCATAAATAGTAGATTTTACAACAAGTGCACAAAACGAATCATTTCTTTCCGAGACTTTTAGCACCCCGAGCCGAAGGCAAGGGCTGATAGTAATGTCGAGGATAGAAATGGTTTTGTGGACGAGTTATAAACTCTGCTTTTCACTTCGATTGCGAGGAAATAAATAAATAAACGCACGAAAAACAAGACCGGTTTCCCCTTTCCCGCCGCTTTTTTTAAAAATCTTACGACATTGAAATTAGGCTTGGGCTGCAGACCTATACAGCCTACTATTAAATTAATTTTGTAATAAAATAATTTTCTTAAATTAATTAAATAACCTACCGTACTTTAATTTAAATTTTAATATCTTTTATGACTTAAAAAACACATAAGGCAAATAAATTAAAGTAAATATTATAAAATAACAAATTCTATCTCTGAACTTTTTGTTGTGTTTGGCTGTATGGCTTATTTCCTTTGCCTTAATATAGATACATTTATGAGTAGATACGTTTTTGCCCTTGTGCACAAAATTCGATTTTGTGCAGCCTATATCCTGCGCAAATAAGCATTTTCTGAGCATGAGAAGTGAAAAGTAATATACAAATAACCCGGATATCTAATCTCATGGGAAAGTAATTAACGTTGTACGAGAAAAACTGGAAATAATTGGAGGAGTCCTATGTCCAGCAGAGGAACTGAGTTCTTGTGGCTGAGACGGTGATAATGATGATGAGAAAAACGACATCCAAACCAGCGAAACCAACGAAACCAGGGGCTGGTTTTGTAAATAAAGTTAATTTAATCTAATCTAATCATAGATGTTATAATAATTGAATTGTTTTTATAAATTCCACAAATAATGTAAATGGAAAGCAATTATTGGTTTTATTCTCACAAAATAAGCTGTTAGATACAAAAGGAGGTAACATTACGAGGTACCTTTCTCAGGTCCCAAGAGGACTATTTTTCGGGGCCAAGGATCGTACGATTTAGACAATTCTTCATTTTCTCGTGGTTACGGGCTGTTCAGGACTTTCAAACCTTTTTATTGTTAAAATATATGGCAAAATAGAAAACACGGATGTCTTTACAAAAATATTACTAAATAAATATGGTAATTATAAAATATAATCAACCATCATCATCATCAAAATAACTTTAGAAAATTATTGATTTGTAGATTCGGGAAAAGCCCACCACACATTCCCACCACTGTGTCTCCTGTGTAGCCAGGATCAACAACGGCGACCTCAGATAGACAATAAGCAATGAAGCTTATTGACGTCCCGGGGAATAAACTACAGCTGTCTTGGAACTCACAACGAATTTAATCAGAAAGAAGATAGTCGGAGTAGGAAGTATTGAAAGGACTTCCCTCCTTAACAACTACGTGAGAAACAGCAATTTGAAGCAAAAGCATTATACCCTAGAGAGATGGCAAATCAAGTGAGGCTCGATTGCCGAGCACCACGGTCTATTGTTACATTACTATGTAATGATTTGTAGATTGTAAATTTTTGTAATGTCACATTCACATACCTATGTTATTTTTCCTTGTAAATTCTCTGTAACTTTCCCTTATACATTACTTAATCTATATTCTGAGCTTTTGACCATCTTTCCTTTTATGGTAACAAAAAGTTTTTTTTTGTTTGTACTCAATACAGAAAACTCGACGAATCTGAATGGAATTTGGCATACAATGGTATATTAAAAAAACGTCATCCACGTGAAAAGCGTAGCGGCCACAACTCAATAAAAAAAATCAATGCGAAACCACAACATGCAACAAAAAAAAATTTTGAAACACATCTTTCTCAATATATATATATTATTTTTTTATACCACACAGGTGGCAAACAAGCATACGGTCGGCCTGATGGTAAGCCGCCTGATGAGTGTGTAAATATATCATTAAAAATTGTTATGCTACATATAAACCACCTAAAGATCAGTATTTCCGTTCGTCACGATTTTTCAACGACTTACTGTTTATCGATTTAATTTTTAGGATTCCGTAGTAAACTACAAGGAACTCATAGTTTCGCCATGTTTCCGTTTGTCCGTCCGCGGTCTAGCGGACTACCTAGAGGCTTAATGTTAGAAAGCAGTAATTTGGTATGTATACGCATATTAACAGTGCTAACAAAGTGGTGGAACAAAATTTGTTTTTTTTTTTGGGTGTCTCCCCTATATTTAAAAGTGGGAATGAGTTTCTTTTTCGCGCCGAACCGATGTTATTGTAGATAGGTCTCTTAAAAACATCGAAGTATGGAAAAATCATTTTACGATACAGTAATCCGTTTCGGAATTATTTACATTTATCGTGTCAGTTTTCGTTTTGCACGGTGGCCCCCTCTATCCTCGAAAGTCTTAAGTTTAGAAATTTGTAAAAAATCATGGTAGTAGTTCATATGCTGAACCTTCAATGAAAACTATTACGGTTAAGTAGGCTCCACTAGTTACCGAGTAATAGCCGACGAACTTACTTGCGTGGACCAACACGCACTTGATCGGGTTTTTTATTAATTTATTTGCTAATATGTTTGTAGAAGCTAAAATTTTGCACAGAGGTTTTTGTTTTTCATGTAGACAAAGGAGAGAAAAGAGGGGAGAATGGTCACGGTAGAGTGAAGGCTAAACTTATTGTTCACACGGACGAACTCGCGGGCACAACTAGACGCTAACGTTAAGAGTTAACCGCAGTTACGGAGTTTAATTTAATATTCAATTTTATTTAGCATGATGTACGTACGCCAGGGAGTAGGTATGTCATGTTACTTATATATTGCCCTATAAAACATTTAGACAATGTTTTTATGAAGGAAACTGTTTTTTATCACTTCTTCTAGGAAAATGTTTCTTCGTAAATGTTTAGGTACTATTTATTATCCTATACAGAGTTAAGTAAAATGCTTTAGCTGAATATAGGTAATATTATTGTTATTCACTCAATGTGACAAGTTCTCTTTATAGTAAGTTACTTGTGTGCGTAAAAGCATATTTACTTCTCTTAACGCAATAAAAGAAAAAATAAATCACCGCACCTGATATTACAAACAAGGTTTCATCATGTAACACGAAGTCACGTAAATTAGGTAGGATATATACTAATCCTGAGATAAAACGCTTAAGCTGGCGTCGTAACATCTCGTGTGTAAGCAGCTTTATTTGCTGTAAACATTTGCGTTCTCGTTTACTTAAAATAATAAAGGAATTCTTAATACCGGCTTGACACTTATCCAAACTCTGGCAGTGAAATTAAAAAGAAAACTTTTTAAGTGTCTGGAAGGGCGTCGAGATAGAAGTGACGATTATTGATGGTTCGCGAATATCGACAGATACCGATCGCAATAAATAAACAGATAAAATATGGGCGTTTAAGGTCGGACGCAATTTGTAAACTCGACTATCTTGAGTATCGGAAGATCGGCCGCCCGGAATTACCTACAACAGGTTTTTGCGTCATGATTTGTGGCGCCCGCGGGCGGCGTTTGATCCGACACGTGCTTCCCCTTGTCTGCCGAAAACAACTTGTATTTAGGCAAAATTGCTCCTTTTGGGGATGTACGCTGTACGCAATACATAAAAAAAGGTTACATATTAATTTTCGGGTTCGTGTTTCACATGCATCATTTAGTAGCTTGTAAAGTTATCATAACAGGGATAGCATGGACAAGATGGGCTGGGCAATACTTTTATAATGATAATATTATGTTTTAACTTACAAAAAAATATAGATACAGGAAGATAAAAATAGTTTAGATGTTGATTAAAAAAATCTTAATGCGAATAATGTTGACTCCCACGTAACTCGTTCACGCCTAAACTTTATGTAATAAGAAAATAAGAGAAGTTCGATGAAATTTATGATATAAATTATATTACGCCTAATTCCGTGCAATAAATATTATGATAGAACACCAGTTCCTTTAAATTTAATCATAGAATTTTTTAGATTTCTTTAACCTGAAAGATTTATCTGGTGATAGGTCTACAGTTAATATTTTAGCCATTATAGGTACTAGCAGCCTGTATTCCGCTTTTCCGTGGAAATTTCTAAAAATCCTAGTTTCAAAGTCTAATCAAATTAATATCAAGTTTCAGACCTCGACGATCAGCAAAGCATTAAATGTATGGTGTGATAGGTTATCTCTAATCTAAATAAATGATAAATGACAAGTTGACAGCCCCGTAATGTAACATATTATTATAACATTAATGTAAATGGGAGTTGGTAAAAACTAAAAACTTTAAATTTTTTACAAAAAAACTTTTCAAGATAGATATTCAACTGCTATCTTGAAAAGGTTTTTTTTATCGATAGTTTAGTGTTTCTACAGAAGGTATAATTATGTTTTCGCTTATATGCTTCCAGACAAAAAACACAGAAATAATATATTACATAAATTCACAAAAGAGGTGTGATTAGCTTATCTCTTTCACAATCTACAAAATAATAAGAATAGGATTACATTTAAAAAGAAAAAAATAATAGAAAATATCGCAATGTTTAATTTTCTTATGATTTTACGCTATTATAGCATAGCTTTTATCGCGGGCTTTGAGCGCGGCGACCGAATCAAGAAATTCTATAACCAAAATAAAACCTAACACGCACTCCGCGCGGCGTAGAAAGCCGTGCATCGTCCAACGTCGTTCAGTTCGGCAGACTTCGGCACGGTGTTTGTATGCGTGCGACTAGAGCTATGCGTGTAGACTAACTGCTAACTGCTCATAACTTATTCTATCTGTTTTAGACACGATGCTAGGTGAGACAGCGTGCTTATCGGCCGCGTCCACGAGTGAGTTCGAGCCCGCGACTACGCAATAGCTTTTTCACTTCTCATGCTCAGAAAATGCTTAATTGCGCAGGATATAGGCTGCACAAAATCGAATTTTGTGCACAAGGGCAAAACGTATCTACTCATAAATACTATCTATATTAAGGCAAAGGAAATGAGCCATACAGCCAAACACAATAAAAAGTTCAGAGATAGAATTTGTTATTTTATAATATTTACTTTAATTTATTTGCCTTATGTGTTTTTTAAGTCATAAAAGATATTAAAATTTAAATTAAAGTACGGTAGGGTATTTAATTAATTTAAGAAAATTATTTTACTACAAAATTAATTTAATAGTAGGCTGTATAGGTCTGCAGCCAAAGCCTAATATCAATGTCGTAAGATTTTAAAAAAAAGCGGCGGGAAACAGGTCTTGTTTTTTCGTGCGTTTATTAATTTATTTCCTCGCAATCGAAGTGAAAAGCAGAGTTTATAACTCGTCCACAAAACCATTTTTATCCTCGACATTACTATCAGCCCTCGCCTTCGGCTCGGGCTGCTAAAAGTCTCGGATAGAAATGATTCGTTTTGTGCACTTGTTGTAAAATCTACTATATCGCGGCAGTCCCCGAGTGCCACACGTTTTTTTTTATTTATAGTTGTCAGGCAATAAGCCATTCATATTTTGAAAGAAAAATTTCACCTCCCCGTGGAGGGAGTCTCTGGGGCGGGGAGGTGAAATTTTCTTTCAAATATATTTTATTTTTGTGATTTTTTCAACTTTAACTTTAAATACTGTCGTTATAATTTCAATTGAAAATTAATGGCTAATCCTAATTTCGTTAGCGCGCAATCCCATTTCATTTGGTTAATAATAAGTTAGCGCTAGTAGTGTAGTTTGTCAAGAGTAACTAACCTGTCCGATGCCTGCCAGTGGGGGGCCAAATGGGGACATCGGGAATTAAGAAACCTAACAATCCAATTCCGACCGATTGAGATTGTTTCTCTAAGGCCCTGGATTCTCACTGAGCTGTGTGTCCTTTGTAGCCAAAATTGACAATTAGCAAATAAACTCGTTGACTTTCCAGGGTAAAGTGTATTGGAAACTCACAACGAATTTAGTCAGAAAAATATGACGAAGGTAGGAAAGATTGAAAGGACATCCGTTACCGTGAGACACAGCAGTTTGAAATCTAAGGCATAGCAGCTAGGAACTGGATCAACTTAGCAGCTAGATTAACATTTATAACAACACAACACCATATTAACCAAATACTAAGAGATAAGTCGAGTATTCGAACATCTGCAGAGCTGTCAAGTCGAATAATTTCAGGGGATTCATCCGTGATCTATGTAAACGAGACACGTGATCAATATCGTATTATAATGGTATCGCTTACATGCATTTGATGTGTTTCAGACAACGAAATATGAGATATTGTAGGTATAGTCTGTGTAACTTGACGTATAACATTTATTAGTTTATTTATAATGAATTGAATGTCACCACGAATTAGCTGGTTTCGGTGTTTTCAACCCATCTGGTGGGCTGACTATCCTACTAATATTATAAAGGCGAAATTTTGTGTGTATGTTTGTTATTTCTGCACGGTCAAATGGCTGGACCAATTTTTATGATATTTGGTATGTAGGTAGTAGCTGATACCTTGGATTAACACATAGGGTACTTTTTATCCCGAAAAGTACACTATTCCCGTAGAATTTGGTCAAAAATCTAATATATATGACGATGGGCGCGGGTAACACCGCGGGCAGCGGCTAGTTGTGTTAATAATAATTAAATTAAATCAAATCGTTTATTCGGTAAAAGCCATAAGATCTCCAGAGCTCCTCTTTTTCCCGGTGTTGCAAGCGTCCATAGGTTACGGTGACTGCTTACCATCAAGCGGGCCGTATGCTTGTTTGCCACCTTTGTGATATTTTTATTTTATTTTTGTTTTGTGCGGCTTTAAATAGCACTGCGACCAGGACTGTTCTATTGTGATCGTCACATGATTTGTTAGAGCTCACCGCTAAACCCTGCAGCTGTGATGAACCGCAGGATTTGCTTAGGGGGGAACTCCTTTAACTCATCTGGGCATAATAAGTGTTTCCCTAGATGAGTGCTGCGCTTGTGTATAAGTGGCACACATTCCCCCACCTTTGTGATATATAAAAAATAGTTTGCTGTTGTAATTAAATTAACAACCTTTATATTATCTGAATAAAGAAAATTGTGTGATTTGTTGTCAATTGAACGAAAAAAAAAATTTAAGTTGATTCTCACAATGAGTATACGGGATCGTTTGAATGAACATTTTGTTAGTACAAATTACGCGGTTGGGGAAAACAAAAGACTATCTGTTTTTCAAACATAATTTACTTCTGGTATCGGGTTTGTTTGTTACATCCTAAGGGCCAACCTATTAATCCACGGGCTTGTAGAGGTTTTTTAAACGGGAGTTTTTTGGTAATAAGATTTACACACAGCGTATTACAATGTTATTTTTAAATGCCCTATAGCTGTTAGAAACTTAATCTCTATTATTTTAGGATTCTATTATTGTGGTACCATGTTTTTACAGTACCATATGCTTAATAAATACTTATTTTATTTAAGGGCTTCCCTAAAACAGTTCGTTTTATTGAAACGCTCATTTTAGCAGAAAATAAATATCAATATTTTAATAATATGATATGATTATTTACTAAATTGTTTTCGTTACTTTAATGACAATTTTTCTCAATCGCCGTCACACACACATCACTCAGTAATTAAATAACATTGCATTATCTACTTCAGTCCATTTACCTCACATTAGTTCCTCACCAGATTTGATTTTTGATTCCAATTAGGTTTTGGCCTTACCACAAAGAATCATTTCGGTATATTGATATTGTTTAATGCACGCCCGAAAACAGTCTGGCTCTGTTTTTGGGCCATCAAAGGGATCTTTTTAACAAATACCGCGCTCCGGGAACCGTATTTTATCCGCCAGCAATCCACCTCCTCCAAAACATCGTTCATTCGGCACCTATCGCCATAATAAGATAAGAAAAGGGATGTCGTAAACTTGAAAACACGCATTTTTATTCCGCGGATGCGGTTAAGCCGACTTCCCTTACCCGATTTTAGAGTTTTCTGAACAATATCCACGTAGATACTGAAAACTTTTTGTTTTTATTTAGGTGCGTGGAAATTTGTATCAATGTTTCAGGGAACAAAATTATTGTGTTGCAAAGTTAGATGGTTATTCTACACTCTACACCATCAATAATATATACTTATTAATAATATCATTAAAATTATTCCTATAAATTGTAAAATGTGAAAGTTTGTGACGATGTATGTATAAATTTGGTATACAGTTAGTTTATAATTATATTATATTATATTAACATGATGTTTTAACCTGGATGGAATATATAGCTGAATACAATGAGCGACTGTTAGTACGACAAATCGATCTCTACCTTGTTTAATTATGATATGTACTTATTTACTAAAAAATATTACAAAAAAAGTATCGTTTTTCTGGTAGTTCGTGAATCGTGATGGTACAGTCAGGTGTACGTTGAGCTTTACACTTGCGGTACAATTTCGACTCTTATGAGATAGAACTTCAGAGTGGTACAAAGTCCGATGTGTTTAATGCCAAAAGGTGGCAAACAAGCATACAGTCTGCCTGATGGTAAGCATCACCGTAGCCTATAGACGCTTGCAATACCGGAAATATTACGTATTACTCACGCGTTGCCAACCCTCCCAACCCCCTCAAGTGGAGCTCTGGAGACCTTAGGTACTCACCGTAGGAATACAACATGGCCGAGACCAATGCTATTTGGCTACGATCTTCTGTAAGGTGGAAGTCCTTCCAGACGGGCTGCTCCGATTTGAGCGGATTATCCGCTGTGTCCTACCTCTCTTTAAATATTATATTACTACTGTTTATACTTCTAAATTTAAACATAAGGAACTAATCTCTCTCATAAAATACGGTACTTTTCACTTAGATCTATCTGAGAAGAGAATTTTAGTAATGTAACTTTACTATTGTTACTCGAAGTCCTTTGTGGAGACACAATGAACGGGGATTATCTCTTGTCTTATTAACTGTGTGAACTAACAAGATTTGGACAAAGCAATATAAGTATACGTAGTCATTTGTAGTTCATTTTGTATCATATGCCAGATGAGAGAGATATTTAACTTATTCTACTTCTTAATATACTAATAGATAGGTATCTATTAGTTCCATCAGGTGATGGGAGCAACGCAGTGTCATCAGCGTTTCTCTTAAATGGGCCAAAATTATTTGAAACCAAGGTTGTCTACTCGACAAGAAGAAGACCAAAATATCTTATAGGTATGTATGTATTATGTTAAAATTGTTAAACTACTAAAGTAGAAACAAACTTCACAAAAGTTCGATTGATGGATCAATATAATTTTTGCGGACTTTAATTCAATATACTTTTAACTTTCACTTTACTTTTGACTATTCTTTAAAGAAATTAGAATATTTATTCTTATTATACATAGAAAACATCAAGACCAAGGCGAACAGAACAGACATGTTCATGCACACAAAAGTTTGCCTTGCGCAGGATTCGAACCCGCAGCCCTTGGGATAAAGTGACCATTGCTAGCCGCTCGACCACCGGACCTGTCAAATCATTATTCCATTGGCATGCAAAAACATACAATATAAACGTACTTATATTCATAAAAAAATATAAATAAATTAGATACTTATAATATACTAAATCCAGAACTCCTCTTGGGGGGGTTGGGAGGGTTGGCAACGCGTGAGTGATACCCACCGGGGCATTGCAAGCGTCTATAGGCTACGGTGATGCTTACCATTAGGCGGGCCTCGGGCCTACGGGCCTGTTTGCCTACTTTGTGGCATTAAAAAAACTGATTCTTTTAATGAATAGTGTAGATAAAATAATGTCCGTGTGTATTAATTTTAATTTCTGTAAGTACACAAGATTCTGGGAAAGAATGTCAGTCTATAATTTTATTTCCATACCTACAATATATTCTGGGAAGCTTCCGGTTTCGACATAAAATGTGTGGGAATAAACATTTTTTATTAAAATATTTTTACTATTAAATGAAAAGTTATTTTAAAAACTGTTTGATAGGTTCAAACAGTTTTTTTATTTAAAAAAAGAACTTTGTTGTGTTTGTATGTAAAATCCTATGCATTATTGAATTCAGTTTTCCCCCATTAATGCATATAATATTTACCTACGTGTAGGCGATGGGGTCAGTCCAAACAAGGTCTCTTACTTGGTATAACTGTTTATTTCATATTACACAAAAATATCAAAATAAAACTAAGAAATCAATAACATGACAACGAAACAAAATCAAACATAAAAGACATATGCGGCGACGTAGCAGCCCAAAGACAATTAAAACCAAATATTACTAAAGAGGCCGCTGCGTCGCCTACATTCTCCGCCCCAGTGTCGGAACGCCGACACTCAACATTCAAGCAGAGTAAAACCGAGCCCTGCATTCTATAAAAGTTGTCTCGACAATTTCTACGTAGGTGAGTCTTTCAACAGTAGTACCACGAAAGGCACCGCAGCCGGACAAAGCTGTAAGACTCCCAATAAGATAATCTAACTCAATTAACACAACAAGTCGAGACACACGAGAAAGGTTCACACAGCGATCAAACAGACGTCCGACGACCAGGAATCGAAACACTAACCAAAACTATCAACTAGTAACTAAGTAATATTACACTTGCAGCTCCTATGCGGTCTCATCACGCAGTAAGCTGATATCACAAATCAAAGCGCAACAACTAGCACACAACTTAAGAATACTTACTTGTCTTGTGTAGTAACTACTATATAAAATACATGCCAAACAAATTGACAAATTGTTTAAACGTACCTTACAGCGTAGAGTAGGTATAAGTTTTACTTTAGAAGACGCCAAAATGTCAAAAATTCCCCGCCCCAGTGTCGGATCGCCGACACTCAACAACAACCTATATAATTAGGCGGTGGACGGTCAACATTCGAGAACCAAAGAGGTATTCTGGACATACAAGGTAAGTCTACAACTGATTTCTGATGGTGAATACACTTCGCGACTTTATTCAAACTTCGAGGCTGGTCTGTATTGTCAGACGCGACGTCGCTAGCATAAAAACGTTTTAACCGATTTCTAAACAGTCTATCAGAGTAAGTTAAATGTACATTATTTACAGTTTCAACAGTAGCGCGACGATGTGGCAGAATTGGTGGCGTATACAACGCGGGCGATACGGACAATTTACATGTTAAAGGCTGCAACTGTTGCTCAGAAGCGGACAGCGAAGACAGGCGAGGCATCTCAATCTGCAAAGTACTGTTAGATGGCTCGCACTGCAACTCCACAGGCGAACTCTGCAATGGCGACTCCAAGGGCAAGGACCGCAACGGAGACCCAGAAGAGGAAGACTGCAAACATAACTCGGTGGGTTTGGAATGCAATTGCAACTCGCAAGGCACGGACTGCAAGGAGGCGTACGAATTCGGCATCAACGCGGATGACAAACGCGCGTCATCTGTCTCAAAACGAACCGAGACCGGGCACAGATGTTGCGTACTGGTACCTAAAGACGCAGATTCACATTGCGTTACAGTCGATGAGTTACCCACCTCATTTACAACACAAACAGTTCCATGCACACACGAACCTAGCGTTGTATCAGTGACAAAGAGTTTGCTCTTGCTCTGTTGAATGCAGCGAATCGGAGCAATTAACTTATAGTTATCCTGACCTATCAACAATTTAGGTTTAACAATAGAACTAAAGTTATATACAAAGTCATTGTCGAGAACATCTTTATATTTACAACTGGCGAACATACGCTGCACAGGTAAATCAAATTCGCTCATCTTATGCGCTTGTAAACTAAAACGCTCACCATCATTGTTAGAAATGGTACAATTTACACTCTGCACGGAACACTTTAATTGCGCGGAGACCCACGCACTATTTACATGTATAGTTGACGTTTCACCCTGTAGGCCAGCTTGTTCAGCAACATCAGCTGATATCAACGTCACCGTAGCGCCATCATCGAGAAGTGCATGTATCTGAACGCTACCGTTTGGACCGTGTACAGTCAGCGGTACAATTTTCAATAAAACTCTCGAACCCGCAGACGTGGTTGTGTGCGCGACTGTACCAACGCTCTTCGAAGATGACTCACTCTCCTGCTTCGATTTTGTTCGAATTTTATAATGCAGCAAAGGATGATGGGGAAGCTGACATTCATCAACGTCACAATTTTCCGCTTGGCATTTCGAACTGTAGTGTCGCGAGCCTAGACACTTAAAGCACAACTTTTTAACTCGTACAAAGTGCCAACGGTCACGGCGCAATGCCTTCTTAAAAATAGTGCAATCCGGTAATGAATGCGGACTTTTTCGACAAAAATTACATCGTCCTTCTGTCACAGTGTGACAACAGGTAACAGGTGTCTCTGTGGAGGCCGTCTCCTCAATTGTCATATGTACAAATTTTCTGTCATCATGCTTGTTCTTAAAATCGGTATGACAAAATATATGACTAATCCCCGCATCCGCTGTTTTAGTTGCTTCGGAATGTAAAAACTCGGCAAACAATTCTAATTTGGCTTTATACATATCGGGATTATTGTACAAGTAGTCTGCCCACTTAGAGACCAGCGTGCTAGGACATTTTGAGATTACGGATGTTAATAAATCCGGGCTACGCAGATAATCGGGTTGATTAATAGCTTTTACTGCGGCCACATAGTTCTTAATCTTCACGGCAAAGTTAACTATTTCCGTGTGATAAGCCATTGGTAAATTAGAAATCTTTTTCAATTGACTCACCAGTTTCAGCATGACGACCTCAGGGCGCCCAAATCGTAGCTGTAGGGCTTCAATAATATCGACAGGGGATGTGTTACCGATAAGCAATGACGACACCGCCTCTCGGGCCTCACCACGCAGACACTTTCTCAAGCGCCACAAGTTTAAATATTTATTATTTTAATATTTTATTATTTAAATGGATAATCAATTTGTAATTCAATAAAACTGACATGAAAGAAAGAAACATTTCAAGGCACTAATTTTATTTTATTTCATGTTATTTAGTTATGTATTTTATCAAGGCACTTAGTTCAAATACAAGATAACTCAGAAATTACTCGTTAAACCAATAAATATCCTTTTAGATAAAATGACCTCGGTATCGATAAGTATTCACTAAGAAACAAAACGGGCATAAATTCTGTACAAGCACAATTTTCGCACGTTATGCAAATCCTTAACCGTTGCCGTCCGAATAATTTGTGATAGGAAAATGGAATTGTATGCAGAATAATAAAATCCTTCGACCCTTCGAATCGCACCTGCAATAAATTTACAGACGTGGTTGCCACGTATATGTTATGATACCCATCGGACAGTTGATGCGGGAAAATTAATCACATCTCATATTATAAACCCGCACACATATATCAAGTTAATATAAAATTATGCATCGACAACAAATAGTTGTTGGTATGGTAGAGCATTTTTGAAAGGGAAGTACCATCTCACAGAATATCGACGTAAAACAGCAATACATTTCATTCTGTGAGTGAAATACGAAAGCCCATTTCCTGCCCTTTATCCATATTCACTATTTTTCCTGGTAAACAACGCAACGACTCAAGCATTTCCATAGTGTCTCTGTGCTTCATGATATCTTACTATCAGCTGACCCATACTTACCAAAAAAAAACAACTGTTATTTATGTGGTATTTATTTTATTTTGATATTTACCTAAAAAAAAAGATTATAAGTTAGTGTTTGCGCTTTGGGGCGGCGCAGCGCGTAGCACGGCCGGCGTACTCATCAATATTGCGCGCACGTCCCTAAACTTTCTGCCACAATTACCTGAGAGCTCAAGTGTCGGAAAATATATTTTTTTTGTTCGTCTCAGGCCCAACTGTCTGGAGAATCGATTTTCTCGCCAATAATCCGCTGTAACGTATCATATTACGTGCATCAAGTTTATTTATGATTGATCTATGTTCTATTCTAACTTACAGGTGCAAAAGGAAAGAAGTTGACATGTTATAATTCACCTACAATATGTAAATATATAGTACGAGAAAAGAAGTATTTTGGATGAAAAAGAAAGAGTTTCGACTATGAGACTTTGTTTTTGTTTGTTTGGACAAGTCTACTAAGGAGATAAATAGAATTAGTAATAGTAACAATAAAATATATTATCTTGTTTAAGTAACATTGACGTTGTTTTTACCTAAACAGCGAATCTTGTGTGACCTCGTATTAGTTTACCCAACTCTATCATTAAAAAACTAGTTTTAACATAATATATAAGGATTTAGTTACCAACCGTAAATAGTATTTGTTCTCTACTTGATTATAATGCTTAGTATAATTTGAGAGTGAAAATTGTTAGGCAAAGAGTTGAAACGAGTCAGTTTGAGTTTTATACGAGTTCTCTCATGCGGATAGTTCGAGTGTAAAATGAGTTTTAGGTGAGCATAAAACACTTCGCCTTTATAACATTTAACTTTGAATTTTACAAAACAATAATTTTACTAACACAGATAATGACATCGCCATATATCTCACAATAACCATGATTGACTCGTATCACTTCCGACGAATTCCAATCAAATCGTATCAATCAGACTTTGAAACTGTCGTTAAATTAATTATACGTCACACGGAATAGAGACGAAATATATACGTTAATTATTTTTTGATAAAACATCAGGCTGGATCAACATCCGTCGCAGTCAATTAATAATAAACGAAGGTTGTGCTATACGAGAACGGAGAAATATAATTTTGTTGAGCGTTGGTTAGTTAGCAGAAAAGACCCGGTTGTGTGTGCCCCGAAATAATAAGCCACAACCCGCCGCTGTGGTGATTTATTGTTTTGGCTTTGCGAAACCTCACTCGGAAGCCTGATAAAAAATGATCGCACTTATTAACACCACCGGCTGAACTCGACTTTATTACGTTTTGCCGAATTCTGTGACAAGCGACATTTCATGCCCTGGTTCGGGTGGTTCGGGGTAGTGGGTAGCGGCCAGTGGATAACCGAACCCGACCAAAGCGCTCTATATTTATATACCGACCAAAGCGCTCGATAATTGCTATGATGATAAAATTATATCGAAATCACTCTAAAATGGTATGCACAATTTTGAAATCAAATATTTGAAATGATAATTATGCAATTAAACTAATATAACAGAATTTCCATTGAAATTTACTGGTTCATTTATTTTCATATACGTAAACTGAGATATAAATCAGAACGTATTACCCTCTCTAACGTAAATCGGTATCAAATGGACCGAGGACCCCGATTTCCTTATTATCGTAGTCAATAAGTACTTCCGGATGACCTTACACACAAGAAAACCTTTTTGTAAACAAAGAAATATATCTATTTACAACGTCTTATTTCACAATTTTCAGATTGTTACACGCAAATCGTTGTTACTAAGTCTTTGGGGATCTTCAGCGAATTCGTTAGGCTGTTTTAGTAAAGTAGTATCCCTTATCTCGTAAACCTGTGTTTGTTAATGATGTCGCGGGTAAATTCTAATTAACATTTGATAATTAGAAGGAGAAATAACATTCGGCTGAATAGTTATTAACACTAAAGATCAGATACAAATTTTTGGATCAATTTTTTTTATACGGTGGTCCCTCTATATCCGAGACTGTTGTTAGAAAAGTACATGATAGTAGACCATATTTTATTGAACCTGAAAGGAAAACTATCACTGTGCAGTAGGCTCTACTAATTACTATGGGTAATAGCAGACGAACTTAGAAAATAAAACTTTGATAAAAACATATAAAAATAAATTAAAAAAAACACTTTGTTAAAACCAGTACTTCAATTTCTCCTTAGTTCAAAAGATAATTAATTATTCTGTCTGAGAACTTAGGAAATTAAAATATTGGATATAATATAATGATAATGAGATTTCTTTTGTGGGCATTTATGTTGAAAAATAAATTATTAAAACTTTTGAGATTTGATCTTTAATTGAATAAAAAACACACAAGGTCATAAACACACTTGGTAAAATTTTGTCAATCGCAAGACACAAAAACGTTTAAATTTCTTCCCTTTTTCCTGTCCTTAGGAGGACATCTTTCATTGTTTTTATTTGGAAACTAGCGAAACCCGCGCAACTTCGTTTGCGAGTATCCCGCATTCCCGTGGGAATTTCGGAATGTGTTGTGCATATATACCTCTGGAATCGCTCTATATCTATAAAAAAAACGCATCAAAATCCGTTGAGTAGTTTTGAAGATCTCCGCATAAATAGGGACAGACAGACAGCGCAGTGCGACTTCATTTCATTTCATTTATTGTTAGTACAATATATTTATTAGTACAATGAATCATGAGAATTTTTAATGTCGCCATAGATTATTGAGATACATCCGCTGATGGACGGACAGTGTGAAAAGTTAGTAATAAGGTTTCCTTTTTCAGTACGACACCCTTAAAATGCACATTATTATATTAGATAAGTACCTACTTTGAGATGCAATATCACACACTTAACATATTACATAAATAAGTTGTTCCATCCACGAAGCAAGTATTCTACGAGTACCTATAGGAACTTTGAAATCCTTATGGTTATTACTAAAAGCGAAATTCTTTGCGGTATTACAATGGGCCTACCTCGGGAAAGTTTTCAAATATTACCACCATTATTTCACAAGATGACAGAGGTTGGGCACATATTAGCAAAGTTCGGGGTGGCTATTCTGTGTCACTTCACCCATTTTTTTAATACTTAATACGCGATAGTCAGTTAATGCAGTGGAGTCAATATTCTTCGCGAGTGAATGCTACTGGTGTTTTTATATTTTAAGTACCCTAAAAGAAAATAAACCGGGCAAGTACGTGTCGGGCCACGCACAATGTAGGGTTCCGTATTGGCTAGGCATTTATTGCTTGCAGATGAGTACAATGCAATTTTCTATGACATTTGTACGTTTTTTCACGTATTACTCTGTAACTAGTTAGCCTACTTAACCGTTATAGTTTTCCTTGTAGGTTCACTATATGGACTACTACCATGAATTTTTTCAAATTTCTAAACTCAAGACTTTTGGAGATAGAGGAGGGAGGGGAACACCGTGCAAAAAAAAAATTTACACGTTAAATGTGAATAATTCGCAAACGGATTATTGTATCGAAAATGATCTTCCCATACCCGCAATGTTTTTAAGAGACCTATCTGACGATACCCCACAAGGTGGGGTCGGTGCGAAAAATTCATTCCCACTTTACCTGTAGGGGAGGCACCCCCAAACATATTTTTCAAAATTTTATTCTACCACTTTGTTAGCATTGTTAATATGAGTATACATATCAAATTACGGCTTTCTAGTCATCAAGAGTCTAGGCGCTAGACCGCGGACGGACAGACGAACAGACTGACAGACGGACATGGCGAAACTATAAGGGTTCCTTGTAGTTTACTACGGAACCCTAAAAACGGTACCAGGATAGAACGACTTATAAAATCATTTTCTGTCAGGCAGTTATATAGTCGGTTGTCCATCTGTTGATCTGCTTGTATGTCTGTTGTATGGCAAACAATTTTTTTTAAAGTCCATTGCGTCCCACTACAGAAAAATATAACAAAAAACTTGAGTAAAAATAGTACATATAGGAGGTACCGGAGGTACCGATGGTATAATAAAAAATTTACATTAGGTGCAATGAAATTTAATCTGTAACTACTAATATTATAGAGAGGAAAGATTTGATTGTTTGTTTGTTTGTTTGTTTGAATTGAATAGGCTCCGAAACTACTGGACCGATTTCAAAAATTCTTTCACCAGTAGAAAGCTTCATTATCAGGGAGTGACATAGGCTATAGCTTTTTCCGAAATTCAATGTGGTTCCACGGAAACGGAACTTCACGCGGACGAAGTCGCGGGCAAAAAAGCTAGTAAATAATGTTTTTATTAAAATTTATATAATAGTGAATGATAGGTATTAATTGTGGTATTTACGTCAACAATGATATGTGCCGTTGTAGAATAATATTTCGATAAATCATAGCTTTGTCAATATTTCATTACGAATAGCTCTATAGTTCGTAAAACTCAAGGACCTTGTGCTCAGTAGTTTGTTGCCTAAAATTGTCTCAAAATCTTTGCAACTTTGTGTTTTGTTATTTAATTTAAAAATAAACATATTTGCGTATTATATTAATATTTCTCATGTGCGTTAATTACATGAGAGACCGCTCGCTAAAAAGTTCGTTTCATAAAACGACGAAATTAATTTACATTTCAACGTTTACATGAATAAGAGAAACCATATCACCGCACTTTTAGCCAAGCCGGTGGATTTCCTCGTTCATACAAGAGCATCTCGCTCTGGTAAGTGACATGTCCTCAAGTGGAAATGAGACACCAAAATTTTATCTGTTCATATTAATAACAAAAACAGTCAGTTCGTCGGGTCCGCTAATATGCAAATATGAGGTCCGCAAAAACTGCCCGAATGTTCACTTTCGCCGGCGCAATTCATTTCAAGAACTTTATAAATCATTCTGTGTTTACGAAACAATATTGTAACATTTTTTTATTACATTTAGTTAAATTATTCTAACACATTGTATTGTTAAGATAACGTAGGTATATTTTTTGCAGGCACACGCAAAGAAAGAGATGCATGGCATTATTGTAGGCTTTATAGACGAACAATTTATTATATAGGAGCCATATGAGTTCTTTGAAACTTGTTAATCTAAGTCTAAAAAGTCTAAGACAACTCCAAGTCTCAAGATAAGCAGAACATAATTAAGAAAACTCAATTATTTCTTCCATAAACATTTCATGGGTAAGTAGATGTTGTTTGTACATAAATTCTATAAACATGTTTTATCATGGGAATGAGACCCATCATAAAAAGGAAAGCAAACACCACAGAGTTGAACATGTCGTTATTTAAATTTCTTGGTATTATTATTCATACTCGGCACTCGTGGGTGTCCCATGGGAAGTCTTCGCCATAAATTCGCAAACAAGTAATTCGCCAACACTGTGCATAAAGCATAATACAAAATCATTATTAGACACAATGATGAAATGAAAACTTCTTTTTCTTTGCTTTCCACAATAAAATTTGTTGTCAACTGCAGCTGGTATTAATGTTGTTAGTCTGCTTTGACGTGTCTTGATTAGCATCTACTGACAATTATCGGGTCAGGACTAACGACAACTACCCCGAAACAGAGAGTGTGATAAAATTAAGTGCAAAGAAATTAATAGCAAGTTGCAAGCAAGTTTTCATACTCAATTTATACAATGATAAATGATTCATATTTACGTTAGCATTGAACCTGTACACAGTATACCACTAATAAATGATTCCTGGAAACAAGCAACGAAGCTCTCAATCAGGAATTTAGTTCCTAGAATTTCGAATTTAATATGTTGTACCAGTTGTACTATTACCTTTTAACTCTAAGAGGCAATGAGAAGAGCAGATCTAATCTCTATCTGTTTCCAAAGTTGTTACTTTTGACAACAATTGACGTAGGTATCTGTATTATATTCAGACATAAAACACTTGTTAGAAAGAGTTTGAAATCATGCCGTTAGACACCGTTTGCGGTTTTAATTTTCACAAAAGTCTAAGGTAACTTTAAGCCTCATCATAACATTAAAGCAAATTGGGAGGTTTTGCTCATTTTCTCAAAAGTAAACGGGTATAATTTAAACTTAATAATAAGGATGGACAAGCGGTTTTGTTTGTTCTTGAAAGGTAAATTCGTACTACTAAATGAATTTGCTAATTAAGAAATGTGAGCTTAATAAATAGGGGCGGATTGAGGAGTAACAATTTGGACTATTTAAAGAAGTCATTACTAAAACATATATTAAGATTTAGTGAAATCTTTGAACTAAAAATTGAAAACTGACGCTGTTAAGCACTCATAAGATTATACACGATTCAGTCAGTGTAGTAAAGAATTAATTAAATGCACATAGGTACACAACGTGCGTGGCGTGTGACCGTAAGATAGAAATAGTCGCTTTCATACTCTGCTAAGCAACTAAAACTTAAATAATATAAACGATTAGCATAGTATTGAGATCGGTATAAATAAAATAAATTCTGACTATAATCAAATCCAGAAAATACACGTCATGTATAATCTAGTAACATTACAAGTGCTGGCAGCGGTTCGCCTTCCGCTCCGCTGAGATATTGTAATGAAATCCTGCCATCTGTTTTATCTCGCCAGCGTAATATGATGTGAGGTCTGGGCCTGCTTTTCGTATACCTCCATTAAAATAATATACATTATAATATTAACTCATTTTATTTAGGTACAATTTATAAAACTAATAAGCTATTTGTATTAGGCGAATTATGTAATCACACTTAAAAGATATTTAGGTTTATATTTGTTGCACAAAACATGTAATATGATTTCTATATGTATTGTTATAAATAGGTCTTAATGACGTTATGGCCAATAGCAGAAAAAAGACAATCTTTCAGACATCCTAAAGAAACTAAATTTTGATTATTTCATATCTACATCATGCAAAATCTACACGTTCTTACATAACTAAAATGACAAATACGAGAGCGATGTAAATTCTTGAAATTTCATCGTGCTAGTTTCTTGCAATCGGAAATAAAGCGCCGAGTTTCTGCCCTCGTTGGCTTGCAGCAGCTCCAACCCGAATTTCCCGGAGCTATCATGGAACACGGAGCACTGTCATATTAGGCTCTTATAAATATTACTTGGAATATATTACAAAACTTACACCAAACGAACGATTCATTTCGAGCACTATGACTTCGTACAATGGACGAGCAGGTGTGTCAAGCCCTACACAATGCATTTAAGCCATAATACGTGATCCATAAGCAATTGGTCATGTAGTGCTATACAACCTGATAATGTTGCGTGAATGCTCTAATATCCGATTTGTATTCGCGGTTACGTTGTTTATGGGCCATTGAGATACGAGCGCCCATTGACTGGGCAATTTACATAGAATCGCTACTTTTGTGTACACGAAGCTACCGCACGCTCGTGCGCGACAATGTCCTAATTATTACCCGCACAATACCTAGTTTAACGTTCGATGTTTCCTTTTATATTCGGAACAATTTGGCTGCAATTGCGAGATTTCAGAAAATGCTTTTAGTGTCGGCAGCGTTTGGCCATTTTGCAGATATTGGCTCTTAGGAAACAATATTATGATAGGTCTTCGTTTTGTACAACGTTTATTTAATAGTTAAGGATATTTATTTGACATTTTGTCAATTTATTTTTGGTATTATTGCAACATAATTTGTTTAAAGTAATTATTGCTGTGATATATACGAGACTATTCAACAACAATCGCAAAAATAATCCATTAATATTTTTATTCAAATACTAATGTAATTATTTTATTGTATTCAATAAAGGGCATTTAACAGTTTGAGGTTGACCCTTTCACCCAAACATCCCTTGTCCGGATAAACTCAGATAAAACGTGACACCTACGGTATTGGCAAAAGCTGTGCTGACCTAACTCCTTTCACTATTGAACCGGAACGAAATTTAGATTGATTCTACGATTTTTGTATCAAATAAATATTATTTTCTGGAAAAAATCTCACAGTAATATATTTTATTAGATAACTTATTACAGAGAGTATCGCTAGTACCTACGATCACGTTGTTATTATTTTCTATATTTTGCTGTTCTCGTCTAGGTATATTCACCATGTTGAATGGTGTAGGGAGGCCTTTGCCCTGCGGTGGGACATTATTATACAGGCTCCAAATAATAATAATAAGACTTTTGCCCAAAACACAACACGAAATGAACACTAATCGATAATGTTTTTGTAATTTAACTTCGTAATAAACGTTTGTGAACACGAAAGGCGAACTTTTGTGAAAATGCAATCGATAAGAGTTATATTTGCCTCATTAAAAGTTTGAAGCCTCTGATCGGAACAAAACGCCCCAGTAAATGTGTCTACACAATCCATGTTTTGTTGCAGTAAAGTTGCAGCAAACTTGCATTGTAGTTTATCGTCGATATAACCTCGATTATCATTTTATCTCTACATATTTTGATGAGTCTGTTCAACGAATTATATGCATTTCGACGGAATACCTGTACTTCTAATAGGTAAGCTTTCAAACAAATAAAATTGGCAACAATTCTCCACTCTAATGGATCTAAATACGTCAATCTTAGCATCAGTGCAAAATAATTTTATCACAATAAATTTTTAAATGTTGCAAAAAATACCGGGACTCGTGTACACAACTTTGTGTGTAAATTTATGAAACAATTTTTTTTTATTGATAGCACAAACACAAATCAGAAACTACATTCTAAATTAACGAGAAACGCAGATATTCAAAGCTGTTCTTTGACGCAATATAGAATTGTAGTATGCACCAACTATAAATTAACTGAAGCCTGAGGTCTGGGTAGTACACACACAGATACTCAAAGCCTTTAATAAAGACCTAGAGGGTACCTGAAACGCTTCACTATGACCCCAAGCATACGTTTGTACACAGAAGCACTTTAATCAAAGATCGTTCACGACCAATGAGAACTGAGGATTGTCACACCACAAAATTTGTAAGGTAATTTGTATGGTTCGATCCGTATTATTTAAAAAACCGGACATATCGATAGATACTTGTCTTGTCCCACGCACAGTGTAGGTTTCCGTATTTCCTACGCTTTGCTTCCTTGCAGATGAGTGCAATTTCATATTCCAATGTTAATTTACTTTGAAATTATATTCCGTCACTCTTTCTCATAACAAACTTCTTCGATAATGATGTTAAGATTAAGAAAAAGTTCTGCGTGTACATTTAATACTGGATGTGCCTCCACGACCCGAGTAGCGTGCAGTATCTCCGAAAGCACTTCATGTATCGTTGTCATAAATAGCTCTCTCAGACTTTAAGCTGCAACATTATGAGAAGCGTAGCTAACAAACGAACTTATTATCATACATTTTATGCAAGTTTCATGATAAATGAGTCATGTTTGCAATTTTGTGCGCTGTTTAACGTAAAATGTATTTCAGGTTGCATGTAGTTTAAATCTGATAAAAATCGCAATCTGTCTCTAGTATAAATTATGTAAGTTTCGTACGCGAATGTTATCTGTCGTTGGAAATAATGAAGCGTCAAACGATAATTAATCTTTCTTAGTTTCGTTGTTGTTTTTATATTTTTCAGTTATTACTTATACTATAAAATCACACTAAAATGGTGACAGCGTCGTTTTAATATACAGTAACAGGGGTAGAACTTGCTTACCCAACCGCTATTAGTGATGCTACTTCTTTGAAGGAGCTAATTTTGATTGAACACTCACTCTCTCAGATTTTCTCATTGTTAAATCATACAAAAGCAATGATTTAAAAAAAAACAAGTAGTTTTCATTAGAATCGCAAACAAATCGAACGAATTAAGAGGGAAGGAAATTTTTCATCTTTTCACTGCATTCGTCTTTAGATAGTCGATCCTTTTGTCCACTTTAATGAATAATACGACTTAGTGGTAGTAAGAGGATTCGCCGCTTCTTCAAGGGCATTCACACATGTTTAAGGAAAACCTTCCTAATCAGAGTCTTAGTAACCACTTTACTCGGGCGGAGATACTTTGTAACCTTTATTATGTGGAACGTTTTTTGTTGTATGATTTTGTTACTGAAATTTTATCCTCTGCGTCTATAAAGATGAAAACGGCTCTTTGGTCTAAAACATACTTTCAATTAAAAAAAATATTGAAAGAATAATAAATTGTACAGAATCCATACAACGCCATCTGGTCCCAAAGTAAGCAAAGTTTAAGCTGATGAGAGATAAAGATTATACTTTTAATGCACAGAAAACATCTAGACTATATACTCCCAATTGCCCCGAACGGGCTTCGAATCCACGTCTTCTGACACTGTAGGTAGGATTGCTTGCTACCAATGAAGCTACAAGGCTGTCTATGTAATTCAGACACGAAATAACTACAGAACATGAGCCTGCGGTTTTGCTTTATTTCCGGGATATAAACTATCCTATAATATCCGGGAATAACCCCTAGATTTCAAACTATCTCCATACTAAACATCTAAATCGTTTCCGTTGTTCAAACGTCAAAAGTTAACTGATAAACAGACAAAGTTCCTTTCACATTTATAATAACATGTAACTTTGAAATGAAAAATATATCATTATACTTTAATGTTCGTACTGATCCATAGATCATTTAGTTAACCCAAGTAAATAATGCTAGTACTTACATGCGCTTAAATACATTATATTGCTACAATATCAGTGAAATTAATATCGTCGCAATATTGTTTACTGGAGCGGTTTGTGCAAACTTGCCATATTATATTTCTGCCAGACAACAATGTATCAGAAATGGATAGTATAACGTTTGTCACTGTGTGTTAGAAGTCTGTCCCCCATAGTCCAGGCGCGCAACTTCGCCTTTTTTGGTCACGTGTCAGAACATCGATCGAACGCCTGGTGGTCCAGGGAAAAGTGGAGGGCACTCGAACTCGCGGCAGATCGCCGTTGAGATGGACGGACCAGATAGACTGCCTAAATCTGGTCCGTGTACACCAGGAAGGCGGGAGCCAGAGACGAGTGGCGATGAATGGCGATGAGATGTTAAGCGGGTCACTACACTACGAGGAAGAAGAAGTTAGAAGTCTTTACAGTCAGACTAAGCATAGGACATGACTTCGCTATCAGCGGCAACAATTTGTATGTAAGTACTAATTGAATCACCGCGCTCGGTGGCAACAAGAGATATTTGACAAACGTGAAAGCTGTAAGAAATAGGTTACCTCTACCTGAGAAGTTCCACCCTTTCATAGAATATCAGCGTTTAGCAGCAATGCGTTTTGTTCAGTGAGTGAGCAGGAATCTAAATTCCTTCCCTATCTGTATGTGTAGTGTATTGTCTCAAAATACATCATTGTAAACTTATGAATATTTTATATACATCCATCTTAACTTAATTAGAATTAAATTAACGCAACAACAATACAGGGAAACTGAAACTTGCCCCAATTACAGTTCACACCTCGCACTTCCCAAGTTGTGTTTAGATTATTCATACATAACAGCCTATACAATCCCAGTAACGAAGTGACCTGGAGAGCCCTGAGATCCCTCAAGAGGCCATTACCGACTCCCTCCGCTGCTGCGCCAATCTTCTTGAGTATCACATCCAATTCTCACGCTGACGGATTTTATTTATATTTAAAACAAAGAGTTCCTTTATGACGTCATTGAACTTACACTTCGCAGATTATACGTGCCTAAATCCCAGTGAAACTAAATTTTTACTTCGCATTAAATCTATACAAGATGGAATCGATTCCGCTTGTGTGTTGTTTTTATTTTATTTAGGGAGAATAATTTATATTTTTACTTATTTCTCTGTGTACAGTGTGACAGTGTAAATAATAAATAAAATAATTTTATAGGGACAATTCACACAGATTGAGCTAGCCCCAAAGGAAGTTCGAAACTTGTGTTATGGGATACTAACTAACCGGGATTAAAAACCGGGACCTCCTGCATGGCGGTCTGGCATGGTAACCATTACGCCACGGAGGTCGTCAAACTACAACCTCCAACTCCAAAAAAGTGTGTGAAAACGGAAAGAATGGGATGAAGCTTTTTTTATCGAAGTTATAATAAGTATATATTTTAAACAAGGCAATTGCAACCCTTATGACGTCACATCCGGAGTTTGGAAAGAGGGTGATTGATGAATGTTTTGATTTTTTATGTGTCGTTAACTCCGACGAAAGTCCGAGTCATTCGCCATTTCATTATTACCTGACTGTAAGCATTGTTAAAGTAAATTCAAGTTTAACAAACCAAAAAGATTTTTTTTAATACAAAGTTATCACTTTTAAGTTCAAACTATATTTAACTCATAAAATAAATATTATGTTATAAGTTTTACATTAATTTCAAGAAATATATTAATAGCGTTTTTAAAAACTTAAGCTTTATTCGAGTTGGCAACTTGCTAACTTCACAGCCCTAAAAGCTTAAATACCAAAACTTTTCCGATTTAGTTTCTTTGAGTTTCATTGGAGTGAAAAAGTTTGATCGCTTTAACTTATTTTTATTTCGAAATTCTTCATATCAGTTCACACAATAATTCTTTATAATTATACCTATATGTTAATTATATTAGGCTGAATAAAAATAATAATGGTTTACTTCCTGGTAATAGCAAACGTAATCTGATATTTAAACATATCTGATGCCTGTGTACTTTCTCGATATAATAAGTAAGAGACCATGCTTTCTCAGCCTTTAAATGAAAGCGAGGGAGAAAAGGGATTAAATAAATAAAACCGGACAAGTGCGAGTCGGACTCGCCCACCGAGGTCCGTACGTAGAAATCATACTGTAAAGTACCATTTCCCCAATCAAGGCTGTTTGGTATCTGCCATCATCGGTTTCAATTGCAATACTTTCATATTGTGATTTCAAAATCTATGAATAAATCGATTTCTGACTTTTAACGGAAAAGTAACAAGTTTATAAACTAAAGAGTTTATCTAAGATTCTGCGAGTTCACAAACAGAAAACAAAAGCAGCTCGCTCTCTATATTGTTACATAATCAAATTTGTTACAGGATTAGGTAGAGAATGTGCAGATGGCGCCCAGCAAGTAAGTAAAGAGCGAAGTGATAGGGTCCCGATATACGTGTCTCGGTTACTGACGACTGCTTTCACATTTTTGATATTCAGATCGAGCAACCACTGGGAACAAAACCCGAGTTAACTTCACGATATTGAAAGCTTATGGATTTTCAATGTTGTCGGCGAATATACGGTAATCAACGTCTGAATTTGCAGGACCAATTTTATAGTGAACCTTGATTTCTATTCCAAACACATTAGCACTCCTTACATATATATAATAGCCTACAAGTTCGATATATATAAATTCCCACAATTGAGATTATTTAACATTTTAATCTTCTAGAATGTTAATTATTGGCGATGGCTTATCTTCGGAACGCTTTGCCCCTAAAGGTTCTATTGCGCTATTTACCTGTCTTATATTTAGTCCTTGCTTTGTCGTCGGTCTACATTTCTTGAATCCGGACAGGACTTGGTGAAAGAAATTCAAATCTGAACGTAACGTATATAGTATATTTTTAATGTCTAACCGTTTTGGTCGGTGGCCAATTTTAATTGAATGAAAAAAATGATCGTCTATGCATTTTTTCGTTTTGGATGATGGGCTAATGGAAATTGGCAGTGGTCTCTACGGCCAGCCGTGCCAACTTTTGCAGAGCCAGCTATCGCTACGCTCCAGTTCGGAGCTACGGGCGAGATATATCGTTTCGATTGAATAATGGTCTCATGGCAATTGCCTTCCAGTGTCCGTTCACTCGAATCGATTATGGAAATTTGGTGATTTCACTTTTTCCTAAAAGGTATTTTTGTCCCATTAATAAACGCTAATGGAACAATTTTATTCACCCTTGCTGGAAGTGCCTATTTTGTAATTTTTCATTTAATAACTTGTTACTGTACCTTCGCTTGATTGGATTTTTTTGGCGGCTCCAATTCCTTAGAAAAATATACGTGACGATTTACAACTTTAATTACATTGGAATAACTTTACAATTTGTTTTAAGGTACACAAAGCAACTTAACAGAGTATTTTCCCTTATCAATTGATATAAAAAATAATTAAAACAAAAATAATTGTAAAAAACTTTATAAATTTTTAATCGTCGCAACTTAATTAAGCCTTTTATCCATTTCCAATTTCAATTGTATTTATTGCGCCACTTCCATACTATGAAATAAAAATATTGCAACCGTAATAATAGTAACCCAATTTCTGCCACCAACAAAAATATGAGCTGAAAATATGAGCAGATGGGACGTAAGTCGCAATCGACAGTCAAGGGTTTCGCGAAGATGTCGCGACGGAGTCAACAATCATAAACATTCGGTATTCGAATGAACGGAATTTCGATTTGAATGATTTCATTCATCTTTCAAATGGGAAGTCGATCGTATGTGCCCCCAAATGGACGTATTGACATGCAAAGCCTTGTGCAGTTTCTATTGAATTGTAAATTTGAATTCTGAGACTCGAGCTAGTTCAAGGCAAAAATAGGCATTACAATAATCCTTCTCTTATTTTGACTGGGAAATGACTTCCCGGCTCGTATTGTGAATTCAATAACATGAAAATGCGTTTGACCTAAACGGCTTTATTCGATTGATTCAACTTCATTTCACTTTTTATTTCCCGTGTCACATTTTTTTTCATAAATATGAATGAAATCATGTCTTTTGTGAGAAGAAGCAACCACACAATAATTTCTAATGAGTACACCAACTTTTCTTACTTTCGCTCCTTTTCAGTGTAGCATACGCATTCGACAAAGTCTGTAATAGCACTAATAGCGAATCGCTTCTTCACATCATCAAAACCGGAGTAGTATACCACAAGAGTCCGTGATCTCTCTTACTCTTCACGCTCTACACAAGCGACTTTCCCAAATTCAGACCAGATCCGCTGATTACTCTCTTCGTTGAGGGCACTTCGTTAGTTTTGAATCAGGGCCCCATCATGAAAAAGATTTTTTATTCGTATCATCATCAGCGCATCTATCCTTCATTTGGTAACATCATGTGGTAGTTTATGGAAGATCTTGGAAGTCCCAATTGCTATCCGACCGAGTACTCAATACATCATTTTACGAATGTATAAAATGGAACATAATTTCTATGAAATTCGTTACATTTACATTGAGCGTAGTAAATGTATCGAGCGCTCGACATCATATATTTACTGAGCCGTGATTGGATGAGAGCCCTCGCGAGCACTCCACTGCCGCGCCACGTGATTTAATGAGCGCGAATATTTCATGTATCGTTAGGGCCAGCGTCGAAATCAATCACGATATTAACGACTTGTGAAATAAATTGAACGAGCAAATAACTTGACTCCTCCCGTCATATGTCTGATTAAAAATATTTTAAAATTATTTCAGTTTTCCCGTTGCAACATTTTTGTTTAGGACAATCATGAATCTACTTTTCATAAGTTTACAGCAATTTGTGTCGTAATCACCAAATGATCACTAATACAGTGAAATCATTGGAAAATATATTACAAGACAAAAATATTTAATTAATTACTATTACCTAATTTTATACAATTACATTTTAATTTTATTTCATTTACATAAATATTATATTAAAAATACTAGTCTAGTTATTAGTAATATACTAGTCTAGTTCAACAAATTTACGGTTAAAATTGCACTGGTAGAAATAAGTTCATTTATTTTTCTAGATATATAAAAAACAGTCCTATTTCTTATAAAATTCCTTTTTTGCCTTCATAAATCCCCAGCCTTGCTCGTAAAGCGGTGAAATGACGGTTACTAAATGAATTGTAAACTTTTTACATTGAATAAATAAGTACCTCTTGTTTTGCGATGTATTTTTTCACAAGAAAATTTCATAATTTCCTTGCAAAATGTTAATTAGCTATTAAATCTAGTTTTTCGCTCTCGTGCCTCTCGTTATATTTCGATATCTTACGCAAATCATTTTACACATAACCTATTAAAACAAACTGCACATAACGTAGTTTAAGTTTGTAAAATGTAGTATCCTGCAGATTAATTTTGATAAAGATTAAATAAGATAGAATAGCTGTTTCAAAATAGTCTATAGGTACTTTCCTTTTATGCTTAGATGAGGGGTAGGTAGGTACTTATTTTAATCAATGATAAATCTTTAGACAAGCTAATCAGAATACATAATGGTTAATACCAAAATGTTTAAATAGCAACAGCTTTTTTCCTTTGTGGCCGACTGTATTCTTTGGAGAATTGAATGTTCTCAGCTAAAAGTGATTGATGTCTTTATCTTGGCGTTTCCAAAAAGACGAGACATTCAAATAACTTTCATTTACGATCAAAAAATATTAACAGTAATTTTATTTTATCTTTCGCCTTTCTCGGGGAAGGATTTCAATTTTAAAGCAACATTCAATAATGTTTATTGCACTATATTTATAAATATCTATCTAAAATGTTTAATTCATTGTCATAGAAAATTTACGTTTAAATGACGTGTATTATTTCTCTCTACTACTCTTCTCTTACTAGACTCTACTGAAATTTACGATAGTTGACTAGGAAGGTCGAAAAAAATGGACCATCGTTTTTTATTAATTTTAATCTTTATTGCACGATTGAAAGTACAATTGGCGGACTTAATGCTAATAGGCATTCTTTACAAACTGATTTAGGAATCACAATGTACACTAATGGTCGTGTTATATTTAAAACAGGTATACAGCGAAGGATTGCACTTACGTTCAACAACACTCGACGGGCACTTGACTTCCTAACACCCATCGTGCTCTTACCCTCAAGTGTGTGGTGTTCTCCAAACGGAGAAAGTTTCATTCCTTTGACAAATTTTCATTCATAGGTATACGAAGTTATTGTAACTGATTGATATTTTCTATACTAATATTATAAAGAGGAAAGATTTGATTGCGTGTTTGTTTGTTGGTTTGTTTGTTTGCATTGAATAGGCTCCGAAACTACTGGACCGATTTCAAAAATTCTTTCACCAGTAGAAAGCTACAATAACATGGAGTGACATAGGCTATAGCTTTTCCCGAAATTCAATGTGGTTCCTACGGGAACGAGTCCGGAACTTCACGCGGACGAAGTCGCGGGCAAAAAAGCTAGTCATTAATAAACCAACTGTATTAGTTAAAGCTGCAAAGTGATTTTATGATGTGATTGTTTTGATACACAATATATATATAGGCTATTATTATTTAATTCATAATACCCTACTGAAAAACGTTTTTAAAAAATCATCTAAAATATTATTTCTTATAAATACGAAAGAAAAATTTTAAAGGGAATGGCCGGTTTCGTCCCTAGAGTGTATCAAGTTGAGACATATTAAGCGTCATTTAAAAGGTAATAAGAGCATGTTAACTTGAGTATTTCTAATCGACGCGCAATAATATAATGCGCAGACAGCTGGATATATTTTGGAATTGGAAATTAAATACAATTTTCCATTTAATATTCTGTTACAGGCCTTGTAGTGCATATGACACGTACTTATCTGTGTATTTACGAGAGGTGTATGTTACATAAAATATCGAAAATGAAATGATCTCATAAACAATTGGCGACATGGCCTTTCTTAGCCAATAGTCATGCTTCGTCCATTCTTTTTCATAATACAGGCAGACGTCAAAAACATTCGCGAACCTTATTTTAAAAGGCGCCTGTGCGCGATACCTATTATTTTAACACGTACCAACCCCATATTTTTTGTTCATGTTCTTTCTATGTGAATTTTACGACTTTGTCATGAATTTTCTGTCTATAAAAGTATTTTCGATGTAAGTTTTTTTCTCCTCTGACATAATGGTGCGTAAGAAGGTTATTACTGCTTTATTCCTAGCTAGACGTTATTATCATTCAAAATGTCAAAAGAGGTTAATATTGGCTAATATAGACATTTTTACGCTTTTCTGCAGATAATAAGTTGGTTTACGACTTGGTAAAATGTTTCTTTTTCTTTTAAAATAAATAATATATAATAAAAATATAACAGTTCAGTAGATATTTAAAATTTTGGCAATATTATATTGCGTAATATTTGTAATTATAAGTGTTATTTATGGGCTGAATTTCTGAAACCAAAATCAATTACAGATATCAACTGCGGTCATTTGTTCGCAATCGCGGTATCAGTGAATAATAACAACAAATTAAGGTCTGAAATATACACAAACGATAAAAAATGTAGAATGATTTAAAGTTTGATTTTGTTTTTACATAACGCAACAATCGACTAATCAAACCAGCTGTCGAAAGCACATAGAACTAGCATTCTAAAACTGTTTTCGCCTTTGAAAGATTGAGTATTAAGATATTGTGTTGTTGTTTAGTCTATGCCAGCGCATGAATATTTTCCGTTTGAAAACAAAGGGGACCGTTGAAAAGTCTATCGGGCGCTCACCACAGGCAGATCCGTGGACCTGTCAGTCGGCCCTAACCGCAATGTTCGTCAGCGAGCAACGTGCCGTCCTATTTTCAAAAGGCAATTTATATGAAAGAAATAAAACATCTTTTTACTTTTTCCTCCGTACAAAGATTACAGATAATATACAAAAAAATATTTAAAACTAATATTGCTTATTGATATTAAGAAGCGTTTACCTTTCCATTATGTATTTATGAATTAAAGGTTACCAATTGCTGAGTTTTTGTATAATACAATATATGAGAGATATTATGTATAATTAAGTATATTTAACACTCTTATATTACAATAAAATTCTTATACAATAAGCATTTCAACGAAAGCCGTTACTTTCGGAGCGAATCGACTTGCGAAAAAACATTTTCACATAACAACAATTCCATTTCATTTCAAAAGAAAAACGATCCAATAAAACGCATATTACCTCGTCGCATTGTAAAAGAAAATTTGAAAAGTAGGGGTGTCTACAGAAACGGATGGTATTACAATTCGGTGCCATTTGCTCCCACGTTGCCGCTTGTGTTCAAATACGTGCTTGTGTGGAAACTTTTTAGGTGACTATAAAGAAAATTCTTTCCCTTGAATTTACGATTTCCCTATCGCGCTTAAGCGGCGAATCATGGCGCATGGATGAAATATTGTTGTTCTCAGTGCCCGCGCACGTGTACTTCTTCTAAGCTCTTTCCCCAATGTGGAACACTCGATTTCATTCGTTATGTACGCTCCTCCGGTTACATGACGTTATAAATTGATAGTAAACGTTTTATATGAATAACAGACCTATGTCTGGTACTTTTGTTCTAATATTGACATTATTTGTTATTTCAAATCTATTTTTCCGTTTTACTCAGCGCGACCACTGCACTATACAATATCAGATAAATAAAATATAATATTTGTAATTCTTACTTATATCAAGATAATAAATACAGAATTGGTGCAAAAGATTACGATTTCCAGTGATTATACTTTCTAAAATCTTTTCCTATCACGAGCAATTTAGGAAATAAGAAAAACGCGCCTCGGTTACAAAAAAACCCCGCGTCGCATATGAAATTCCAACAAATCTCGCAATACGTCGTTGAATTTTTTATAAACCAGAATGAAATTCGATATCAACCTTTGAATAATTACAGCATCGTTACTTAGCCGTCAAATTATTCATCAATATCCGACGCCTCATTTTCAACAAAGGCTCGGCGAGAACACGAAAATTCATCAAAACTTTATTGAAGCTGAAACAATACATCAAGGCGCTAAAACATCGTAATAGCCCAAAGATTGATCGTTCAGTGCTGCAAGCATTATCTTCGGAGCTAGGAGTATTGTTGCGGCCCGCGCCTCGCCGCCTGTTTACCTAACCAGACAATGGCCGAAGCGCCGCCATATCTCTAATCTAATTAGCGAATCAGACAAAGATGACGGCGGCCTCTACGTTCCCTGTAATGATGAGCCATTTAAAGTAAATATCTGGAAAGATAAAGTTAGTACATAAAACAATGTACAACTGAATCAAATTTTAGAATTATAACGTCAACAATATAACGATAATTTAGGGTCTGCGGGAGGTGAAATTTTTGTATCAAAATTATTTTAAAAAAATTTAGGTTTATCATTCATTTTACAATCGTCCCACTCCCACATTACAGACATACCTACACATTAAAGTACCTACGTTCTATATTATTTTTTTAAGTATGATGCGATAACTCACACACTAACTCAAACTTACGTACGGAGTGTTACATATACAAACTGACATCATAAGTCAGTTGATCTTTTCAGAATTGCAAACGGACAATGGGCGACAATACAACAACTGTCTAGTCGCAGATTTGGCTTTGTTAGCGAGCATTTTCGTGATAAACAAACACGAATATAGAACATCAATAAAAAAAATGATTGAATGAAAACCATGCTCAAATGTTAGATTCAATCTCCAAAAGGGCAAAGCAAAAAGAATTTCGTTGTTAAAAAGATTTATTTTGTTTTCAACTTTTCGTGCTTTAAATATTGATTCTCCAACTTGGAATGATTCACAGTTTTTCAAACCTAAATGTACAAGTTTCTGTTCGTGATCACAAAATAAAAGTTTCCCCCGAACCACTTTCCCTTAATTCTTTGTTAATGCGATAAATCCAAATTCTTTTTTCATAAGGATAGTGAATTGATGCCATTAAACATTTTAAATTCGCGATTTTATGTTTTTGAGTGTGTAAATTATTTGAAATTAGCTTTATCGTGTATTGTTTTTGATCGAGCAAGATTCTGCGTTTTTATTTGTTCTATTCGACCAAGAATGTGATCGGGTCGAGGCGTGCGGCGCGTGGCTCAGTAGGCTCGGCACGTCCCGGGAACCCTATCGCAGGCTTCATACACTGCCCGGCGACATCTGCACATTTTCGACGTTATCGAGTGGAGGACACATTTTTATAGGAGCAAATTTAATCTAAGCAGAAGGAGGGATCAGTCTCGGGAGTGCCCTGCGCGCACGTGGCCCCGCGACGTGAGCACGGGCTAACGATTTTTCACAGAACGTTATTATGTGTCCGATAAAAGACTTTATCTGAAACTGTGCCGTTGGCATCACGTCCCTTTTTTGTTTGCATATCATATTTATATAATGTCCGACCATTTTACGTTTACACATACGTTTGAAGTCGTTCGACGCCTTTGTTATTCAGAAACGTTTAAAGCTTATAAATAAATCACATTATCATAGTAATATAGATTTTACATGAGTAGTGCCTTTTTAAAATCTGTATTATTTGTTTTTTTTTTATCTTTTTATAAACTTGGTATCATCAACTTGGTATCAACCCATAATCATTCCACTGCAGGGCCTTCCTTCAATCGAAGGGGATTATAGCGTACTCTGCCACGCTGCTTCATGCGGATTAACAGAGGCCAGTGTTTCAAGCCGCCTGCCAACTACTTGGCTTAACGACTGTCATCCATCGACAACAGCCGAACCGAAACTTGGTATATTTTTTATTAATAAATTAATTGTCAGCTGTATGTAGAGCATAGAGTCAATAAAAAGATAAGTTAATCAACGACAACTTCAAAACAAAGTCAATATAGCATTCTTTGATTCTATTAATAAATAACAATCAATACGGACACTTGTTATACTTTAAGTCATATCTCTCACTCAATTACGATACATAAGTCGTATTGTTTACATAAAGCTTGTACCACATAGTTTAAATTAAACATTGGTTTAGTACAGAGATATAAAGCAGTATAGACAGAGGTTTCATACCAAATCAAACATAATTAATAATCAAAACCGAAACCACTGTTTACATTCTTATTTTAAATTTATATATCAAAACAATGTTTTAAACTGTGTAACGCAGGCTTCAGACAGTGACCTTGAAATCACTGAAAACAAAAAGTGACAGTTCCTAGTAAGTATACTTAACTTTTTGTAACTTCCGCCTTTAAGCTAACAGGATGAGGTTAAACAATCTAGCTCCTCCAAGCCGTCATTAAGTTC
The DNA here is from genome assembly GCA_905163395.2 of Endotricha flammealis. Taxonomy (NCBI): domain Eukaryota; kingdom Metazoa; phylum Arthropoda; class Insecta; order Lepidoptera; family Pyralidae; genus Endotricha; species Endotricha flammealis. Next base: position 7,185,034 of record LR990860.1, on the reverse strand, counting down.
TTGTAACTCTTCCCTTGGGGCTCAACAAGGATGTAGCATCGTGCGAAGAAAATTTTCTTAGAAAAACAATAAATTTTCTGTGAGTTACGCTCGAGTGAGTTTCGGTGTCGGCTGAGCGAGAGCACGCTCGCCATAATATATTGAATTTGAAACGAACAAACTTTCGCGTTCCTCTTGCCGCATGTAAAAAGATTTTCGCAAAATGTTTACAATGCCATAATTTTTGTTTGACGTCGTCACACGACAATTGTATAAGAATTATTTTAGCTTTGCCAATTAACATACTGAGAAAAGTATATTAATTGTACCATTATTAGTCTTTCGTTCTTTGTGTATCTATTTTGCAATTTAATTACTTTAGTCACGTGATAAAAATATATATAAAACTTATTCCAAACCGCATACAGTTGTTTTTCTCTTGCCAGACCATTTCCACCATTCATCAATTTTCATTCTCATCTCTACTCACCTGATTGGTGGAAAAACAGGCAAGTAATTGGTAATAGTATAATAAAAATAACAATAATACCGATATACCTACAAAAACATCGGTTAAGAACAAGTCATCACTTAAATCTCGCTTCAAAACAAATCCTATTTTCTCCTTATCCCATCCAAATTTCTCATCAAAATATCAATAAGAGTTGTAGCAAAATGTTATCTTTCAAAAGACCTATTGATCGTCGGGAAAACACTTTGTATCATGGCGGTTTACCGGCGGTTAAACCACAAAAAAATATTGGTGAAAAGGTGTGAGCTCTTCAGGCTTAATCCCCGACGATTTGCGAAGAGGGAAAAAAGGGTTCGCCAGCTTTAGATGCCGTGGCTCCTCGCACAGGGCGTTCGGAAACCAACCCATAATAAAGCTCAAACGAGTTCTCTTTGCGAAGCCGGATTGTGTATTTCATCTAGCATCGTATCTAGTATTAGTTATTTATAGAATTTATAGAAAATTAAATGGGAACTAATTTTTTGAGCTGTTATTTAAATATTCGAGATGTTATTATGTCAGTCATCAGTTCAAAAACATATTGAGCAGTTATTTAATTTAATAGCGGTTGATTAATTATTGCGACAGTAAAACATGGACTGCAGGGCAATCGCGCTAAATAAAATCTGACGGATGTTTGCTGAAACATGGCTGACAGACGATTGTTTGGTGTATTCGGTATCGCGCTAATATTTTGACAGCTTCTTATATTAAAGTTATATTATAAGAACTGTCAAACACAAAATAAAAATAGACGGATGGTATGGTTTGACAGCCTATAATAACGATACGAAACTGTTGTCAAAAACGTCAAACACTCATTTAGAGTTGATACACAATAGTTCGAAGAAATCGGTATCGCGCTAATAGTTTGACAGCTACTTATTTTAAACTTATTTTAAAAAAACTGTCAAACACTAAAGTCAGAATGTAGCTAAAAAATCTATTAGTCGGTTATTTTATCATACAATGTCAATTCTTAAAATAATTGAGCAGGCAAAAAATACTTTTTTGCTAAAGTTTATAGTTTTCGAGAAAATCAACTTTGAAAATTTTATGACATAAACAACAACGCGCGAGACGAGCGAGCGAAGGCGAGCGTGCCGCGTCAGCGGCCGTCGAAGCGCCAGAACCAAATTGTACGCAAGGGCGATATTTTTTTTTTCAAATATATTTTCGCGCACCCTTTCCTATAGTCTGACCATTTGTTTTATTTAATTCCTTCAGTCAAAGCAAAAGTAATTTAATTTTTCATTACTATTTAAGTACTGTTTTTTTATTTTATTTTACCACCTCATTGTTTATAGAATTGCTTAGAAGGAGATTACTTACCGACAAATTCCGATTTATTACTGCCCACACGTAACCGCTCGTTCAATAATTTTTACCGCCCATTTAATTATTTTCTTGCTCAATTATATATTCACTGATCCATTTCATAATTTTTTATTGCTCATTTTTGTTTACTTTACTGCTTAGTTTTAACTGCTGAACTAGTTATTAAACGTGCCATTTATAATTTTTAACTTACCAAAACTGCTATTTACAACTGTTCTGCCTCTTTAAATCAGTGCCAAATTAAATTATTAAAACTTTAAAACTACCAATTTCGTAAAGATTAATTTAATTTAATTCCGATTCTATCAGCAAATAAACCTTTTAAAAACCCATTAAAAACGAAACATATGTATTGCAAAAAATATAAAATGACGAAAAATAGATTTTCCATTTCAATTTAGTTTTTCTTTACGTCGCCTTTTTGCTATTGGCGTAAAAATAATACACACTTAACTGTTACGTGTTACATGAACTGAGGTATAAAATCTGTGAAATTTGGTACTTATTCATATTTTGTTATATTAAATAAAAATTGCAAGAATATAAATATTCATGGTCTACTCGCTTTATGTCAAGTAGAAGCAAATATTTTGTCATATGTCAAATAGAATAACGAGTGAAAATGTTATCGGATTTTCTTTTGGCCGTATCCCGGACACGCTGTATAAACCAGCCCTTCTTCTCACGCGTTTATCGCTCTTCAAACCTATTTATTTGCCGACAAATAGTTAGATTTGAAATCTTTAAAGCAATCGATCAAATAAATTCAATTGTATTCTTTTCATTTTTAACAATATTCTATATGAATTGCCGAAGAGTTTGAACGCTATAATCTTAGGGCCAAAGTTTTGTTTACGTATGTTTTTTGACGATTAATTCGTTGACAGCCAAACGGGAGCCAATGCGCCCCTTGCCGCCAAGCCAATAGCCTGGCCGTCAATACAAATCAAGATCCATGATCGTGGTCTTGATCCAGATTGACTGTGAAATGACTGCTTGGATTCGCGGCTTGCGGACAAGGAGTTCTAGTCTATACGTATATAATAATAAAACAGTAGTATACATATAATAAAACAGTACACCCCGATATGTCTGTTCCTACATTGGACATATTTGGCAAAAATGGAGAGGGAACAGTTAGAGTAAGGTAATAAAAGCAAAAAAAATTTTGGATTTTTTTGTCTGTCTGTCTATCTGTCTGTCTGTCTGTCTGTTTGAACGCGCACATCTTCTAAGTTACTGAACGGATTTTAATGCTGTTTTCACAGGAAGATAGAGCTCGGGATGGAGCAGAATATAGGTTTTGTTTCATTTAAATCGCATGTCAGGAAAAAGAGTTATCCTTATTTTAACATTTCGTTATTAAATAAAATAGATTGAAGCGCACCGCTTTCTTACATACATATGGATATAAAGATACACGTACACATTCTAATAAATGTAGCATCATCTTTTCAAGATTTATTATTTTGCACTTTATTTTCACGGCATTCATTAAAAATCCCTTTTGTATAAAAAAGTATGTTTTAACAGACATCGTTAAAATATATAATATTAATATTTAAGTGCTCAGAGATGCTTTGAAACCCGAAAAACTTAATCCTTTGAATATTATGTAGCTAATCCACAAATCTTCAACGGTATTAACCAGGTACAGACTGGCTAAGCTTTTGGCCAATTTAATTTTATTTAATAATCTGTAATAAATCTTTTCGACATAATTAAATCAAATTCAACAATATTTACCTTCAGTAAACTTTTTAAGTACATTGTAAAATGGAGTCAACGACTTTTTTTGTCTTTAACATTAAATAATAAAGGATTATTTTGCTACGCGAATATAACCCAGTTTATAACCAACTCCAGCTGGTCTCATTCTAATTCTGGAGCCTATGGTATAGATAGACAAATAAATTGGTGATTTGTTTATCCAAATTATTTATAAGTCATTAACTTTTATAATTATTCGATGTACGATGTAAATAGGTCGCTTCCTTACAAATTCTGCGTACGGAAATACTCATTCGTTAAAGCAATCATTAATAAAATCATCGTTATTAATGAAAAGCACTCGACACGTCCTCACCAGCTCTTAATAAAGTGATTATCAGCTAAAACACTCGAAAGACGAAATTAATATCCTTATTTGTATAAAATTATTATAATTTGTAAGCTGAGATCGTCAGAGTACCTATTAGGTCACGCGACGTTAAATAATCGATGCTGCTTTGCCGCCGTCTCGTTATTATTGAAATAGGGAGAAAGAAGAGCATAGAAAGAAAAAAGGGAATAGGGAACGAATTAGGCTTACGGATCTATCACAAAACGGTAATGCCTCACTGAACAAAACGCAGTTGATTCACTCCGATATCCTGTAAGAGGGACATATTTCCCCGAACGAACTTATTGTACGTGTAATTGCGAAAAATTTAAATATTTTATAGACAATTTTAATACCAAATAGATATAAGAGCCACCGCCCACTTGTGATTTTTCGATCGACGGCCGATAGTTTGATGGTTCTGGAATCAGTATGGAGCTATATGCCGATTTTTGATCGTCAAATGGGCGCACTGCCATGTAGCTCCATCAGAATCCCAGAACGATCAAAATATCGGCTTAAAAAATCACAAGTGGGCGGTGGTGGCTCTAAGTAATAAGGACAAACTACTAGGCGCGGCTGTAGTAAGGATTGCGCACCTTCACACTGAAATAAAACATTTTGTCAGCATTAATTATGTCCAAATGAGCCTTATTTTGATATAATGTCTCATTTTATTAGAATAACATATATTTAAACTATATTATGTTATCTAAAAGTTTTATCTTTTGACATAAATATACCTGTGTAACATAATGACAGCATTATCTTACCTTTGAGAAATGGCTTAGCTGACTAATTACATAGCCGTTCTATTTTATTTTAATCTCTCTTTTGTAAAGATATGACTATGTACAATTAATTTTCATTAGTGTTTTTAGGTTATTCATTTGTAAACTTATTACGTAAAGGTAAGGTATCTTATACAGCATGGAGCTTAAAAAAAAAATCTCTTTAATTTACTAGCTTGTTGTTTAAATACTTTTTTTGGGGGAAGGAAGCACTGGGAAAAGAATTGCACTAATTTTTATCAACCTTCTTGTGTGAAATCGTAGTTTTAGACGCAAAATCTATCTTCTTTATCAGTTTCTTCCGTATCAGAGGTGATTTCCTAAATAAAAATATTTTATGCCTTCTTCTTACTTTATGGTTCTCAAACTATGTCTACAATGAATTTCATTTAAATCAGAGAGGTTTAAATAGGAAACGTAACAGGCAGACATTTAGGTATAATATTAGTAAGTATAAATAACATTTTCAGATATAAAATGCATGAATGATAAAAATAACAAATTGTATCTACATGCTACAATAATCAACTGGACCTTTTCGATTGTTGGATACTTCCGAGTGCTAATTCTACCGGCAATCGAAAGGGCGTAGGTTCGAGTTCCACTTGAAGTACCTAACCCATGTCTACGCAACATAGAAGTATAAAAATGTGTTTGGCATATTGCAAAGCCTTCTTTGATATATATTTTTTTTCAGTTAAATAAAACCAATAACTGCTGAAATTCCATTCAATGAAAAAAAGCCCAAACTCTTCTACTTTATAATATTAGTCAATACATACATACTGTAGAAACGAAAATACCCTTAACACTTTTATGTGAACAAATGAAAACAGAATTTTTAACACGTTCAAATAACTGAACTTTTAAACCAAATAACATTGATTAATTGTACTTGAAAATTGTATCCATTTATTTCCAAAATTCGCGCATTTAAAGTCAATGAAACTTTTATAATCAAGTTAGAAGCCATCAAACATCTATGCTTGCGTAATTGTCTTTTTGAAAACGAACATTACATCATTAAAATCTCAATTCTAGAATAAACTAATTGCAACTACACTGGGCGTCAAAAATAAGTAGTACAGTTTTAAAATTGCAATATCTCCTAAACTACAGAAGCTAGACCTTTGAAATAAAAAAAAGTTAAAAGACAATTTAATTTCATTTAATAAAAACTTCATGCATAATATCATTTTTAAAGATTGACTGAAAAAAACGTTAATAAACAAAAACACTATTTTTTTAAACTGTTGGCTTGTACTTTTGTTTTTTATTGTTTTCTTTATTGCTGATAAATCAATTGCAATTCAAAAGCAAATGTGTCTTCAGCTAGTAAACTTTACTAATCATGCCTCTTTCACCAGAAGAATGTGCAAGAATCATAACTTTACTCGAAGTAGGCATCAGTATGCGTCGTACTGCAAGAACGGTGGGTGTAACTCTAAGAACGATCCAGCAAGTAAAGCGAAGGTACGAAGAGACTGGAAACCATCTAAGGAGACCAATTAATGGCAGAGTAATGGCACCCAGGTGCATTAGTACCCGAGAAGACCGCTTAATTGTCTCTACTGTGTTAAGAAATCGTCACCTTAATGCAGTTGAGGTCCAGCAACAGCTTCTTCAGACCCGAAGAGACTACGTTAGTGAGAGTACAGTGAGGAGAAGACTTGCTGAAGCCAACCTGAAGTCGTACAGGCCAGCAAATGGCCCCAAGCTTGAGACAGGGCAGTAGCAAGACTACGCTACGCCCGTCAACACGTACAATGGGGCGAAGAAGAATGGACAAGAGTTTTGTTCACAGATGAGTCTCGGTTTTCTTTATTCACTTCCAATGGAAGGCGGAGAGTATACAGGCGACCTGGTGAGCGATACATTCAAGGTTGCATCTCGGAAAGAGTTCAATACGGCGGGGGCTCTGTACACGTATGGGCTGGCATCTCTTCAGAGGGTCGCACAGAGCTAGTGGTCATAGAAAATGGCACTCTGACTGGTGAAAGATATGCATTAGAGATCCTTAACGAGTATGCAGGGCCATATTTAGTAAATATGAGTGATAGAGCGATACTAATGCATGATAACGCCCGGCCATACACCGCTCACCTCGTACAAGAGTACATTCAGGAGGTTGGCATCAGCTTCATGACTTGGTCATCAAGAAGCCCAGATCTTAACCCGATTGAACACGCCTGGGACGAGCTTGGGGGCTAGTCAGAAGACGCAGACCACCCCCCGCCAACCTCAGAGCCCTTAAACAGGCCTTGATAGAAGAATGAGTGAATATTCCCCAACACCGCCTCCAAAACTTAGTGTTCAGCATGCCAAATCGGCTCCAAGCTGTCATCAGAGCCCGAGGCGGCAACACCAAGTTACTAAAGTGGGAACAAGGCCCAAAACGTAAAAATTAAGTTCTTGATAGTTCCTTTAAAATGGTTAGCTTTTTAGTTTTTTCTTGATTTTTAGTGTAAAACTTTACTAATGCTAAATAAAATATTATTTTTAGAAAACTTTGTTAAATTTGCTATAAAATGTATTTTATTTCAAAACTCTAACTTCTATAATTTAAGAGTAATTGCAATTTTAAAACTGTACTACTTATTTTTGACGCCCAGTGTATATTCCCAGACGGTTACAACTTGGGGAAACGATCGTCCTCTAGAAAGGGCGGCAACGCATCGGCGACTCCTTTGGTGTTGCTGATGGTCTCTGGTGACGGGGATCACTCGACATAAGGCTATTTTGTCACCTGTAGCATAGAAAAATTGATATATTGGGACAGATCACACACCGACCGGGATTCGAACCCGGGACCTCCTGGGTGGCGGTCTGGCATGGTAACCATTACGCCACGGAGGTCGTCAATTTCAAAAAGGAGAGCCTAGCCTAGCCACTGCTATGAACTGGTAGTGGCTCCTAAATGGACTATCCTTCCTTTTTCATTTCATCATACGTGGACAACGCATCCAAGATCTTGTAGTCATGGATGTCCATGAGCAGCGGTGATTGCTTACTATCAGGTGACCAGCTTGCTCCTTTATCCTACGCTGTTTTAAAAAAGGACACTCCATCTTGTCTTTAATAACGTTGTTGTAATAATTATGTAATCGTACATCATTTGTAAATATAAACAAATAGGCTGCGTTATTTACTTAATTAACGTACATCCACTCAAGATTTAACAAGGTTTGCGTAATATTATCAATATCCAAATATCTAGATTGCCATAAATCCACTAAGCTTTAATAATTAATTGTAATAAGGTCAATCAATCAACTTATTTAATAAACACGTTTGTCGATAACGAGATATGATTAATTGAAGGACACGCTGTAGAATAAATTATTCTATAATGACATCATTTTCAAGGAGTTAGTGATGTAATTAGTGCCATGCCATCATATTTAGTCCCACACGAATTGGGTTTAGCCCACCATACATTCCCAACATTGGGTCATTGGATTTATCAAGACGACCGCAGATTATTATGGCCTCTTTCATTTATTGACTACTAGCTTTTCCCCGCGGCTTCGCTCGCGTTAATTTTATGACTGTATGGATCTCGTTTGACAACAAAACTACCCATAGCGCGACTGGTGGCGCCGTCTGTTGGCCGATACAGGGCCCTCTATAGTAGAAAAAAAAACCATTGGAACGTCATACTTTCACGGGATAAAAAGTAGCTTATGTTGGGCTCTGTACCCCTAACAATATGTATGGAATTTTTTATAATGATCGGCTGCTTAGTCAAGCCGTGAAGGAATAACAAACAAACAAACAAACTCACTTTCTCATTTATAATATGAGTATAAGGATAGTCAAGTCACTCTACCATAAGAAAATCAAAAGGTCCGGTGATAATTTTTTTAAAAATATTGTAACATTGGTTTGAATTGAACATATAAAGTGCGTACGTAATAAATTTATTGTTCCATTACACCGTTACAGAACTAATAATAACCCCTTAAAACTTAAAATTGTATTTGCATCTGGTACAAATTAAATTTATATCCCGTACAAACTTGATAATAAGATACAACTGACGATAACAGCGTTATCAAAACCTTCCTACGACTTTGAGCCGTGGCTTATTGTTGAAAATTGACTTTATCCTCTCAATCAGCAATTTTTATTAACACCTTATAAATGAATAGCGTTCTTTTAACGATTCATGTGAACACGAGTCGGGTTCTTTCATTTTCGTCAAAAAAATAATAAAATATACAGGTTGGACATCTCCGAAATATTTCAACATTAATCTCCGAAATATCAGAACGAACTTAAAAACTCATCATAATTATCATTAATTTAAATTCGAGATTATTCATAGCAGAAAGAGGAGTAACTCGGATGGTACTTAACGCCGCACCTGCCCGAGGCGTCTTAGCGTGGTCGAAATTAATGCGACGCAAAGTTGGCAAAAGTCAATTACACTTTATTAAAACCGTCTCCATTTATATCAATTTGACGCAAACTGTTACAAATACTGGTAATGTTCCGTCCTTTCGTCTGATGCGAGGCGGAGCTACGCAAGCGCCGCGCGCGGAGACGACTGGCAGACAAAGGTGGTCGCGAGCGGACAGTACGCAACCGGCGCGCCCTGAGCACGCCGCCCGTGCCGCCGAAACCGCCGCCGCCGCCTCACCGCACTACGAACTCGAAGCCTGAACACCCGCTCAATTCACAGCCTTCCAATGAATATTTAATCGCACCGATTCCCCGCGAATGAATGAGCGAACTTCGTTACTCCACCGACAGTCATGACAACGCTTTTGTTGACGCATTTGTAATAGTCGGAAAAGTTCATTTGATTACGATGTCGTTGGGGTAATATATTTCTACAAACATGCACAGTGGAAGGTTGATTTTCCGGTCAACTGAGACCTTTCTTTTGCTACTGCAGTTTTGCAGTTATGCGACATCTTCCGACGGTAAGTGTATAACATAGATTACATAATTATTGTGTTATTTTTTTATCTTACCTTTCAATTTCAATTATTCATAGTAAAGAAACATGTATTCAAGTAAGTTAAGTGGAATTATTTTTACAAATTAAATTAAATCCAAAAAATGTGAAAGAATATAACTAATTCAATAAACAACAAAATTGTTGATAGAACAGATGAAACATTTTCAGAGTCTGAAATGTTTTCTATGATTCACTGAAAGTTCATGATGCGACAAACGTGTCCCGTAAGCTCCCGTAAGTTTGTAAACATTGACAGATCGTGGACTGCAGCTTTTAGTGGATATATTATTTCAATTTGTAGAAAAAAAAATAAAGAAATTCCAGCTCTTTTTGGTTTTAATCATCCATACCCAGACATATATTGTAATTTATTGTATTATCTATCTATCTCTTAATTTTATGTCGCAATATTTTTTTCATGCATGGTATGTGTAAATTATAATAACCTAATATTTGTAGCATATAAGTTTTACATGAAAATGTTAATTGTAATAAGTTTTTAAATTGATAATTGTTTCTTATTTTAGTATTAAAATCTCACCATCACAGTAGGTCAACGGAAAGTTAGTAAGCGTGTAAAAAGCACAAAGGGATTATTTATTATACAATTCACTAAGCACTTGATCCTCCACACTGCCACAAAAAACCTATGTCCTGAATCTTTTATAATCCCTCTTTTTACTATAATAGTACGAAACCTCGTATAGTACTTTTAGAATGTTTACTTAGAACTCTCCATGTACCTCAACTAAGCTTACATAACTCCTTAATCAAGAATCAAATAAAATTAACACGTCTCGATCGTTTAAAGGTATCCATTGTTGTTATAATTATAAAGGCTTCGTACATTGCTGGCAACATTTGGGCGGCTTTGTTTTATGCTCGAACAAAGTAATCCATACCACTTCAAACGTTTTAAGTTACGCCGCCGCTTGCCCAAGTAATTTATTGGCGAAGTTTTTCCCCATTCCTGAAATTCATCGTTTGCACTAAAATATTCATTTTGTACACAAAAGTACAAAGTACAGACGTGACGAATATAATATGAGCAAGTTTGAAGAATCTCTGTGGGCTCGGCTCATTGGTTGAGTGCTTAAGAAGGAAATCTTTACTTGGCGTCAACGTGCGAGACATAAATAAATGTGTTTTAAATGGTCAACATGCGTTGCGTATATTATGCCGCGTTGAATTAAAACGAAATAGACAATACAATGGGCGCTGTAAATAGCCGTAAAAGCAATTAAAACATCAACAAACCCGAGATTTATTATTTAAATGCCATTATTAATACCGCGAGCTCACACGATGCCAAACAATCGACATATTTTTCCGACGCGCCTGCTCTGCCGTTGATATCTATAACCCATTATTCAAGGGATTAGCTTTTTGCTGGATGAGGCATAGAATATGCAAAAGGGAATTATTGGATTTCAACAAAATATGTGTGAATTTTGTGCTGGGTGCTCTTTTAAATCTATTGTTTGTCGATTCTGCTGATTACTAAAGTATTCAATGCTCAAATGAAATAAAAATCAAAGTAACAGCGCTGCATACGTGATGTGGGGGAAAATTACAGTACTAAAACGACTGTTTCGACTCGACTGAGTGCAAAATATTAAGAAGTTACATAAAAAAATATATACTTAATCGTAATAACAAGTAAAAGTGGATAGCTTACTATAAAACTATTTCAATATTGTAAGTGATTTTTTTTTCCATCCATCATCATTTTGAATTAAATCTATAAAGCCATCTATATTTTTATTTCTGTTATTCCGACTTAATTTTTACTCAAAGCTTTAAATAAAAATTTAAAAAAAACATCTATGTGAATAAAAATAGAAATAATTTTTTTACACAAAAAAGCGTTTTACCTATTATCTATATTTCAAATTCAAAATTCAAATTCAAAATATTTTTATTCAAATAGACCTAATTTAAGCTCTTTCGAATCGTCACAATTTTTTCCTACCACCAGTTCAGACGGCAGATTTGTGCTAAGAAGAAGCTGGCAAGAAACTTAGCACTTGCTCTTTTAAAATGGTATTACTAAGATACAAATTACAATGACAGAAGTAATTTGTGATGACGAAGAAAAAAAAAAAAAAATAATGCAAATAATTAAAGAACACTATAAATGAAGAGAAAAAAAAAGCGTATTAATATACTGGTATACATATATACCTACATTTAAAGGTGTAAAAAATTAAATAAAGGTAGAAAGTGTATATACAATATATGCATATATATATGCGCAATATATTAAGTACCTAGCAGTAGGTAGGCTTGTGTTTGGTGTCTGTGCCGAGTTTATCATTCCAGCTATTTTTATCATTTAGATAATCTTCAATTTTATAATAAGCCTTTCTGCTGAGTGAATATTTAATGTAGGATTTAAACCTTTTTACTGGTAAATTCAGCACGTTTTCAGGCAGTTTATTATAAAATCGAATACTATTAACAACAAAACTTTTTGAGGTCTTGGCGAGCCGGTGCTTAGGTATAACTAATTTATGTTTATTTCTAAGATTTAAATCCGAGTAGTCACTAAACTTTACAAATGTGCTTATATTTTTAAGTACATACATTATATTTTCATAAATATATTGAGATGCAACGGTCAGAACATGAATTTCTTTGAAAACTTCCCGTAATGATTCTCTGGAACCCATATTATAAATGGAGCGGATAGCTCTTTTTTGTAAAATAAATATTGCCTCAATATCGGCTGCCCTACCCCACAGCAATATGCCATATGACATGATGCTATGAAAGTAGCTAAAATAAACTAGACGCGCTGTCGCTACATCAGTCATTCGTCTAATTCTCCTGACCGCGTACGCTGCAGAACTGAGTCTGCTGGCAAGTTTTTTTATATGGGGAGCCCATTTCAAGCCTGAATCCAAGGTAATACCAAGAAATATCGTCTCATTTACAAAATCTAATTTAGTACCATCGAGAATAATGTCAGTATTTACCTGACGAACATTTGGCAAAGTGAATTTTACTACTTTAGTTTTATTTGAGTTTAATAATAGATTGTTGCAAGTAAACCAGTTTTGAATAGCAGAGAGTGCACCATTTACATTGCTAGTGTTGCGACACTGGCGATTAAAATTAAAAATCAAAGAAGTGTCGTCAGCAAATAGCACTGCTTCAATATCTGTCATGTTCTTGACCATAAAAGGGAGGTCATTAATATAAATTAAAAATAGGAAAGGACCTAGGATCGAGCCTTGGGGCACCCCAATTCTCACATTTGCACCCTTAGATTTTGCACCGTTGATATCAACGGTCTGCAATCTATTGGCTAAGTAAGACGCAATCAAATTTTGCGCATTATCTCTAACTCCGTAATGATTTAGTTTGAGCAAAAGCGTCTGGTGATCTACACAATCAAAAGCTTTAGAGAGATCGAAAAATACCCCGATGGTATCCTGCGATCCCTCCCATGCATTCAGGATATGCTTGATGAGCGCAACTCCAGTAGTGGACATCCCGGCGGTGAAACCATATTGCTTACTATGAATAATATTAAACTTTTTAAAATGCTCCTGCATCTGGTCAAGCATAACCTTTTCAAATATTTTGCTCAAAACTGGTAAAATAGATATTGGTCTGTAATTTCCAGGTTCAGTTTTTTCACCAGACTTAAACAAAGGAATCAACTTGCTGTACTTCATTAGATCAGGAAACAGACCAGTATCTATACAAACATTAAAAATTATGGCCAAATGTGGAGCAATGGCATCTATAACAGCATACAGTGCTTTAATAGAAATTAGAATTATAAAAGGAGAAGCTGATTGACTGACTGACTGACATATACTAAACTATAAGGGTTAGAAACTTGAAATTTTGCACAGGGGTTCCTTTTATAACGTAGGGGAGCACTAAGAAAGGATTTTTCAAAATTCCCACGGGAAAGCGAGATATACGCAAACGAAGTCGCGAGGGATTTACTAGTTATATTATAAATGTTAAGAGTTCATTTATAACGAAAAATATGCAAAAAATGGTGCTGATTCATATTGACGTACCACCTCAGCCATACTTCAGCCATATGTGAAACTAATTGAAACAATAACTCCTTAGTTGGCTAGGCCAGATGTTACGAATGTAGTATCAAGAAGTCTAAAATAACTCGTGGGAAGAAGGCATCGATTCCATACGAGTTTGTAATAAATTGAAACAAAAATAACTATCGAATAAACTTTTTTAATAAATAGTTTCCTATCAATGAATTAACTTGTTTTGTAAATGAACTACGACTATTTTATCGTTTTGATGCTCATGTTTTCACGCCAAAAGGCCCAAAATAAGATTTATACACACAAAATGAATAGCATTTTGGTTCGTCTTTCGTCTATTCTATAGATTTTATTGTCATTATTTTTTACATAAAATGAAGTTTCAAAACTTAAAGAGGAAGTTTCTCCAAAGACTAATAATCAAACATAGTTTGAAATTCACTTTGTTTGCTTTTTCTTATTTTATTGGGTAATTAACAACGTTGCATATATAGGTCTATTTCTGTTATTATATTATTAGCTCTAAAAATAAATACCTATCAAGTCTTGCAATACAACAGTTAAGATAGACAAAAAAATATCAGTGAATTAACTACAATAGATTTACTATATTATACTATACTAAACTACTCTTAATATTACTCTATATTACTTTTAATATTTGAAGCAAATGTTTATTAGACCAGAAGAGTCTTTATAAAGTGTATTAAAAAGCCGGCTATTTGTTTAATTACTTACTTTTTTATATGTAAGTAAGTACATTAAGTTCTACACAAATAATTACGCATACATAAAGGTGTAGGGAAATGGAAATATTTCCAAGTTATTACTCGAACGGTTTTGGGTAAAAACCCAAACGATTTGAAGACGATTATCCGAAAAATATTGTGCTCGTTATATAAAAGTGGTTAGGAAGTTTTTTTTTCCTGTAATGTGAAGTAGTTTCCTTAATTCGACCATTCAAAGTTAAACAAGAAACGGCCATTTAAACTCATAACAAAAAATATAGTTTTTACTCCAATAAAAAACTATAAAAATAGATTACAAGAAAAGTTCTGTCTGACTTATTGACATCCAGACTAAATATGAAAATATGCGTAGGTTCTCTTCATGATGACAAAACATGGTGGTATTTTTACTAGGTTTTTTTATTACAAGACTAATTTATAGACGTTGCTATGGCCTGACAAGATTATAATTATGATATTTGATTTCTTAAAAACACGAACAGAATTTAATTAAAGAAAATGTTAACTAGTTTGCAAATTGCGAAAACTGGATATACTAGATGTTTTGCTGTTTGCTTCTTCGAGTTTCACTGAAAATATATGAGTTTTTGATCTCGAGAAATGCCACGGGAATAAACTTTTGAAACTACTGCATCCAATTAGCAAGATATTTTATTAAAAAGTGCCTTGTGAATTTGCAAGCACTAGCACTAAAACAATTTTATTATTTTATATTATTACTAACCGCTTCACGAGGCATCACCCTGCTTTTATTCATGAATAAAAAAACTGATATATTATAGGTTAGCTTTAGAGAAAAATGGTTATCATTTCAATATCTATTCTTATTTGTTCCCCAATCCAACCCATGTGAGATGGAATGAATATGGAATATGCGTGCAAACAAAAGGCACTACGTCGGTGCGCGGCGCTGCGCGGCCGTGTGTCGCGCAATATCGCGCCCTCTCGTCCGCTATCTAATGAAGCCAATTTTCCGCGCCCGCTCCACCTTGCGCTCCTTTTGAATTTTCTCGCGTATTTTCCTTGTCATCCATCTCCTTCCGCGTTTC
Source organism: Endotricha flammealis (assembly GCA_905163395.2). Lineage (NCBI taxonomy): Eukaryota > Metazoa > Arthropoda > Insecta > Lepidoptera > Pyralidae > Endotricha > Endotricha flammealis. The sequence continues at coordinate 7,169,519 of LR990860.1, read as the reverse complement.
CGCGTTGGCAGATTACTTTTGATTTCAAATTCCACCTCCATTGATTTAATAAACAACAACAAATTGTTTGTCCGTTTCTATCAATTTCCAAGTTAGACGATTTTGCGTGTTGCACTACCGTCAATTTCCTATATGATTTGAATTTTAGCATTGCGCTCAAATAGGTTTACGCATATTATGTACCTATACCATTAAATACCATACTCGTGAAAATAAAAAAGTTTATACAACAAAATTAATTATGAAAATTAATACAAGGTAAATTCAAAGATGTTTTTCTTAGATGCTAGAATGATAGTGATTTCCTTTAAAAACAAATCGGAAAGTAGAGAACTTCCTTATTTGCAGTGCAATTTCGTCTGGGAAAATATTGCAAAGCCAATTTTCTCTTACTTAAAGTTTACGCTAGTTGACTCTGAGTCAGCTGCAACGCAACTGGCATTTACGAGAATATGCACAAAATACAGATATAGCGGGTCTTCTGCGGGGCCATTCGAAATTACAGAACCGTACTCCGTAATAATAAAACATTTCCAACAAGTTTTCTTAAAGTTCATAGATGTAGTAACTTTCATAGATGTAAAGAAAAAAGGACCAGGTTTTTACAAATTACATATACAAATATTTACTTTCAGGTATTTATATGTTAAATATTGCATAAAATATTTAAATAAAAGTTCATTCAATATTAATTCTTTTTTAAATAAATATAAATTGTAATGATTAAATTGAAACTACTGAAATAATTTTTGATAGTTTTTTTATTATATTAATTACTAGCGAAACCCGCGCAACTTCGTTTGCGTGTATTTCGCCGGAAAATTCTTGTATGTATTATAGTAAGTATATTAACCTTCCTCTTGAATCACTCTATCTATTTAAAAAAAGGGCTCCAAATTCCGTTGCGTGGTTTTAAAGATCTAAGCATACTTATGGACAGACAGACAGCGAAAGCGACTTCATTTTGTACTATGTAATGTCCAAGTTTACCTACCATTATGTTTTTACAAAATTCGTATAGTACAATTATTTTGTTATCAATTTATTTTCTGTGAAAAAAAAAATATATTACATTTTTCTATTTTTTTTATATGCAATATGGACACAACAGGGTGATATGATAACAAAATCTTTCTATTATTTTGCTTTGTCACAATGTTTGGATAGGCGTACGTTTGGTGTACGCATTCCTCGCGCCCAAAGCCGACCCTGACCACAACCACAACGATTTGAATAAAATTCTTGGCAACCTTGATGTCATTATCTCGCATTTAAGTTGGTAGGTAAATAATTTTGGACAATTTTAACTAAAAATCATATTAGTGAATTTCGTCGCTTATACCGCGCAATGTAAAATTTAACTAGTTTTCAGGAGAGACCAATAACTGTTTTATTTTTTTCATCCTTGAAATTGGTTAAAAATTATTTACGCAGTATTGTTGTACCTATAAGCGACGATTTATATTAAAATACTATTTATATATTTTAAAGTTCCACAACGCGCTGAATATGATTTTATTTGGGGTAATTTAAAAAGAAATGCATCAGATTTTCGCATAGTTTTTACCATTAGAAAAAGGGACTATGACGTCACTTAAGTTAGTAAGACATATACTGCTGGTAAACAGATTGTAGGAATATTTAAGTCCTTCTTTAATAATTTAAACAAATCATAAAAAATCTTATCTTCTTCAGAAAAAATAACATGACTTTCTACTTTAAAAATAAAAATTTTCATAAGCAAATACATATGGTACTAAAATAAAACTGAGCTATAACTTTGAAGAACTAAAACCTATCAACATGATCGATCAAGAATGTTTGCTAAAAAGCAATGCATGTTTTTGAACGCGAACCGAATGTTATCATAACATGCACGTCGCGTCAGTGAAATTTTATTTCTTATAATCCGTATACTAGGATATGTATATATATGCGAGTTTACGGCGAGCAGGCACCGGTCGACACGGCGGTCGCACCATATTCCGTATGTGCACAACGTTTGCCCATATTTCTCCACGTGTATGCCAATGCCGCCGCCGCCGACCGGTAGCATTTCACGCGATGTTTGCCGGTTTTTCGATGTGTGGCTTCCGTACCACAAAAACGCTGTATTTACAGTTCAAATGCACTACTATAATACACTCACGAAACGATGTATGAGTGAATCTCGCAGCGTGTTATAATTCACCGAGGCTCACTCGTGTTTCCAATCTGCAATATGAGCCGGAAGCCGTTGCCACCTCCCTGTACACAGCAGGACGCGTTTAATATTTTACTGCTCATTTATTTACACTGGACGCTTTGATATTTTCTCGCTGTCTTTTGTAAAAAAAAACTGTGTAACAACATCACGAATACAACTGGCAAATATGCAAAAGTAATATAAAAACCACACTTTAATGTTTTTCACACAGTTTTGTATGCGACTAAATATAGAAAATTATTTATTTTTCCACTTTAACAACAACATATCAAAGCTTAAAAAAACAAACATAAACTGTAATTATGAACGTAAAATACTAAGTACGGGAGCTTAAAGCACTGTAAAAATAAACATTTGGCGAGTATGCATGTCAAGGTAATATTTATAATATAATAAGCATATATGAGTGTCGGCGCGCGACACTGCGTGGCACCGACACCGGCGACGCCCCTCGCCGCGACGCCGCCGCCACGCCGCGCTCCGTCGCCATTGCAATCGCCACACTGCCTTCGCCCAAGCTGATTTATAACGGCAATATAACGCCAACCTGTCCTCCAAATATTTTTATAACTTTCATACCGATTCTCTATTTCCAATGATTCGCGACATTTTGTTTTTTGATACCGGGCTTTATCACGTTGATATTATACTTTTGAATTCAATATAATGTATCATTTTAATTCTAAATGTTTAGTTATTCGTATTTTTTATTTAAATTATAGTTTACGCTTGCACAAGTATGTGGGGTTGAGTTAAATCAATATAGAGACTGGAACGGCAAATGTATTTAAATGAAAGAATGAAATCTTTTATTCAGAGCCTCTAGTAATTCTGTACATATTATTATTATTATTCTGTATAAAATAAATAAGCTTCTCCATAAACTACCACCATTTTGGAAACGAAGCAAAATGACCACTGGGTAAAGAAATGGCGAAATAAATTTACATGCCGTCATTGTTATCATATAATATTTGTAGCCTCTTAGACTAGCTATTTTCTGTATATCATCCTACCCGGTGACGTATATGGATATGGACTGCCTAATTGCATTTACCCTGTGGCTATTTTCATGAGCATTTCGGACCGTTTGTAATCGTCACGACCATTTTTTTTTTTTTTTTTTTTTTTTTAATAATTGAAAATTTCAGTTTGGGTGTACTAACACCCTCTTCTGAGACACCGGACTGTTGCGGGAGCGTAGGGCTCTCACCGCCAAAAATTTTACATTTTACAGTGTCTGCCTAGGGGCGCCCCAGAGGGGGGCTCGAACCTCGGCCTATGGCGACACTGGGGGAAGGCGAACGGATTGGAGAGAAGCGGCCGGGCACGTGCCGGTACCGCGAAAACCGAGTCCCTACAGGAAGGTGGCGCGACGCGCGGCCCCGCCGGCGGGGCCGATATGACGGACGTGTGTGTCTATCGTCACGACCATCTCTGCACACTTCCGTTATATATAAACCATTTTTATTTAGATCTTACCCTAGTGTCCCTTATATTTATCTTTCATTTCTTTTTCTTATTTTATCTTTGTGTTATTTTTTAAATACCTACTACTAATGTTAATATGACAAACATTGATTACACGTATACTAAGGTCTATTTATTATACATATATGATACTAGTGATCGCCCCGGCTTCACACGGGTTTTACTATCCCAAAATTTTTTTAAATATAATACAGCCTATATTACCCGGGGGTAATGGACCTTCCCAACGCAACAGTGAAAGAATTTTTGAAATCGGTCCAGTAGTTTTTGAGTTTATTCATTACAAACATACACACACACCACACACACACACACACCACACACGAACACACACCACACACACGCACACACATACTCACACAAATACAAATCTTTCCTCTTTATAATATTAGTGTACAGGTGTAGACTACTACCACAGAGTAATACAGAGGGTTGACTCCCGACTAAATGAAAAATTTATACCTATTCTCATAGGGTTGACACCTTTGGCACGGTATTAAATTCAATATAAAAATAAAAACAACGTTTATAATAAAATGTTTTATTAAATAATCAAATTTACAATGTACTTATCTATACTACTATTATAAAGAGGAAAGATTTTGATTGTTTGTTTGTGTTTGGAGTGTGTTTGTGTTAAAATTTTAAATTTTGTTAAGTAGTGCGAAGACGGAACGCGCCAGTGCTTAATAAAATATGTTTCATAATGCTATCAATTAAACAGTTATTATCAATTATGAAATGTCAATAAATAAATATTCTTGGACGAATCACACAACGCCAGCTAGTCCCAAACTAAATTGCTGAAACTAAATATACTTTTTTGTAAATAAATTATACAAAGAAATCACCCAGATCAAAGCAAACAGACATGTTCATGCACACAAATGTTTGCCTTGCGCAGGATTTGAACCCGCGGCCCTTGGGATAAAGTGACCATTGCTAGCCACTCGACTACCCGGGCCTGTCTATAAATGAGTGACCCGAAAATATTTTATTTTAATGTTTCGATTTAATTCCTTATTATTTCTGGTTTATAATACAAACTTTTGTAATAAACATTATTAACATTGTTTAAACATTTGGTTCTATGTAATTTAGGTAAGTATACAATACTACTTATTAAAAATAGGTAGTAGCTGTGATAGTAAGGTAGTAGGTACTTACAACAATATTCAAAAATAATAAATTTTCGTAAATCGTAGGTACTTACTTCACATCATTTTTAGGGTACGAAAAAAGAAATGTCCTTGTCCTTTTTTGAATTGGCCATAAAAACACTACACGAACTTGGCATTGTACACGTCACAGAACGTGCGGCGCGGCGCGCGAGCGGCCGGCGTCCCTGGCGTTAATACGGAAACTGAGCCGGTTCAAACCAGTTCTTACCGCGGTCGGAGCGTACGAGACCTCGTCGGTGAGAGCTCACGCACACATCGCCGTTCTTTGTATGCGTATACCTATTCTGGACGGTTGTTTGAAGCCAACCTTCTGTAGTATTCTGTGCTACTACGCTACGTTGGCCTTGCTTTGCTACGATTATTATGAAAGCGTAGCGTAGGCACGCCATGCTACAACGTCTCGTAGCCGCGATCACACGATCTACACTGTAGATCTGCTACGATGGCGTAGTAGGCACTAATACGCTACGAAGATAATACTGCCTTGATCTGATGCGTTAGCGCATACTCGATCGTATATCGATCGTATTTTATAGGTAATCACTTACCGCTTTCTATATTAGGAAAAAATGTCGGGATTATTATTTTTTGTGATAAAATATTATATTTAAATTGTAGGTAAGTAAATGTTGTAAGCCTTTACAAATTGTTGCTCAACATCATGAACAATGCTCTCTTAGTACCCATCTAACTTGATTATGAGAATTCAAACAGCGCCGCCCAATTTATCACAGAAATTTCAAATTATAACACTTCCCAAAATTTGTGTTAAATTCTAAATACAGTACATGATCTGCGCAAACTTCGAATTACTTAACTAACCGAAATTTGCATTACTTGTTTGCTCATTCAGTTAACACAATAGAACCGACGAAACTAAAATTAGGCGCAACTGATAATAAACAGGCGGAGGAATCGGATCCCGGGTAAATTGGCTTTATCAACATCTTATTATAGAGGGACGAGCCGCTCACACCACATCCAAGAGCTAACCGCTAATTGTGTTCCATGTTTATACACGACTTCAATTCTCTCAATTTCGCCGGATGAGGGCCTCGCATTTCAACGCGCCCGACGCTATTCGCAACCATTTACAAGCTTCGAAAGCGATGCCGATGTAATTGCCGGATAGATAGGTACCGCACAATACGTACAGACAGACGTATCACAACGCGTTCAAGTGAATCTTGTTGCATTTTGCATAAAATCGATACTCATGAATGACCACTCCGAGCGGCACGAAGCCACATGAGACTGCCCGCTCCAATTTGCTGTATTCATACTGTATACTCTTATTTTAGATACATTAACTATGTTTTCATTATATCAAATCGATACACAAACAATAAAATTCACTGCCGATATTTTTTGAAATATCGATATTAAAAAAAAATCTATGGTAACAAATTATTCACAGTATTTATTTTCATTCTCATTAATCTTTCCGTAATCCCCTATTTTGAATGCATGCTTCAAACATTTTTCATTTTGTCTCTCAGTTCTAATAATAAAATTGAGGACACATTAACCAGACGATTATAGGAATTCGATATGTACTGGCTTCACAATCAATACGAACAATCAAACATAATTTGATTGCACCGATAAAAAAATAACAAAACGACTAATCGCGGTAGGCCTTTGACTCGTTTTCAATTAGGGGAAGTCAATTTAGGGTGAAAGAGGTAAGTAAAGCGAGCACGGGCCGAGTGTCCCGACTGCCGAGCATATGGGTAGTAGGGTGGTGGGCAGAAAATCTAATTTGCCCGAACGCCCCACTCGGACTTTTGTCACAGTACTGTACCAATTAGGTAAATACGCGGGCAGTCGTTTCGCGTTGTCACGTGCATCCGTAAACACTTACGGCCTGATGAGCCGACCGCCCGTAATCATATTTCAAGTGCCCGCGTAATCTCGTTGCCTCATCAACACCAACTTGGCACATTATTAACACATTACTGAATTACGGTTTGTTAAAGTGACGAATTACCCTTAAATGACTTTCATATGTTTTGCGAATATGTTAACTATTTTTATGTATTTATACAGTACAGTTAGCGCTTTGGTTATCTGTACGGTCAGGTCATACCGATCTGCTACTAATTGCAGTTATAATAAAATGCAAAGCAAAATATTTTGCATCATAAAATATATATCTACTGTAAATTCGTGACATTAACACAAACGCAACTGCGTATTTATTTAATTAAATATGACTTAGCTCTCGTCCAATAGATTCATACAAAACAAAAACAAGCGTAACAAAAAGCAGTGGGTGGATTGAAATAAGTGTATCTGGAATTAAGAGGGACATTTCGTGAGCCATCTATCTTGCGGGATATTAGAAACAACATTTTCGGATTGTTTATATGTGCTCTGTAAGCTGTTCTTTCATTAGACGGAGACGTCGCTTCCAGGGAGGCCGCGCACGCCAAGATTGATGGGCGCACGATGGATTTGTTCTATTCGCGTTCTCACTCATCAATCATTCGCGGATATTTTTCCGTGTCTCAGGTTGTTTAGCCTAAATAGATTGTTGCAGGCTTTGGAGCATCGCTCATATCGACATGTGTATCACATTAGAGCATTGACGTGCGTATTCAACGCGTTTATGGCTCTACGGGTTTTATTCGAAAAAATTTTTTTTTTATATAATGTAAAAAGTTTATGACAAAAAGGTGCGAGTTACTTGCAACATACTTAAATTGAAGTTTAATTAGTACTTTTGATTATATTTTTATTAAAACTCTCCAAATGTATGAGGCATTTGGATATTTTGCGTTGTCAATCAACAAAAAAAAACTTCATATTACGAACATACTTCACATCTTGCAAAAATAACATTGCTATATTCCTCTAATAAAAAGTAAGAAAAACATAAGAATTTATAAATAAATAAATAGAAACATCCAATAAAAGCCGTCAAGATGTCATGTTCCTTACAATATGAAGTAACCGAATCGACCGACCTCTTGCAATACAGACGAGCTTTGGACGTAACTGGCTGAATAAATAACTAGCCGTTTGAAAGATATAGAGCCATGAATCAATTTTCTCAAACAGAAGTATCAAAGATACCTATATTGGCTACGTGTGGGATCAATATAGTTAAAAAAATTGTAGAGTGATAACAAATTAGCAAATGGAGATTTTCTAATTTTGCTCATATTCAGGGTCTCAAAATGTTAAAAATTACACCACCGTTTTTTCACAAGTCAACACCGTTTTTATCTAACAAACGGGATTATGATGACGACTAATCTTGTCAGTTCATACTTAAACTGAGGTTACAATAAAAGTCAAAGGAGGTCACGTGCCGAGCATAAGTAAAAAGGTTAAAAAAATGCTTAACATTCAATGTTTGTTTCAGAATCTTTGTTCCCGCGTTTCGTCGAGCCGGTACCCAATGTTACAGTGACTGTGGGCCGCGACGCTCTCCTCGCCTGTGTCGTGGAAGATTTGAGGGGTTACAAGGTCCGTGATAACACAGTATAAATAATAAAGTTATAATCAGTTATAACACTTAACCTTGACGTAGCTCTTTACATTTTTATTTATAAAAACAAAAGATTAACAATTTTATTAAATAGACGATGAATGTTTTGGTAATGTCGATTTTCCGCGTGCCAAATTGAATATTCCAATAAAAAAAATTATAATCTCCTTGATTCCGAGGGCACGGCGTATTATCCTTTTGTTTTGTTTCTCAAAAGTAATGTAATTCTTGATCCATGATAGAAAAAACTAACGGACATCGCGTTATGTAAAATAAATATAAATAAAGACACTGAAATTACCAAGCGTTCATCCGCTAAGTTGACACTTCAAATTCCCATGATAAACGAGCACACAGTGTAATTCTATAAACGGATACGTAGCACGGAACTTCATGCAATGAAGTTGCAGAGCACGGGGTAAAGTTTTAACAAGCCAACTTAATATCACTTTGCTCAGAATGCACGATTCGCCCGTTATTAATCATGCAGGACGGCTAGTTAGCGAAATTGGTGTGCCGTGTACGAGATTCATACGGGTTGAGAGATTAGGATACATCAAATAATTATAGTGATATACGGTATGCTTTGTATTGTCATTGTTACAAATAAGATAAGTTCACGATACTTACACGCAAATAATTCAATACGTTATGTATGATCTGTCTATGCTTAGAATTTGCAGGGCACATGTGTATAATATACAGCATTGTATGAATATTTTTAGTTTGCAAACGATGCAACCGAACTCGTCGTGACGACTCGCTATTATGCAGAGACCGAAAGACACACAACTATAATTTATCTACTCGAAAATTCGATCTTCACTTTTTAAGCTTTATTTCTCTTCTCAGGTGGCGTGGGTGCGGGTGGATACACAAACAATTTTAAGCATACACCACAATATTATTACTCAGAATCCTCGTATAAGTCTGTCGTACAACGACCACCGGTCCTGGTATCTACATATAAAGAACGTGCAGGAGGTGGACCGAGGATGGTACATGTGTCAGGTCAACACGGACCCTATGCGATCCAGGAAAGGTTACCTGCAAGTGGTGGGTAAGTACATAAAATATTTTTAAAACTGTATAGGAAAAAACGAGCTATGCAATCACTTGATTACCACTATCGACTTTTATTTTAGAAACTAACGTTTGCTCGCATTTATAACAAGTTTTGACTGTATTATTTTAAAATACAATTATTACCATTCCTTGTCTATCAATATTTGCGATGACTGCTTGTCATCAGGTGACTTTGACTGCCATCTGGTTAATAAATAAAAAATCCATACTCCACACACGTCAAAAAAGTCTGTGATGTAATAACGCAACAGTGTGGTAACAAATCATTAAAAGTTTCCAATTGTCACCAATCGTAACATTTCTGTGACGTTGTATTTTGCTCCTGCGGCGTAGTATGGCCGTGGAATGGAAAAAAAAACAAGTGAATGATGAACCAGGGCAACATCCCGTAAATGGTCGTCCTAAAAACAACACAGTACATATCTTGATCATTTCAATGACAATGTTCCGACACAGTAATAAAATATTCTCCCTAGTTCCGATATGAGTCAGATAGACTATCTGTCAAATAAATGATCATAAAATACAATTTTGCTAACATCTCTGAGACGTACCTAGTTGTGGAACTTATTATTACAACATTGTAAAACAAGCTCTTAACAAATGGGTTTCGCTCGTCAAAAAAGGCAAGAAAGTAAAATGATACCTACCAATTTCGTAATACGAGTAACCTAATAAAGGTTTGAAGTACTGTCTTGTTTATTTCCAATAAATTGTATTTCGAAAGATGTAGTACCTAACCTAATACAAATCTGGCTTACCCCCTGGGTAGTGTTCTGATGACAGTCCATATAATTAAAGGACGGCAGCAGCACAGGGGCTCCCCCAGTGTCTCTGTGCTCCATTGGTGGCGGCGATTGCTTAACATCAGGTGAACCGCATTTTAGTTTGCCAACCTCTTAAATAATAATAATGAAAAAAGTATCTTCGTCAATTCCTTAGACTTAAGTAGCAGATCGCACCATCTAATAGAAAAGCCCCGCCGCCAAAGAGAAAAATAAGACATCCCGCCGCTTTGACTCTGTCCTGCCAACAGCCTTTGGTTTTCTACATAGACCCACAATACTTAGTTGAAAATAGTCCTCTATTGTCGATTATGATTGTCTAATGACTTTTACATGATAATACAATAACTATATTTACCAAAATAACCCATTACGGCTTTTATATAAATGTAACTTGGTTAATGGCGTAAAATGATTTGGAATTAGGATTAATTTTGATAAATTGTTTGTGGTTAATTATTTTGTCATCAAATGTACAATAACAATAAAGCAAATACAAGCATTTATGGTCAAAATAAATACATCAAATGAGGAAGAGAGTTGGTAATAGTTCTGAATTTAGATGCACATACATATCATTGAGGCAGAGGCAGCAGTGAGTACTTATCATCTCAGATCCTTGATTATTACAAAAAATGTATGGTTTCATGAAATAAATTGACGAAACTTCGTTTTTTACATCTGTTACTGAGAATTTCCTTTTTGTCGGCAATATTGACGCAATTTTTTGTCGGCAGTGCCTCCAGTGATCATCGATAATATGACGTCAATGGACATGGTCGTTAGGGAAGGCACGAACGTTACAATGGTGTGCAGGGCAACAGGCTACCCGGAGCCTTATGTCATGTGGCGTAGAGAGGATGGTCAAGAGTTCAACTGCAATGGAGAATCAGGTAAAAGTGAATAGTATATAGTGTATTTTGCGCATACATAAATATAATTATGTAGGTATATAAGGTCCTAATTTATTAATGAACTTCCTTTTAACACATTACTTTATAGGTTACATATGATCGTTTAAGCAAGGAAATAATGGTCTATACTCCAATGTTTATTTATCTATGCAATGATCAGTAGAATACTACTACGGATGCAAATAGGTATTCTGTTTATCTATCCACCTTGATAACATTACCACTAACTAACCACAATGCGGGTTTACTTGTACTTTGATATCAATGTAAATAAGACGACACAAAACAAAGGCGATTCAAGAATATTCTAGAACAAAAGATCTATTGCTAACTACGTTCTAAATACTAGATGTATTTAATTAACTCGTTCCTGATACGATGAACCCTTTTATCCAATCACAAACAAAATGTATAAGTCTTTTGAACACGGATGTACATGATATTGACACAGAACAAAAGGTAATGTCCTCTTCGAATGAAAACAACAAGTACAATCGAGACAGTCGACAACAGAGATTTTCTCTGATAAATATCCGGTCAAAACATTCGCTAGGGACGGTCATTATGTTGCTCGCAAAGAAACAAAACAGATGAAAGGAAATCTGTGGAGCGCGAAAGTACAAGCACGGGGGATCACGCGACTTGGCTTCCAGTGAACAATCGAAATATTGTCGTAACAAGGGCCCTCTGACGAACCTGTTGGCCTTGAGATTGGTATTGGGTATTATGTATTTGGGTACCTCCGTGGCGTAATAGTTTCATGCCGGACCTCCACCCGGGAGGTCCCGTGCTTGAATCCCAGTCGGGTCATAATCAAAAACTGTTTATCTATTCTATAATGTATTTTAAATAGGGACAATTCATTTTTATGAAATATAGTATCGTTCAGTTAGTATCCCATATAGCTCAATCAAAACTGTGTTTTATAATGGACTGATTAATACAGATGACTTATCTGTCAGATAGACTGCATGAAACTTATCAGTACATTGAGAAATCGTTCTTTAAAGTAATCTTTGTTTTCAGTGAATGTCGTGGATGGAGAAAATTTGACCATATCAAAAGTATCACGGTTACATATGGGGGCGTATTTATGTATAGCGTCTAATGGAGTCCCACCGTCAATCAGCAAACGTGTGTTTCTAATGGTTCAATGTGAGTAAATAATATATTTCATTATCTATAATAAAATAAAAAAGCCTTTATTCTACTAATTACTAAATTCTACAGTGTTACTTACTTATAGACTCAAATTTACTATAATAAGTTCGTTTTAATATATGTATAAAGATAGACTTACTTTATTGTGAATTTACTAAATCGGGTTTTATGCTGAAATTGTTTGACCTAGAGTTAAATTAAATATACAGGGATCTAAAATATAAATTAAGCTTTAAAATACTATGAAGTTTTTGCCACAAAATTCTTTAAAAACAGTTATAATAAGGAAAATGTAAAACCAGTAAACTGGTAGTCTTTCCCTGCCAATCGGGGACTACCAGTTAGTTTTTTTGGTTTAAATATTTATTTTACCTTACCCCAACTGACCTTAATATTAATTTTATATTTTAAACTACCTAAGTATTACATTATAAATCTTTCTCTTGTACTTTTCCATCATGTTGGTTTTGTATTAATGTAGTAGTCGCCTCAGCGGCGTAGGCATCCCCTAAATTCTTCCATACATCCCCCTCCCTTGCCTTTGTCATCCAATTTAATAAACTATATACAATGTAAATAAAAAGAAAAGTAACTCCTCAAATCTTTAAAACTTGGAAACTGGAAGTGTTACTGTAGTGCTGACTTCAAGTCCGCGCCCTATTCCTAATAAGTACCTACTTCTGTAACTTTTTTTGTAAATACAAAACTTATACTATTATCAGCCTAGAATTTAACCAAACTCAAGATAAATAAAACTGTTCATACACCTGTCCAAGGACATCTAAGACACTGGTGTCTTAGATGTCCTTGGTCCCGGGTTGACGCCGATAATTTAGGTCCTAAAAACTAATTTTAGCGCTTTCGCATTTTCTCTAGTCGTCATGAAAAAATATATTTTTTAATAGCGGGTTATGTCGTTATGTCCAACACTGTGCCTCTCTAATTGTATGTACAGATAACGCTAACTGTAGATAGATTCCCTAAAACATTGTGCAAATAAATAAATGCTTTTGTTCATAAAACATATCCAACATTTTCAATGTAGATCAAAAAGTAATTTGAATTCTTTCTACCCATTTCAAATTTTACCTAATTTATGTTTCTACCTGAAATGATATGAATAGCAGTTTGAAATCATGTTTTGCGGAACATCAAACGCGAGGGAATCCAAAAATGTTTTGACGTTTTCACTGTAGTTTCCTTTGCAGAGATTTCACGTTATTACAGTTCAGTAATTATCATAAAAATAGTATGTTTTAAACTATCGTTGTGAACACATTATAACACTATAAACGGGGCTTGAGCGCTGACATAAACTTACTTACTAGTTACTTGTTCTTTCCCGACGACGTTTCGACAGAGTTGCATCTGCCGTGGTCTTTTTTTTTTTAAACCACACAGGTGGCAAACAAGCATACCACAGGTCGGCCTGATGGTAAGCCGTCACCGTAGTCTATAGACGTAAGCAATACCGAGCAATACTCACGCGTTGCCAACCCTCCCTACCCCCCCAAGTGGAGCTCTGGAGACCTTACTCACCGTAGGAACACAGCATGGCCGAGACCAATGCTATTTGGCTACGATCTTCTGTAAGGTGGAGGTCCATCCAAGCGGGCTGCTCCGATTTCAGCGGATTGTCCGCTGTGCCCTACCTCTCCTGGTCGCGGGAGACTGAGTGTCCTAAGTTTCAATTAAACTCCGGTTATAATAATACGTGAAAAAAACTCATATATTTTCGACATCATCTCAAGATACAATGATACAATGTACCTAACAAAAATCATATCAGAAATTTAAAACCAACAAAGCAGTTTAATAATTATATAAAAAGTAATGAAGTGTAAGTGGAAATATACGATAGGTACAGTAAATTCTTTCAACCGAACAAATTTTGATTCAATTATCGACTGGGAACTGGGACGCGTTGTTAGTAATTAGTTGCGCAGAAATTGGTGACTTTACAAAATCCGGCTGGACAGATTGATCAACTAAAAATCTGATGTAGTGTCAACCTTTAATTTATCAACTATTTGTGTTTTCCAGGTTAGTTACATATAGGTACCAGGTTAGTTACATATAGGTATTATCTATATTTATAAAATGCTTTGTCCTGACTGACTGACTGACTGACTGACTGAGAATCAACGCACAGCCTAAACCGCTCATCGTAAAAATCTGAAACTTGGCAGGTGGACCTATTATATGACGTAGGCGTCCGATAAGAAAGGATTTTTCGAAATTCGAACTCTAAGGGGGTGAAAAAGGGGGGTAAAGTTACTATGGGACAACTTGATTCCTTGGTCCAAACTACTTCAAATTTTGCATAAAAATTGTTTAAAAGAATTGATGGAAGACGTGATTCTTATTTTATTGAAATTCTTGAAAAATATGTATTTTGTGGGTAATTTTCTTCGATTTGATATCAATACTCATACTCCTTAGTGCTTTTGATTCAATTACATTCATTTTGACACATCCGTGAAGTGTGTCATCTGTCATGTAATATTTTTATAAATTGTGAATATTCAAACAAAATGATTTCATAATGTCGTCGTACTATTTATTCTGTTTGTGATCTCGGAAAACAGCTAAAATTCTAACTATGTATAAAGCGAAATCATATTCATCGATAATAAACAGTAAGTAATTAAATATTAAATTTATAATATTTGACAGGGTTCAAGTTAAATTGGTCAATGGTTAAATGGGGTTAAATTGAAATATTGATATTGTCTCTTTCTCACTTATAGGAAATCTCATTACGTCGACTCGCTCTAATATTTCGTAGTGTTGTTGTAGGGATGGTTGTAGGCTGAGGTTGTAGGTATTGAAATACCCATATACTCATACATTTTTTTTACGGAAGTGGTTGGAAAACAAGCTCAGGAATATGGATCATTTGATATTAGGTGATTACCGTCGACTATGGAGCACATAGATTCTAGGGTCCCTGACCCGTTGCCGACCTATAACAGGAAAAGACAGGATATATAGCGAGAAATAGTATAAGGAAGAAGTTAGATTTTTTTTATACCACAAAGGTGGCAAACAACAATTTCGGATATTTCACTCTCCGAACGAAACGCATTGCTGCTTCACATCAATATTCTGTATAAGGGTGGTACTTCACCGGTCGGGCTAGCCTATTTCATAAACGCCCACTCCAAAGATTGTAATGAGAAGTATTTAAATAGAAAAATAATCATGTATACATATGAAAATGTTTTGTCTTGACCGTAGAGACCTGAAATTTGGGTGTGTGATGTAGGCAACCGATAAGAAAGAATTTTTTGAAATTCCCACGTGAAAGCGGGATAAACGCAAACGAAGTTACGCGGGTTTCTCTAGTCATGTATTAAAAAAGTAAGTTAGTAAGCCGGCACCAGACGAAAACACGAGGGCAGTCACTATGTACGCATCAAAATCCGTTGCTTAGTTTTAAAGATCTAAGCATACATGGGGACTGACAGACAGACAGACGCCGCGGACTTTGTTTTATAATACACTGGGCGTCAGAAATAAGTAGTACAGTTTTAAAATTGCAATTACTTTTAAACTATAGAAGTTAGAGTTTTGAAATAAAAATCAATCTTTAAAAGACGATATTATGTATAAAGTTTTTATTAAATGAAATGAAATTGTCTTTTAATTTTTTTTTATTTCAAAGGTCTAGCTTCTGTATTTTAGGAGATATTGCAATTTTAAAACTGTACTACTTATTTTTGACGCCCAGTGTATGTAAGGATAAGAATATGGACTTTATAATATGTAGAAAATTAAATGTAGAAAACATATTGATTAACTAACTAATCGACACGCACTGTCGATCGAACCCTTTGCGTAGTGTGGAGGGTACACGGGGTGTAATCATCCGCTAAAAAAGGATTTTCGGAAATGCCCCATGGGGACGGAAACAATGGGATTACATGGGTACGGATAACGCCAACGGGCATTCTATAGTTACATATAACATTGGGAAAATATTGACGTTACACTTGAAGTTTAAAGGGGACGAGCGTGATCCGCCATCTGGTGTCGAAAATCTAAATTATTGACGCTATTTTCTTTTATTTAATGATATTAGCACCATTATGGTTTTAATTTATCCAAATGTTTTTCGACAATGTGCTCAGACAAAAACCATTTAAATGATTTATAACTTCAATCTACAAAGAACCATTTAGCTTTTAAAAGACAGTAACAATAAGAAATTAAGTTTGTTATGAAATATTCTGAACACGTTTGCAATGTCACTTTAGCTATTTAATTAATTATATTTCTTTAGTAGTTTCATATAAACTTATTATTTTGTTTGTTTATAGTCTCATTTATTAAATGGTGACATTTTCTTTCAAACTATATTTATAAAAAAGTAATCGTCACTAAAAGAAGACTATTAAATTAGGTGGTTAGCCCATATCGTAGATAACCGACAACGATAGTTATTCGACATCCTATTCTATATGTATACTAATGTAAAGTCGTCTCATGCTAGACTTAACTAGTTAAGGTGTGGTGTGTCGTGTCGCGACACAAGTACATAATGTAACGTTTGTAATTTTAGCCATACTAAATGTATGACACTGGTATTTGTCGCAACATAATACACAGTTTACCTGGTCTGATATAACTTTAGCTACTGTAAGTAGTATGAAATCTGTGCTATAGCATAAGTTATCTTTATTCATACACCTATTTTGTTTTATAAGTTAGTAACATTCATATCAGTCTAAAAGAACTTGTCCACAAAGTCAATTCGCGTGTGATGCCACAGCACAGAAACACAATAGTCAAAATAAATAATTAGGTACGGTGGCCTCGAAGATAGGAGGACCATTTTAGAAAAAAATCGCTTGCACATCTTGTAAGCGGATTTTTTGTCAGCTCTGTCCTTTTCTTTGTTACCAAACAGGATTTCTGTTTATTAGAGCCACATGTGTCCACTAGGATGTTGGATGTTGCAACCAAAAATCATCCTAAAGGTGGTCCTGCTATCCTTGAGGCGACTGTACCTACTCATATTTCTTTTTAAAAAATCATGCTGAAAACGTAACATAATAATAAAGTTAAATCTGAAGAGATTACATAATTTGTGGAACTCGCAAAAAATATCACTGTACGCAAACTTTAGCGGGAAACTCTTTATATGGGACGGCGCGGAAAGTTCGGCGAACTCCAAAGTTGTTACGGTTGATGAGAATAATCACCCACACAGTTTACATAGTACACTGAGTTAAACAAAGTTCTAATAACTTCAATAAAACTCGCCGCTAGAAACCAAGCCCTTTTCAGGGATCAGGTGTCAGCAAGGTTACTGTATCTACTTATTATTGCCACTTACATAAACATTTGTAACTTACAATTTACAAATGAAAAAGAGAAAGTGGTCTATGGACCAATAGCGATGTGGGTATGCAATTTATGATGGAGTGCATCTTCTAGACGCTCATGGGGCATGGGGAAGGGCGGGCTTCAAAATCTGTCCCAGCATTTCCAAGATAAACAGTATAAGAGAATCTTTTTCTTACGTAAAGTTTCTCAACACGTCATACAACTTAACAAATATGTCAGTAATTTACAAATTTTTCGAATTGTAACGTTATTAAATAGGGCCCTGGTAGGAAGAGAATACCCAGAGTAAGGTACTCTTTAACATTTATAACTATTGGCTTCCACAAAGTCTACACACGGAAACTTAAACCGCAAGTAACTCTTGAACGAACACTGGCTTTTCACGTATTACATTTCGAGAAGATTTGACAAAAATAATAGTTAAATATTATCTCCTACAACTTTCTATTACCAAAGTCAAATCATTTATTCTAAGAATAGGCCCACTTACTCTAATCAAAGTGTACATTCAATAATAATACTAAGCTTGCTAAGCTTTCCGAAATCCATCCTAGTGTAATGTAAACGCAAGAGTAGCTAGAATTACTATTACCCCTAAACTTCTGAATCAAATTAAATTAAATGAGACGTTGGTTAGGACATAAGGTACCCCATAAATCACCCCGAATACGTGAAGCGAGTCAGTACCAGTACGGGTAAATCGCTAGTTGCTTTTATTTTTTTTAATCCAGTTCTAAAACTATATTTTCTCACAAACAACAACAATGTGAAATCAGAACATCATATACTCACAATGACCCTCAAACGCCCTAACTTTTCACGTAAATTGCAAAAGTGTCTGAAGTTAATTCTCTAATGTTATTTATGAGCTGTAGCCACAGTTTCAATTGGCCCAAGCGACTGACAAAATATTGGCTCCCACAAGTCTACACACGGAAACTTTGACCGCAAATAACTAGCCGTTAAAACGCCATTCACACCAGTTGTGGTAATGGGTCACACCGTAATTTTGTACAGGCCCGCCAAATGTAAATATATAACCAGACAGCGGTCTCTGTGTTGGAAATTTCACTCTTGATTTTTTAAATTAAATTGGAATGTTTTCAATTCATTAAAAAAACTTTAATAATTTTGCACTTTTTAGACACCCATGCTTTTTTACTAGGTACAAGGTAGATATAAAACTTAAATATATATTTTTTATAATTTTTAAAAGCCTTGATTTAAAAAATAAATAAATCTGTAAATTTATATCGTAGCTAAGAGCACTCGATCAAAACACCTTATCCACACCTCACGATGTTGACCGAAGCGAAGTTATCACGAAGTTTTTTTTATGCCACAAAGTTGGCAAACAAGAATACGGCGCGCTTGATGGTAAGCATCACCGTAGTCTATAGACGCTTGCAATACCGGGGGTATGACTCGTTCGTTGCCTCAACCCTCCAAACCTGTGGAGCTCTGGAGAAGTTTGAAACAAAGGGAAATTTAAAAACGAATTGGTCGTCGTTGGAAGTTTTTGGTACTTAACCGTTATAGTTTTCATTGAAGGTTCAGCATATGGACTACTACCATGATTTTTTTCAAATTTCTAACCACCAACACGGGGTGGGCGCGAAAAAATAATCATTTTCACTTTACATGTAGGGGACCCCAAAAAAAATATTTTTCAAAATATTGTCCCAGCACTTTGTTAGCATTGTTAATAGGTATATGTATACATACCAAATTACAGCTTTCTAGCATTAAGCGTCTAGGCGCTAGACCGCGGACAGACAGACAGACAGACAGACGAACATGGCGAAACTATAAGGGTTCCTTGTAGTTTACTACGGAACCCTAAAACGAACACGGAGAGCCCGTCCACACTCTTTTTCGCACAACTTCGCAAGAGTGTAGTGCCGACTTTTCCGTTTTGTAAATTCCTTTACAAATGATAAGTGTCTGTGTCGGCTAGTGTCGAAACAAAGATTTGAGATGTCGGTCCTGTCATGCATACAAACAAATTGTAATTAAAAGTATGTTTACATAAATTACTACCATACAATTTCAAACTTTTGACATCATATGTTTTCCACAGTGAAATCCTGGGCTGTCAAACTTTCAAAAATAACTGTGGAAACTATTTATCCCAAACAACGTACAAAATTAAGTTTTACACATTTCGCGTTCAAAATGCATATTGAATAGACATTTATCGGTTTTTACTTTGCTGTATAACGGAATTAATTTTGCGTCTGACGTAATAGGATTTAATAAAAAGATTAAATTATAAAAGTTGTATTGTTGAATATTCAATTCTATATCATTCATTTATTTAACTTTATTGACCATAATACATAAGTACCTACTGATACAACATGCTAAATTGCATTCTCTACCAGTCAACCTTTGGGAAGTGCAGAAATTCACGAATGCGGTTTACTTGTTACTACTAACAACATTTCTGAAAATTAATACAATTAAACATGTAAATATATTATGTATGTATATATATATAAATATATATAATACATACAAATGTTAATTCCGTTGATGATAGATAGACTAAAGAAAAATATACCTAGTGATGATGATTCATCAATCAAGTGAACAAATATTATGAGATAAAAACTATTAATACGATTATATTCGTAGAGCAGTAGACTACACTAGATAATAAATTAATTTCTTCAATAAGACTCTCAACAAGTCTATTAAACAATGTAAAAAATTTAGGGAGAGAATAGCACAAAAGAAACGGTGACAGCCCCTATTTAGACTGTCGTAAAATGTAACAAAACATTTCATTTACATCAGATGTGGGTAAATGAAAAACCCCAACAATTTTCCTTGTAAAAACGTAATTAGAAACCGACCACAACGACGTTAATTAATTAGCACTTCAATAGAGGAGTCCGGCTTACGCATCGTCCTCATTTTAAGGTCGTTTAAGACAGCTGCGCAAATTATCCGAATATTACTTCCTCATCTAGAAAGAAAGAAACGCTGGCACATTTCCCGCCGTAACTTGGCCTCAAATTCTTCCTTTGGTAAGTACGTGAGCATTTTCACGTCGTTTCCTTTAGTCGGGAGTCAGCGTTCAGAAATATTATTTTTCTCAGGGTGGGCGTCGTTAACGAGTATTTACGAGGACACGGCGTCTCTACCTGACGGCGCCTTCCGCCGGATCGGCCGTAATTGCGCCCAATTAGAGCATTATGCTGACGCGAACGGCACGGACGCGATAATAGCGATACTATCTACTCCCGGGGCCGCCGGCGCTCGCACCGAAACCCAATGAGACGCCCTCTCCCCTAATTCACATTCTGTATCTCAGCGCGTTCACAGTCCTCTCCATTTCTTATAAGATACGTGAAATGCTCACGTAACTTTCACTCGATTAACCAACGAGACTTCCTTATGAATTCACTGTCAGTTTTCATTATACTTATGCGACGGAGACAAATCTTTATGATGATATTCTTATGGTGTTATTACGTGGCATTTTGTCGTCTTATTTCAGTAATAAGATTCTGTATGTAAATACTATTATAAAAATATGTTTTAAAGTAAGAAATATGGTTTTAAAAAAAAATGTGCATACCACACACAGCACCAACTCGTCGCAAGCAAGGTTTTAAACCATCCTTTATTGTAATGTGATTATAATTCGCCCTTCTACAAATAGAGCTAGGGGTTTTACCATTACCATGTAAACACTCATTTAAAAAATTCTATGTAAGTACTATTTACAAATTTAAGTGTCACGTGTTACTTAACAGTTCCGTATTATGATTAACAGTTCCACCAATGCTGTCGATACCCAACCAACTGGAAGGAGCATACATAGGTCAAGATGTCACGCTGGAATGTCACACAGAAGCATATCCTTCCTCCATTAATTACTGGACCACGGATCGAGGGGATATGATCATTTCCGGTAAAGTTAAATTTAGTTTTTATACTTATAATTTTATTACGTAACTAGCACAACCCGCGCAACTTTGTTTTCGTGTATCCCTCTTACCCGTGGGATTTTTTTTTTCTCTCCGTAAGAAATTCGCGTACTTCAAGGAATATTCTAAAAAAGAATTAGCGATATTGGTCTAGCTGTTCTCGAGATTTGCGCTTATTCATCGATGCATTTTTAACATATACATATATTATATATTGTCACATACACATTAATGCTCTATTTATCATTGCTCGATTCCAATTCCATTAGATGCCATTAACCTTGTGTTTATTTTATTATAACTAATAGTAAAAATACTTGTAATACTTGTGATTAAATATGACAAAAATGCATATAACAATGCGCAGGTACAATTTCAATTTGTATGAAAGTATTTCAATTCTTAACTTGCAACAAACCTCATTTATTTTGACAAACTGTGTACACTATTAGTGGCTTATAGACTAGTATTCATTATTTGTAATCAAAACTCTGTATTTTATTGTCTGTCTGTTTGTGTGCCTTACTAATAAAATACAATAAGTACCTACTTTCAACATTTTATTCGAAGCTATTTGAGGATCTAAACTAAAGTCTGATTTATTATTATTGAAAGAATGGTAATTATACCGTTTAATTGCGGTATAAAAACAATCCTTTTGGTAAATTCCTAGGACATTCCGTTATTTCAAGCCTGTTTATTTTTTATTTTTTAAATAACTTGTATACTACTACTATATTGTTATCATTTTGTATTTACGTATATTCTTACGGTTCAAGTAACCATTCATTGCAAAAAAAAAAAAGAAAATGATAAACTTGCTAAATATAAAATAAATAAAATCATTTATTTTGCAAGTAGATTTACAAGAAATACTTTTACACGTAAATTTTTTTTTATCCTACTAGCACTTCAGACTAAGTTGAAAGAGTACTCTGCCGGATATCGAGAGGTCGTAGGTTCGAATCCCAATTTACGTTCATACGTTCTAATCCAAATTTTTATTTTAATAAATTAAATATTTTAAAGTTTTGGTGAAGTTTTTATCTATATATATAAAATGCTTTGCCCTGACTGACTGACTGACTGACTGACTGACTGACTGAGAATCAACGCACAGCCTAAACCGCTCATCGTAAAAATCTGAAATCTGAAACTTGGCAGGTGGAACTATTATAAGACGTAGGCGTCCGATAAGAAAGGATTTTTCGAAATTCGAACTCTAAGGGGGTAAAAAAGGGGGGTAAAGTTACTATGGGACAACTTGATTCCTTGGTCCAATCTACTTCAAATTTTGCATAAAAATTGTTTAAGAGAATTGATGGAAGATGTGATTCTTATTTTATTGAAATTCTTGAAAAAAATGTATTTTGTGGGTAATTTTCTTCGAGTTGATATCAATACTCATACTCCTTAGTCCTTTTGATTTCAATTACATTTCATTTTGACACATCCGTGAAGTGAAGTGTATCATCTGTCATGTAATTATAAATTGTGAATATTCAATCATAATGTCGTCTATTTATTCTGTTTGTGATATCGGAAAAACAGCTAAAATTCTAACTATGTATAAAGCGGACTGAATCATACTCATCGATAATAAACAGTAAGTAATTAAATATTAAATTTTATAATATTTGACAGGGGTCAAGTTAAATTGGTCAATGGTTAAATGGCATATTGATATTGTCTCCTTCTCACTTATAGGAAATATCATTACGTCGACTCGCTCTATTATTTCGTAGTGTTGTTGTAGGGATGGTTGTAGGCTGAGGTTGTAGGTATCGAAATACCCATATACTTATACATTTTTTTACGGAAGTGGTTGGAAAACAAGCTCAGGAATATGGATCATTTGATATTAGGTGATTACCGTCGACTATAGAGCACATAGATTCTAGGGTCCCTGACCCGTTGCCGACCTATAACAGGAAAAGACAGGATATGTAGCGAGAAATAGTATAAGGAAGGAGTTAGATTTTATTTATACCACAAAGTTTGCAAACAAGAATTTCGGACATTTCACTCTCCGAACGAAACGCATTGCTGCTTCACGTCAATATTCTGTAAAAGGGTGGCTCTTCACCGGTCGGGCTAGCCTATTTCATAAACGCCCACTCCAAAGATTGTAATGAGAAGTATAAAAATAGAAAAAAAATCTATACATATGACAGTTTTTTGGGTGTGTTCTGAAAAGTGTGGTGTATGATGTAGGCAACCGATATGAAAGAATTTTTTGAAATTCCCACGGGAAAGGATAAACGCACACGAAGTTGCGCGGGTTTCTCTAGTCTATATATAAAAAATGCTTTGTCCTGACTGACTGACTGAGAATCAACGCACAGCGTAAACCGCTCATCGTAAAAATCTGAAACTTGGCAGGTGGACCTATTATATGACGTAGGCGTCCGATAAGAAAGGATTTTTTGAAATTCGGACTCTAAGGGGGTGAAAAAGGGGGGTAAAGTTACTATGGGACAACTTGATTCCTTGGTCCAATCTACTTCAAATTTTGCATAAAAATTGTTTAAGAGAATTGATGGAAGACGTGATTCTTATTTTATTGAAATTCTAGATAAATATGTATTTTGTGGGTAATTTTCTTCGATTAGATATCAATACTCATACTCCTTAGTGCCTTTGATTTCAATTACATTTCATTTTGACACATTCGTGAAGTGAAGTATGTCATCTGTCATGTAATCACTACATAGTATAAAACAAAGTCGCTTTCTCTGTCCCTATGTCCCTATGTCCCTTTGTCCCTTTGTATGCTTAAATCTTTAAAATTACGCAACGGATTTTGATGCGGTTTTCACCAACGGATAGCCTGGTTCATGAGGAAGGTTTATGTATAAAATTTGTCAGGATTTTATGTAAATTGGCTGAAATATAAAGATTATTGTTGGGAGTGTCGGAAAAAATCAACCGCTTGGGAGCTGTCGACGAAAACGCTGGCTAAACCCTTTGAGATATAACAAAACAAAAATTATAGGATATTCCTCTTATTTAGGTCTCCAAAAAAGTCCGCGATAGCATATATTTATCGTATACGGATAACTTACTATAAAATAAAAAGCGATTTCCGAGTAATAATGCGGAAATAGCGCCATCTAGCGTAGAATAGAAAGAACTTGAATTGGAAACCGATTTTGACGTATACAATATTAATCCTTATCCAGTTAACTACGTTAGTTACCTTAAGTATTTCATGTACATTATTATAATCTTTACATCATATTATTTAAATAGATACTTTAGAAGTTATAGCAAAAAATTTACGCGCTTGCCGAAATTAGTTCAAGTTCTTTCTATTCTACGCTAGATGGCGCTATTCAAAAGCATCGCGCTATGGTTACGTTTTCATTAAATTATAAATATCGCGCGAAAATTAAAGCACTTTAAATCTATTACGCTAGGTGGCGCTGTTTAAAAATAAAATTATAGATACTATGTAAGTATCTATAATTTTGTTTATGCTTCACAATTTGAATTATTTAAAGTTAATATTAAGGGTGCATTTTATTTGTTTCGTGTTATAATTTTTGATACAATTTATTGTAAATAGATAGATATGGATAGACACTTACATACTCGCTTCAATTTAGTCCTTTGTTTGGGCTTATTTTAACATCTGTCGCATTTTTTAATGGTTTCGTGTTGATTTATGTTATCTTTGAGTTTTTTTTTTATTGACAGATTATAACAATTATTAAAGTCTAATATAGGACGCAGTACATCTTCTGCCAAAAGAATTCGTTTGAGTCGAAGCAACGAAAATGATCAAGAGAGGGATGTTCGTTTATCGTTGGACCGTGAAAGGCATGTTTCCCAAAGAGCGCGAGAATCGTCGGTGGATCGCACAGTTCGTTTATCGTTGGACCGTGACAGTCATGTTTCCCAAAGAGCACGAGAATCGTCGGTGGATCGCAGAGTTCGTTTATCGTTGGATTGTGAAAGGCATGTTTCCCAAAGAGCCCGAGAATCGTCGGTGGATCGCACAGTTCGTTTATCGTTGGACTGTGAAAGGCATGTTTCCCAAAGAGCGCGAGAATCGTCGGTGGATCGCACAGTTCGTTTATCGTTGGACTGTGAAAGGCATGTTTCCCAAAGAGCGCGAGAATCGTCGGTGGATCGCACAGTTCGTTTAGCGTTGGACAATGATAGACATAACGCTCAAAGAGACAGAAACGCCCGAAGATAGACAACTCCGCTTACGTAACGACCGTATTCGTTGCTGGAATCGACTTAACTACTCAATGTTTTTCACATGGACAATTGTATGTTGCCCTGTCACGTGTAACATCAAAAAAAAAATATGTTTGTTTTTACACGAAATGACGCAGAAGTTGTCAATGTGGTATATAAAGAAATATTTTAGTATGTTAAAAAACAAACTAAAATATTTATTTATATATGTAAGTATACGACTGTTTAACACAGGCAGATAGTTATAACCCGTGCGAAGCCGGGCCGGGCCGCTAGTATTTTTATAAATTGTGAATATTCAAACAAAATGATTTCATAATGTCGTCGTGGGTCGTCGTACTATTTATTCTGTTTGTCATCTCGGAAAAATAGCTATAATTGTAACTATGTAAACAGTAAGTAATTAAATATTAAATTTTATAATATTTGACAGGGGTCAAGTTAAATTGGTCAATGGTTAAATGGCATATTGATATTGTCTCTTTCTCACTTATAGGAAATATCATTACGTCGACTCGCTCTATTATTTCGTAGTGTTGTTATAGGGATGGTTGTAGGCTGAGGTTGTAGGTATTGAAATACCCATATCATATACTTATACATTTTTTTTACGGAAGTGGTTGGAAAACAAGATCAGGAATATGGATCATTTATTGATATTAGGTGATTACCGTCGACTATGGAGCACTTAGATTCTAGGGTCCCTGACCCGTTGCCGACCTATAACAGGAAAAAACAGGATATAGCGAGAAATAGTATAAGGACGGAGTTAGATTTTTTTTATACCACAAAGGTGGCAAACAAGAATTTCGGATATTTCACTCTCCGAACGAAACGCATTCAGTAAAAGGATGGCACTTCACCGGTCGGGCTAGCCGATTTCATAAACGCCCACCCAAAGATTGTAATGAGAAGTACTTATATAAATAGAAAAATAATCATCTATACATATGAAAATGTTTTGTGTTGACCGTAGAGACCTGGGTATGTTCTGAAAAGTGTGATGTATGATGTAGGCAACCGATAAGAAAGAATTTTTTGAAATTCCCACGGGAAAGCGGGATAAACGCAAACGAAGTTGCGCGGGTTTCTCTAGTTTTATTATAAAACTTTCGAAACACTTACCGCGAAACTGCGATAGGTATATAAAAAAATACTTTATCATACAAAATTAGATTTTCAGTTTAATCATAAGAATATTACTCCATATTACCAAATTACTAGCTGAGAGGGTGACACTATACCTGAATTAGTGCCGCTTGGGGTACTTGGAAATATGAAACGTAAATTTACTCTGATAAGGGACCCCTTACCTTACTCAGTATTTTCTTACAGTAAATAAAGTACACTATTACCTTTATGAAGTAGAGCTACAATATTTATTATTGAATATGCTTGGTTTTATTTAACAGTAGCTCAATTTTTATATGATTCTTAAATTATTGTACTCATACATTGTAACAAACGAGTGAAAGAAAATAATTACTAAATGACAAAAAAGGCCGTAACCGGGTTTCTTTCGCCATTTCTTTTACCGGTGGCCATTTTGCTTGTGTCCGAAATGGTGGTAGTATATAACGTAGTTTATTTTCTTTATACATATATACAAATTGTAAATGACAAGAAAAAGTGCCTGTGAAGGTCTAATTTCTGAAATAAACGATTTCATTTCATTTCATTTCAAAAAAATTATCAAAAAATCAATTAAATCTAATTTACGTGTATATGTTTGTAATGTAAAAATATAATATTTTACTTATACATAGTATAAAATAAAGTCGCGCTGTCTGTCTGTCTGTATCTCTCTGTCCCTAAGTATGCCTATATCTTTAGATTTTGATGCGTTTTTTAATAGGTAGTGTGCTTCAAGAAGTTTATATGTATAATACATTCAAAAATTCCTACGGGAATGCGGGATACACGTAAACGAAGTTACGCGGGTGTCGTTGCGTAGATCTAAGCAAACATAGAGACAGACAAACAGCTACTTCATTTGTATACTATGTAAATGTAATACATGTTACTCAAACCAAAAGAGCAATAAATATGTATTTAATCTCCAAAACGACTGGGCTGTATTTGACGAAATCTTCACTCGCTATAGTTACCTAGGAGGAACTAAGTAACATTTTTTGTAAATTCCTAATATGGAGCGAAGCCGAGTACTAATCCATACTAATATTATAAATGCGAAAGTGTGTTTGTTTGTCCTTCTCACGTCGAAGGTAACGAACATATTGACATGACATTTTTTGGGATAGGTTAAGTTCTTGAGAGTGACATAGGCTACTTTTTACTAGTTTTTACACCGGTTAAACATCTTATTCCAACGGGAAAAATATATCATCATCATATCAACCCATAATCATCCCACTGCTGGGATACGGGTCTCCCTTCAATCGAAGGGGACTAGAGCGTACTCTGCCACGCTGCTCCAGTGCGGATTGGCAGAGACCGATGTTTTCAAGCCGCCCGAAGGCCACCGACTTGGCTTAACGACTGTCATCTACCGATAACACCCGGGACCGACATGGCTTAACGTGCCCTCCGAAGCACGGAGAAGCTCGAGATAACGAAACCCATTCAAACACTGGCTAGGGTCGACGTCGCTTGACTTGCGTGTTGATATTAAGCCGGGTCCCCAGCGAAAGTTTTTTGAAAACATTCAACAATAACACATACAAAAAACTTTGTTTTTGAAACATGTTTCTCTACACTCGCTGTTCATAGCGGCTCGCGGTCGCATACCTAGTTTGTGTATTGTGTAGCGAGGCGAGAGAGTTGTCAAGATCACGACAAAAATGGCAGATGATATGACAGTACCCTGCTCCTCGACCCGCGCGGGGGTATTTTGTGTACGTGTTTTCCACCGGGCATGGAAAACAAAAACATTGCTGATGTACACAAAAATGTGTATTAAAACAAAGTTTTGTGTAGACGATTTTGTTGAATTTTGACATGTTTGTGTTGATTTGTGTTGAGCAAAACACGCGCTATGGCCCCGACTTTAAAGTTTAGAGTGCGACACAGAGCGACGCCATATAGCTCCTCTGGAAAAAATATAGTTTATTATTATTTGTCAGATCGTCTGGAAAACGAGGACAAAGCCGCAGGTAATAGCTAGTACTTTATAAAACCTTACACACATAAGTTCACAAACATTTACACGAAAGCGTTAACTTAATATTTATGCACCTGTTTCAGTTCTCAATACAAATACAATTACGTAGCTAAACATACAAAGTCGTATCATTTGAAATTCCTTCCTTACTTTTCTATAGATACCTCTACTTATGCTTAGTCGTCGGCACATAAACGTTCATAACTTCCAGTTGTTTGCCGAAATTGTTTTTTGACAAAAGTACTTATTGAGCTTATGTAAATTCAATGACGTCATATACAATTTTGATATTGAACAAATTGTATACCTACGTCGAATTATTCTGTTTATCACTCAAGCTCGGTTCACACGTACCAAAACGACATCATGACAACACGTGAGATGACGGTTTGTTTGGTGTGCGAACTGTGTAATCATTTTGCCCTCAAAATCAATCAACATGAACCTACCCACATTAAATTATGCAAGCAATCAAGAGTAATGGCACGTAATGGACACTAACAACAATACGACAAATGCAAGCACAATGCTACGTTTAGAATCTGAAAGGACACTATTCACAAAGTGTCACCTATCGATTACAATTTAGTCGATACGATCTAGTACGTGTGAATAGAGCTTTATGGTCTAACTTGTATGTGTATAGAAATCATTCAGGCATAGCATTTTGAACAAAAATAAAAATGTTTGATTTTAATGAATACTTGCAAGCGTTCATAGGTAATTTAACTCATAGTCTATTGACACAGTTACACGATCATTTAGGACTAAAACGCACGAGCGATTTTCTGTCTAACGATATTTTGACTATCTCACTCACTCCCGCGTCTATTAGATTATACAAAATGTAAATCCGACCAGACTATCCTTTGATAGAAAATCACAAAAGTGCGTGAAAAGAGCCCGTATTTTAATTAAAAATTAAATCGCCTTATACAACAGGAAGCTTTGTTAGTAAAGTCTTATTTGTGTATTTTTTTACACTAACTTCATTGTTTAATAACCATTTTTTTAATTTTAACAGGTAATAAATACATCACTAGTTTAAGCGACGATGGTTACAGCAGAAAAATGAAATTAACTATAAGAAAAGTGTCATCCAAAGACTTTTCTTCGTACCGATGTGTCGCAAAGAATTCCCTCGGGGAAACCGATGGTCTAATCCGACTTGATGGTATGTGAACCTTTTTGCTGATTATTGTAGCGTGAAAACGTTTATTACTGCAATATCTATTTGTAGAAAATTCTAAATAAATATAAACAGCTTTGCTCAAAGAGAAACACAATTAAGGAAGCAGAAAATCTTTATGGACTATATGAATGGTTGCATTATTTGTTTGTGATAACACGGAAGTTCTGAATGTCAGAATATTTTACCGATGAGCTTGAAAAATACATAACATACTGATATTACATACCCATCAGTTTAAAATCAATTAGTGAAACTTTGTAGGTTTGTAGGTAGATTCATATGACTGTTGTAGCATAGAGAATAAACATTTTTAATTTACAGAAATACCGGCACCTTCAACTATAAGTACCAGCTCTGTCTTCATCACAATACCTCCCAAGAAAAAAGGTTAGTGAACTCATTATCTATATTAAGATGATAAGACCACAGGGGCACAGGGGCAAAACTGTCACTGTCTAATAAGGCAATAAGTACAGCTTCTGTTTTATTTTAATATGTTAATAATATCTGCATAAAGACCGATTTTAGTTAGCCTTCCCCCACTTGCCTTTCAAAGAGAGAATTTCCCAAATTTGTAAAAAGTGAACTGACGAAGCCATGGCGGCTCTCTAGTTATCAAATAAAAGGATATCCACTGCTCTAGAATACTGTTGTTTTAAAACAAACGGTACTCCACAGAACTGAATTAGAAATCGAAATAATTAATGTCCAAACAGAGGCCTCAAAGTTTCTAATGAAACCCTTCCTGGGACGATCAATTCGAAATTTGGTGGATTAATTTTTCACGATCAATTCGATACTCCTTCGCAATCCGAGTGTCTATTAGGGAATTGGTGATTCAATTTTGGCACGTAAACCGCGATAGAAAGGTTATAAGCACCAAAGTTAGGCGGTACATGCCTCTTATACATTCATCTGCCTCCCTGCAGTCGAACGAGAAAGGTCGGTTCTGGATTTTGTATTTATTGGTTTTGCGCCGCAGCCCAATGGTTCCGTACAATTGGGTCGTTAGTAATATTATTGTGGGAGAAGCGATTTTGTTTGGGCTTTGACTTCGAATGTGCCCTCTTATTGTTATAGATTTGGGCTTTCCTTTCTATTCTTTATGGCACTACATGTTTTGTTCGAGCTTGAAAGCCTATTTTCATGGTCTCTTAACAAAATATTTTTATGGACTACCGTGTTTTCACAATATTTTTTATGTGTTTGTTGTTGTATGTTATTTATTATGTCCGGACAAACCCACAACACATTCCCATCGTTGTGTCTTCTGTGAAGCCAGGATCAACAACGGCAACCTCAAATTGACAATAATCAATGAAGCTTATTGATGTCTGGGAGAAACTACTGCTTTGGAATTCACAACTAATTTAATCAGGAAGAAATTGTACGGAGTAGTTGTAGGAGTAATAGTAGAGTAGTTATATGTAAGTATTAATATAATTCTGTTGTATGTTATTAGTTAAATCAAGAAATCGATGGCGAGACAGTTCAGCAGAAAACCGGGTCGTGGGAGGGGACTATGAAGTAGAGGAGTTAAAAGACGTCGGCGGTAAGTTTTCTATCTTCATAATATTTTTCAGAAAGCTTATTAAATAACAATTGAAGCGATTTCTTTTTCTGCGATTAATTAAATTAGCTTTATTTAATAAATAAAAATTTAGTCTATATTTTTCCTCCTCATTAAGGTCCAGACTACGAATCGACACAGTCTTCTGGAGCCACCGTTTATCGAGGTCTTCATCTTGTCATAGTAGCCACACTGGTCTTGGTCAGCTGACAAAAACATTTCATCCACATCAGTAGCATATCATAGTGCCAATTTTGTGCTAAATGAGATACAATTATAATTAATATAACCTGCCATGTCGGTCTCGCACCCGTTCGCCCCGTATCATTCGCCTCATTTCCTAAAGATGCGAACATCGAGCATTCGCTTTGCAAACAGAACATTCTAGCGAACGCTCTAGTCAATGGTGGTCTAAAAATACTATTCCCAAAGATGTTAAAACAAAGACATAATTGGTTGGCTGGAAAAAACCAAAGCAAATACTGTCCTTTCGCTAGAATGCTCGCTAAAACGCTCTTATTTTTCTGTAATATTCATATGATTCACTAGATAGAATCTTAGTGAATGCTCAAGTCTATCGGTACGATAAAATGGTCCTTTCACCGTCTGTCGTTTATAGAATGAGCATTTATGGACAAAACGAAACGGAGTGGTGGAAGTGGAGCGAACGTGTGCAAAACCGACGTTATCAATGCAAGTACGAAATAGATAAATAATGTAATATAATTTGTAAATATCATTGTAACATCGAATAATGTCGTATTATTTCCATTAACAAAAAGGATACTTTATAAAAATATACTAATCCTATTTGTAAATATAGATTTATTTCTTATATGAAAGACTGATAGTTTCGTATGATAAAATGTGCCATATCTGTTCATATGTAATCATATAAACGTAGTTATGTTAGAATAATAGGATTTTATGTATCATAGCTAAAATGCTGGGTTATATAGACTATCTTCGCAGAAATTAGTTCAAAGATAATTATAGCTCTTTACGGTAGTTACATATCATTATGTTGTATGCATCGAACAGATAATAGGTCACGTATATAAACTGTTTTAGTAATAAATCACAAGGAAAGTATCTTATTTTGGTCTTATTATGAAAATCACTACCTAAATAAAACCATTTTATTTTAATGAAATCCATAGTTTTGATGACAAGTAATTAAGCACTTGATTGGACCTCGCTTCGTATTAATTCTTATATTTGATAACCATATCTAAGAACATCAATTAAAAACTAACTAGAATACCAAATAATTAGATTGCAAAAGTACTAAATCAAAATTAGAGTTGTTTGAAAGTCATCAAAGTCAAAGCTTTGTCTAAGATTTCCTTCCCAACCTCAATTTAAATGTAAACACGAGCTGCAATTCAAGATCCACAGTATAAACAGACCAATACAACAACAGCTTGGCGACTGGCGTATACACGAAATAGTCGTTACAAACGTGATTTTGTCTCGTATGTCTACATAAACGACCGTACCGGGTGGATACAATGTATGATATATCAAATATTAATATAATATCCAGCTTGTATTATTCTATGAAACGCAGTGCCATTTTAGTTTGTAATTGCACGAGGTTCTACTTTATTAGTCCTTAAAACACTATAGTATACTACACATATAATGAATAACTTTACCTCATAATTCTACTGGATTTATAAAAAATATGAGTGATTCGTAGTAAGGTATTCCACCGCCAGCTAAACTAAGTATAACTCAGCATTACATAATTTCATACATGATAGTTAGTTTACAGTGGACTCACCATGTATGAAAAACTGACTCGACTAGTCAATGAATTACACAAATGCATTATTAACTTAATTCTACATTAAGTCTCAAGCCGTCTCTTTCTCTTGTTCTTAATTTGACAGTAAGCACATATAAATTTGTCATTACATACTTTGAAATGTGTTTATGCAACTCATATAATGTAAGCTAAGGAAACTAACTTCTCTTAGTTGGCCGTAGAGGTTATACAAATTACAATACTGTTTATTTGATATAGTTATCAAATTAGGCTCTCCGATATAAAATTAATTCTTTATTTTAGTATCGAAGAGTTTAGTAATTGATTCTCAACTAATTAATAAAAATATTCACAACGACAGATAAGTGCCAATATTCAGAAAATTAATGATTTC
This sequence comes from Endotricha flammealis, assembly GCA_905163395.2. Lineage (NCBI taxonomy): Eukaryota > Metazoa > Arthropoda > Insecta > Lepidoptera > Pyralidae > Endotricha > Endotricha flammealis. Next base: position 7,135,652 of record LR990860.1, on the reverse strand, counting down.
AGTTTAAGTAACTCAGTAGGACTTATCACTAAAACAGAGCAATATGTACAAAGTTCCATTTACAATGTTTTATTTCTTAAAGTGTAACATATTTACATAACATTAACATACCTATTATCATTTGTCGCATAGCGTTAGCGCTGTTTTCTGCAATTTGCGTGCAACTCTGTGTCATTAGGAATACTTACATTTTAAAATAGCATCAAAGTAAATTGAAACACGGTTCTTATCTTTAATTTAAAAATGGGTTGTTCCCAACTCTTCTGTTGACTATTCAACCCACTTCTTTTCTGTACCATTCCTTGCTTATCCGCTATATCCGATTAAATATTATTTATCAAAAAAGGATGAATAGTCGTGGGATGAGTTAGGAATAACCCTGTTAGAATATGTGAATGGTCTGAAAAGTAAAATTTATTTGTAAATAAGTTCATTACATCTGCAATAAAGACAATATGGCGTGCTTTGTAATATACTTATATAAATAGCTATAAATATTTGCTAAAAGCTCAAACCATATCTGTAACCATAGTGTACCATACTTCTTAGAAAATACAAAATAATAAAAATAACTGTCAAAGAGGTTTGATGTAAATTAGATTAAATTTAATTTAATACAATAACGGCTTATCACAAGGCACACAAACGAAAACGAAGACGATGTAACTTGATTTTTATATAAAATATTAAAAACGAAAATCCAAGCCAACTTTTTGGAGATCCGTGGCAAACAAAGAACTCTTATAGTTTCGCCATGTCAGTCTGTCCGCGGTTTATAGAAGATGTAATGTATTTATAGACAAAATTGTAGAACAAAATCTTAAAAATATTATTTTTGGGGTGCCACCTCAACATGTAAAGTGGGAAGGGTTTTTTTTCGCAACTTTTAGTAGTTACTGAGTACCGAGCCGATGAACTTATTACACCCTTCGTTTGTGTGTCTTGGCTTTTACATCTGCAAGATTCCACGGAAGTCTTGTGAAACATTTGAAACTGAACCCACCTTTAAACCTTTAATTTGTAAGAACTGAAGCGGGATGTTGCAAATACGTTTTTTTTTTTTTTGACGATGTTGTGCAAGCTAGTGAAGCGCTAACGGGATACGTTTCACCAGCAACATTGGTTTTACGTGGGCGAGGTGTCAACCCGCCGCACAACCCCCGAAATGCTGGAGGACCACACCCGTCGTTGGTCAGCGAGTCCATCGGACTTAGCCGGTTAGTGTAGCTAGGCTGTACTACCGACCATTCCCCTATCCGCCACCTTGGGGACGCTCCCCTACGCTGTGAGGGCCAGCGCGGGTTGCAAATACGATTAGACGTGTTATCAGTAGCTTGCGCGACAATTCGCAGGCACTGTCTGGCAAGCTGTCGCAAGTGTGCAGCGATTTCTGCAGGTGTAAACGCAGCCTTAGATCGAAATCATAAGTAATTTAGTTTACTTAAATATCACTTAACGTTTCACTGAAAATTAATTATCTTATTTCGTATCTTGGAGATGGTCCATACGCGCGTTGAATTGTATAGTAACTTACTGTTAGTTGTTTATGTAAAGTTCGAATAAATGATTTTGTATTAAATGCTTTTTATTGTTCTTTGTCTCTGACCTAATTTTATCTAAAGCAGGCTATACACGCCTGGGTATACCTGACAGGTCTGCCTGTACAGTTCAACCGTACAGGTAAACCGAAACGTGTATGTTGCACAACTGTGCAGGTTTCCACGCCTGTACAGGTAACTCGAAAAAATATGAATTTTGATATTTTTTGCATGTGGGTATACCTGTGCAGTTTAACTGTGCAGGCAAAACTGAGCGTGTGTGGCTGTCGGCCGCGCATTCGTCAGTTGTCAGGTGATTGCTAGAGGGGAAGGATTAAGGGAGTCACCGCTGATAACAGTTTAAGATACGTCTTTTCATCCATTCGTACATAATTACGGTAATCTTTTGGCTCAAATTTCAGTTGTTTCAGTAACCTGACATGAGAGTACTGTTTTGTACAGGTTTACCACTACGAGTGTGGTCTCTATGCAGCTCGAGTTTGCCTGTACAGTTTAAATGTACAGGCAAACCTGTCAGGTATTCCGGTTAGCGTGTATGGCCTGCTTTATAGATAAAAATGGTCTCACAAAAAAAAAACAGTTTCTCAAGTGTCTGATAATACATCTCAGATAAACTGTGTTATTTACTAAATTTTCTATAAATATAATTTATAAAAATTCTGTAATAATGTTATAGGATGCTACAGGCGTAGCTTAAAGATATTATTTATAGTCCCATTCCCATGCCTCACGTGTAACAGTAATGAAAGATGACACCTATAGATTCTAAACACAAATACTAAATTTAATATTCGGAATCTGGAAACAATGGAATTAATAAACAAGTCATAGTTACCTTGGACGGTACCGTAAATTGATTTCCATAGTATTTCATTAAAATCTATTACTACCTACTGACAAGCAACGAAAGTACATTGTTTTCGAAATTTTACATACATATAACATTTTTTTACATATAAAGGGACAATTTACACAGATTGAGCTTGCCCCAAAGTAAGTTCGAAACTGGGATACTAACTCAACGATATTTTTTTTTATAACAATATAAATAAATACATATATAGATAAACATCCAAGACCCGAGGCCAATCAGAAAAAGTTCGTTTTTCATCATGACCCGACCGGGGATCGAACCCGGGACCTCCTGGGTGGCGGTCTGGCGTGGTAACCATTACGCCACGGAGGTCGTCGAATTGTGAGTCGACTGCTTATTTTGCATAAAATAATGGACGTGGATTATTGACTTATACCTAAATAGATACTGCGCGTCCCATTGTTCCGTACGCAAATAAAACGTCTCACTTTTACACCAACATCATCCAAACCAATCTAATCCATCCAAACAAAACCAAACCGCTTGGATAGTCTTTTATTCCGTCGACGAGATTCTTTATAGCATTCTCTGTTATGTAGCAAGCGCTGACTGCGCTTCAGCGAATATATTTTTTTTATGGAAGAAGTTAGCAAACGAGCATGCGTTTTACTTGACGATAAGTGATCACCTCTGCCAATGGAGACCGCCCATAGACACCAGGGAAACCACTGAGACGATAGCGACCTTTAACGAGAAGAATGGAAGAAATAAGGCAAAAAATAGGGAAACAAGTAATATTTTACTTAAAACATCACAACTTAGTAGTATAAGGATTTTTTCAGTTAAAAATGGAACGTACTAAATAAACCTCGTCGCCAGAGAATAATTTCATGTCCTGTTTGTCAAAATTTTAACAAGTTTTACATACAGTCGGGTCATCTATTCAGAGTTAAATCTGAGTGCGGAAGCAGTACCTGGGAACCTCGCAGACCGTTGCACAGACACTTTAATGCACTTACTGCCAACAGTCGGCGACTACCATGAATGCACATTTTAAATTCTGCGGATAGCATATATTCAAAACTCGTAATGAATACAAAGGTTTCTGGAAGTGCGTTTTCATTTAAATTTATGTATTTTACAAACCCGCATTAGATATTTACCTACCACCTGTACCTCTTCCAGAAAAAAGTATTTATTTATTACCGCTAACGGATTTACAAATGTAATCTTTATTTCTAAACGAAAATGGACAAAGATTTTTTTTTTTTTCAAAAACTTAAAGTTGTACAATTAATATGAATACTTGGAAGCTGGTAAATATAATAAATATACACATTTTTGTGTAGAATTCAGTTATTAAATAATCAATTTATTATTATGCATAGAAAATTATCATTGTCGTAAATAATGTGTTTTTTCTTTTTTTTTTTTTCAAATCATATAGGTAATTCACATTAATAATTGCTATTCAGACCACTGCGACAAAGCATTTACACTAGAAAGCAAACTGAACTTCAAAATTATGAAATCTTCCAAAGACTGACAGTAGTACTCGTTGCTTATAGGGTTGAGTATGTCATGCTCGCTTAAATGTCCAAACTGGTGGTGGCGTCGGGAGTCGGGTCGCTGAGTTCCCTCTAATATGGTTGAGCACAGCGATGGCTGACTCTCGCGTCAACTCGTGAACGGGTGCTGCCTGGGGGGACTGGTCTGCTCACTCTTGTCAGTACTGATTTTTATTTTATTTTATTGTAGATTTAAGACTTGTTCATTCCACACCATTGTGTAAAACATTCCGCGTATTCTTCTTATAAATTTTAATGTACTTATACCTACATTGTAACTAATGAGTGAAAAAAAAAAAGGAAAAAAAAAGTACAAAATGACAAAAAAGGCCGTAACCGGTTTTCTTTCGCCATTTCTTTTTACCGGTTGCCATTTTGCTTGTGTCCGAAATGGTGGTAGTATATAACGTAGTTTATTTTTTTATTTAAACAAGTTGTAAATGACAAGAAAAAGTGCCTGTGAAGGTCTAATTTCTGAAATAAACGATTTCATTTCATTTCATTTCTTAACCTGCGTGTTCATATCAGTTAGTTAGACTGACACGCAACAACTACACAATAATAATACAATATAATGAAGTTTAATTAACTTGGAAGGTTCGTAATTGATCGCTCCCTAGACGGTTGTAATTAAAATGTTCTCGCGAAGTTTGAATATTCACAATGCATATCATTTTTTTTTTATAATCACTACTAAAAAATTGCCTAACTACACTAACTTTACCCATACTACAACTAACGTCCCTTTCAGAGGGTGGCGAGCAATGAGAACAAAAGTACTAAAATGTTGTCGTATGACGCTACAAGACACCGCTTCGGCGGCGGCGGCGACATGACTGTGAGCGCTTTTGGGGCATGAATGTTTGATGTGAAAATCTATTTTAAGTACATTCGAAAATCATGAATGCGATCATTAACAATACGTAAATTTTCCAAAATAAAGTTATTTAATGTTTAGTTCCCTATGTGAAGGCGTCTAAATGGCAGTTTGAATGGGTGAACTTAAAAATTTTGACTTAAAAATCTTCTCCATGCTTAAAAGGGCACGTTAAGCTGTCGGTCTTTACCGTACAGTAAATGTAACTATCAGATGGTATGAAATAATTGACGGTAAGTAACCCTCAGACATAAATTGCGGAAAACCCCCATAAAAAACATGAAAAAAATAACTATCATACATAGTAAGGCGATGTCACTAAACTCCTTGAATATATACGAAATTTAAAGTAAAATAGGTTTAAAGTAAAATCAGCTTCGATGATGCAAGCGTTTCACTCAGGGCATATTGTTACGACTTTCCTATGAAGCTATATCGATTTTATGCAAAATGTAACTAAGTTCCTCGCTGACTCTCACTATATTAGCTATAAACCTAGTTTATTTTGCTAACAATCTACGATTCAATGATATGAAACATTTTTTTTATGTATTAAATGTAGCTAACGCATTGTATTAGTATCTAACTGTAGCGGGAATGATGGTGATATGCTCGATCGCCACAAAGGTAAGATCTTCCGGCGAGGCTGGGTGTGATGCCTGGGGAACCGCGGCTCCCGATACAATCTTTACCAATGAACCAATACTATCTTCAACACTGCAACGCTTACATAAACTTTAGACCATGCCTGGAGACGGCAAATTCCCAGCGACTTCACCGCGATTCCGCTGTATTTTTCTCGTGTTTTTGAGCAATACATGCGATGATGCGACTAACTACAATTTAACACACAACCCAAATTTTTATTTTATGAAAGCTTATTAACCCCGTGAATTAATTAACGGCAAAAATTTTGACAAAATATATATTTTTCCTATCATGTATTTGTATAAAAAATGAATTTGTGCTTTACTTCAAAATTCTTTAATTAAGGAATTATATCCAATCAAAAATGATGAAAAATCTCTCAGAAAAATATAACCGTAAAAATATTATTTGTTACACACAAAATAATACTATAGGTAGGTACTAATAAAAGTTAGATTCGTTTGTTGTTATAAAAATGCAACTTCAGGGGTTACATAAAGTTTCTGTGAACAACAATCAGTCTATGGACGTGTAGGTAATTTTGCACCTGTCACCGTATAAACACAAATGGGAGCAAGGATCGGTGACCAAGGGGAATACTATAAAGTATAAGCATCGCCTCGAGTCCACATATAAATCCTTGTAAACAAAATTGTAACTGTCATCGATATCGTACTTTATTGGAGAGAAAGGAACATGAAATTCAAATCGTACAATTGACCGCGAACCCTTCTCAAACACCCGATAGCTACTATGTAAACTTCCATACTAAAGCTGAAGAGTTTGTTTGTTTGAACGTGCTAATGTCTGAATTTACTAATTAGGTTGAATGTAAAAAGTATTATCTGTTTCAACTCTGAATGGGAATGAGAAAACCTAACAACTTCAGACACAAGTGTCAAATTCCTTAGTAAAGCCAGACCACTAACTCGCTGCTATTAAAGTACATAATTCACACTTGACATATTTTTAATATGGAATTTGACACTTCCCTCTGAATTTGCCTGCTTTTCTCATTCCCTTTCAATATGAAATTCAAAGTCAAGAGTGGGCGAAGCCGCTATCAATAACTAGTGTGCAATAATCCTAACACACCCCAAATCCTTTCAAGCCGTTGGACAATGACTTTGACGGGGTGCTATTATTATATTTTATTTCCCTCACGACTCCTTATTATTTTTATACTTTTTTCATAGGAGGATATCGGCTATAAAAGCGAAATGTTTCTTGCCTGATTGAACCTTCGCGCGGCGCGTTTTTTATTTCCTACGGCAGTATTTTGTACACATATGCCATTGTTATTGATAGATATATTTTATTATCGGTGTAATGTTTTACAATACTAAGCAGACGACGCCGCCGACGACAATTATTTATAAAATTACTAGCGCTCCGCCCCAGTTTCGCACCCAGTTTTTTTTTATCATATCACCAGGAGATAGCGCAGCTTGCCAGTAACGGTGAAAGAGTTTTTGAAATCGGTCCAGTAGTTTTGACATTAATCGTTGAAACCAAAAATACAAAACTTTCCTCGTTATAATATTAAAATAGATAAAGTAAACTTGTGAGTAAACTAGACGTAAGGTTATGATGTTTAAATTATAAGTTAACTAAACCACTCCACCACTTTTATGTTGTTAGTGACATCTCTGGTTATTATTATGTTTTTTTTTTTAATTTATGTTTTGCACGTCTGCCATGACTGGTATTCAGTCTGTTAGCAGACGTGCAAAACATAAATTATAAAAAGAAATACTAAACACTGTATGTACCTTTTATACAAATATAAAAACCCTTAACTCTTGTATTGTGGCAAATAAACTCTTCGAATTTGAGTTTGAAAATCAATTAACTATTGTATGATGCTGAACCAGACATTTTGCAATTATTATTTTCTAACACATTAACAAAGCATGTTTATTTACGATTATAGCTACAGTTTTTGTTAGATTATTACATACCTTACAAAGTATAGCCTCATGATAAGCTTTAGCCATATCTCAAACAAACCTAATACACTACGTACAAGTGAAGATAATCCAACATTCCATTACGACTCGTGTTTCAAGTCACATAAAGTCAAACAACACACGTAATTTGTCGGTAATAACGCGACTCCGGTTTGCGATGACACGTTGACGAATACTGACGTTGATTAATCCAATTAATTCAGAATGTACGCTTATCTTCAATTAACGAGGACTTTGCCAGAATTCTGTTCGGTATCTAACCTGCTAATTTACTTCTGCGCTAACATCAAACAATACCACATAATCATGATAGGATTAATCGTCAAATGAGCTTGCAATGCGCAATGGAACCTACCTAACGCTTTTATAGTCATTATAATACTAGTTCACTAAAACATCCACAACTTCGTATGCACATTCCATTCTCATAGTAATTTTGGAACATAAAATCTGTATTACCATCTATAATATAAACACAAAATACCATGTAAAAACCAATCATCAACCTCTATCATTTCACTGATGAAATACCAGTCTTTCAAGAAGTTGTTTTAGAGCATACTCCGCCATACCTACTGCTACTGCAAGTTGGAATTTCTTTTTCAACATCTCTATGCAATTTTGTCGTAACAGGCTCGTCTTAGTGTGGAGATTGCAAGTTAAAATAATTTCCGAAGTCTATTAACGTAGTTTATTGTAATGCAATGCAATGGCACCTTAATTCTGGCAATAGAAATAAATAGTACTTATCATAGTGTTATTAAAAAAACGACACATAATATATCAGTTACAAACTTTACAAGATTATTTTTTCGTATCCATCAAGAGTAGGATAATACCAGGAATGTTTTAAAACTCCCCCGGACTTCCATTAAAATAATCACTTCCTCAGCTATACATTTTAAATGTCTGTAACATAAATTACGTCTGTTTAATGCATCTCCATTAATTGCAGAAACATAATGATAAATATTATGAATAATTTTATTTTGTTTTTTTTTATGTGAGAGGTTCGCAAACGAGCATCACCGCTACCCATGGAGCACAGAGTCCCTGAGCCGCAGCCGGCCTTTTAAGTGCATGTATTTAACTCATTTAGAAATTACTAATTACTTCCTTAAATTAACACCATACTAATAATAGGTGTTAAAATATATGATTTTCAACAAAAACATGTAGGGAAGTAAGTGTCATATAAATAAATAAATAATAAATATATAGGGACAATTCACACAGATTGAGCTAGCCCCAAAGTAAGTTCGAAACTTGTGTTATGGGATACTAACTCAACGATATTATATTTTATAACAAATACATATATAGATAAACATCCAAGACCCGAGGCCAATCAGAAAAAGTTCGTTTTTCATCATGACCCGACCGGGGATCGAACCCGGGACCTACTGGGTGGCGGTCTGGCGTGGTAACCATTACGCCACGGAGGTCGTCAATAAATGTAGGTATCCAACAAGCAAGGAACAAGCAGCTTACCTAGCTTGCCTGATTTTATTTTTCATTTGCCTTGCCTCCGAGCTGGTGGCTTACTGCACCAGCCCGGGATTGACGCAAATCGTGAAGAATATTCATGAATTTAGATTCAAATATGGAGGCGAAAGGCGAATCCATTCAAATGTATATAATAACATTAGCAATGGTCTGACTCACTCTATTTATACTTACTAGTGGCGATAGGCGCTCAAATATTTTAATGATGGTAACTCATTTCAATTGAAGGTTGCTTGATTATACATTCTTAGAACTAACTTCTAATACTTAGACTTCATTTAAAAAAAATGTATTTTCCAGTTATAAAAACTGAAAAAAGTACGATTGAGTAACATAAAATATTTGTTTGTAAAATAATGTATTTTTACTTAAATTGAGCTCAAGTTTACCTTAGAAACTAAAATTATGTGATTTTGCTAATGCAAATAGAAAAGAAAAAAGCCTCTACCGCATGCGTTATTGCGATAATACGTCCCGATTCCTTGCACACAGTTGCGTTTTTATCGTCCGATATTTCTTACGAGAGAGCATCTTGTACTAACGTTATTATCGCAGGTTGTGTACGGTCGTTTGCGTCCTGACAAAAAACGTTCTAAAACTCATATCGGAATATCGCAGAACGGAGAAACGCAGCGTCCTTCTTCCACTGCGGCGTTATTATCGCAGCAGTGTGTTACTTCATGTCCATCCCAATACAAAATGTACTGAAAACAGATATCGCAATAACGCATGCGATATTATCGACCGTTAAAATACGCGCCTGTGTGGTAGAGTCTTAAATCCTTAATTTAATCTTACGATACAAAAATAGCTATTGCAATTTTTTTCATATATTTTTTTAACATAACTAAATTATTTTTTTTCATTTTTATTAAGAACTAGCTGCCCGGCCCGGCTTTGCCCGGGTACTGTTTCGTTTTTTTTTCAATCTTTCTGAGAGATTTTCTTAATATTTTTTTCCGTAAGAACCTTGTACAGAGTATTAGAAAACTACAAAAAAAAAATCAGCCAAATCGGTCAAGCCGTTTTCATGTTATGTCGTGACAACGGAAAACGGGTTTCATTTTTATATATATAGATTAAGATTATCTAGTCACTACTCCGAATTCAATAATAAATATAAAAGTTATTAATGATAGCCTTACACAATTTAGCAAACGAGGTGTCCTAATTTCTCGCAAATGACAGAATCTCTGCTAGGTCGTTCGCGAGACCATTAATACTCGTTAGTTGGAAGCATAAAAGGAATCAGCCTGTCTTCAGGAAAAATTATGCATTCTCACTAACTTATATTTAGTAGTGCTATCACCACTATTACACTGTTATTACTGCGTCTACACGCCTGTAATCCCCATGTGGGGTCGGCTGTCTAAGAGCAAAGCCACTCAGAAGACCTAACAAAATAAGTGTTAAGTAATGAAAAGTTGTAATGTATTTTACTGTTACGATAAATAAAATAATAAAAGGTTATTTGTACACAATTCACAGAACATATTTTATAGGAGCCTTCCTTTGAAATCATTTTAAAGTCTATTTTAATATGTTGAAAAAAATACAAGGCTCAATTTTAGAGCATTGAAATATCGTTAACTGTGTCGTAAATTCTTCACGACAATATTTTTTCCAGTCGTCGCTCATATAAACGGTGTTTTAATAAAAGCGGATCACAGCTTCCCGCCTGAATATTGTCGCAGATATTTCAATATTGGTGGGATTAGCAGCCTATTTAAACATCACTCTCAATGCTGAAGCTGCGTCATATTGGAATACAATTTCATTCAAGGCAACCCTTGAAAATATTTACGGAACGTTTTTAATTTTGAGTTACGTAGCCCTTATAAATATAGCGAATATTTTTTTGGACCCTTACACAAATACGTAAGAGCAAACCGCAAACAGACACCGTAACGAAATTGAAAAATTTCATACTAAACATTTTACGGGTATTTGAACAGAAAAAGCTCGTTTAACCCCGTGACGTTGCAGCTTGCTAATCGAACATTAATCGAAGTGTGGGCGCCACAAAGGATTTAAAATTATATCATAAATAGCGGCACGTTGTAATACACAATGGAATAGTTCAAAGAGCAGTTAGTATGGACCACGTTCAGAAAAACAGATTGGTTTAGATGACTCAACGCGATGACAACATGCTATGAGAGGCATGCTTTTGTTTGACCTTTTTCCAATTTACTAACTCATTGGGATTGGGATGGATACAGATTTTTTTTTATTTTTGCCATCCAACATCTACAATCGCAGGCCATACACCTTTCATAGGTTAGCTTACTTTACTACCCGTTCCAACTCTAAAAGAGAACTCTGGAATGATAAAAGCAACAACTTCAGACACAAGTGACAAATTCGTCGTAAAATTGAATATCATTCGCTTCTAAAATGGAAACGGATAGTTCACGTCTTTCGAAATACATTTCCATGAATATGCGCGTCTCCTATATTTTTCTTCACTGCCGAGCAAGTAATAATTAGAAATATGTACGTAAGATAATTATGTGAGTCATTCGGTTAATAAGCTGTTTTTTTGGAGTAGTTCCCTAATTTGTGCCATTGTCACAGGGCACTGTTTATAAACCATTAAACTTCCAAACCGATGGGATATAAAATCTCTAGATGGACATGGTGAATATATCAATATCTTCATAAAGGCAGTGTTGTTCCGTGTCGGGTTTGCAGCCCTGCCGATGACGGGCTATACATAAACCTCTGTCTGCCTAGAACGGACTAGTGCCATTTATCAAGCCGTCGGTGTTTCATAAATAGTCTATCCGTATTGTTATCATGTCGGCTGACATTTATTGTTACTGTTCTATCTAGTACCGCTTTGATTAAATAATCAATGGATTATGGTCCAACACGACGATTTCTTATTCATAATGGATATCCACCCGTCTGTCAACGAAGTTAATTTGCATTACAAAGTTATTTAATAGCTTATATCTGTCTTACGGTGAAATTTTTAAAATAAAATATGTATTTGTGATTTCAGTATATATTATTTCTTTAGTTTCTAAGTGTTAATTTATACATTTGTATAGCTACTTTTTGTAATAGCAATGGTCTCGGCCATGTTGTGATCCTACGGTGAGTAAGGTCTCCAGAGCTCCACTTTAAGGGTTGGCAACGCGTGAGTGATACCCCCGATATTGCAAGCGTCTATATGCTACAGTGATGCTTACCATCAGGCGGGCCGTATGCTTTTTGCCAACTTCGTGGTATAAAAGAAAAGTATCCGGATCGCTCTTTCTGTATCTTTTTTGTAAAGTATGAATTATGTAATTCCTACTTTAGGATATTACGATCTAGCAATTGGCTAATTAATAATTTGACTTTGACCTAAATATAAAATGTATAGTCTAAGAATATTATTACCCACCGACTTATCTTAGTGTTTATTAATTGAAAACACTTGTTCATGTGTTAAATATTATTGCACTGTTACTAGTATTGTTTTCACTACACTTACTCAAAGGGTTTAGTTCTTTTGTGTTTTTAGTGAGAAGTATTGCCTCAGGATTCACATGATGTCGAAGTCTTTGTTCATGAGCTTCTGCACACGTTTGAACCACTTTATCTACGAAGTCCATTTTAAGGTCCCGATGGAGAATGTCATGGATTGTCTGGCATGAGGACTTGTTTGTATAATAATGGTTTATTGTGTACTACCCGCGGCTCCGCCCGCGTGGTCAAGGGAAAATGTCAATATTATTTCTCAGGGGAATATCTTTATCCCGTGGGAAAAAAGTAGCCTTATGTCACTCTCCAGACCTTAAATTATCCCCGTCAAAAATTATGAAAAATGGTATGTCTCGACGTGAAAATAGCAAAAAATATATATACTTTATTTTTTTCCGTGGGAAGAAGATGTTTTTCCGGGATAAAAAGTAGCCTATGTCACTCTCCAGACCTTAAACTATCCCCAATAAAAAAATCATATCAGTCCGTTCATTACTTTCGACGTGGAGAGAGGACAAACAAACAAACACACTTTCACATTTATCATATTAGTATGAATATGGATTGACAGACTGGAGTTACTACTAAGCAGCCAGTCTGTAATTTAATTTTTTTGGATTGACAGACTGGAGTTACTACTAGGCAGCCAGTCTGTAATTTAATTTTTTTGGATTGACAGACTGGAGTTACTACTAGGCAGCCAGTCTGTAATTTAATTTTTTTGGATTGACAGACTGGAGTTACTACTAGGCAGCCAGTCTGTAATTTAATTTTTTTGGATTGACAGACTGGAGTTACTACTAGGCAGCCAGTCTGTAATTTATTTTTTTTGGATTGACAGACTGGAGTTACTACTAGGCAGCCAGTCTGTAATTTAATTTTTTTGGATTGACAGACTGGAGTTACTACTAGGCAGCCAGTCTGTAATTTAATTTTTTTGGATTGACAGACTGGAGTTACTACTAGGCAGCCAGTCTGTAATTTAATTTTTTTGGATTGACAGACTGGAGTTACTACTAGGCAGCCAGTCTGTAATTTAATTTTTTTGGATTGACAGACTGGAGTTACTACTAGGCAGCCAGTCTGTAATTTAATTTTTTTGGATTGACAGACTGGAGTTATACTAGGCAGCCAGTCTGTAATTTATTTTTTTTGGATTGACAGACTGGAGTTACTACTAGGCAGCCAGTCTGTAATTTAATTTTTTTGGATTGACAGACTGGAGTTACTACTAGGCAGCCAGTCTGTAATTTAATTTTTTTTTAAGGATTTTCATATGCATTTTTACTTCGCTGAAAAATTTTTTTTTTTAAATTCTCCAAACAAATATCTTCAGAAATCATCGCCAAGACATCCTTTCATCCTTAAAAAGCATAATTTAAATATTAAATCAGAATAAAATATGCCGCCATAAAATAGGTACCTAACATAACGTGCATAGATAAATAAATTGTTTGATGGAAACTTCAATAAAAATGCAGAATTATTTACACAACATAAAAAAAATATTCCGAATAATTATTTTATTATATTTAACAATCTCTTCATATTTTAAACACATTCCACTGATTACAACAAATTGTGATTTAATCTCGGTGACTTAATTTTTTAAGTAAAAATATGGCAATAGAACTGCAAAAAATTGATTAATATTTATAATATTTCTGCCCCATGACACGGGATACCAGAATGAATAAACAAGAAGGTCCGAACAACGCCCCACTTTAACTCCATTAATCAACTGCGAGCCCATTTCATAAAGTGACATTTTCATTGTTACACAGCCCCCGAACTTCGTATTTACTCATTTTATGTTCGCAACCTCGAAATCATAAGCCGTGTTGCAATAAAAAAAATCTACATATCGCATCAAAAAAGAAAGGAATATAACTTTTATTTTTTTATATTAATTATAAATATTATTTTCTAGCGATATGTAGATAATAATATTTATTATGGTCGCAATAGAATAAAATTACAATTATTCATTTTTTTTAAAGAAACTAAACTAAGATTCAAATATTTGTCACTTTTATTCAGTATAAAACTGCAACTGGATATTCAGTAATAGAAAAAATAATAAACTGCACATTGTGCAGATCAATTAGTAATTAACAGGTATTTACAACTTTGACAAAGACATTCGTTGTAACTGTTCAACAAGTTTTCAGATGCACTCCTCTCTGTCTCAACTTAATTCCTAATTTGGCATTCATGGCAGTTCAAAATGAATAGTTACCAACATCAGGCAACAGTCGAATAGTTCTGGGAGTTCTGCGCTCGATAACCGGATAATAGGAATCATGCTGCTGAGAAGCACCACCGAAGAATAATTGGCCTAATTTCGACAGAATTTCAATGGAATGTGCGTCTATGTAAAATCTGAAATGCAAAATTGTGTAGAAATTTTATTAAAACCTGTTTTTAGTCACCTATGTTTTCTAGTTCACTTAGTATCATTATCTTTAATTGATAGTAAGCATAAGGGCAGCCATAATTTGCGTCCCTAGTTGCCCTAATTCACTTATTGGCCAAAAGGAATGATAGACTGTATAGAAAATAATCAAAAGAGAATGGCAGGGAGTAACGCTTATTCGACGAAACGAAACACTTCACACCGATATTTTGTGACGAAAGACTAAAGTCTACTATCATAATTGGAAGATGTAATTATTAAACATTTGCATTTTCTTTTTCATACTGCATTGCTCCTTCATAATGTTGAGGATTACAGAGGAATCCTCCTGTTCGGTTCTTAATATCATCAATTTGACTTTCCACATTCTCAAGCTGTTCTGAAGTGAGATAATCTTTAACAAACAGTACTGCTGTATTTGGTTCGTTTGCTGTATAATTCGTATAAGGAGATAATGAGTACATCATAAAATATTTTTCATTTATATATCTAAAAACCAAATGAAACGAGTTTATGCCCTCACACACACATTTGACATCCAAAGCTGTAGGTACATCTGTTGATTTGTCTACGATTAGAACTGGTACCGTTGAAGGTCCTGTGTCTTCTATGAATATTGAAAGTTTTGGTACATTTTTAACATCACCACATTCACAAGTCTCCGTGGTATTTTTCTGTATGTTAAACCAAAAACAGATAGGGAACGTAAAAACATTAGGATAAATCTTCACTGCTAACCACTTGCCTAACATTCTATCTACATCATTTTCATTTGCGTAAGCAATAGTTATAATAGTCAGGAGTAAAATAGTCTTTAACATTTTAGTATTTTTATATTAACTTGTACTGGAAATGCACTAGGTAGAGTGCTGTCTCTCCGATGAAATTTTAAACTGTACTAAACTTGATATATCAAAATATTAAATAATCGTCTCAATATTTGTTTTCAATTCATGTCAGTAGTTAATCTTTGCTCTTCAGATATCTAAGAGCAACAAGAGTCAATGTTAATTTGATTATGAAGGTACATGACCTATTTTTGAAGGTTAATATTTATTTTTGATCTTCAGAACAATACTAAACGCTAAATCATACTAAAATTGCTCTACTTCTCCAAAATAGTGATATTTACACATTACACTGCTGGAATACCGCCTCCATTCGCGGGACTTGCAGCATATTAAGCCAGGTTTTTTTATTAAACGATTATATTTTTTTAATCCTAACAAACAATATAAAGTTATGAAAATATACCCTGAATGTCAAAAGTTTAATAACAAGCGACACGAGTGTTCAAACAAATATTAATTATCATACATTATTTCCCAATCAAAACTTTTGAAAAATAAACGTTTACAATGTCACGTGTCTTTTTAATGTCGGGAAAATGCGTTACCACTGCTTGTCACGCCGCTGGAAGCGACGTCGACGTGGATCTGTCTGAACATTTTGCTAGTCATGGTATAACAAAACAAGGTATTCTCTTCCCGTGATAGCTAGGTCACGTGATTGGCCCGAGATTAATAATATGGTTAAAATTTTAATGTATCACACTGATTATTGTACTATGTGTAGAGGTATGAAAGTGTAAAAAGTGGTGCGTATTCTACAATTTCGTTATTTCAAGGCCCTCGAAATAACCAAAATGTACCGATTTAAAATCTGACTGCCATTGTTGTGCGGGACTTCGCTTCCCATCCTGAAGACATTGTCACATTTGTACTCATTTTATTTCAGAGATATAAGTCTGATTTAAATTAATTGGGAGTAGAATATATTCTAGCTCTATAGTTTTACCGAGTTTGACGGAGTTCAATTTGGAAATATTTATTAAATATTATTTTATTGTAAATGTTTGGTAGATAATTAATTAGATATTTTTTACGAGAGTGTCATTAAAGATATGAATAATGGTCTCGTATAAAAATATATTAAAAATCATAGCCAAGTACTTTAATGTTTCCTTTCAGTGTTCAGAAATAGGGCGGCTGACAATAAGCAGGAACCAGTTTGTGTTGTGAATACATCAATACGGGTACGCCGGAAGCATTCAATGCTTTATTTATGCCACGAGTGACGAGGACAAGAATGTGCCTCGTGATTGATGTTACACCCAAAACAAGGATACATCAAATCTTTTTGTATACCTGAAATTGCGTATACCACAGAGGTAAATCTAAATAAAGACCTCCATTGTACCCAAACGGAATGCGTCATATTTTTACTACAAACTTACTATGATATTAAAAGTATAGATTTAGTTATTTTTACAACTTTATACAGAAGATATAGCATTTCTTTTTAAATTTTCAGTTGATATTCAGTTACGTAGTACTGTTGTAGTTTACGTAGTGATTCAATGCTCATCGATAGAGTGTGGACTACGTCGAAAGATTCTGATTCGTATTATTTTTGTTTGAATTTCAACATGCACCATACTATCGCGTCATCTGTTAAAATAAATATCAGTGGTATATTCCATTTTCTTTCCTATCAATCGAGCACGGGTAAACGGCAATAGGTAAGGATTTGGGATACTTATTTTCGCATAGCTTCTTGAACAATAGATAATTTATTGTATGAATGGCGACACTACGTCAATCGCAATGAAACTCTCTCGTCTCCAAATCCCAAGGTGATTTGCGTTAGAAGCTTAGCTTTCAATGTAAATCCATAGGAATTATATAAATACAAAAATAACTTTGTTGATTCATTTATATTATGGTTACAATACAACGCCGATTATTTGTATAGGTAATTAGGTATACATACATAGATTATTTATACTTATTAGATGAAATATGAGTCCTCCGTTACCTGTAACGAATTGACAGATGAATTTATGACTTTATAAAAAGTCCTGACTTGAAAAAACCTGGCTTAATATGCTGCAAGTCCCGCGAATGGAGGCGGTATTCCAGCAGTGTAATGTGTAAATATCACTATTTTGGAGAAGTAGAGCAATTTTAGTATGATTTAGCGTTTAGTATTGTTCTGAAGATCAAAAATAAATATTAACCTTCAAAAATAGGTCATGTACCTTCATAATCAAATTAACGTTGACTCTTGTTGCTCTTAGTTATCTGAAGAGCAAAGATTAACTACTACATGAATTGAAAACAAATATTGAGACGATTATTTAATATTTTGATATGTCAAGTTTAGTACAGTTTAAAATTTCATCGGAGAGACAGCACTCTACCTAGTGCATTTCCAGTACAAGTTAATATAAAAGTACTAAAATGTTAAAGACTATTTTACTCCTGACTATTATAACTATTGCTTACGCAAATGATAATGATATAGATAGAATGTTAGGCAAGTGGTTACCAGTGAAGACTTATCCTAAAATTTTAACGTTCCCTATTTGTTTTTGGTATAACATACAGAAAAATACCACGGAGACTTGTAAATGTGGTGATGTAAAAAATGTACCAAAACTTTCAATAATCATAGAAGACAAAGGATCTGATGTAAAACCTTCAACGGTACCAGTTTTAATCGTAGACAAATCAACAGATGTACCTACAGCTTTGGATGTAAAATGTGTGTGTGAGGGCATAAACTCGTTTCATTTGGTTTTTAGAAATATAAATGAAAAATATTTTATGATGTACTCATTAGCTCCTTATATGAATTATACAGCAAACGAACCAAATACAGCACTACTGCTTGTTAAAGATTATCTCACTTCAGAACAGCTTGAGAATGTGGAAAGTCAAATTGATGATATCAAGAACCGAACAGGAGCATTCCTCTGTAATCCTCAACATTATGAAGCAGCAATGCAGTATGAAAAAGAAAATGCAAATGTTTAATAATTACATCTTCCAATTATGATAGTAGACTTTAGTCCTTCGTCACAAAATATCGGTGTGAAGTGTTTCGTTTCGTCGAATAAGCGTTACTCCCTGCCATTCTCCTTTGATTATTTTCTATACATTCTATCATTCCTTTTGGTCAATAAGTGAATTAGGGCAACTAGGGATGCAAATTATGGCTGCCCTTATGCTTACTATCAGTCAAAGATAATGATACAAAGTGAACTAGAAAACATATGTGACTAAAAACAGGTTAAAATAACTTTGTTGATTCATTTATATTATGGTTACAATACAACGCCGATTATTTGTATAGGTAATTAGGTATACATACATAGATTATTTATACTTATTAGATGAAACATGAGTACTCCGTTACCTGTAACGAATTGACAGATGAATTTATGACTTTATAAAAAGTCCTGACTTTTTATAAAGTCATAAATTCATCTGCAAAAGTGACTTAAAGAATGTCTTTTTGATCAATGTATGGAATTGACCTCTACTTTACATGTTTCATTACACTTGTATTAAAAAAATGTCTCATTTTGTATATTATTTCGAAATGGTCAATTCATGACATATTTTATTAAATATTATTGTGGTGGTGTATTTGAATTATACATACATTTCAAAGACATTATTTATATGCAAAATAAGCATCGATATGAAAGTGTTTAATGATTTAGGCAATATTTCTTGAAATATTAAAACACTTTTATCAAATCAAAATCAAAAAAACGTACAAATTCAAAAGTAATTCTACTCGAAAACAATGTGGACATAAAAATCCTTCCGTAACCATTTCATTTGCAGCCCAAGGCACAGGAAGCGAAATGCACCATTCCATTTTCTCGACGTAACTACGTTGCACGCTTCGAACAATGAAATGCTTTTAAATCACGAAACAACCTGATTCGAATAATAAAAATATAATTTACAACGCTAAACATAAAAATAAAATGTCAAACTTAACTAAAAATCTATAACATTACTTACTTCCAACGAAAAAAAACGTAGAATTTTAGCTGGATAGTATTATAATTAGCACAGTCAACGAACGAAAGAGGTTTGTAGGGTTGTAGGAAGGTACTGCATGAAAGGATTTTATGTGATTACTGGAATTATTAAATCTGAAAATCTGGGTAAATATACAAAACACTATAAACTCACATATCTCGAGAACCACTGGACTTGGCCCTTACTTTTGGGTGGTCAATTTTGTTGCTTTTGAACCCCCCTAAAATGCACGTTCCAGTTATTCGCCGAATTACAAATGTGTGTACCAAACTAATGTCTAGAGACTTTTTTACGTGAAAATGTACACAAAGTATTTCTGTGTTTTATTGTGGTATAAGATTACAGTATCTACCGTACCTATCTGTGGCTTAGCCGCTATTCTCTAATAATGGTCTTCTGCAACAGTTGAATGTTAGTAGGTGAGATCTGATAAACTGGTATTAAGTCCGCCTTGTCGGAACGTGATCGTTTATTTTGTTCGTTTCGGGTGAAACATAAAAGGCGATTTGATAAATATCTAGAAACTTTGCTACGCCCCGTATTCGCGACGGGGCTTTTAGAAACGTAGAAATACAATTTGTGCGCTCGCTTTTCTCGCCCGCAGCCACCAAATGCAAATATTTTACCTATTTTCAGATATAACTGCGTACAGTTGCAAACTAAAGATGATATTTAGGTATCGATTCTCTAATAAAATTTATGTTTTATCTCTAAAATCACCATCATCTCCGGAGCTACTAACGGTTCAATTGCACCGTAAGCTATATAGCAAAAAATAATCCTAACTTCCTAACTAATATTATAAATGAGAAAGTGAGTTTGTTTGTTTGTTTGTTATTCCTTCACGGCTTAACTAATCATCCGATCATTTTGAAAATTTGTATACATATATATTGTCAGGGGTACAGAGCCCAACATAGGCTACTTTTTATCCCGTGAAAGTATGTTTATCCAATGGGAAAATATTTTTTCTACTATAGAGGGCGCTGTATCGGCCAACAGATGGCGCCACAAGTCGCGCTATGGGTTGTTTTGTTGTCAAACGAGATCCATCTGTGTCATAAAATTAACGCGAGCGAAGCCGCGGAGAAAAGCTAGTTATTAATAATCTTAAGTTAAGTAAACTGATTTTTTATAAACACAATACTTTAACAAAATTTGCGTCATGTCCGAAATAAAAATATGATTATTATAATAAAACACAATTAAGTATTACAATTTTTTCACCCAACTAAAAAAAAATCTCTCTCGCTCTCAATTAAAAAAAACCCTTGAATTAAAAGTTTAACTTTTCGATTAAGATTTATTATTGTACGGTCTAAGTCCATACATTTGGACGCGTCAGCATATTCCGCCGCCGCGCGCAATTTCATAATTATTTAATTGCGCGCGGCGGCGGAATATGCTGACGCGTCCAAATGTATGGACTTAGACCGTACAATTATTTTATACATTGCTTTGAATCAATTAACCATATTTTGAAAATATTTAATGAAAAATTCACCTACTGAACCTAGGACTCGTACGCAGATCCTCTCGATAACCAGTCGAGTGCTCTTTCCAACTGAACTACGTAGAAAGGCTTGTAGTGGTCGCGGCGAATTTTTCCATCTCCCTAACTAAACTATAGAAAAGCCGCCGTATAGCGCATTCTACCTGCAAACATATATGACTAAGCAGGCATAGAGTACATGATATTCTACTAAATTTTTATAACGCCTACTGTTTTAAATATAAAAAGAAAATAAATTCCATCGTGATTGTACACACGAACGATGTCAAAAGATGGGTAGGTAACAAATAAATAAAATGTATTTTTTGGCACCCAATGATACAGTGCTTCCCCAAAGGTTTACGTACGAGTAGGCGAGGTACGTACGCGTACGTTTATAGATAACTACATATTCTTATATTAGACAATGTACTTCAAAGAGTAAAATAATATAACTTTATTTGCAATACACAAACAAAATATGATACATTCAATTAAACACATCACAAAATAGTGCAAGTACAAACAACAAGCAATCTTTTCATAGCAAATATGTACACGATTTTTATTAAAATTATAAAACATAGGCAATGTAATTGTTTTTGAACAACAATAACAGCTTATTGTAATACATGAACGGGAAAATAATTAAGTCGAATGCGGCACAAAACTCAGGGTAGGGATCCCTACAGTAAATTAAATTTCCCCCTTGTGACCACTCGACCCTCGTTGGATGTCCATTCTGCATTCACAGGTTATTATTGATGCACATATTTTTGGTTAATAAACAATTTCCTAGAACGGAGCACTGATAGGTTAATCTACTAGACTAGCTAAATAGTTCCTTGTATGTTTGTATTTTCGGAATATTACGTACCTACCAGTCTTTATTTAACAATGATGTCAATGTGTTTATATAACATTTATAAATTGGAATCATATTATTATAATTCTACACTCGTAGCTACAACATTATCTGACTGTCGTTTGCAGATAACAGTGGCGCAAATGTATCCATTAGCGATAAATTCCGCGATCCATTAGTAACTATATTTCGCCCACAATTAAATGAGGGAAAAATGAAAAATATCCTCACGGCCTACTTCGCTAAGATTCGCGCCAGATTTTCCTATAATTTATTCTGTTGGCTTCGACTGTAAATTCGTCCCGCTTTTTAACGTCAACCAAATCCGCAAGTCATTGCCCCCTTCTCCCCGCAAACCCTTTCGAGAGCCCGGGGTTAATTGGATCTTTTGAATTTTTTTTCCCGAAATAATTTTTCATCTATCACTTTGCTGCGTAATTTGCGCTTGTTTGCAGCACAAACACGCCCCAGAAAGGCTTTTGAAGTCGACTCAGAACTTCAAGTTATTTACTCATAGTATCGTCTAAGGATTTTAATCTATTATAAGAAATGTAATAAATGTTGTAAACAGCCTGTGAGTAAGGAGCCTTCGGAGTCGGAGTAAATCGCTCCGAACAATGAAAGTTAAATTAGTACTATTTTGCTTTTATTGGATTATAGATTCGATTACGATATCTGTTACCACATTAACATTAACAATTTTATTATTGTATATACAAAATTTATTCACGTAATATATGATCCCCATAGAAAAAAATTCAAATTCCTTTATTTTGAACTTTTTAAAATTCCACGTCCATTAATATATTTTTTTTATCAATATGTTAAGGAATCGCCAAATTAAATTAAAACAAAAAACTATGACGTAGTCTAAGTAGGTATTATGTTTTTAAATCGCTAAAAAGTTAGATATAAATAGAATAAAAAATGTATAAATTAATTCTTTTTTATTCGATAAGTAAATGATTTTATTTTAGGAGCTATATTCAATTAAAATGACCAGAAGTGAAACCTCCATAGCTTAATAAGACGAAGCCCGCTAACAGACGGAGAGATAAGCAGAAGCAAAGTATTTTTAGGGATATCCAATGCTCTTACATAAACCATTCTATATCCCCAAAAATACAGTCAAAATAAAAAGTCTTCTATTTGACCAAAAATTTAATGGAATACAGACATCGAATCGGCACGTTGTTGAAATGTTTGCACGTCCGTTAATACTGTTTGTGTGCCGACGCCCAGGCTGCACGGCGAGCTTTAACATCTGGTTTGACTAATATCAGATTACATAACTACGGACAGGTTATGCCCGCCCGATTAATGTGTGCAAACTGCATAAATAATTACCAATGCACTGCTTTAATACAATGCTATAACAATAAATCAAATATATATTTAATAGATAACGTCACTGTTAAGTTTAATAACGTCAATGCTAATAATATTATCGATTACGAAATAATGTTTTGTGAACTGTTTAATATTTTTAGCATTAAAGGCTTTAAAGTTGATGACACATAAACAGCGAAGAATCAAATTAAATTTTGAAGTAGGAATAATTGAAAGGACCAGTATTTACTAATAAACAAGACACTCAGGCAAAATTATTAAACACTAGCAGACCGCCCCGGCTTCGCACGGGTTTTATACTAAGAATCCCTATTTTTTTAAATATTATATAGCCTATACTACTACCCGGGGGTATTACTTTCCCAACGGTGAAAGGATTTTTGAAATCGGTCAAGTAGTTTTGAAGTTTATTTGTTACTAACAAAAATACAAATCTTTACTCTTATATTAAAGAAAGAAAGAAAGAAAGAAAATGGTTTATTTATTGTCTAACTTACATTTAAGAACTTAAAAAAATAACTAACAACTTAAATATCTTATAGGTATAAAATAGGTACTTAAAATGTTTATTCACGTTCGTACCGTAGTAATAAAACACAAATTGCTAGATTTATTTATTCAAATACTTCACTTTATCATAATAATCGGTCGACCCCAATCGGAATCCCAATCGAGACCTATTTCAAAACGTGATCAAGATTCGAAGACATGGAGAGGCTCGCTAATGATCTCATAAATAACGACTCTCAAACGGTAGAACCACATCACATCTGACGTATGTACCAACACGGATATTTTTATAACAAACTAGCGAAACCCGCGCAACTTCGTTTGCGTATATCCCGCATTCCCGTAGGAATCCTTAATTTTCCGTAAGAACCATCCTCGTACTTCAAGGAATATTCTAAAAAAAGAATTATCGAAATCCGTTCACCTGTTCTCGAGATTTGCGCTTAGCCACACATTCAGCGATTATTTTTTACGAGCTGTTACACGCGACTTCGTCCGCGTGAAATGTTAAAATAAGGATAACTCCTTTTCCTGACATGCGATAAGCCTATATTCTGCTCCATCCCGAGCTCTATCTTCCTGTGAAAACAGCATTAAAATCCGTTCAGTAACTTAGAAGATGTGCGCGTTCAAACAGACACAGACAGACAAAAAAATCAAAAAAAAACATTTTTTGCTTTTATTACCTTACTCTAACGGCTCCCTCTCCATTTTTGCCAAATATGTCCAATGTACAGACATATTGGGGTCTACTGTTTTATTATATGTATAGATATTATAGATGGGATAAAATACACGTATTAGATAAATCTATAATGAGATGAGGCAGCTAAGACTTGGTGGATTGCAGCGACTCTACTCCGTCTGCCTGCAACGCATCCTACAATATTTCAAACACATAGCGCGAAGGAATATTGTGAACCTTTTAAAAATTAAGGTGACAGGCAAGGTGGAGGGAAAGGCCCTAGACTCTAGCTAGACGATGGACGGACGGTAACGGAAAGTCTGGAGATGCCGATAAGCACAGTTCTCCGGAACAGATGGAGAAAAACGGTGACTAAGTTACGTCAGTCACAATCCTCAACATTGAGGACTGGCTATGGAGGAGGAGATTAGGTAATCTCAAAAGCACTACAAATCATAAACATTCCTGAAATCTATAACGTTTAAATGCTTTTCCTTTCAAAATTAACAATTTAACATTTTTATTAAATTGTACCTATTTAAACTTTCAATGGTACTTCGTGCATTATGCATAACCCTGATGACGTGAGCAGTGGCGACAGAGATATGTCGCAGTCGGGTGTTTCTGTTCTGACCGACCAAAAACTGATGCTGTTCCTGCCGGGAAAATGGGACTGTGAACGTTATTATACTAACCTAACTTGACTAGAAGAAATATTGCTTACAGCTTTATTCAATTGACAATTTAATTTTATTATTAATTAATCTCCGATGAGAAACCATTTACGTAAACGAGACAAGATCAAAATTGAATTTTGACTTTATATTAGATTAGTATTTTGATCTAACGCTGTCGTCACCCGTCAACATAGGCGCTTTGATAAGGGCTAACTGTCACGTACCTAAAGGTCCCTATATATAGTTATATCGTTCCTTATATTTATTTATCCCAAATGCAAAGAACACCTGTAAAGATTCCCAACTGAAAAGTTAGCCATGTCACCGGTTCACTTTCGCAAATAATGTTTACACGTAGGTGACGCGAGGCAAATCTGGGACTCACCTCACGGGCGAGGCTCGGCTTCCTATAATCCATTTGGGCGAACAACTAGAGTCATGTCAGGTTGATTGATGTAGGTACCTACAGGGTGATCCGAACGGCGACTTTATCTACGCCTCTTTGACGCGTGTTCACGAAAACTTGAGTCGCTAATGTGTACACAATATATATATAGACGTGAAGGTATGACGGCGTGAAGCCTTTACCGTCTTTATGTCCAAACAATAAAACGATCGATTGGATGTTTAGCGGTGTATAACACAAATTAACGAACCATTAATAGCATCGTGAATGTCAATGACAGGGAGAGATGGATATTTACAGTCGGTTAGCGCAAGGCCAATAGATAATTTGCAATTTACTGCTCCTTTGAAATTTGTAAATAATTATTTTGTCACGTTTTCTTGTTTACAGTGATAATCTATAAAATAATAAGTACTTACCTATAATATTACTAAATGCTGACAAACTAGCTGTGAAGTTCCTTAATTAATGAAAACAATTAATGAGGAACAAATTTTTAAATCACTATAATGTTTTAAGTAGGTATTAGAAAGTGACAAATAATTCGATACAAGACTTGCGCGAAACTGTAAAAATTTCTTAAAGGTACAGTTATCAAGTCATCGGAAAGGCGGCGACATCGCAGTACACGGTGACCAAATCTCCAATCTAAGTGTTATTTACTTTTATATTTCTCCCCCGGAGGCTCACTTTATGTTTCGCTTTATGGCGCATCCGGTACCAGGTCATAAAAATAGTCTCCCAACTGATTGCTATCGTTCGATTTAAACAGAATGAATAACCATTAAAACGTATGATTTATAGAGGAAATAGATAATTTCATTTTGCCTAATTTATAAACTGATCTCGAATTCGGAAATTTTGGATGTATATTGCTTAGATTTATTCTTGGAGAATATTAATTATATATCGTAGGCACGTGAAGTTCTGACAGCATCCGCTCCATGTCAAAATCAGTAACTTTCCCTAGCGTAGCAGAGTTGAGTTTATCATAATATGATATAAACTTCAAATTATACAAAAAAACTACATAATCAACGTCTCCTTTAATCTTGTTCCATGGGATTCTAAAAAATCCGCTCTTGCAAGACTAGGATGAAGTAAAGTAACTAACCTAATTTTATTTTCACCGTTCAAAATGTTGTTATTATTTAGACGTAAGTCATTACTTCGATTTTATAAGTATCTAATATATACTATGTATATTTAATTGAGGCAGCAGAGGCAATAAATCATTGATTTTTCAATTTCAATAAAATAAATTTATTTCACATTTCACTCTATAATTTGATTACCATCCCAATATACAATGCAGAAGGAACTTTTGTAATAAATTCGAAATAATCGCGAACATTTTTGACAATCCTTTCAACGTTGACATACTCAAAATAAATTGTAAAAAACGATAAAACAAGGTCATAATTTGATATGTTCGTTATTGATTAGGCATCTAAAAGTTATTGCGCCGATAAAGGAGATGCTTGGAATGCAATCGAGGTCGTACGTAAGCACATTAATCGGTTTAAGTGCAGCCATTACGTCCGTGTCGCATGACTGACGGGGATTAGCTTAATTGCGTTATTATAAGCATTTAGTTGCAGTTCTTTTTCATTTGTTTTTGTCATAAGTTATCATTATTTATTGCTATAGGAGCGGTAGAACATTTATAAAATGGACTGACTCGACCCGGGAAAGAACAGCATTGCGTTTCATTCGGTGAGTGAGAGAACTGGACGTCCAACTTCTTTCCCTTCTTCTTTTCCTTACCCCTTCTTCCCTGCTCCTTGTAGCAGGCAACGCATTGGTAGTGATTGGTAGAGCCGTATTCGAGAAAGTATAGAGAGACTGATGTTTATAGCCAACGATAACTGCCTTTCATTTGGTAGCCCGCATGCTTGTTTGCTTGCGGTAGGACATAAAACAAAAGTGGAACAAATGTGGAAAATACCAATCGTGACACTGGTTTTTCCGCGAAAAAAGTCACGGCAAAAGTCAGTATCAAATGAATAATAAGTTTACCAACAAAGAGGAGTGTACCCTAATTAAAACTCGCATTTTCTAATGTGGAAGTCGTTGACATAATTAATACAATACTTCTCATATGTAAATACATACAAATCTTGTGAGAAAACTTGAAGCAGTCATGTACTACGTAAATGTGTGGGTACTTAAATGTAACCGTTTTAATTAAGCGTACCTACTTTGTAATTAGTATTCATAAATATCACAGGAAGACGATGAACTCGGGAAAACAAAGACATATTTTAACATAAACCAAATAAACTCATTTTTATTTTGTTATTTATCGAGTTTCTTCCGAGTAAACCGTTCCCTTAGGAATTTCAGAAACCAAGGTAGTCTTATAATACTCCCAGAAACATTGGCTATTCTGTACAAATGCCTTCATCTTAAATCTAATAATATTGTAATAGTCATCGTACATAGATGTCTAATATCTCATCTCTTATTGACATAATTCGTTTATTCATAAAGTCATAGACAAACCGAGCTTTGGTGCTTCTAGTCCTAATCTTATGTACTTATATATAACTATAGATGCCGTGTAAATTGTGTAAAAAAAATCTAAGCTATCAGGCTGTATACAAACGAAACCTTAGTGTTGTATACCATGACCAATATCATAAGTTAAATATGGTGATTCTGTGTCACCCTCTATGAAATATACCCTTAAGCCTCAAATCTGCTCACCTTTGGAAGGCACATGAAAAATAACCCTCGAATAACAACATACAGTTACTGTCGAAGACCCTATCAATAAAGTAAAGCCCCGGCAGCTCCGTGGGGTAAAAGGCTAGCTGCTTATAAAAATGATCATACATATTCTATTGTGCCGCAAAGTCCACTTACAACAGCCCTCCTCGTATATTGAGTGGCGTGAGGCGACGGCAAGCAATATGTAAGCCATATCGATAGAAGTCTTATGTGAACTGTCGTAAATATCGCAGGTAGATCAAAAATAGTTCTTTTGTTTAAAATTTTGTGTTTTGTTGAACGTGCATATCTCTGGAACTACTAACATTGTTCTACTAACTAACATCAAAAATCAAATTAAATAGTTGGGACATAGTACTAAAGCGTGTCCGGTTTTTGAAGATTTTTGTCCAAAATGAATCCATTATTTAAAATATCTTTTAAAAAAACGAAAATTAACTCGCTGGTTGGCTTTAAAATTAGCTTAGAATTTAAAACTTCATCGTTATTTGTAGGTGTGTACTAAATTACTTTCTTTGTGTTTTCATTACACGCCTCTTCCATATTTTTAATGGAAGGTGTACCAAACATTTTTGATAAATGCTCACCGCCCACCGTTCATTCATATCCGAAAAACAAGAACAGCCAATTTATGCGTAGCCTACATCAATTAATGTGAAAATAATTCCGCCAAGTCTCTGTTGTTAATTGCTACGTAACTATCGCAGGAATTAGTAATATTTATAAATGTATTTGAATCTTTGAATAGTTGTTGAAATTGGTTTGGTTTTAGTGGTTTTAGTAGGTACGTTTTTATCAGGGATCAGAGTGCATTCTCGTAATGGTAGCTGACAACCATAAACAAAATATTTTTTAGTTATAAGCTTCATTAACAATTTTTTAAGCAAACATATGAAGCTGTTTGTCATGATAGATAAACGAGATGAGAATGAGAAAGTTTACAAAGATGTATGAAACATCCTTGTAAATTTTCTCATTTTAATGAAGGAAAAAGAAAACAACAAATTGGCGAGAGACGGTACTTGAATTAACCAGATAAAATTCGAATGGAAACATGCAGTTTATAAATACAACATTATTACAGGTCACGTTCCTTGAATGAGCGACCCTCAATACAATTTGTAGGTCTCAATTTAGGATTGGATATTATCGCGGACTACTACGGCGTCCGTCGGGTCGTCTTATCATGTTGCCAGTTTCTGCCCACACCATTGACGTAAATAATAAAAACGTTTCACAAATATAATAATAAATTTTGTGTTTAACTTCTCAATATTTTTAGCTTTTTTCCGTAAAGTTAGAAATATATAAAGATGTAATTGTTGTTTTTTTTTAACTAAGCTATAGATTCTATGGATGAATTTTTATTTCCGTTTTCATGTATTATTCTGTGTAATTAAACTTAATTATGTCGTGAATTCGTAACGTTATTTTGATCTCATTTGATTTGACAATGCGAAAGCCATGGTGTCAATCAGCCAATTCAAAAAGAGTCCTTCGCATTTGACACTATGGTTCCAATCCTTCGTGGTATCAGTAGATGAAATGCCCAACAGGCAGCGCTGGCAACGAATTTTATTTATATTTCATACATCAAGTATAAAATGTTTTAAAATGTTATAATATGATTGCCAAAAATGCGTATAAGTATGTAATATACCTGCAAACTCAATACTCAAACAAAAAAAAACTAGTCTGACGTAAAATATTGCTGATGGATATTGCAGAACTGATCAATATTCGTTTTCATTCAAACATTGAACAGGATTGAAATACAATTGTCAAACGCAATACAATACGCATAGAATAGCCTTGTCTAGATGTGGGCCGACTCGTTTTTTCGGTATACCACACAGACCGCTTAACGGCTAAGCCCTATTCTATGTCCGTGACAATAAAACGGGATAGGCGGAACGTACATATGTACGCGACAGAGTCGCTTACGACATGTGAGTGCAAATTCGACCACTGCCCGGCCGGCTATCCGCCGGCGAACGTGCTCAGTACATTCGTTTTAAAAAAAAGAAACGTTATTACGATTGGTAGATAAAACGACTCTAAACATAATAAAATGCTTTGTCATGAATGACTGACTCAACAGACTGGATCAACGCAAAGACTAACCGCTGATCGTAGAGACCTAAAACTTGGAGGACGTGTTCTTTATGACGTATTCGATAAGAAAGTATTTTTAGAAATTCCCACAGGAAAGAAGATACTCGTAGAGTTGCGCGGGTTTTATTAGTAATTTCATATGTCCGTAATTGTCCTATACCTACAACTTCACTGTTTGTTTTAATAAATTCAAAACTATTCATGCTAAAGGTTTTGCTTTTAAAATATATTCGGTACTAATTTGACATCGGGTCTATGAAAACCGTACAATAATAAGTAAATGTGATAAAATCTGATTTTCGTTCGTGAGCGTAGTGTAGTATATTGGTGTGGTTTTCACTGTGTACACTTGTAATTAACTATTAACATGAACGCAAATTCTCATGCCAATGCATTTGCGATTAATTTCAGACAGATCAAAGATCAGCAACGGAATTAGCGTATTGCATCGCTTGTAGGTACTAATAGTAGATAATTATCTTCTTAAAGGATCTACAGGACGAAACATCAGAAACGCATATAGAAATAATGTGAACTATTTTTTAAGAATTAACTGGCAAGTGTCCGCTAAAGATAAACTGCTAGAAAAGAACTACTTACAAGTATATAGTAGCAAATGAAAACTTAGACACTAGCTACATACGAGTAGCAATAGGATGTCGTGTGAACCAGCAATAAATCAGCGACACGGGTTAGAAAGTGTTCTCGCAATACGTTAGAAAAGACAAATTTGTAGAAGTAAAAAGAGGGATCATTCCGAGTTCAGGTATCAAAAGTTCCATAGCACGATTTTCCGCGTTGTAGTGTCAACAATGCACCCTGAATCGCAATAAGTGCGCGCTCCGCATAAACTTGCTGACGCGCGATTAATAACAAACGAGTTGTGTATGCGCCAAACTGAGCAAGTTGGCTTGTTAAGCCTTTGTGCTGAGCACTGCGCTCATTCACTTGGTCATAATACCCCACTATATTCCTGTAAATTCACTACGAATATATAGCGATTAGAAATTCACTCGCTAAAAGTGTTTCTTCGTGATTTACTTGCACAAAGTTTACTATGGATTTAAGTAAGCGGGGCGTTCGCCTAAACTATTAGTTTGAAATCCAAGACTTCATTCGGTTCCATTTGCATAAGTTACACGTTTCATTTCCTTAATTACGATTCGATCATTACCATTAATCTCTTGACGAAATCCCAAAGTGAACGTCAATCGTTTGACTCTAATCACAGGATTTGGTTTAAACGCCCGCCTTCGTGTAGACCTCTTAGCGAATCCTTTTGTGAAAAAGTTGTTAAAAAAACGGGACAAAAACAAAAGGAAATAGTCGGGGCGGTCCCCGAGGAGTCGTTCTTAGCCCTGGGACGGTACTTAAATCAAATGTTCACCATTCAAGGAAATTATAAGAACTGGGCACGGATTCGTACCCTCCGAGAGAATCCCCTCGGATAAAAAGGCTTAGAACGAAAACACTGTTGCGAATAGTTTCATCTAAACAATATTTGTACTACATTAATTTATCTTTATAAGTTATTCCAAGGGGGGAAAAGAATTTATCCTTATCCTCTTAATGAGTTTTTCTCTTGTAACTGAATATTTTTTTGGGGAATTCGATATTATTAAAACGGCCATCTGATCCTACTTAATTGCACTGTGTAGTAACATTAATATCGGTTGCATCTTTATGAATGTAATCTGTAATCTTGTCAATTTTCTAAAATAATTATTTAATAAACAAAGATAGGCAATAAGAACGTGATATTTTGATGTCTGGTCAAACAGAATTCACAAATATTACGAAGATATAACTTAATTATAGGTATTGGTGCGAATGGTTTAATATTCAGGAGAGTCTGCACGGTTAGGGATTTTCTTTTTTGTTGTCTTCGAGAATATTACTTTACCTCGCAACAAACTTAAGGGGCCTAATCCTCTTTTCAACTCGAGCTTTTGCTTGCCTTATGACAGCGAGCTTAAAGCTTCGAAAGATGTTGTGGAGAAAGTTTTTAATCTTTCCACATATACATAGAGCAATAAGACGATTGAGTGTTAGACAGAATACTTAGGATATGACAATGAGTGACATATTTACACAATTCAACCAACCAAATTGAACAAAGTTCTATATAATTTAAAAAGATATAAACACAGAAACAGCCACAGACTGCTAGACCAATATTAACAGACATGTATTATATACACCCAAGATTTCAAATTGCAGGTTCGATACTTCCACAGTCACTGGAACAAAAGGCAGGTTCTTTGCCAAACGCTGTCAAAATGAAATTGTATGAATTCTAAGAAAAATGTACCGTGCCTAACATTTAAGATAAAAAGAGAGACCGTTAAGGGAAAAAATAATAAGTGAGGCTTATGCGCCTTCAACATGTGTCCATATGTCGAGATCTTCTGAAGCCGTCCCCTCGCCGGATATGAATAAAATTTTCTTAGATAAATTGAGAGTTCGCGAAAACGTGTCGATTTCTTTATTTATTCAATACTTTTCTCCTTTGAAGCGTTTCTCCTTGGATTCGTCCGCGCTTATCTTATATTTATGAATTCTTTTGGGTTATTGATGTAAAACCACTTCCTTCTTTTAGCGACATTGATGATAGATATGAATGATTCCATATCGTTTATAATATTAACATCAAAAAATTACTTTTTCTTTTCATTGGAACATTCAAACTATTTATTGCATCATAGAAATAACACTTACTAAACTGTCGGTCTAATCGACAGAAATTTCTTCGCAACCTTCCTAAAGAATGACCCCAATTATATACAAATAGATAAAAATATTATGACTGTTAATAAAGGCAAACATCTTTCTATTTAAGCAAATGACAGATATAACTCCTAAACGACTTTACTGATTTTCTCAAAGCTTAACTGGCTAGATAGGTTTTACGTTATTGGATGTCATTTTTTTTCAATGAGAACAAGGACAATGATTGCAAGAGATAAACACATCTGCACAATGCAAATTCATTTACAATATGATGAAAATGCCTATTCATTCTACTGCTCCTTGAAAATTAATTGGATTCGTATCGTTCTTAATGGTTTTAAGTATCAATAGCTTTAGCTCAGCACTAGTTAAATATTCAGGCCTATGGTAAAATATAAATTTAAAGGATATGAACTATTATGAACCATGAGAAGATTTAAAAAGGAAAATTAATTTTACATAATCCGTGTCGAGCAACCAAAGAAACTAATATAATTAACACATTTTTATCAGTTACGCTTCGGGTAAAAGTGTGCTTTGCTTATATTAATTTATTTGTGACCAACAAAACACATAATTAACATTTTATTATTATCTACATAATTTTATATCACCACTAGCTTCGCCCGCAGCTTCGCCTGCATGGCCTACTAATAATAAGCATATTTTTCTTCAGAAACCAATTCCGGTCCGATCCGGTTCGGTCCGGTCCGGCACGACCCGGTCCAGTCCAGCACGACCCAGTACGGTACGGTTCGATTCGGTCCGATCAGGTCCTATCCGTTCCGGTCCGGTCCGGTCCGGTCGGTCCGGTCCGATCCGTTCGGTCCTTATAAGGAACCTACATCCCAAATTTTTAATCTCTAGATTCAGCGGTTTGGGCTGTGCGTCCCTTCGCAACTTCGTTTGCGTATTTTCGCTTGTTCGCTTTCCCGTGGGAATTTTGAAAAATCCTTTCTTAGTACACTCCTAGACGTCGTTTGGAGCCTACATGCCAAATTTGGAATCTTTAGACCCAGCGGTTTGGGCTGTGCGTTGGTATATAGTTAAGTCAGTCAGTCAGTCAGGACTTTGAATTTTATATATATAGATAAAGCAATTATAATTACAACATGGCACAACCAGTTACAGCTAAATATTATGAAATAACAATTTTAGACTCGATACACAATGAAATGTATGGCTATCCAAATAGTTACACATTGGTATTTAATTTGCGGAATGATATCAAACGGATCGAATGATCACATACAAATTAGTACACAGGACCAATCAAAGGCCTTCAATCGAGTTCCTGCTCCAAATGTCCAGTGTTATTTATTAGTCTATCCAATATCCAGGGACTCAGTGAAAAATGTTCCGGCGGTCTCGCAAACCGCCAATATCTCTGGAAAACAGCTTAAAAACCGTTTCGGTAAGTTTGCCTTTTCAGATCTTCGTTTTTTAAACCCTGAGGGATTTGTGTAGGTACGGGATGCCTTTGAATAAACGAGTTTATATAATATGTATTACAGGAGATTGAAACGTATTTTCTATTGTAGTAGAAATTTTTGAGAACAATGTCTTATTCTCATTTTGACTATATGATTGTAATAAATAATTTACATTTTATTATTAGCTACTTAAACGTATCAAATTAACATAGTTTTTTTTTAAAGTCTGTCTCTCTATATAATAATAAGCTAATTTAAAAAATACATTTCAATATTAGACAACTATGTTAATTGCTAGAATGATATTGCCGTTTAAATCAAATAGGTAAATGAATAAAATTAATTTCTCAAGATCAATAAATTGAAAAAAAAACCTTACCGCTTCTACGTAATGTAGAGGGGGCTAATCCAAGATTATTGATTTCAGTTCAATAAGGCAATCTCGTTTATGTAACAACATACGAGAAGGTACATAGGTAGCTCTTAGTTTAAAGTGTAAAGATAAGTTTTATGAGTGATCTAGAATAATTTAATAAGGCAATTGACTTTGTGTTCGTCACACCTTATCTTAGTCGTAAAAATCTAATTTACTCAGAAAAGTATAAATCTCAAAGAATATTTTTAAGTATTACTTATTTCAATTGGTGTAATTTGTCGTCTGGCGTCTATACAGCTTTATAGAAAGAACCGTTATTGTAAATTTCATTTATTAACTTATGTTTGACTTTACTTTACTTTGAGAAATAGATATCTGTAAAATATAATCTGTAAGTCAATATACTGTATGAATTGTCCCTATATATTTTATTTATGACGTCATCTACGGGTTCACTGATGTCTGAAAGTACACAGGCAGCATCAGAGAAATTTGAGCCATCAAACGAAATCCGTTTTTTTTTTTAGGTATGTTACGATATTTCTTCTGATGCAATAAATACTCGAAATCTATGCTATTGCCATGTTTCGTAATGATGCAGCGATACTTACATTAATAGTATTTTAAACTATTTAGTTTTTTTTATGCCACAAAGTTGGCAAACAAGCATACGGCCCGCCTGATGGTAAGGATCACCGTAGGCTATAGACGCTTGCAATACAGGGGGTATCACTCACGCATCGCTAACCCTACCCCCCCCCCCCCCCCAAGTGGAGTTCTGGAGACCTTACTCACCGTAGTAGGAACATAACATGGCCGAGACCAATGATATTTGGCTACAATCTTCTGTAAGGTCCTTCCCCTGACGGGCTGCTCCGATTTGAGCGGATTATCCGCTGTGCCCTACCTCTCATAAATGTCTGTATCTCTCTGTTTGTATTTCATTACTATGCATATTTGTTTCCTTTGCTGTACGTAGGTACAAATACAGATGGCTTAAAAAGTCATCTGTGTCTACACACAGATGACTTTTTAAGCCAACTCAGTGTGCACAGCGAAGAACTTATAGAACTGACTGGAATAAACTGTCATCTATCTATCTGTCTATCGACAACCGACAGGTTAATATGCCCTTCGAAACACGCAGTAGCCAGATATTTGTAAACCTTAAGATATTTAATTTAACAGTAAATATTATAATTGGAATTCAAACGAACCTTGAGTACGGGGAGGGCGTTGATAATATCTGTGTCACAATTTAATACTCCTACAGATGTCATCGTGTTCTTTGTTATTGGCCTTGATATGCATTCCAAATAAACTATTTTGAATTTTAATTTTGAATTATCTGGGATAACCGTTGCTTAAATTTCCTGACTAACCAACTTGAGCCATGACTGCGTCCGTCGTCGTACTCTTCAGTGTATCAGTCATTAATTTACAAAAAAAAATTACCTATATCTTATCAATCATGAGCCCTGGAGCGTGAAGTCCAGAAAGTCGTTTTCTTTTTTTTTGCTATGCTCTCTTCTCAAATTGGCTCCAGATCCATTCCTGTTGACAACTTAATCGAGCGGTTTTCGATAAATTGCGGCGAGGGAAAACTAAATAAATCCGAGAGGGACTTTAGATAAGGTAATGGCTTCAGTAATGTCTAGCGACTGCCGCCGCCATAATGCAATCGGAAAGCTAGCGAACCGCGTTCTACACACAGTTTCGCTATTACGTATCGGACCACCAGATTTTTGACCTCCACAATATTGCAAGATCGAATTTGACGATTCAAATTCAATTGGTCTAATAAACGTGAACATCTCTTAATGAAGTTAAGGAGTTCGTTATCTAATTTATAAAATTTGTGAAATAAAATTAA
The DNA here is from genome assembly GCA_905163395.2 of Endotricha flammealis. NCBI lineage: Eukaryota > Metazoa > Arthropoda > Insecta > Lepidoptera > Pyralidae > Endotricha > Endotricha flammealis. The sequence continues at coordinate 7,098,734 of LR990860.1, read as the reverse complement.
ACTTTATCCCACAGCCGTGAAAAGAGATTTCGTCATTTGAACTATGAGTTCTCTAAAAGATTTTCTAAGCAAATAAAACTTTATAATGTTATAACTTTACCCAAATGCAATTTGACAAATCGTCAAACCATTAAAACTTATAATTTTCTGTTTTAGAAATATTATTGTCTTAGTAGTTATTATGTTGACAATAGTCTCATATATTTTTTTATAGAATAATAAAATCAACAATTAGGTAACAAATTTATTGAATCAAACAGAAAAAGCTAAAGCTAGCTATTCAACGTTTAAGTTCCAGCTTTAATCAAAAGGTGCAGAAAGTGTGCATAATTAAAAAGACTGTTAGTAGACAAAGCTTCAAAAGAGTTTAAATAGTTTGAGCGTCTCAAACGTATATCGAAGTCAAAAGACAAACTCATTGTTTCTCTACAGACGTTGATGCAACTTTTGAATGGAACCCGAGACACAAAGATATAAATGTAGACTCGCGGTCTGAGTGCACGAATTTTGGTGACAAAATTTTCAGCGGAGATGTGCAAAGATTTCTCTTTCGACAATGTCCGTCATCGTTGGACCTTAGTTTAGTTGGTCTACCTATGGTCTACCATCAGTGTTAGAGTTTATATCCAAATGCCCTAGTGTCGACTGAAAACAAGAAAATCTAGTAAATATTATTAAAATTTCAAGTAAATAGTGCCACACAACCTTGGTTTACAAATGCAGAAGGACATGTGTTATCTATTTGAATTTATGTCTGTGTCCTGGAACCCGGGTAAGATAAACTTTGAGATTCAGCTCATACTTAAGAAGTTTGCGAACACTTCGTGGGAAAATCACCTGTAACGTCCCGCCACGCTGCCCAGAAAACAACATTCCCAAAAAGTTTCCCCGACTGACAAGCGCATTTCGACAACTTTGATTTTAAAACATGTTATCTTATATTTTTTTACAATAATCATAGAAAGAGACCTAAAATGAGAAAACTAAATTCGTGAGTTTCAGTAAAATGTAAAAATCACGCTAATTATGTGATCCCATTTTGGCTTCCTTCAATTATTACAAATTTAATGCCACTGTTCTTCTTTCCTGCGTAACCAGGATTAACAACAATATAAGAATGCGATTTGTTGGCAGCTTTATTGTAAATAATAACTAACATAAATCCTGCAGGTATTAAAGCAGACTAATTCGACGGCAATGCAGGCAGATTGCCGAGGATAAAGGTATGGACTTGCCGCAAGCCGGATTTAACTTGTTTTTAAGTTTATCGTAGCTTTAATATTGTTCGCGAGGACTTAAACGCAACGTACACCTTACTCAGCGGAAGTTACATAGTAAGCCGGCAACAATGCGCGCTTTATATGTGTACGGGTATAAATCTTTCATTGTGCTAAGCGGAAAAATGAATAGTTATGGAATCGATACGGCCGGAAAATTATTGAAAAAAATGTTGGCATTTATTTTTAGCTGCATCATATAACACTTATAGTTGTAGTTACGTACTTGTACAACCATGATTATGATTTTCAATTAATCGTAATAATTAAAGTACGTATATTATATACGCTTAGCAAAGACGTTGTTACTTACCGAATCGGTACAGAAAGCGACACCCTGCACAGATTCCGCGCTGACACGGTCTCTGATCTTAATTCGAGACTGATATTTTGAATACACAATTTAACACCATGAATAATGACGAAATCTACCTTGAGCGTGTTTATCCTTACTAATATTATAAATGAGAAAGTGAGTTCGTTTGTTTGTTTCCTTCACGGCTTAACTAATCAGCCGATCATTATGAAAATTTGTATATAATAATATATTGTCAGGGGTAAAGAGCCCAACATAGGCTACTTTTTATCCCGTGAAAGTATGTCGTTCCATTGGGAAAATATTTTTTCTACTATAGAGGGCGCTGTATCGGCCAACAGATGGCGCCACAAGTCGCACTATGGGTTGTTTTGTTGTCAAACGAGATCTATACAGTCATAAAATTAAAGCTAGTATATACAATAACTTCATATTTACAAAATGAAGAAAGTGAAATGAATAAAATTTTGTAGAAAACACTCGCGCCTCCACGCCATCCCCCTGCCAATTGCATTTAAATGTACATTTCATCTGTTTACATTTCCGCGCATCAAGTCTCGGGAATGTACAAAAACATGAACCGTAATTTGCTAAGACGAATAACGTTTGATTTAATCCGGCACGTAGCGGCCCACGCCGGGCAGCCGTCGATTTACTTTTATTGCTATTCCGTTTTATTCCCGACCCGGCGCTGTCTGATGTGCGTCTGTTTTCGGGATCGTTAACGGCAAATGTGCTAATCTTTTTTACACGGCCCTCATGTAACAATAAGCGACACTGATGCCTCGGCCGAACCTCGTTACACGGTCTAATATCACCCTATAGGCCTTTTGATTTTTTCCACAAAAAGAGTTTTTTTTTAATTGTCTGTTCCTTGTTGGAATTTAAAAATCTGCTTCACACGAGGTTATATTGTGTAATATAGTTGAAAAAGCCATTAAAAAGTGACTAGAGCAACTTGGTCAATGTGGACCTCACTCACGACAGTGAAATTAATATCTCTTAAATAAAGAGAAGAGGTTTGTCTCTACGAAAGCTTTCAGCGATATACTTGCAAAAGAAGTAAAAATTACATTATTATTTTAATACATCAACATATACATATTCTCAGTATAGTTAGTTATGTCGTTCTCTCTCAGTGCATCAAAAATGTTTACAATGTGCGGGTCACAGTAAACATTAGTGTGAGCCTTCTCTGTTTCGGAAATGCAGGTGAAAATTCGTAGAATACAGCTCAATTTATACAAAAATACGTTAATAATTTTTTAGAATACATTTCAAAGTAATGTTGTATTTTTATTTCATAGTGAGTAGTATCACTTTTGTTCAATTAGGTTTCCATTAGTTTTTTATTCCGTGCAACTCTCAATTGCAAAATATACCATCGCAATAATTCTGTGATACTGGGTACATGACTATTCACTTTATTTACATACATTTTAAACTAAGTATTAAATACTTTTGCTCTATATATTACTATCTAACTGTAACTTTGTGAGATTTTTATAATAGAAACAAAAGCGCAAATGAATAAACGCTAACCAAGTTTATCTGACGTAGGTACTCCAGGGACTTGAAAGTTTCTTACCTATTTAACTTTCCGACGAGAGAGGTCAATTAAAGCGACTTTAAAATACGACACCTCACGACGTTGAAAGACAAAGTTGAATAAGCTAATAAACACTAGACAACGAACCTTTCACAACTAAACTAGGAATACAATAAATCGTATTCTTCTGTTTTTCAATAGACAAAATCCAGACTATTTTCTGATCTATTAATTTATAAGACGCAATCTCATTTTATTCACACACACATACAGTTTTCAATAAGGATGTCGTTAACATGGAACCCCACAAGATCGACAAAGCGACTGTTTCATTTTGAAGGTGGAAGCAATTCCGCTCTTTTGTGAGATAGTATTGCTTTTAAGTAGGCGGGATTCCGATGTAAAACGCGCACGTACTCCTCTATAGAAAGTGACTCGTTTACGATGAAACACGCAAATTGAGAGACAATAAATCATGTGTTGCTACTTCAGGATTCGCGTTTCCCATGCTACTTTTACCAGATCATACAGAATAGACTATCTTTTACTTATCTAACGCAATGTCACACAATTTGATATCTATTGAAACAGATTAGTGGAAATAATTTTGAGTGAATCGGATATGTAATATGAAGGAATGGAATGGAAGGAACGGTGGTTAGAAACTTTAATACTATACAGATCTCGCAGACTACGGGGAGAAAAACGCATTTATGTTCTTAAAGAAGGAAGAATTATCCTATGGCTAACCAAAATGTTTAGCAAAGTTTGGAAGAAGAATATTGGCGAAAAGATAGATGAAGTTTATGAAAGAGAAAGAAAATGCTAACAAAAACGTGTAATTAATGTTGATAGTGTTGATAATGGAAAACAATACGCATAATGCGAAAGTCGAGTAATGGAAGCAGAGATTAAGAATAGCGAAATTAGTACGTACATTATTATGAAGAATTAAACTGACTGCATTATTAAAATGAAATTATTTATACAGATATAAGTTAAACTTGTAAACAACAAAGTATTACACAATCCGTCAACACTGCATTCAAATTCAAACTAACGTGAATAACTGGGGGACTGGGTTCGATTGAATCACTTTCATACAATAGGGTTCATCACTGTCGGACCGACAATGTAGTGCAGTTTCGAGTTTATGCGATAGGAATTTATATTAATTTCCTGTGTCAGTCCGCCGGGAAACCAGTTGGTAGCAGTCGATGCGGCGAGTGCAAACTGCGGTCGGCCGCTTGTCCTGACCTGTTCCAAACACTGCAATGGACGTGCCTATATAAACTCACACGCTAATTTTACCTCGACCACAAAATTTCTATTCACACTTTGCACAAATTCATTGGAGCGAAATAGAACTTTACGAACTGTTAGGGCGCGTTTTGACAACGCGAAAATTTTCGCACGGCCGCTCGTTGTCTAAACACCCCCTTATTACTGTTACATCATTTAAATGTATATATACCTTAATAAATATCGTTACGTTTGCATTAAAATATCCCTTCAAAATCTTCAAACGTTCTTCAATTTAGGTACCTCCTAATCTGTTCCTTAGTAAAAACATCTACAAAGAAAATAATCCTTACATATTATAAAACAAAGTCCTCCCGCGCGTCTGTCTGTCTGTCTGTATGTTCGCGATAAACTCAAAAACTACCCAACGGATTTTCTTGCGGTTTTTACCAACGGATAGCCTGGTTCATGAGAAAGGTTTATGTATAAAATTTGTCACGATTTTGTGTAAATTGGCTGAAATATAAAGATTATTGTTGGGAGTGTCGGAAAAAATGGACCCGCTTGGGAGCTGTCGACGAAAACGCTGTCTAAACCCTTTGAGATATAACAATACAAAAATTATAGGACATTCCTCTTATTTAGGTCTCCAAAAAAGTCCGCGATAGCATATATTTATCGTTTACGGATAACTTACTATAAAATAAAAAGCGATTTTCGAGTAATAATGCGGAAATAGCGCCATCTAGCGTAGAATAGAAAGAACTTGAATTCATTTTGGCAAGCGCATCAATTTTTTGCTTTAACTTCTAAAGTATCTATTTAAATTATATGGTGTAAAGATTATAATAATGTACATGAAATGCTTAAGGTAACTAACGTAGTTAACTGGTTAAGGATTAATACTGTATACGTCAAAATCGGTTTCCAATTTCCGCATTTATTTTATGGTAAGTTATACGTAAACGATAAATATACCTATGCTATCGCGGACTTTTTTGGAAACCTAAATCTCAGTCTAACGCTGTCTAAGTCTAACGCTGTCTAAACCCTTTGAAATATAACAATACAAAAATTATAGGACATTCCTCTTATTTAGGTCTCAAAAAAAGTCCGCGATAGCATATATTTATCGTTTACGGATAACTTAATATAAAATAAAAAGCGATTTCCGAGTAATAATGCGGAAATAGCGCCATCTAGCGTAGAATAGAAAGAACTTGAATTCATTTTGGCAAGCGCATCAATTTTTTGCTTTAACTTCTAAAGTATCTATTTAAATTATATGGTGTAAAGATTATAATAATGTACATGAAATGCTTAAGGTAACTAACGTAGTTAACTGGTTAAGGATTAATACTGTATACGTCAAAATCGGTTTCCAATTTCCGCATTTATTTTATGGTAAGTTATACGTAAACGATAAATATACCTATGCTATCGCGGACTTTTTTGGAAACCTAAATCTCAGTCTAACGCTGTCTAAGTCTAACGCTGTCTAAACCCTTTGAAATATAACAATACAAAAATTATAGGACATTCCTCTTATTTAGGTCTCAAAAAAAGTCCGCGATAGCATATATTTATCGTTTACGGATAACTTAATATAAAATAAAAAGCGATTTCCGAGTAATAATGCGGAAATGGCGCTATCTAGCGTAGAATAGAAAGAACTTGAATTCATTTTGGCAAGCGCGTCAATTTTTAAAAGCTTTTATTTAACTTGACCTGTATGTATGTATGTATGCATGTATGTATGAATGTATGTAAGGGTGGAATCTTGGAACGAAAATTTGAACCACTTCCCGAAGACCGATTGAGCTGAAATTTTGCTCAAAACTGTAGATCAGATGACAATACAATATTATGATAACAAAATTACGATTCAGCCGTTTGTGTTCCGTTTTTCGTACAAAACAGTTCCGACCAAAAACCTATAGAGTACTTCCGGTTGTCCTAGAATCATGAAATTTGGCAAGAAGCAAGATGATGTAGTACAAGTACAGGAATAAATCTGAAAATTGTAAATTTGTAGTTACTTCTTCTTCTTTAATCAACCAATATAATGTGACCCTACTCTTGGTACATTTTACATTGGTACATGGCTCTTTTTATACCGGTTATGAATTAAAATGTATTTTATCTATTACTAGCTTTTCCTCGCGGCTTCGCTCGTGTTAATTTTATGACATAGATCTCGTTTGACAACAAAACAACCCATAGCGCGACTTGTGGCGCCATCTGTTGGCCGATAGCATCCCATACAGCGCCCTTTACAGTAGAAAAAATATTTTCCCTTTGGATTGACATACTTTCACGGGTAAAAAAGGTAGCCTATGTTGGGCCCTGTACCCCTGACATATACAAATTTTCATAATGATCAACTGATTAGCCAAGCCGTGAAGAAATAAAAATAAACAAACAAACTCACTTTCTCATATTATACTAATATTATAAAGAGGTAAAGTTTGTGTATTTGTTAAATTGTAAGGGGTAATCTCGGGATCTACTGAACTGATTTTAAAAATTCTTTCACCAATAGAAAGCCACATTATTGCTGAGTGTCATAGGTTATATACTCATACTAATATTATAAAGAGGTAAAGTTTGTGTATTTGTTAAATTGTAAGGGGTAATCTCGGGATCTACTGAACTGATTTTAAAAATTCTTTCACCAATAGAAAGCCACATTATTGCTGAGTGTCATAGGTTATATAAAAAACCAAAAAATAAAAAGGCTTTTAACATTATGCCCAACGAAGTGGGCACGGGTCAGCTAGTTTATAATATTAGTATGATAGTATGACTAGTATGAGGAGCTCGATGGCGTCGATGTGTGTCACACTCTAATATGAACACACAAGTTAAGCGACGGCGACCCAAGCCAGCGTTTGGATGGGTTTCGTTATCTCGAGCTTCTTCGTGCTTCAGAGGGCACGTTAAGCCGTCGGTCCCGGCTGTTGTCGATAGATGACAGTCGTTAAGCCAAGTCGGTGGCCTTAGGGCGGTTTGAAAACACCGACCTCTGCCAATCCGCATTGGAGCAGCGTGGCAGAGTACGCTCTAATCACCTTCGATTGAAGGGAGACCTGAGACCAGCAGTGGGATGATTATGGGTTGATATGATGATGATGATGATGACTAGTATGATTATGGGAAGGAACCCTCACGCGCGAGTTCTACTTGCCGGTATTTTGGTCGGTATTTTATTTTTGATGGGTACATAAACCCGTTTAGTTTGTCGCAGGGTGACTGTAGTAAAATCAGGAAATTATATAGGTATTCAAATTGCTAGTTATAACAAATAAATTCATTAGACAAGTACCGCCTCTCGACAATAGATGGCACTGCGAAACCTGTCCAGTGATAACTAAAAAGTAAAAAATAAATTAAAAGTAAAAAAATATATTTAAAAACAAGCTTTTATTTAATTGCCCTAAAAAGAATAAAATAAACTTTTCTTTCAAAATTTTAACTATCAACTTATAACGTCATTACACAATTTAAATGACATAAAAGCTTATCGCGAGATTTACCTGTTTAGGAAAACATAATTATCGAACTAACATTTATTCGTACTACGAGTAAATGTTAGTAATTAAATCTCGCGACAAGCTTTTATGTCATATAAATTGTGTAATGACGTTATAAGTTGATAGTTAAAATTTTGAAAGAAAAGTTTATTTTATTCTTTTTAGCGCAATTAAATAAAAGCTTGTTTTTAAATATATTTTTTTACTTTTAATTTTTGCTATAACTTCTAAAGTAGTTTAAGAGAGGTAGGGCACAGCGGATAATCCGCTCAAATCGGAGCAGCCCGTCTGGGGAAGGACCTCCACCTTACAGAAGATCGTAGCCAAATAGCATAGGTCTCGGCCATGTTGTGTTCCTACGGTGAGTAAGGTCTCCAGAGCTCCACTTGGGGGGGTTGGGAGGGTTGGCAACGCGTGAGTGATACCCCCGGTATTGCAAACGTCTATAGGCTACGGTGACGGCTTACCATCAGGTCGACCGTATGCTTGTTTGCCACCTGTGTTGTATAAAAATAAAAAATAAAAATAAAAAAAGTATCTATTTAAATTATATGGTGTAAAGATTATAATAATGTATATGAAATGCTTAAGGTAACTAACGTAGTTAACTGGATAAGGATTAAATACTGTATACGTCAAAATCGGTTTCCAATTTCCGCATTATTACTCGGAAATAGCTTTTTATTTTATGGTAAGTTATACGTAAACGATAAATATACCTATGCTATCGCGGACTTTTTTGGAGACCTAAATCTCAGTCTAACGCTGTCTAAGTCTAAAGCTGTCTTAACCCTTTGAGATATAACAATACAAAAATTATAGGACATTCCTCTTATTTATCGACTCATGCGTAGAATAGAGTTCGATCTGCAAAATTGATGGTTTTCAGTAGAGGCCAGAGAAGTTGTTGACGCGTGTAACTCTTAAACAAAGAGACTTGACACTTCAATTTTTTGGTATGTTGTTACAACCCCCTAGTCTTCTTAAATGCACTGTAGTCTTTATTTATTATCCTATTAATTCACGAGATAGTGGGTTCCATATCAACGTTGGACATTTTATGGCGGAACAACGGGAGTCTGTAGCGAATATCGTACGTTATGTTACGAAGATGTCTGAGTTAAGTGACGTTCCATTTTACACATGGGTCGTTTTTTGTTAGAATTACCCATTTCTTATGGGTCCTTTGTGAAAAACCACCTGAAATATTTCAACAAAATTCTATCTATAAATTACCACTCTCTTCTATATAACAAAATAAAAATGTAATTCAATGTTTAAAATCATTAATTACTTTTAAAAAACATAAAAAACGCTATTAAATTCAACAATTACAGTCACAACATGGTACAACAACCTACGGTATGACTGTATGAACTAATTACCTACATAATGTACGAATATCAGCCTTTATAATTAATCAATCAGTCTTATAGTCGTATGTACATCCAGGACATACTTAATAACAATAAAATTTTACGTTGACTTAGTTGAGTACTTAAAACAATAAAATGGAAGCAACAAAAATCCAATTATTCAGAAACATCTACAGTGATGTAATGTGGCAAAGAGTTAAGGTATGGATGATTATCTAAGGGAATGACTTCTGAACAGTACATATCCATTAGGACTTTATATTTAGCTGCAAGAAGCATAATAGGTTTAGAATATGCAGGTTCAGTTTCTACCGAATGTCTTGTGCTACTGCGAATAACTAAAATATCATATTCCAATTGAGTCAGGTTATATTTAAAAAACTATTTGGTTGGATCACTACCGTCTTCATGAACTTCCCGAATCTCCAGTAAATCTTGTTGCCCTTAATGTCTTTCATCCAATCCCTTATAAAATCAAACACGTTATTCTGAGCTACGTTGCGAACAACATTGGGTTCACCTTCAATCTTGGCCCATCTTATTAATAAACGCAATTTATTAGGGGTAAAGATAGTTCTGGTTTGAGAAGCTCTTTCGATAACACCGTGGACACTACCCCCTCATTTTGGGTCCCCCAAAAAACGAAGTCTTATCTTTAAGTTGTTTTTATTAAAAATGTTGCGACGTAAACGTACAAAGAAAATACACAGCGATTACGATTTTTGCCAGCACAAGCAGCAAGGATGCATATAGTTTATGGTCATGTCTGACCAAAAACGAAACTCTATGCCTCCTTGCTCAACATTAGCCTGGATAAAATCGAAGAGATAACTGCTAACTTCACTTGCGCCTCATTTTGCCACATATTCATGTAGAAAACGGCTTTCACGTGTCAAAAACAGTGAACATAAGAAGAAGTTACTTTCTCTTATAGTAAAATATGTTTATGAAATATGTCACTGTAATATTTTTTGAAAATCCAATACAGAAATATTCAAGTTTCCATTTGACTCCTTTTTATCTTGACTTTTTAAATTTCTTGCGACCTTCTTATTAATCTGGTGTGTTGAAAAGCTCATTTTTCTTGTCCCGTTGGATTTTTTAAATTGTACAATTAACCGGGGTAGCGCTATGGTGAGAAACTACTAATTATTCAAGCTATCTTCTTTCTGATTAAATTCGTTGTGAGTTCCAAGACAGCTGTAGTTTCTCCCCCGGGACGTCAATAAGCTTTATCGCTTATTGTCAATCTGAGGTCGCCGTTGTTGATCCTGGCTACACAGGAGACACATCGGTGGGAATGTGTGGTGGGCTTGTCCCGAAAATCTTCAAGAATGGAGAATTTTAGAAACTTTCGAAAATTTCTAGGAAGATTATTGTAAATATCCTCTCGGTAGACGAATCGGCCACAATATTTTTGGGATTGAGCTGTCACCGGTAATGCCATTGGTTCCACCAACTTTATCCACAATATCGTCCCATACATTAGCTAGTTCCTTATGATTTCTTCAGTACCAGGAGGCATTGGTGACGTTTTTTGTATCATGCAGTTGTAATCAATATTCACAACTAAAAAGAAAAAAATATGAGTATTCATAATATACTAATTATGTATATTGCATGACAATGTACCTAGCAATGAATTTAAATAGTTTTAAATAATTGTTTTCTTAATTTACCAATTTTTTGAAACGAACAACGTCCTACCTGTTTTCATTATCCCAGTAACAACGTCCCATATTATCATATAGCATTGTAGATACCATAGATAACTGTCCCATATTGAGGTATAACACTTAAAAGTTGAATATTTTTTGTATAACATCGTCCTATTATTTCATTAGACTTCAAATTTTTACTATTAGTTATTACATAAAGAATTATTACCCTGTGAATATGTATTACGCCAATATGACGCCAATCGTATTTTCGCACCAAATGTGCGTTTCACTACTTCTCCGTCAAAAAATGTCTTATGTAAAAATCAATCGCCCACAACTATTTACTGAGACAAAACTGGTCTTTTCAAGCAAAGCACTTCATAAATTATTATTTTCATCAAAACGAAAAAAGGTTTGGCACATGGCAGGAACAATTCTCTCTCCAAGAAACAGAGGCCGGAGTGACGGTCGAACGCGGCGCCCGCTCCCCGCGCGCCGTCTCGTAGTCACTCCGTCCGTTTTAATGCGGAGCTAATATCAAATAGGCCGTTATTCAATTCTATATTTCCGAAACTAAATACAATAAGAAAATTCTAAAAACGTACAATTGTAGAGCTCATACTCCTTATCTCGTTTAGCGATTTATCTCATTTTTGGTCCATGATCACATCTAACTCTATTCTACGCATGAGTCGTTATGTCTCCAAAAAAGCGATTTCCGAGTAATAATGCGGAATTTGGAAACCGATTTTGACGTATACAGTATTAATCCTTATCCAGTTAACTACGTTATAGTTACCTTAAGCATTTCATGTACATTATTATAATCTTTACACCATATAATTTAAATAGATACTTTAGAAGTTATAGGGAAAAATTTACGCGCTTGCCGAAATTAATTCAAGTTCTTTCTATTCTACGCTAGATTACGTTTTCATCAAATTATACCTAAATATCACGCGAAAATTCAAGCACTTTAAATCTATTACGCTAGGTGTCGCTGTTTAAAAATCAAAACTAATATATAAATCTGAAGAATTTGTTTGTTTGTTTATTTGAACACGCTAATCTCAGGAACTACTGGTTCGAATTGAAAAAATATTTTTGTGTTGGATAGTCCATTTATCGAGGAAGGGTTTAGACTATATAACATTACGCTGCGACCAATAGAAGCGAAGCATCAGTGAGAAATGTTGAAAAAACGAGGAAAATTATTAGGGCTTCCGTTGCGTGCGCTGCATAAACGGTTCAAGTTACCCAAAAAATATGTATGGCGCTCAACCTAGAAAGCTGGAATTTTGTATAGAGGTTCTTTTGACAAGAATAAAGATGGGGTTTTATAGAATTCCCACGGGAAAGAGAGTAATAGGACTATAAGTGTATTATCGCAGGCGCACAACCTAAAAAGCTGGAATTTTGTATAGAGATTCCCTATAAGATGTTGATAAAGAGAAAGACGGCAATCTATAGAATTCCCACGGGAAAGGGAGTAATAGGACTGTAAGAGTATTATCGCAGGCGCACAACCTAGAAAGCTGAAATTTTGTATAGAGGTTCCCTTTTTATGATGTTGACTAGGATAAAGACGGCAATCTATAGAATTCTTGCGGGAAAGGGAGTAATAGAACTGTAAGTGTATTAACGCAGGCGCTCAACCTAGAAAGTTGGAATTTTGTATAGAGGTTCCCTTTATGATGTTGACAAATATAAAGACGACAATTTATAGAATTCCTACGGGAAAGGGAGTAAATAGGACTGTAAGAGTATTATCGCAGGCGCTCAACCTAGAAAGCTGGAATTTTGTTTATGGGTTCCCTTTATGATGCTGACAAGAATAAAGACGGCAATTTATAGAATTCCCACGGGAAAGGCAGTATCCACGCGGGCGAAGCCGCGGGTACAGCTAGTATTAACTAAAACAACCTCATCAGTATATAGAGCATAAGAATTTTTTTATAAAAAAAATTTGTCCTTCCTTTATCTTTTTATTTGTTAAATTTTATTCTCACTCTTGTATCTTTTACTTAATACCATTTAGACTAAACACGATTGTTCAAAGCTTTTATTGTTCGCTTTATATAATCCTCTGTTATTACATTGCTTCATTTTGATGTAAAAATAGACTAGCCTATTGAAATGTAAGCTACAGTTTAAAACGTTATTCTCAACAGAAAGGAAAATGTCTTACCCCTTTTCCAAATCTTTAAGCCGGCACCCGATATAGCTTTAGACCCACACATTTGAACATTTATATTAATTGCTTGGATCTGTGTTGAACTGTTGATCAAAAGTTTCCACTTTTCTTTCCATAGGACATCGTAATCTTCAAATATTTTGAACTGTGTCTGGTGTCCGTTGACTCAGTTACTGATCACCAAAAATCCTGATGAAAATGGAATATCGTTAATTAGAAGAATTTAAAACAAAATATCCAGTTGCAATTTTTAGGAAACAGTTTGATCAAAGCTCTTGATTCCCCTTGATCTGTTAAGCGTCGCGACGCTTACACTAAACTCCTTTAATACGAGAACATAAACTAACAAACAAGTTTTATCTCCGTCCGGAAGTTAGCACCGTACCTTCATCTTTGTCCTGATTCTCCTGATCTCCACAATAATAAAGCAATGTTATCCAGGATTAGTCTTACTACACCTCGTAAAAGATAAAAAAAATACAGATGCTTTTCACATAGGTTACGTGTTGGATTGTGTGATTTTTACTTTGAAACTGTAGGCCCGAGTCGAGCCGGACTATTTTCGAAGCTGTTCAAAATTTAATATCCAAGTTCTCCTATAGTTTAGATGTGTATATAAACAGACGCTATAATAGTATGCTATTTCAAACAGATTGTCGTGGGAATCAACATTAGCAACTCAAACATCAACCAATGTCCAACTGCGTCTCGACGTTAATGCTTGTTTGTGCTCCATCTATATCTATTAATATTTATAATATAAATTAAATAGGTAATTTACTTCAGAACCTTGGTTGTTCACGTAAAAGTAATGTAGTTGATTCAAAGGCAACTTCATTAATGTATTGCGTCGCATCGAAAATTTTAACTTTTTGAACGTTCTGACAGTACAATTTTCTACCAATCAATTTAAACGGCATAAAATAAGAAATATTACTCCAGTTCTCACGGGAATTCTAAAAATTTCATCATTGTAGATCCAGTGGGTTTAAGTCATTCAATCGGCCTTCTTTTATTATATTTGTAGATCTGACAGTCAATCCCATCCCAACAAACGTAGTTATTTTCGTTACTAAAATGGGCACCAAAGTTCAATTTAGTGTGAGAAAGTGTAGTAATCCCTATTAGCCGACACTTTATAGTGCAATAGGATGGGCAGCGTTGTTGTAGAACCATCCAGCTTTACGAGCAATGAAAACGGAGCCTCTCCACTGAGGTAATTATGGGATTACTTATGTGTATGGCAGTGGCTGACATGAGAGAGGCAGATTATCAAATCACTGTTGGCAAAGCCTAACTGTATACTAAGGCTAAGCTATTACAATTGACTAAATGAATCAAGTTTGGTTCACTCCACGTTGGCCAAAGGCTTGCTACCGAACACATTGATGACATTATGGTATATTCCATTGTATAATACACTAGCTGCTGCCCGCGGTGTTACCCGCATTTAATTTTATGCACAGCAGCGCCATCTACTTTATAAACCGCCATTGACCATCAAACTTTTGACCAAATCCGCGTACATTTCGGGATAAAGATAGCCTATGTGTTAATCCAAGGTATCAGCTACCTACATATTATAAAAATTAGCTCAGCCATTCGAGTTTGAAGAAGTAACAAACATACTCACGAACATTCGCCTTTATAATATTTGTGGTGTCGGATGTCATAATCCTGTGATATTGGAATTGTATCTTAATATATACTAGATTACTAAGTTGAATTATAAATGCAAATAATACCCACAGCAAGGTAGTTCTGCATTGGTATTGATGCTACCGTCGTCGGTACCAGAAGGCGCGGGTTCGGACCCCGGGATCCCTGATAAGCATTTCTGATATGTCTTTGACTTAGATGTCTACTATGTGAGGAGCGACCTGCCTGGTTCCTGAGTACTGGCGCTGCTAAAGAGCTACCGTGCTAGTGTCACCGTTGTGGTATAAAAAAAGTGTATATACACGAACTAATTTATATGAAATCTTTCTTTTCTTTTTCTTACTTAATTGGTTTAAGCATTCAATGAACGACTAGCCTGAAACACATTCCCGCTGCTATGCGTCCTGTTTTTTTTTAAATTAAAATAAAACTTTCATTTGGAATAACATCAAATATTTCTGGTTCACATATCCAATGTCCAAAGACGATCCACTCAAAATTCAAACCGTTTGATCATGATAATACTATGAAATCGCAAGCTATTCGTGTGGTGGTGGCAAGCGAACACGAAGCGAACTTTACCCACAAGCGGTCGAGTTAGAGCCGCACATACAATACTCGATATCACTAACTGTATCTCTTCAATTGCTCGGAAACTATGATGCAAGCTTATTCTAACTCTATAATCGATTTTAGACTCTTATAAAACAAAATTAAAACCAATTCTAATATCGTACGCGAGCAAGATAATAATGAACATTTTCTTTGAATAACAAAAGATCAGTATTGTTTTACGGTAAAAACAAATACTAACTTATAAAAGATAAACCTAAGAGCTATAAAATAAAATCCTTATTTAATCGACGCTAATAAATAGGTAGAAACTTTACAATATTCAATAGACATAAACAACTAAGCTGAATATAACTTTAGTACCATGTCAGTCAAATATCTGACACCTTCTATATCATCAAAAGCAATATCTGGAAATGATACTACAACTAAGTATTGTTGTTGTTCACAATACAAAGTAAAACATCACAGGTATATAGGGGTCAGAATAATTTAGGAAAATGTCAGAGAAAGCAATATCTGACAAGGTTGAAAACATTAGAAGGCAGTCGATGACCAAAAGGTCTTTTAGTCAGAATTCTTGAAACAGACATCCTTCATTTTGGTGGCGTTCTCCTTTAGAATATTAAGGCAGGGCGACGTAGTTTCATACCTTATTTTACTTGTTATTGCTTAGTTTAGTAGTATCCTTTGGAAGTGGAAAATGAAGGTTTTTCGAACAGAAATCTTGCATTTTAACCCCTGTTTCTTGAAGCGTAAGAATCATTTTAAAATTGTTTTACTAACTTATTATAATTTCTAAGGCGAATAGAAATTTAATATACTTACTTAATAGTTAGGTACATTTCGTATTTTTTATTTCATTTTTTAAGGCGATGTTTGGAATGTAGCCAAACTCTACGCCTTTAATATACAAACCTCTTATACTACTGTTTCTTGAGAAAAATAAATATGTAAAGTACGAAAGTGGCAAAACAATTTTTAATTAAACATGGGCTAAAAATAACTGGTGTAATTTTAAAATTAAAAATGAACTAGTGTAATTTTTGGTTTGATGCTGAAACTGTCGATAACGTCAATAAAATCTGGACAAAGTTTGGGGACAATTCATCACAATTAGTGGCGTGTACACATATTGCCCCTTGGGGATATATTAATTAGGTCAAAACATAGCTTGCTCGGAGCGAGATCGCCTCCTGCGGCGCATTGTAACGTAATATCACCAGTTAATGAAACTTCCTCGGAGACGCGACGCGATACGACCTATCTACAGTCGTGATCCAGTCAAATCAGTTTAAGCCGTTACCAAACAAACAAAGCAGTAATTTGGCATTCGCATAAAAATAGCACATAATTTTAACAATAGAATAAAATTTTAAATATCGGTGAGTACAAGTAACAATTTGTGTACTATGTATTATTTGATCAAGCGTGGAAGGCACGACGTGTGTTCAATAACATGTCAATTGATATCAAGCAGTCAAGAACATTAAGCTATTCTTGTAGTAATTAATAAACATCAAACAATGGATAAACCGTCAACAATGTCGTAAATCAGTTTCAGTTACCATGTGCCTGTGTGGACCGTTCGATAAGCTGGACCTGAGTGACGAGACGGATTGCGGTTGGTGCCGCCCACTGGCGCCAACATATTCTGAACCCTGCCACAACTCAACCCATCACACTTCAGTACATTAATGTGTGGAAGAGTCCTAAACATAGAGCTCCAATTTAACTAGCCGGCACATCGACGTACAAGCAGTGAACACGCACGGCGATATGTTTACAAACTTGCTCTACCCTTAGACAGATCGCCGATGCTGCTACCAAGTAGTGTCTCAAATTATTTTCATTAAAATCACTTTGCACATTACCCAACTTGAATACAATTTACTCGTTCGGAATGGAATAAAATTAAACCAAGTATTTTTTTTTCTTTGACATGTTTTGCTGGCTGCAGACCGGTTCTAAATGGTCGGTGGAAACGTTTGGGGAAGGTTGGGCTCCGTACTCGATGGGGAAGATCTACGTCCAGCAGTGGTAGACTTTTTGTAGCTGTTATGATGATGAAATACGTCTCTATCATAAAGAGCCAATCAAACTAACATACCACCAATGTTTAACGACGCCAGTAGAATCTTAGTTAAGTTATTTATGCAAGGAGGATGTGTAGAGTTTCATCTTTATAATAATATTCAATATTATCAGTGCTCACTGCTCAATGAACTTTTGGATAGGAACTTTTTATCATTTCCATTACTTTGTATCAAAAGAATCTACGAATGAATGGCTAACCAATCGCTGCAAGCCTTCACATATACGTTACAAAGTACGTTTGCTTATGGCGCGTTTACTCTGATTGGACTGCCACCTTTAGCGAACGATAGTCCGATAGTACGATTTGCAGTCTGTATAGTGCAAACGAAATAATTTTGTCTACATCCATCTGCCAACCATATGCTTAGCGAAGTAAAGATAGATACGAACAATTCTAAACAATTCTGCCATCTTTTTTACATCTCCATAGCTCCCAATACAGTTCGGTATTCAATAATAAAGTGCTAGGCAGGAGTAAACATTGACAGATTTCGTATTGTATAAGTTTTAATTAACAAATTGCAAGTCGTCTACGTAAAATTGTAGCACCAGCCAGTCATTTTGATTTCCATTCATTTATGTTTTTATTTATTTTTTAAACTAAAGTATATGACTCCGCGTATATCTCCGCGCTGACAGACCTCAAATATTTTGGTACGGCCAAACCAAAATATTTCGGGGTCGTGATGGAAACATCGAATTGGCGAGGCGGGCCTCTCGTCATGCATGCACAAATGCATCTGATTTATCTGCGTGTACGTCCGACAATGTTGTTTTATAGCGCTATCATTGTACTCCACAATCCAATGCAATCATCCGACTCTCGTTGGCGTTGCACAACACTCGCCAAATTAATACTGTATTGTTTCAATATAAAAATTGTTTTATTTTTAGTGACAATCATCTTGTGTGCTTCTGATCTGACATTAATTACTATTGCCTGAACTAATTGTAAGTGGTATCTGTAAGTATGCAGCATCAAGTACCAACTGTTTTTTTTTGGGGAAGCGTTTATTCGTATCCCAAACTATATATTCATTCATAGGTATAAAAAATAAATTGATTTTATTTTAAACTTGAGCAAACAATTTTCGTCTCTTCCTTCACGTTTGTTAAACCGAAACAAAGTTTGACTCGCTCATATGTTTCCGACAGATATCTATGGCACATCGGTTGCATTTACGGGCGTCCCGAAGACATTACAAAAGCCATTCCCTTATCTAATGTTCTCTTTGGATTTATTTAACTTTTCCACGCCTCCGCATCTCGAAAATCGTTCAATAAAGATGTCAACAAGAAAAGGTCACTGAGTTGTTCGGCTGGCCACTTTAACAAAAACATAGACGTTTAAGGTTTCATAACATTTTTGTACTTGTTCAATATGTTATTTTTTGTGAACACTTCTATTTACATTATTTACACTATATTTTTTTAAATTAAAATATTTATCATTGCTTAATAACACTTAAAAATATAAAATACTAGCTTTTCCACGCGGCTTCGCTCGCGGTTAATTTTATGACATAGACAACAAAACAACCCACGGCGCGACTTCTGGCGTCATCTGTTGGCCGATAGCCCATCCCATACAGCGCCCTCTATATTAGAAAAAATATTTTCCCATTGGAATGACATACTTTCACGGGATAAAAAGTAGCCTATGTTGGGCTCTGTACCTCTGACAATATACATAAAATTTCATAATGATCGGCTGATTAGTCAAGCAAGCCGTGAAGGAATAACAAACTAACTCACTTTCTCATTTATAATATTACTCATACGTATGAAGTATGATGATTAGAGAGAACCAACTTAGTTTAAAATCTATCGCCACCATCTACATATTTATTAGTAGGTTAGTACAATTTTCCTTAGACTTTATGAAGGTAATTTTATTACTGAAAACCTATCAAAGTTTTCGAACAGGTCGATCAATTTCCCGTACGAAAGTAGACCGACTAATTTCTGAAGTTCAGTTCATTAGCTCCGCGAAAAATTGACGATTGAGCAGTTCAAGAAAGAATAAAAATTTGTTGGGCAATAAATTAACCGGCCCCCAGCGAGGGCGAGGCTCGCAATCTGCATTAGCCGAGACGAGACGCACTCCTCTCTGGCGATTAAATGAAATTTCACGGCCGGTTGCCTACAGAAACTCGCTGGACAAAGGTCTGGGATATTTAAATTGAATGCTTTTAATCCGGCAACCTCTTACACTTTTTTTCTTGGTAGGATTGGGAAGGAATACGCGATGCGCACGGACGGCCATTTATACACCAGTGTTCAGAGATATACAACTGAGATTTTCTCCCCCATTTCGCGTTTAAAGTAAACGCTGTATGGCAGTAAATGGCAGAGAAATATCTTAGTTTTAAAAGATTACTAGAGATGGAAAGGTTTTTTGTGTAGAGCGTTTTTATTTTGTCTTGTGTATGTGTATACCTGTTACGAAAAAATATACTAGTAAGTATTAGGACATTTTACTTCTTTTTAGGGTTCCGTAGTAAACTACAAGGAACCCTTATAGTTTCGCCATGTCCGTCTGTCTGTCTGTCCGCGGTCTAGCGCCTAGACGCTTAATGCTAGAGAGCTGTAATTTGGTATGTATGTATAGGTACACATATTAACAATGCTGGAACAAAATTTAGAAAAATATTTTTTTTTGTGTGCCTCCCTACTTGTAAAGTGAAAATGAGGGGTATCGTTAGATAGGTCAAAACATTGAGGGAAAGATCATATTTCGATACAATGATCCGTTTCGGAATTATTTACATTTATCATGTCAATTTTCGTTTTGCACGGTGGTCCCCCCACCCCGTCTATCTCCGAAAGTCTTGCGTTTAGAATTTTGAAACAAATCATGATAGTAGTCCATATGCTGAACCTTCAATGAAAACTATAACGGATAACCGGTAACCAGTAGAGCCTACATAAGTAGGCTCTACTGGTTACCGAGTAATGGCCGACGAACTGATTAAATAAAATTTCTTTGATGAAAACTCACAAATGTGATAGAATTTGATATTGGACTCAACTGAAGGCAAGCAAAGCACAGCAAATACGGAACCCTACATTGATCGTGGCCCGACCCGTACTTGCCCGGTTTTTTTTACAAATAAGTCGTTAATTACATTTGAATGTTTGTATTTTTTTAAGTTAAGTCCAAACTGTATATAAGTACACAAAAAAAATATTAACACAAAAGCATTTGTTTCGACTAACATCCAAAACAGCTCACAGATATTGAAATTTTCACTAGTCTATTACAATGTTTGAAGGAGTACTATGGGCTACTTTTATTTTCGAGAACCTCAATGCCCACTAAATTAAACTAACTAAAGTTCACAATCTATTTTTATAGACTCGCTTGTAATTGGACTACGGCGAATGGGCCACGCGGCGTCCTTCTCCTTCCCAAGTGAGAAATTTAGCATGCCTCGAAAATACATACATATTGATTTGAACGAATATTTGCAGTCTCGGTATCCCAATCGAAAGTTCGGGTGGGGTACCCTTTCACACTAATCGTGCAATTTCTCCCATGTTATTAAGGGAAAATGGGAATGTTTGCAGGCCATTGCGTTCCCAGAACGAGTTTCTTATAGATGATATTGAATTTTTAAACAAATTTTTAGGTCTGCCGCCCGAGCCCGCCCCTTGTATTAGAATGTTAGTACACCATTAAACCCTCTATGAATAATATTCATACTTTACTTCTACTATCTTTGTTATTGAATTAGTAAATAGCAGATTGATTAGGTTTTTTATTATAGGATAGAACAAACAAGAGAAGTCCTGATGGTGATGATGTAGTGGCCTATTTACACTCGCGACCCCGAATCGAATGAAAGCGATAAGAACGTTGCATTTGTGACATGACGTAGTAATAAAACAAGTCTACATTTTTTTATCACGTGAACTGCGAGCACATTTTTCGACTTCTGCCTTAAAGAAACGTAAAGATGTAACTCAATCAAACTTAAAAAAAACTCGGCTTTCTACAGTCTACAAATAAAAGAGGTACCCAGAGCGTAAATACGATTAAAATTTTTAAAATATTGCACTCGAATTTTTATTCATCAATAGTATCCATTTTGTACTATATAATTACAAAGTTTCATAACAATGTATTCATTACATTTCTAACCTTAATCCTTGTTCTTAGTTTCTTCCTCTTTTATTTGTCGACTGTACCCAACTTCGGGTCAAGCCAGTCAAATTCATAATCTAGCAACCGTATTATGAGTATCATTATATTACATGTTATGTTAGTAATTTACAAGTATCCTAAATCAACACATCTAAATGAGACGGAGAAGGCACCGGGTGTCATGCTGCTCAAATTGTATGTTTTGTACTGTACTGTGTTAACAGTTTAGGATAGGAATATCTTTTGTTTAATTAAATAACAAAACATTTATTTAATTCAACATTGATTTAATTTGCTCCTTTTAATCCTTAATATTATGTTTTTGTCTCATTTCTGGGAATCTGTATTCTCAATTATTTTTAAATATTGCTGGACGAATTACTAGTCTAGTCCCAAATTAACCGAAGTTTGTTACTAGATAGCTGATATACATAAAATCTTTTTTATTGTAAATAAATACTTACAGATCAAGACAATGCTTGCTTTATTCGGGAATCAACTACGACTATTCTTGACTATCATTTTGACTAGGGTATAGAACCGGGAAATCCCGGTACAGAAAATCCCGGGAATTCCCGGTTCTTTTATAGCTGTAAAAGAACCGGGAATTGAAATACAAGAACCGGGATTTTCGGTACTTCCGGGATTTTTTTATTTATTCAATTATATGGCAATTGGCAACACTGACGCTAGTGACGCTACGTGCGATCGAATATATTTTGATGGTCAACAAACGATCGAGTATGTTTTCAAGAAAAAGTAAAAAAAATAATCTAAACTATGCCTTTTTTGCAATTTTGCCAAAGAAAATGTTGTCTTTAAAAACACCCATGTTTACAATGGTTCTGAAACAGTTTTTATGCTTCGAATCAAGATCAAGAAGTCTCAATTTTCCCAAGAATTGTCTCAAGTCCTGTTAAGATGCAAAAAAATTGCTCTTCAGTCTCAATGTTTGTGGAGGAAGCATGTTCTATGCGTTCTTTTTGGGATTTTGGTCTGGTGATTGCGCAGGCCAGTCTAAGACCCAAATTTCGTGCGTGCTCCTGAAGCCAGCTGGTCACCACTCGCGCTGTCTGCGTAGACACAACCCTTCAGTCAGTTGCGAGCGAGTGACAGAAGCAGTGGTTGACAATTTTTTTTTAACACAAACAACGGTGCTCTTACGAGAGCATTTGAAGAAAGCATTGCCGTAACATTTGGCTGTTTTTTCTCATCAGTTAGCAAAAATCGGTCTTCGTGCGTATGGTCCTTGCGCTTCTGGCCATGGCATTCTTTAACTTACTTCCCCAGTAGCATGATAACATTACCTTGATTGCCGCAAGCCTTGCGACAAGAGCAACTTTTTAGCATCATACCAGGACTTGGGTAATGTCGCCCAAAAAGATTTGATTTATGACATGAAAATTCGATGCAGAACCATTGTATGAATCATGGGATATTTTATTGATAACAAATTTTTCGCATAATTGCAAAAAACTGCATTATTTTTTTATTTCTTTGTAACGACCGTATTTTGTTTAATACGTCGTTATTTCACTTTTAAAAAAATATTTACGCAATAAATATAATATTATTTTACTTTTACATGTATCTAGTCCATTAAATGAGCTTTCTAAAAATAAGTACCTACTTTATGTCTAAGAAAAAATGTGTACATTGAGCAAAATTAAAACATCCCTAGGCGGTGTTGATGTATTGAAAAAAAATCCCGAAAGTACCGAAATTCCCGGGAAATCCCGGTTCCAGGATAGTCCGGTACCGAAAATCCCGGTTCCTTGAGATAGTACCGGTTCTCTATACCCTAATTTTGACTATCATCCGGCCTCCAAAGACGCCGCGCCTGCTGAATAGCTGGAATACTTACCATTCACACCTGTAAATTGTTACATTTTATTGAAAATCTCAAGAAAAAAACCTTTGATGAATAACTAAAACTAGGACAAAGATAAGGAAATTTAAAAAATACTACAAAACACAAACGATATTTCCCTAGGGCTGCGTTAATGTTCCGGTGCTGGCGTAGGCCATTCGACCGAATCTCTGGAAATTAAGGCAGGAAAAAAGTCAATAAATCCAAGAAGGAGACAAACAGATAACGGATGACTCTGGGAGCTCCGCCGTCGCACCACCGAAATCGCGCCCCTGTTAATGTGACACTAAGTCCCTACAAGTCGGAAGGGTAAACAAAACACCGGGGGAAACTCTTCGTTATTTATTTTCTTAAACTTTTGATTCTCAAGATAGGTAAATGCCTAAATTAAGTACGCGGCACAGAGTTTTTATTAGATTTCCGTTGAAACTTTGAGGATGGGTGCGCAACTTTTGATCAGTTAGGTAATCTTTAGGAAGTAACGTCAATCTATCTTATTGATGAGCATCAATGAAGTCGATATTTCAATCTCCTTTGTATACCTACATGTTTAACTAACTGTGAGTGGCACAAAAACCTTTTTGAGATAATAACACGTTCAATTATATTTTGTGAAAACTATGTGGTTAATTAACTGTTATCACTTTTGTAGTTTACTAGCTTTTTCCCGCGGTTTCGCCAGCGTGGCCTACTAACAATTGGCATATTTTTCTTCAAAAACAAATTCCGGTCCGGTCCGGTCCGGATCGACCCCGTACAGTGCGGTTCCTTTCGGTCCGATCAAGTCCGATCCGTTCCGGTCCGGTCCGATCCGTCCGGTCCGGTCCGGTCGGTCCGGTGCCGGTCCTTATAAGGAACCTACATGACAAATTTGGAATCTCTAGACCCAGCGGTTTGGGCAGTGCGTCCCCTCGCAACTACGTTTGCGTATATCTCGCTTTCCCGTAGGAATTTTGAAAAATCCTTTCTTAGTACATCCCTAGACGTCGTAAGGAACCTACATGCCAAATTTGGAATCTCTAGACCCAGCGGTTTGGGCTGTGCGTTGATATACCCTCGCAACTTCGTTTGCGTATATCTCGGTTTCCCGTGGGAATTTTGAAATATCCTTTCTTAGTACACCCCTACGCGTCGCCGTCGTAAGGAACCTACAGTCCAAATTTGGAATCTCTAGACCCACAGGTTTGGGCTGTGCGTTGATATTATATATATATATATATAAATAAATATAAATATATAGGGACAATTCATACAGATTGAGCTAGCCCCAAAGTAAGTCCGAAACTTTTGTTATGGGATACTAACCCAACGATATTATAGTTTATAACAAATACATACATAGATAAACATCCAAGACCCGAGGCCAATCAGAAAAAGTTCGTTTTTCATCATGACCCGACCGGGGATCGAACCCGGGACCTCCTGGGTGGCGGTCTGGCGTGGTAACCATTACGCCACAGAGGTCGTCATAGATATCGAATTCAAAATAATGGCATTTTTTATTAGTACTTAGACTTATTTATTTAGAAAAACATTAGTAGGCCTCTATGTTTATACTTTTTCATTATGCATAACTTCAACAGGTTGCTTATAAATGAATGAACCTTAATTTAATATTATCTCACACTAGAGAAACCCGCGCAACTTCGTGTGCGTTTATCCTTTCCCGTGGGAATTTCAAAAAATTCTTTCATATCGGTTGCCTACATCTTAAACCACACTTTTCAGAACACACCCAAAAAATTGTCATTTGTATAGTTATATTTTTTTCTATTTTTTTTTTTTTTTTTTTATTACAAAGAGAAAGGTACAATATGGCTTAAAAACTATCTGCCAAACTGCATAACAGTTTGTCGGCAGTCGTTCCCGTGGATCTTAGGTACCCACATAAAAGCATTCTTGAGACTAAACCTATATTATACAACATAACATTATAGTATCACTGAAAATCTTGTGCCAAGTGTAGTGTAACGGAGTATACAATAAAAACAAAAACAAAAACACATCACGTAGTACAAGTGTGGCAGCCAGCTTATTTTTTAACAGTCATGGACATAAAGATAAATAATGCTTCCTTAGCATGATTTTAAGACTTCGTTTGCTTTTAACTTCTCATTACAATCTTTGGAGTGGGCGTTTATGAAATAGGCTAGCCCGACCGGTGAAGTGCCACACTTTTACAGAATATTGACGTGAAGCAGCAATGCGTAGCGTTCGGAGAGTGAAATATCCGAAATTCTTGTTTGCCACCTTTGTGGTATAACAAAAATCTAACTCCTTCCTTATACTATTTCTCGCTATATCCTGTTTTTTCTGTTATAGGTCGGCAACGGGTCAGGCACCCTAGAATCTATGTGCTCCAATAGTCGACGGTAATCACCTTATAGCAAATGATCCATATTCCTGAACTTGTTTTCCAACCACTTCCGTAAAAAAATGTTTAAGAATGTCGGTATTTCAACAACCTACCTACAACCTCAGCCTACAACCATCCATCCCTACAACAACACTACGAAATAATAGAGCGAGTCGACATAATGAAATTTCGTTTATGTGAGAAAGAGACAATATCAATATGCCATTTAACCATTGACCAATTTAACTTGAACCCTGTCAAATATTATAAAATTTAATATATTTAATTACTGACTGTTATTATCGATGAATATGATTCAGTCCGCCATAAACATATTTAGAATTTTAGCTGTTTTTCCGAGATCACAAACAGAATAAATAGCACGACGACATTAAGAAATCATTTTGTTTGATTATTCACAATTTATAAAAATATGACAGATGACACACTTCACTTCACATGTGTCAAATAGAAAAGTAATTGAATCAAAAGCACTAAGGAGTATGAGTATTGATATCAAATCGAAGAAAATTACCCACAAAATACATATTGTTCAAGAATTTCAATAAAATAAGAATCACGTCTTCCTTCAATTCTCTTAAACAATTTTTATGCAAAATTTGAAGTAGATTGGACCAAGGAATCAAGTTGTCCCATAGTAACTTTACCCCCCTTTTTCACCCCCTTAGAGTTCGAATTTCGAAAAATCCTTTCTTATCGGACGCCTACGTCATATAATAGGTCCACCTGCCAAGTTTCAGATTTTTACGATGAGCGGTTTAGGCTGTGCGTTGATTCTCAGTCAGTCAGTCAGTCAGTCAGTCAGTCAGTCAGTCAGTCAGTCAGGACAAAGCATTTTATATATATAGATTACAAATCATGGAAACAGAATTCTATTAGCCAAATTTTAACGACCTTGAAAGTAATTTATGTTACCTACAATGTAACGCCTGAACAACGTAGGTTTCAGTCCAGAACGAGATTAATTGGAACATTGCAGCGCAGATGTTGCAAATTCGTATAATTGTTAAAAGTTTGCAATCCGAACCACAAACTGGTACGTACCTACGTAGTTTTTAAAAGCGCATCATTTATTTTAATAATCGAAAACATCATTAAAGACCGGTTTCACAATGTCCTGTATGTTTCCTATCTGTCAGATAAATTGTTTTGTATTACTTCGCGTCAATTTAATATTAAGTAAGTACTTATTTTTTCTTTCGGATGGATATGGTCCTTGCTGCTTTTTTCATGTCCTTTGTTCCATTTAGAATCGACTTGCAAATTATAATTTCAAAAGTCACTTCAGCCACTTTCACATAATTATATTAATTGATAAATGTTGTTCAGACCAGTCAAGCAGCTGTCTGTAATTGACATTCCTAACAAAGCGTTTTGATCTCGCCTCGTAGATTTTATGCTATGTCGTCGTATGTCGCACGTGGAACACCTACCGTGGTAAACAAAATATCAACAAAAATATACCTAGGTAGTACCTATGTACCGAATACCTAGTAGCAAGTAAGTTATATTTTATTTTTACAATAAGTTTAATGAATATCGAGACCGCTGCGCTGCAAGCAACTCTGATATGTAATTATGAGTAAAACAGCAAAGTTTTAGATACAGTTTGTCCGCACGCCGAACGCACTCCGCGAAACCCACCACTAGAAGTTGGTCAACTAATCCAAGTTTTCCTTTACTGGCTAATGAGACGAGTTTGATTCGAATTCCCGACGCGCCGGGAAAACAGCCATCCGCTTTGAATGGTTCTACGGCTTCACAATATCCTAGACTGCTATTTATCTCAGTAAATGAAAACTCACTTTTTATCAAAGGAACAATAAGTTGGTAGTTAATTGCATAAGAAATCCTTTAAATAGCATAGTTATTTTATTAAAGAAGAAATAAATTTCAACGCGTTTCATATTTTCTTTTGTCTATGCAAATAAATTTTTCCAGAAGTTGCCGTGCCTGATTCATTTGTCTTTGACTGTGATGCGGGACTGGACAAAACAATCGGGCGAATCATGAATCATGCATACTTATTATCTCCATCTATACGTACAGGAAACCAATTATCCATGATTACATAACGCTATCATTAATCAAAACCATCCTGACGGAAATTATACAAACAAATTTTATGAAATGTCTGTCATTAGAATCGGAAATTCGTCGAGTTCAGTCCAAATTTGTAACAAAGCAAAAAGCATGGCTCATAATAGTAACTTTTCCCTACAAGTAGAGACAGTTAGAGTGATTGCATAATATCGCGTCTGAAGTATAATAGTGATAGGTAAATTTTGGTTATAAAGCTATCAAAATCCTGTGATATTTTCCATCAAGTTCCTCAAATACAACATTTTCTTACAGATTAAACAGCGATTCTCGTCGGGCTCATTGAGCGGCTCTTAGACAAACAAAGCGTCTGGGCTTCGTAATGGAAATTACATACCCCCGAGGTCGGAAATCAAATTGACAGAAGAGGTTAAACAAACGATGCGGTCAGGGAGCCGAGACCGGACTCCGTCGAATATTAATCGCTCCGTAAATGCGCTTTTATTTGTTTTTTGTAGCGGTAGATCCAGGGTATGAGTATAGTCAAAGAAACGCCTAAAACCAATGGTTAAAATTACAGTCAATCAAACCTTTCCGCACTGAATTAGATAAGACTAAGTATCAATCGTCGCTGGCTAGCGACGTCGACCCTAGCCAGTGTTTGGATGGGTTTCGTTATCTCGAGCTTCTCCGTGCTTCGGAGAGCACGTTAAGCCGTCGGTCCCGGCTGTTATCGGTAGATGACAGTTGTTAAGCCAAGTCGGTGGCCGTCGGGCGGCTTGAAAACACCGGATTCTGCCAATCCGCATTGGAGCAGCGTGGCAGAGTACGCTCTAGTCCCCTTCGATTGAAGTGAGACCCGTATCCCTGCAGTGGGATGATTATGGGTTGATATGATGAAGTATCAATTAATGTCATAAGTATATATCATTTTATTTAAACGCGCAAAATATCACAGTGAGTACGCTTCATTTTAAAAGGACGAGTCTAAAAATCTCATTGTACCTGCCTGCATTCATTCAATAAAAGAAATAATCCAAGTGCCTAACCGATTCACTGACTCTATCAACGCACAGTTAATGCACTACGAAATGAGAAAAAAATATTAATGCTGCTGAACGTAGGTACCTACATAATGACGTGCACAAATGAGCTCACTTCATGTTCAGTGTAGTTGAAGGCTGGCATGTTTAAAGTGAAGCCTTATTAAGCAAAGAAGGGGGTTAATCTATTGATTTTGTAATTCCTGAGGATTATAAAAGTCAAACGACGTCAGCATGTAAGAGCCGAGCGGTGATAGTCCAGTGGATAAGAAACGTCTTATTAACCGACTGATCTCTTGTTGAAATCCCTGTGATTCGAGTTTTTTTATCTATTTTCATATTTTATAACCAAGTATTTCAATAAATCTTTATTAATCAAATAAACATAGGTTTACAATATCAGGCATAATCAAACAATTTCTCATATTTGAGACTTATTGATTGTTGTATTAACCGAAGTACAGCTGAACATTGACTCACTCTCCTCATCTACCGGTATAAAACTTTGGTTGATAACATTCTCCAGCAAAAATTTCTTGCAGTACGGGACCAACTGAAAGCACATAAAACTATGAAACTAACTCGACTCACATTCAACGATAAGATTCGAACTTTGGATGCTCAAATGAAATAGTTAAAACATGAGACCAAATACTGATATGAAGGTATCGACCAAAAGTCAAACTTCAATGCAACTTTGATAGGTTAGATTACCGATTGTCTACATTATTACAACCACAGTTAGACCACGTTAGACTGTGGATTCGAGTGGATAGACTAGAATCCACAGTCTAACTGTGGTCTAACTTCATATTATACTTTATTTCGAGCGGGATTGTAGATTGTCGTGCAAAAAAAAGGTATAACTACCAATCTGACTCTTTTAATATTTGACAACATCAGCCGCACGCAATCTTATATTTGTCTTGGACCAAAAATTCAAAATATACGCGGCTATCGCTCCTAGCCAACCGCCGGTACGTATCAGTCGCGGTTGAAATTTTCAAAGCGGTTAAGTGCTTATAGTCATAAGCGGTTGCAGTTGAAAACTATAAAGAAATACAACGATCCGCCTCCGTGTGAACCAGTGTGAACCGTCAGGGGGTTAAACTTCTTTGTCTGACAGTTGTTTGTAATAGACGTAATTTAAAAAAAACGAAATACGTATCACCTGATCACGTTGGTTCTTCACAGTTTTGTTCATCCTTTTTATCTCGTGCTGTACGTGTGTGTCGTGCTCATAAACTGTGTCCACGCTCCACGAGTCTCGGGTTAAGATCAGTGGTAAAACGTAAGGACATCCTAAAATTGCATTAGTAAACTAAAATTATATAAATAAATCGGCTTACTTTTGTTCTGACTTATTAATACAAAATATCATTTATGAATTTCCTATATGTGGAGATTTTTAATTAGCATAGATTACTTGTTATTGAAGCCGTTATCTAATCCGCACTGCGTACTAATTAACTCAAGGACTCTCTCTACAAGTCTACGACTCTAGGATATCATTTTTTCTATTTCTAAACCTTGACTAATCCCGCTCAGTATAAAACCTATATTTATCTAATACATTAAGTTAAACCTTTTATAGTTCGAAGAGATCCATCGCTCACAATTCCAAGGTTACCATACATTTTGCCTCCATCCTCAGCTGTACGCGCTTGCCAAATTAATCTCAATGCTTTTGCCAATTCTGCGGCTTTATAAACGCATCCATAGGAATTCTTCTGAGAATACTGTTCCACCTGTTTTAATAATAAATAGCTGTTTTAATAATGATTAGCACGAATATTAAGTTTTGAAAAGTACAGCTAAGCTAAACTTACCTGTACTGTTCAAAACTTAATATTTTTAAAACGAGATGACAGAATTTGCCTAGACATCACATGAGCATCCTATTCAGAAAATTATTATATTACGTAAAAAGTACCTATCTACATTTTAGCTCCAAACACAAGCCCACTAAAAATATTTATAGACGGTTTGTTACTTACTTTTTCAATGAACTCTTTCTTCATCCATGAGGCACTCAATTGCGTGTGATCCAATTTAACAGATTCCATTCGTTCTCTACTTACAACTTCTTTATCGCAATGAGACTCATCTGGCACATTATCATTAATTTGTAAAGGTCTTTCAATCTCGACGTGAAATACATCATCATTCGCACCCCAAACATGTATTTTATTAATTATTTGAGATGGCACCTTTAAAGATAGTAACTAATTATATCTAAATTGCGCCAGGTTTTTGTTTTGGATTTCTATCAATGGATATTTTAAACTCTACAATATCACAATTAAATACTACAACTATTAGTTATTGCTTATAACGTACGCGTGTTTTACACTTACCTTTAAATAATCTGCTAGAGTACACTTAGAGAGATTCTCAATAGGTGCAGGGCAGAAACATACATCTGACGGAATATTTTTAGCCGTACACATTAAAATATCAATCGCTGCCAAGCCATCAGTTACAATAATTGGCTTCAATGGTATTCTTTTCTGTTTTTTCTTTTCCACAGGAACACCAGTTGGTAGTTCGACGGTTAATGAACTCATTAAATTATTTGCAACTTTCATAATCAGGTATACGGTGTCGAACTGTTCATCGGAGGTAATTCCTTTGAAATCAATCTTATTTGGATTTGGAAAATTCGTCATAAAACAGAAGACGTCAGCATCTGAAAGACTTTATTAAAAAATATATTTCTTATTACCGAACTTTACAGTACTTATAACAAAAATGTTTCTTAATATTAGGAGCACTTTTGTTATAATGTGCCATAATGTGCTGGATGTGCACATCTTTAAGACTTTAAATTTACACACGTGATAATGTTTTATCAGAGCATAAACGAGCTACATAGTTACTTGATGTTGAGGGATTACCTACGGAACAGCAAAGTCGGACCATCTAGGCTAAGTAGAAATAATGTTAATACTTAAGTGCAAATTAGATATTGAAAACGCACTTTGGCAAATCTGATGTTACTTCTATTGAATTATAACAACAAAAGGCGCATCCGATTAATTCGATTTTAAACTTTTCCGCTGATGGTTTTTCATTGTAATAGACTAAAAGAATAAGATCAATTAATTGTGTACACCCGAAAACAGTGCCCGATAATATTTTAACAATAGTCAATTGTGCGGCTGGCACCAAAGGATTAACAATCACAACTCTTAAAGGAACTGATGTGGGCGTTGTTTGAAAATTCATCTTGAAAAATAAAACTCGAATCCATGAACAAATATGTATCAAAAAATTAATATTAATCTTTAGTTTAAATGTGATTTAAATAAAATTATGGTATCGTCGTCGTAGCGATCAAGTTTCTGCTTTTACTTTTATTATGACTTGATAATGACTTTGATTTGATTATGACAACGCCAAACTTTTAGCAACATAGGGCCATAAATATGACGGAAGTCAGTAGTTTTTATGTTATTTTGCTAAGGTTCCGTAATAAAGTAACAAAGAACCCAGAGTTTCGCCATGTCCGTCGGACCGTAGTAGGCTCTACGAGTTACACAACTTACACAGAGTACTTTGTATTTCACGGGTTACTGAATAATAGCCGACGAACTTAAAATACCTAAATTTTCTTTGATGGAATAGTGTAAATTCTTAAGACATTGCGAGCAAACAAACCATAGCAAATACTGCCCTACACTTTGCGTGGCCCGACACACACTTGTCCGATTTTTTTCTACGTAGTTCCTAAACTTTCCACAGTAAAGGGAAATGATTTTAAAAGTGTAAAAAACTAAAACTACACTTTGCGTGGCCCGACACACACTTGTCCGATTTTTTTCTACGTAGTTCCTAAACTTTCCACAGTAAAGGGAAATGATTTTAAAAGTGTAAAAAACTAAAACTACACTTTGCGTGGCCCGACACACACTTGTCCGATTTTTTTCTACGTAGTTCCTAAACTTTCCACAGTAAAGGGAAATGATTTCAAAAGTGTAAAAAACTAAAACTTTAAACATTAAAAAAAGATCGTTGTCTAAATGAACGGAAAAGAGCGTATTTTGATCACATTGTGATATACTACAGCAGTCAGAACCAAGTCAAGCCAAAAATGAACAAGTAGATGAAAGCTAGATGGCAGAAATAGTCCGCCAAATAAAAAACCGGGCAAGTACGTGTCGGGCCACGCACAATGTAGGGTTCCGTATTTGCTGTGCTTTGTTTGCCTTCAGTTGAGTCCAATATCAAATTCCATCACATTTTGTAAGTTTTCATCAAAGAAATTTTATTTTATAAGTTCGTCGGCTATTACTCGGTAACTAGTAGAGCCTACTTAACCGTTATAGTTTTCATTGGAGGTTCAGCATATGGACTACTACCATGATTTTTTTCAAATTTTTAAACCAAAGACTTTCAGAGATAAAATTGACATGATAAATGTAAATAATTCCGAAACGGATCATTGTATCGAAAATGATCTTTCCACACTCTCAATATTTTGAGGAGACCTATCTAACGATATCTCACAACATGGGTTGTGCGCGAAAAAAAAAATCATTTCCACTTTACATGTAGGTAGGGAATGCAATCTCGAGCCGAGATTAGCAAATCGAGATCTCGCCTGTTGAACCTGGTGTCGAGATTGGCAGTTTCGAGATCTCGTGCAAAACAAGTCGAGATCTGGCGAGATTTCGAGATTATCGAGATTTTGGTTTTTAAACTCAAACACCTTTAAATCGATACAAAACTCGAGGAATGCTATTAGATTAGAATACTCGTAATACTAGTTAGGATATCGCTGTAATATCTTATGAATAATACAAAAAAATGACAATGAAATCATTTATTTAAAAAAGTCAACAAAATTATACTCGACAAAGCAAAAAAATACGGCATTATGGTGTCGTCTGCTAAGCGACATCTAATGTCTGTAGCTAAATAGCCTGCGGCCGAGAATGCCCGTTCAGCTTCCACGCTGGTAGGGACTACAGTAAGTAAGTAGGCTGTTATACACAAACTTAAGGTATTGCCCTCTTTGGCCACCATACTCGTAGAGATGTGCGATGCGGCGGCGCACGGATGAATACTGATTCGCGCACTCTCGGTCACTAAATCTCGATCGATATTTTCGAGATCTCGAACGAGATTAAGAAAACGATATTGCTTATTTTCGAGATTGAATTATCGAAAAATGGTCGAGATCTCGTGTTTTCGAGATCTCGCGAGATCGAGATTGCATTCCCTACATGTAGGGGAGGCACCCCAAAAAAAATTTTTTTTTTAATTTTCTTCAAGCACTTTGTTACGGGTAAAGAAATCTTTATTCTCATAAGAAATAGTATTTCAATTACATGAGAACTTAAACACAATTAACAAATATTAAGTAATATGACTAATAATTGTCGTTGACCGCGAGTGCATTAACATAAACATAAATTATACATTATACAAAACATTATTACAACTGCCTGGATTCACTTTCGGGAGGTAGGTAGATAAATATCATCATAACAAGACGTCACATACTGTTCTGCGGGCGAAGTGGCGATCGAGCGCTGTTGAATAGAATGAAACTGGTTTGGCCGTAACATGATAATAAATGTATACATACCAAATTACAGCTTTCTAGCATCAAGCGTCTAGGCGCTAGACCGCGGACAGACAGACAGCCAGACGGACATGGCGAAACTATAAGGGTTCCTTGTAGTTTACTACGGAACCCTAAAAAAGACACTGAACCACAAACACGCAATGTCAAATAGGATTTTAGCGCCAACTACGATAGCGTCTCCACATGATCGTGTCGTGATTAGAAAATTAATTTCTGTTTTGGTTTGATTTAGTATTGATAGTGTAATGTGAAGCAAACATTGGTTAAAGTGCATAGTGATTTGAGTTTATGATCAGGAACTGTATGGTAAAATCCGCCTTCACTTCACTGAAGAAATTTCTATCGTCTTTCTCTTGACTCAGAGACTGTATACTGAGTTAAGATAGCATGAATACGCTGCTTTAAATTTAAGTACACAATCATAACTTTTCGATGGCACAATGAAATCTTCGTCTGAAGTCCATTGCCAAACGAAAGAAAAAAAATTCAAATGTCAAAAATGACAGTGACATATGACAGTGACACAACATTGACGCGTTTACTTTCCGTGTTGTGAAAGAAGAGAAATAATTTATACGAGATGGTGACAAAACAATTTGTGTTTAAGTGTTATTAGTGATGAAAATATGGCTTCTTCGAGAGAAAAAACTGTGGAGGTATCACCGGCGACATCAACGACCTCCGTAAAATCACAATTCTTCGAAAGATCACCGTCTGTTTCGTCAACAAGAGACGACAAATGGCCGGAGTTGTTGATATCTCGGCCTGATAACTCCTATTTCTACAGTTCAAAAAGTAAGTGTTATAAAACAAATATAATTCTAACCATACGCTGGTAATCATACATAAACTATGTAGGCAACAATGCAATAGAATAGACTACCTCTCAAACATTAATCTAATTTATTACTCCAATTACTACACTCTGTTCATCTACGCCGTAAAACAAGCCTAATTAGTCCCACAATCATCTCTACAAGTTAAGGCCATAAACCATACAAAGACAACCTATGCTTTTCTTTTCAAATACAGACTGAAATTAATGCGTGGAGTTCGATAAAATCTGAAATAGGCCTACCTAACGCGACTCTCTGACCTTTTGTTTTAATATTTAACAATTTTGAAAGTAGACTTCAGAATAATAAGAATTTACTGGTCAGAGAGTTGCGTTAGGGTTTACTTCGTACCTGTTCCAGTACATTAAGACATGTCAAACAATCCCTGCCTCTGCAACTCTGACCCAAATCTTGTAAGTTCTGTATTTAACATCAAACTCATTTTAGAAATTAGTTTCTAACTGAGTAAAATAACTCATTATTTATAACATTATATTATACATACAATGACCACTGTGATTGATTGAAATTATGTTCAGAAAGCTCCTGTCCTAAATTTCAATGTTAAGTTCTGGTGACCATCGCACATTCCCTCCATTATGTGACCATGTACGAATGGCTCTATAGCTTTAATAAAAACAATGAGCAATAAAACTCATTCACATATCCAATGCGATTTTCAAGAGTGGTAGGGCACAGTGGATAATCCGCGCAAATCGGAGCAGCCCGTCTGGGGAAGGACCTCTACCTTACAGGAGATCGTAGCCAGACAGCATTGGTTTCGGCCATGTTGTGTTCCTACAGTGAGTAAGGTCTCCAGAGCTCCACTTGGGGGGGTTGGAAGGGTTGGAAACGCTTGAGTGATACCCCCGGTATTGCTTACGTCTATAGGCTACGGTGACGGTATACCATCAGGCCGACCGTATGCTTGTTTGACACCTGTGTGGTATAAAAAATAAAAAAAAACATGTTTCTCCAATGCGGTCATACATTTTGCAATGGACCCTTGATACGCCAGGCAATTAACTGGCACTGGAACATTCATGTTGATTTTCTGGGTGAGTTGGTGGTCCACATTATAGTCCCATATAGATTATTACAAGTCTTAGGAGTCTGGTTATTGGGACAATTATGGCGCTGTTTGAATTATGTAATTAAAAAATAATAATACTAGCTACTACTACTAACCATTCTGACTTCGAACGGGTTCTACTGAGGATCCCTATTTTTTTTTTATATAAGATAGCCTATATCTTTCTTCTTTATAATATTAGTTAGTATAGATTTAAAGTTATATGAAATATTGCCCAAGTTAACAGTTACAATTATTTTAATAACGTGCCTATATATATATCTTTTTTTATAAATATTGCTTTTGATCTCAATTTCACTGAATAAGCCCTCAATGGTAATTATTAAGTAAAGGAAATGATACAAAGAGTTTTACTGTTATGTTTATCATAAGTAATTGTATTGTAATGAATTCATTACATTATCTGAATAATATTCTTGGAATTTTGATAATAAATTACTTTAAAAACTTTTTGCCATCCACCATCAATAGGATATTAACATTAATGGACTTTGATAACTACATATTATAATTTAAAAGAATCTTTATATAGTAGTAAAGGCACATACATTGTTTCCAATATACCTAATCCCATTGTTGCTATTCCCATGAGAATTCTAATATATTTTTATGTAACAACTTATAACTACTAAATGTTAACTTTTATATATACTATACTATATACTACTTTATAAATTTTGTTGGAAAGAAAAATTATATTATTTTTGTTAATTTGTACCTCATTCATATTACTTCATACATATTATTATTTAAAAATCGACATTTTCTTTTGTTAAACTACCTCTAACAACAAAACAGTGAACAAAGAAAATGTTGGAAAACCCCATTCTGCTTTTCCATAGCCATGAAGTACTATCTATACCACAGATGGCAGCACACAACGCAACTATTGATTTTCCCACCCTCTCAGTCCCTACACACTTCAGGATAATCAATATTTGTCTTGAACTTGGTGGAAAAGTCGCATTTGTCTCATTATTCAGTTCTAAACTACTGTTGTTATCAAAACAGTGTGCTTAGTTCTTTGTATCTTTTGTATTTGTGTAAAATTTAAAAAAATGCAGTTAGAAAACTAGAGAATAAGCGCAACAGAAAACCGCGACGCAGCCTTTGACCTTCAAATTGGCGAATACCGTGAAATGAATATACGGAAGTGATCAAAATTCACATTAGTGTCGCTTGTCTTTCGCTTAAAGGTTTATTTGCGGGTTTATTATGCGTTCACTTGCCGCTTTACATGGGGTAGATCCCTTGCCTGAACTCGGCATACCATCGGCCATTCAGCAAGGTGAGAACGCGGAAGGAGACATGGCCGGCGCGCAGGACACCATCTACCTGTGCAATTTTCGCGTATCCGTGGACGGAGAGTGGCTCTGTCTGAAGGAACTTCACGATATGGATATGCAGGATTCTTACATCCGCCCTTCCGACGGCGCTATCACGTCACCTGACGATCCAATGCATTCTTTAATGGGTAAATGATGAAAGAATCATTTCTTAAACAATTTATTAGTTTTATTGCAATTTTATTTTTCTTCTTTTCTTTAATATCGTTAAGTTTAGCACTTCACATAATATGATATAATGCGATATGTTAATTAATATTAGCATTCGTAACGTTTCTGTTTTACCTATTTTGTTTCTCATTCGGTAGTGAAATATTTTTATGTACTGCGCAATATATGACACAAGTGATTTATTGCTAACGTAATATTTACAGGCAAATCCAATTGTCTCGTTCCAAACTTCTACGATTTTCAATAATACTCAGATGGTATATACATATTATAGATGTAGTTGTAAAAAGTGTATTCAGAGATTTTCTGTTAAAGGTCATGATAATTAACTGGTTATTTTTGTCGCATGTTCAGCCAGCTGCAGTAATAAGTAGGTACCTGTTTGTACATTCTTTACCCAACTACATCGACCTATAGGATCATTAGCGGTATATACCTACGCAAATCATAGATCTAATTTTAACAATAAATAGTAGAATATTAGTTCCATAACTGACATTTATCGCACGGTTTCAGCCCGAGATCCAGTAGTCATCGAACGCAGTAATCTGGTAAACATCTCGAAACTAATCGTCAAGGAACTGATTGAACAATCTCTCCGCTATGGCCGAATGCTGGACAGTGACCATTTGCCGTTACACCATTTCTTTATCGTTCTCGAGCATGTTATGCGTCATGGACTGAAACCCAAGAAGGTAGGGATCTTTTTAAATGTATCGCTATGATTAGTACTACTTTAGACAAAATTCATGATTTGACGCAAAAGATCTAGGTGCAAAAACTGCTAGGTTAAAGTTGCAGGACGATTTTATCGCCATTTTAGATGGCTGCCCAGAGATGGCGTCTTACGAGGAAGACAACGGAAAGGTTTTTTTAAAATCGGGAATAAGACACAAACTGCACTCAACTGGGGCCCGATTCTACTAACACAAATGCACCAATGGATTCTCAATGGTGTCTCGATCGTGTCTCAAAAGAATGCCGATAGTGCATCAGTGGAATAGTTTTTGACATTTGTTATGGACTTAAACAATAACATAATGTTTAACTTATTGTTTAAGTCCATAACAAAACTGGTGTAATTCAAGAAAGGAAAAAATCATTACTCTCATAAAAAACGTGAACAGACATCTTTTGAGTTCCCAAGGAAGTACTTTACAGTAAAACGCGTCTATGAAGTTACCACTCTCACAGTTGTACTCTCCTTGAAATTTAATATTTTTTTCTGGGGTTAATAAATTGGACCTTTTCAGGGACTTCTTGGTCCAAAAAAAGAATTATGGGATATTCTACAAATGGTCGAGAAGTATTCGCCGGAAGCAGCTGATATTACAGCAAGTATTAGAGATTTGCCGACAGTCAAGTAAGTCCTTTACTAAAACATTTACATTATCACGTTCTTTTACTAGCATGTGTGGAACTTTTTATTTGAGGACCCTACAAAATCTAACCTAATCAATTTTCTCCAATGCAGCAGCAATCATCGATCGGTCACAATGAAAGACTTTAACGAAATTAAAAACTACATAACTGTATATAACCTATGTACTTAGGTACTAATATCTTGACTAGACCCCTACGCAATTTTGCCGCTGCATATTAAAGCGAAGATTTAAAACGGAAATCATAAATAAACAATAAGCAGTGAAGCTCATTCACCTTCCGGAAGAAAACTATTGAGGTCAAACTGTCTTAGAACTCACAATATTTTTTAAATTTGACTGACCCGTGATTGAACACCTGATGGTAAGCGATGATTAGATCGAAGGTCGGCAATGCGCGAGTGATACCTCCGGTATTGCAAGCGTCTATAGGCTTCGGTGACTGCTTACCATCAGGCGCGCCGCAAGCTTGTTTGACACCTAAGTGGTATAAAAAAAGATATCGTTTGATGACTCAGTAAAAGTCTATTAATTCTAACCTTAAACAACTGACCTAAATAATATTGTCCGGAAATACGAAGGCTGACTACCAATTCCACTCCTTAGGCTGTGCGCATTAAAAATGATGCAAAGCGCTTTGTTCTGATGAACAGAATGTTATCAATATTATATTAAAAATATATTAGGAGTAGGAGCACGATTATACGATTGAAATAAATTAATGCACAGTAGGTACCAAAACAAAAATAGATAGAAGATAGATAGAATATGCTTTATTTGCAAATCACACAATTGGAGACAGTAGGTATATACATAGACAATTTACAGACTAGAGTCTAGACCTAATAGTGAAATTGCAAGGAAAGTGCAAATAAAAGCTTTTAAAAAGCGGCCTTATTGCTAAAAGCAATATTTTCAACTTTTATTTGTTCTATAAAATGAGAGCCTAATATAATAAATGTTTTTAGAACTGCAATGGGCCGTGCTCGCGCTTGGCTTAGACTGGCTTTAATGCAGAAAAGACTTGCGGATTACCTCAGAATCCTCCTAGAGCATCGCGAGGAGACCCTTGAGGAGTATTTCGAACCTCATGCTCTTATGCTGAATGAGGAAGCAGTCATAATAACAGGGCTACTCGTTGGCCTCAATGTCGTTGACTGCAACTTGTGTGTCAAGGTAACCTATGTCTATCCTAGACTTTCTCTTACTATACTTAGTCTTGTGATTGGGAAAAAGATTATAGATGTCAATCACGTTCTACTTTTCCACTCTAATAAATAAGTAATAAAACAATTGTTTAAAATCAGTGTAGTGATATTTATTTTATTTCACGCGCTATTAAACACTAACCATCTTGAACTTCCGTAACTATTAAATAATCTGTTTCCGAACAAACACATCTATCAAAGTAAATAAATGTTTGTAAAAAATTGGTCTTTCTGCACTATAATTAGTCTTACATATTATATTCCATTCGATTAGGTATACTTGGCAAAAAAAAATTCGGTGATGGTGAAATTCAATGGTGTTGAAACTTGTTTCTCGGGTAATTCAGCGACTGACACCACGAGGGATTGGAACCATGGTGTCAGTCGCGGAAGGACTCTTTTTGAATTGACTGATTGACACCATGGTGTCAGTCGAGTAACA
This sequence comes from Endotricha flammealis, assembly GCA_905163395.2. Lineage (NCBI taxonomy): Eukaryota > Metazoa > Arthropoda > Insecta > Lepidoptera > Pyralidae > Endotricha > Endotricha flammealis. The sequence goes on along the minus strand of LR990860.1, from coordinate 7,057,709 downwards.
TATAATTGGGACGTCGTTGATTGACACCATGGTGTCAATCACGGCAGGCGTTTATTGACTTCCTTGATTGGAACCACGATTTTTTTATTTTAAATAATGGGTTTTTTGTACAGTCGGATAGAAAATGCTTATTGAAATGAAACAAAATTACTGGTACTCAATATTAGTATAATTAAATTATGTACAATTGAATGAGATTTATATTTACTAAAATGATTAAATATTATTCAAACAAATTAAGTCATATACAGTCAATCAGGTGAAATAATTCGTGTAGTTTTTACACAGTTATACCTACGTGAGCTGTATGCCTGTTTTCCAACCTTTGCCATTAAAAAAAAATTATATCGGAATTTCAGTACGAAAAAATAGATTGAGACGAAAGATGTAATGAGGTTGCCCTTAAGTGAATAAGAAACAATATCAATATTGCCATTTTCACCAATTTAACTTGACAAATAACAATATTTAATTACTAACTATTATTATCGATTAAATAGCGTAGTCCAGTCCGTTTTGTAGTTCAAATTTTAGCTGTTTTTCCGAGATCACGAACAGAATAGTACGATATTATGAAACCATTTGTTTGAATATTCTCAAAAAATATATATATTTGACATGACCAGATGTCAAAATAAAATTTAAATCAAAAGCACCAAGGAGTGTTGATATCAACTTTGAAGAAAATTACCCACACAATACCTTACTTTCGAGAATTTTAATAAAATCTGAGGTCTTTCATCAGTCTTCTTAAAGAATTTTATGCAAATTAGAAATCACGTCCCATACGAACTTTGTCCCCCTTTTTACTCCCGAGAGGTAGAATTTCGGAAAAACCTTCCTTATCGGATGCCTTTATCATAGCAAAGAACACATCTTTCAAGTCCATTTTTACGATCAGCGATTTGGGCTGTGCGTTGATTCTTAGTCAGTCAGTCGTTCAGGACAAAAAAAAAAATGCATAGGTTTAAAAACGTAAGTAGGATATACATAATTTGTTTAGAAGTTAAAACTATTAAAAAAAGCGTGCATTTTAAAACTAACCGATTATTCAAAGTATGTCGCTACGGTATTGATGGGTTTATTTAAAAAAATATATTTTATTTTTTGGAGTTAACACCATTAGAAATAAATTCTTTTTAAATTGGTTAGCACTTTTTTACATAACTGTTTAGTTTCAATAAAATGTACTTGGTTCCAATCGAGCAAGTCAAAAAACGCCTGCCGTGATTGACACCATGGTGTCAATCAACGACGTCCCAATTATATGTTACTCGACTGACACCATGGTGTCAATCAGTCAATTCAAAAAGAGTCCTTCCGCGACTGACACCATGGTTCCAATCCCTCGTGGTGTCAGTCGCTGAATTACCCTTGTTTGGGGTATGTTTCGGGTTCACATTTGTTTAAGTTAAGTTATTGTGGTAACAGAATATTATGTGCTTTATCGCAATATAGCGATTTGTGATCGATTTATATATATTTCATATCGATTTATTTAAAAATCAGACCTCTGTTATTGTGGAGTTTTCGTGCCAAGTGACTTTCGTGACAACTGAATAAACTTTGTACCAGCTCTATATAGTGACACTAAATATTTATTTAGGCGTACAAAGAATATATTTTCCGTTCTGACGTTCCGTTTCTTTTAGAAGTTTCTATATCAATGTGTATCGTAGGAAGAAGACCTGGACAGCCAACAGGGTGTGATCGACTTCTCACTTTATCTTCGTGGTAGTAATTCCTCGAATGACCTCGCCGGCAATGGGAACAACGCGAACACAGAGCCAAAACAACGTCACATCAATACGATGCTTGATCAGAAGAATTATATTGAAGAACTAAACAGACACCTCAAGTATGTATTTAAATTTATCATTTTAATTCTATTCGCTGGAAGCCGCTGGATGCAGGCCGCTCGGCTGCCAGCAGGTCGTATTGGAGACGTTTGGGGGGGGCCTATGTCTAGCAGTGGACTTCTTGGGGCTATGATGATGATGATTATAATTCTAACGTTGATATTACTTGTACTCCTTGTAGATACTTTATGTGAACTTTGAGTAGTGTTTCTTATTTCAAAGTCAAGGTTTTAGACCTCACTAGCAAGGGATAGCACGACAAATCCAAGCTTCCCCAGGCGAAGGAACGTGCAGCGAAGCATTATCCTGACGTATAGCATAACAAAACATGTAAAGTAATCTCGGTAATTCAGTGATTAATTAATCACTATGGCATATGTTATTTACTTTGAATTTTGCTTCTACTGATACCTAAATCGTTCTATAACACAATACTCATAGTTTATGACAATGACAAGAGTTTAGTATAAAACCATATTTTTTATTATCAGAGTGCGTCTATTTTCGCTATGAAGGCTATTGTTGTCCCCAAATGCCATGAAAAAGCATTAAGTCAATGTGGTTACAACAATTTTATCTAACTTACAAATAGATGTGCATTAACTCCAATGACGATCTAATACCTAACGAGTGATTCATTTGCAATGTTAAATTAATTTTGTTAAATTTATTCGCCTACGCCACACAGCACTAAGTTTAATTGCGATTGTGGCAAAAACATGGCCAACCTACACAAGAGATCACAAGATAATCGATCTTCAAAAATCAACTTGATGGTCACGTATAAAAACGCTATATTGCGAAGTAACTATTAAGTAATCTGTGGCTGTATGTCTGACTTCAAAATAAACGTTACGACTACATCAGCGTAAACGTGTTCATATCCATACATCCCTACATAAAGCAACATAATGCTGCAGCATACGGCGCGGCGGCATGACGCTTGACGCTATGCACAGCCGATGGCGTTTACAGACGTTAAGCGACTTTTTGCAAACCCAAAGAAAGAGTTATGCTAAAAGTTAACTACTACTAAAGAAGTTAAAGTTAAATACTAGAGGATAGCCGCGGCTCATCGGTTTGTGCCTTTCCTCATAGTATTTTTTTGATAGTCCATTATTATGACAAGAAATACTAGAGGACGGTTTTGTCCACCGTTTTGGAGTCAGTTCAGATCAGACTGAAATATGCTTGACCACTTTTTTAGTAGTAATTAAATAAATAATATCAAGTAGTAATAGTACGTATTCTCATCGGAGAAAGAGGTTGGGCTACCCATAGTTTTTTTGTACTTTACTCATAGGAATTCCCAATCTTCTATTCAGGAAAAGAACAATACTATTCACAAATTTAATTGTTTTAGTGCTACAGTGGCAAATTTACAAGCAAAAGTTGAAGGTCTGACTACGACAAACGCATTAATGAAAGAGGATTTAGCCATCGCCAAAAACACCATGATCACACTGGTTGAAGAAAATAATCAATTGAAACATGCTTTGGGTAAGTTCAGTATATTACGAGCCGGTTTCAAAGATTCCTCAAATTCAAATTAGTCTCATCTCTCAGGTATAGTCCAAAAATCATGAATTTGTACAAATACTATCGTCTGGTAACATAAAATTGATCTTAATTCTTATATTAATGCGCTTCCAAAGTCTAAAAGTCTTTTACTATAATATTGTAGTAAAAAACGTAAGGTACGTATTCTTTAAATTCAAGTAAAAAGAATTGTTCACAAAATGACACCATTCATTATCTTACCTTATCATTAAATCGGGTACCTACAGTGTTATCATCATTAAGTGTAAAACATGACTGACACAATGAACGACTCAGTTGTTCCGCAAAAATATAATATTATGTAATATTATTTAATTCTTTATTTCTGAAAAGTAAATAAAAATTAAGAGAACCCTCTAATACCCTTTGGATAAAGGATCTCTCTTTATCGTATCGTATCCCTGTAGTGAAATAATTATGGGTTGAAATAATAATAAATCAAAATTAAATAATAATTGAGTAAGGTCCCCAGAGCTTCACTTGCGGGGGGTTGGGAAGGTTGGCAACGCGTAAGTGATACCCCCGGTATTGCAAGCGTCTATCTATAGGCTACGGTGATGCACCATCAGGCGGACCGTATGTATGTTTGCCAACTTTGTGGCATAAAAAAAATTAAAGTATTAATTTATTTAAATAAAATCTTTTTATTTTCTTTTTTATTTACAGCTCATGTAGTCAGGTCATATAGCGACATCTTAAACACTGCTGCTCAATATTTTTATACTTTACGGTAGAATTACCACGCTACAACCGGTAGTACTTAGAAGTGATTAATTTCGACACTGCACCAAATCACAACTGTTTACAATTACTCGAAGTAAATAATACAATAGGCAGTTAAGATTAGACACCTTGCAATCATGAGTCACACCAAATACTTGTTTAGTATGCATTAGTATGCCGCGGACGACACTCGCGTCTTTCTATTGTGAATTAATATTTTACGCGACTGATGCTTTATAATTTCTTAATGGGTAATAATACGACAAAATATCAAACGCGACAAACGCTCTGGTTTAAGTCTTGTGAGTTATTTATGTTTTTAGTTATATATGTCGTGTATACTCCTGTGTTTATTTACGTACTAACACGTGCGATTTTTCTCCAGGTCAGGACATAACCAAAGATACTAGGATGAAAGTCACAGAGTTTCACTCTGATGAAGAGGTGAGTTTTTTTCATAATTGTCTGTAATAGTGGCTGCTCGATTTAGATGTATTTTTCTAAATAATCCAATATTTAAATTCTAATTTTAAACTATCACCTCATTAATTTTTATCCAAATACGTTGAGTAATTTTTTTTTACTTGAGTAACAATCATCCAAAATCAAAACAAATCCAAATGTCTTGTACCAAAAATGTCATCTATCATAGGTATTATGTATTTATAAAATTAATAAGGATTATGAAATGTTTCGTGATATCTTCGGGCGTTTTATTAATGGAATGTAAAAGTATAAAGTATTATGGTGAGAAATTATTTTAAATTGAATAGAATGAATTTCTAGAGTCAGATATAATCTCTAGTTGCATGTATTTTCAGAACAATAACAATTGTTTGCTGTCCTAGCATCGTAAACCATTATACTAGTAGTGGAATAAGTGTATAATGTCTTTGCTATAAAGTTCAAAATTCGTTAAGTTAAAATTAACACGTGATTAAAGATGCACAATAATGTGAAATCTTATTACTTCAACGGACAACCCGACAGCTCAGTAGCGGCCTTACCTCCGGCGTCTTAAGGCACGGGTTCGATTCCACTGACAAAAAATTAACGTTTGGGTTTGTCTCGTCTACATGTTTTCTATGTATATATTTACAAAAAAAAAACGTTATCTGGTACCCTAAATACTAGCAGGTTCAAACCTAGCTTTGATAGCGATGAAGGCACAGATTACTTAATAGTTACACAAGGGGCTCTTTCTGAATTATGATGTAATAGCTGCCCGCGGTGTTACTCGCGTTTAATTTTACATACTTGTACTGGAATCACGTAGGTACTTTTAGGGATAAAAAGTACCCTAAACGTTAATCCAAGGTATCAGCTATCTACATACCAAATATCATTAGAATTGGCCCAGCCATTTGAGCGTGAACAAGTAACAAAAATACACACAACTTTCGCCTTTATAATATTAGTCGGATTTATTTTTTGAAAGCGTAGAAGGAAAGACTTCTATTATCATTCCATTCTAAATGTATGTAAACATATTTAGTGTTGTATAAATATATTTAGATAACAAAACTTATCAAATAGATTCTTTTATAAATAAACAAATTTACACATCCATTATTTTATCAATCGGTTTTGTCAATTTCTATTAAGCATGAGTCATGTTGTTTTTAAAATCATATTTAATTACTCAATTTCTTAAACGAAAACAGGAAAAAACATTCATTACACCGCAAATGTACATACTATCGGAATCCTATGGGAATTTACTTCTCATTAAATTAGAATGACGCTGATGTGGGTTTCATTTCATTTCATTTATTTAAAAAAACAATTTACATTGTATCGAAATTAAGTATGTAGATACAATAAATTAAAAATAATATTAATTACCAAGTAATTTAGTAGGTATTCCCTATCTAAGTGTTGTGACAATTTGTCCTTTCAGGAGAAACGCAGCGTCAAAAGTACTACATCAGACAAATCCAAAAATGACAAAGAAAGCGAATCAGGAAAGTTGGTGGAGGAAGAGAGAAAGAAGAACTTGGAGCTACAAAAGGAGCTCGATTTACAGGTACACGTAACTTCTAATCAAATTTAATAATAGCATTCATCCGCAAATTTATTTTAGCATTGAATTGATAAATTGACAAAGAGTCGATCTCGACATTGACCCCAATAGTCGTAACTGTAACGAATGTATGTCCTTGAATAACAAAAACGGTAATTATTTACAGATTTCATTGAAAGCGGAAATGGAGGTTGCTATGAAATTGCTAGAGAAAGATATACATGATAAACAGGACACTATAATATCGCTAAGGAGGCAACTGGACGATATAAAATTGATCAATTTGGAAATGTATAAGAAATTACAGGTAAGTTATAATTTACTAGCATGTGTAGATATGTAGGATTTTGTACCCTTCGGCCAGGCCAAACAAGCGTATGTTTTTACTAATAAATCATTTCGCAGTCAAAAAAATTTTTGAATTATGGAGTACTAAGTCTATGGTTTACTATACACGCAACGTCAGATTCCAGCGTAAATGTTAAGAAGTTCTTATTTCTAATACAACAGTGTACTAGAAACCTCATGAGTACTGTTCTATATAACGCAGCGTACGGGGTAACGCTGTACGCATATGACTTTTATAGAAGACCATAGACTAAAAATCAACTCGTTTGGCCTAACCATCAAAACCGATCGCGCTTTTGCGTCTGTTATCAATTACTTACTCATGAACTGTTAACACAACAATCACCGATTCCTTTACCTCAGAATAGGGGCTAATATTGCTTTATTTCATTAACACAATGCTTATATGTATATTAAATTTACGTCCACCTATTGTGCATGTTACTCCTAAAATAACGATCAGGGAACTTACCAGCAACTTATTATTAGCATTACTTAAAATTTTGCATCATGACAAGGATTTTGATATTACTTACCCATTTTATATACCAATAAAGAATCATTCAAAGATGACCATGGAATATCTTTTTGACAGCGAGAAATTTTGTTTGGACCAAAATTACTGCATTATAACAATTTTTAAAAAGGCCAAGCAGATTCATGCGTAGTTGGCATTTTTTGTTTACCATCATGATGGCAGTATAACAAAGATGCGCGGAGCATACTATCATCTTTTAAGCGTGGGCGATGACCAAACTGACGCCTACAACTCGATTATCCCACTCAAACATAGTTAACTACTTACCTTATTAATTGATATCTTACATTGAACAAATTGAAAATTTTCTACTTAATTTTAATCACTTTAAAACTCATGTAAACATGTAACACTTGTCACTACTTAATGGAGTAAAATTGCCTTCCGCAGAACGACACGACTAACTTCTGTCTATATATGTTACGTATGTCTGTGGTTGTGCTAATTTGCTTTCTGTGTTACGTATACATTTAAAAATTGGGCAGAAATTAAGCTTATATTTTATGTATCGTGTATCGCTTTTTATTTTACTATCCAATACTTATTATACTGCTTTAACTAACAATGATGAATTATTATATATTGATATATATTTATATTACTAATGCAATGCTGTATTCATCAATGCCGCGTTTGTCGTACGGAAGGAATGCGAGATGGAACTGACGCAGAAAGGCGAAATGGTCTCCAGGCTTCAGGGGAAGGCCGAGCAAATTGGCAAAATCCTTCAAAACCTTGAGAAATATAACCACTTCCTAGGACCCGACCATGACCTAGTCAAAGCTCTGAGGTCTCCCACGACTAATGAGAACAATCTAGGAGAAAAGTTAGAAAAGCTTAAGGCACAAAGTCACGCCGCTCAAAAGGGTACAAAGTCGAAGGATGAAGGTCCACCTAACAAAAGACTTAACCTCCAAGAGATACCGCCATTCCGGAAAAGTAGTAGTCAAGATAAAACAGTATCACACAGAGCTGACTAGTTCCATAATTGATTCAATTCCTTAAATAAGTCGTTGACAAATTATGTCGTTACTTGTTACCGTAATGGCGGTCATTTCTTGATATAAATTATAATATTAAATTACTAACAATTGTTAACGTAATGTATCAATTAAATATCTAACATTGAGGCTAATATTATAACGACGGCAATTATAAAATATCAATTTCGCGTAATAATTTTAGAGATCAATAAATACTTATATGACGCTATATTAACCTCAAATTAGTAGGATATTGTCAATGCATTGACTATGTGGTTTCTGTATATATTTTTTATTAACTAACAATCTAAATCTTCCATTAGAGCGAACCATCTTTTTAACTCAGCTAAATTTTTTTATTGGCCTTGTTTTAGGAATGTGAAAGTTCCTTGAAATATAAAACAGAGCTAATTGCCAAATTGGAAGCAAAGACTGAATCAATGGGCAGCACGATACATCAACTCGATGAGAAGTAGGTTATATTTTTTCTTTATCATCGCAAATTGGCGAGCCTGCCCTCGTCCTAAGGATCGAAAGTGCCTGGACGTTATAACCGCTGACTAACGCATTACAATATTCATTTGTAAACTAGAGAGAGCACTTGGTCTATAAAATTACTATCTATAACATTTAGCGCGATAATTATATTTCCAAAATGTGTGTTTGTTAGTAAACACGATAAATATTGGTAATCTTGGATGATGATAGTATTACAAACATTACAGACCCTTAATGACGTCCATCTACATAATAATATCCATGACTATTTTACTTGAAATTAGCACGTCCAACAAATTCTTCAGCTTTATTTAATTTTTATTCATAAAACTAGGCATTAGCGCAACTTCACTAGATGTCAGTGTACTCATATAAATTACTAATTAATTAGAAACTCACAGGCTCGTGGGATAGCCCGCGGGTACCGCTTAAAAACCTATTATGCTAATCCAGATAATAAACAATCTGCGTGCCAAATTTCGTCAAAACCTGTTGTTGTATTTGATTTACTAACAAACAGTAGAATTAATTACAATAGATGCGTCAGTATGGATCATTTTGTTTGCATAACTACTCTTCCTAAGATTTAGTACAAACTTTAGTGCCTCTAGTTTGTTAATGAATAGTGTAAGCAACGCTTCACATATCAATACTCCAACTGTCACCTAGGTGTGCGCATTGCACCGCTTGCGATCTATTGTAAACAATAGCATCTCTTTCCATTCGCTCGATATTGGCAAACCCTCACGATGAACGGATTTAATCAGTATTTTGATATTACATTAAAAATATATATTTTATAATATTAGGAAAATATTGTTGCGATGGTCTTGCTACTGTTGCTTCGGCTTCGACGTTGCTGTAATCGATACTTTAACTACTGTCAGAGTTGTTTAATAAATTAACTTTTTAGTATAGATTTACAAGAAATTTGTATACTAAAATGTTTAAGAGCTTCACAGGTCCTCAAGCTTCAGTTAGCTTATTTGACAGATATATTTATGTATTCAACTTTATCTGACATATAGTATAACTGAAACCTGTCTTTGTGACCTGAGAAAGGGACCTAGTATTAAACTGCTCCGAGTTCGGTAGTGAGGTTGATTTATGTTGAGTTGTCAATGTAGGTTTTTATTGTTATTATATTAATTTTAAGATAATGTTAGCCCCGGACAATTTATGCAATTTGATATTTGTTTTGTTACGTCGAATGATAATTTTAATAAAATGTGTATTAACGCATAGCAGCTCCTAATTCCAAAGGTTGCGTATATTTAGAATAAACGAAAGTATTTATATACTTTTCTAGTGATGTTGAAAGTATTATGATTGTAATTACGGTGGCTATTTTAATTAATAGACGCCTACAAAATGTAATTTGATCTCATTTGGTGTAATTCTCTAATTAAAATCCGTGATTTTTATAGATTTTTATTATAAGCTTGTTGATATTTAGTATCAAAATGTGTTAAGAATTACTTTTTCATAGTTTTGTAATTCGGATGCGGTAGATGTGTAAAGCCTTATTGACTAATAAAGCATATTCAGTCGCATACAGTATTTTATTGAAATCAATTGTTAGGATTCGCTTGTTTTTTTTTATGTTTATTGTGTAGGTTTGCCATTATCAGTATCCCATTTTGTGTTTGCATGCTTTCTTAGTAATCAATAGTCCACAGTTTTGAAAAGAATCGAATTAGAGTTAACATTATGTCAAAGTAGATAAAATTTCAGTGAATATTTAATTGTGAAGTCTCTTTTAAAGTTAATTAAATTTTTTACACAATATTAAAGAATTTAAATATTTAACTTATTATTTTATTTGCAATAGCTCTTAATTGACGATATATCGTTAATATTCGTAAAAATATTATAATAACTGGAAAATTTATGAAATATAGGTCCTAAAGTTACTACGTCGCGATAAGTAAATTATTTTTTGCTGTTGTGTAAGAGATAGTTATAATATAATTATAGATGATTGGTGATTTTTAAATTTTCTTTACATATATTCAACAATACATCTATCCGACATCAGAATGGTATTTAAGACTATTTTTACACTTGCAACACTGAGCCATACAGGCCTCAAAAAAATATTATATTGACGAAAAGGAATAGTCCGTTCACAGATATTTTACCGCTAGTTTTTGTTGACTATGACTGCAAAAGCGATCCGTGTATATCGGCTCACACATTATTTCTGCTACAGAATTATTCCTGTGACATTTGAGTGTTTTAAACCTGTTTTTACATCTGTTAGAGGTAAAATAACTGTGAACTGAGTGTAAATTAAAACATTGCTTAACGATTGTATAGGATCAGGGGTGGTCAAACCATCGATTGTAACAGGGCATACATTACTGTGGAACCTACTCACACTGCTGCGCAAATTATCTTTATTTCATTTCAATTTCAAGAAGTATAATAGTAAATTGCACAAATTTTGATAAATAAACAGTAGATCAAATCTATTAAAAAGTAGTTTATTTTAATTTAATTCTAGAAGTTGTATAATATGACTAGAGAACGTTGAAGGTCTAGAACTGAATAAATTATTTGAGTTTGAGTTTCAAATCAAGTAAAAACCCCTGGTATTCATCAGCATCAAAATATACATTCAATATATCTTCACCAACCACACTACTCAGGCCTAGGTAATATGATAGGTTACAGGAAGATAAATTAGCTAGGAAGAATTTGGAAGAGAGCGCGCGGTCTCTTGGACAGAAGGCAGCTACCGCAGAAACCAGAGCGGTTGCTGCAGAAGGGGATCTACGGATAGAGAGGGAGTGGAGGATATCTTTACAGGTATGTATCTGTTTTTTTAGATTAATAATATAGTTTTTATAATACGCGCCAACAAAGCGTCTCACGATCGCACAAGTCGATTTCGTATATGCACTTAGTAATAAATAAGTAACAGTTTCGAACTTCGTTAAACGTCAGCGCGAGTCAGCCTTGATGGCGACTAGTATAATGAATTTCTAATAATAAAACCTTAAACAAAAACTAAAACCAATTTTGTCACAGTAATTATTGAAAAAATTAAGTGGCTTGTAGGAATCAATTGCCTAAGTGACAAAACACGTTTTTATTAAGCCTTAGCTCTTTGCTTATTAATAAGGAGTTAAGTTTAGACACGTTAAACCTCTATTTATCTTTCTTTTCCTTGATTAGACAAATACAGCGTGATATTTAATGTATCATTGACTATACAATGATTCTTGCAACGCGCGTCCATTCAATTATAAATAGGTGAAAGTAGCTGTAATTGCCTGCAGTTTATATTTATTTCATTTTTATTCTAGAAAATAACTTGTGCATTAGATGCAACACACAAGTGATTTTCTACAATGCCTACTATCAAAAGAATACTATTCATATCGTTAAATATAAAATTCTCAGGAATCCATGATGCGTGATCGTGACAAAATATCAATGTTAACACAAGAAGTGGAATCACTGAAATCTATTGGACAGGTTGGTAATTAATCACTTTTTCATGTAAACCAGTATTGCCAAAAATTAGTTCACCTTCCGTATTTTAATTAGGCGTCTCCCTCCAATACCTTGCCGCTCACACTCAAGAAAAACTTTTGATTATATTTAATAGTAGTCAATTACATTATAGTTAGGTCATTTATGACACTGAGTACAAGCTGAAGAACTTACTAATAAGTAAACACAATAGAAGTACTACACTAAGGCTCTAATTTATTTGTTTTATTTTATAAGTATATCTTACACCACATTGAAACCAGTGCGTAGAAATGAGGTTAAATATACAGTGCGAGGAGCTCGATGGCGTCGCTGTGTGTCGCACTCTAATATGAACACGCAAGTTAAGCGACGCCGACCCTAGCCAGCGTTTGGATGGGTTTCTTTATCTCGAGCTTCTCCGTGCTACGGAGGGCACGTTAAGCCGTCCGTCCCGGCTGTTGTCGATGGATGACAGTCGTTAAGCCAAGTCGGTGGCCTTAGGGCGGTTTGAAAACACCGGCCTCTGCCAAACCGCACTGGAGCAGCGTGGCAGAGTACGCTCTAGTCCCCTTCGATTGAAGGGAGACCCGTATCCCTGCAGTGGGATGATTATGGGTTGATATGATGATATAAATTTGTTACATTTCAGAAATACCTCGCCTTACAAGAAGAACAACATGTTCTCAAGAGTCAGTACAGCGAAGCGCAAAAGACATTAGAAGAAGTAGGAGCTACCTTGAGTGAAAATAAATTACAGTTAGCAGAATTACTAGAAAAGGAGGCAAAGACTAACGCGTCCACTAGCGATGAAACTCCGACGTGGACTAGCGATAAGGACGCCGTAGCTTGCACCGCATGCGCTAAGGAATTCAACATAACTAGGCGGAAGGTATTAAACGATTAATTGACCTTTTAAATAAATATATAGGGACAAATCACACAGATTGAGCTAGCCCCAAAGTTCGAAACTTGTGTTATGGGATACTAACTCGACGATACTATATTTTATAACAAATACATACCTATATCCTACTAATATTATAAAGGCGAATGTTTGTGTGTATGTTTGGTACTTCTTCACGCTCGAATGGCTGGGCCAATTCTTATAATATTTGGTACGTAGGTAGCTGATACCTTGGATTGACACATAGGATACTTTTTGTCCCGAAAAGTACGCGATTTCCATAGGATATGGTCAAGTCTGATATAGATGGCGCTGCTGTGCATAAAATTGAACGCGGGTAACACCGCAAGCAGCAGCTAGAAGATAATATTTTAATAACAACTTCCCTGCAACACATAACCATATAACGCATTTCACAAAGAAAAGTCATATGATGGGAGTCCTTTCATTCCCTTCCTCCGTCTATTTTCTTTGTGACTAAATTCGTTGTAAGTTCCAAGACAGCTGTAGTTTTTAGGTACGTCAATAAGTTTCATTGCTTATGTCGATCTGAAGTCGCCGTTGTTGATCCTAGCTATACAGGAGACACAGCGGTGGGAATGTGTCGCCTGTAAGTTGTACACGTGTAAAAAATACAGAGAATACTCTTTCTTCCAAAATTTCCACTCATTACTTTTTTACAGTGGAATTAGTATTATTATTATTATAGAGTGGGACGCCTGCGGGGCACAGGCGGGTGTTCAGGTCGCTAGTTGGACTCATTACACCCTATTCCCATCTTCTTCTTCTTTTCGTGTCAGTGACTCAAACAAAATAAAATTCCTAGACCCTACTGGCTAGATGTTCAGCCAGTGAGATGGCATTATCCGTGGCCTTCCACAAATCTGTTAAGGCACACCCCAGGCTTAAAAGCCGGAAAAGTTTCATGGCGACTACCAAACCTTTGCCCAACAACGAGGATGCTACAAAGGCTAAACAGCGACTTTGGCGTGAAAGGCATCCTGTTCCCCAACACTGCTCGGAATCATCTGAGCACCTCCTCCCAGGCCACAGCCTCCCTTGGACTGTATGGAAGTCCCTCAACCGCTTACGGTCGCAAGTGGGCCGCAGTAGGTACAACCTTAGAAAATGGGGCTTCATAGGAGAATCATCCGACATTGCCTGTGACTTGTGCAACACTGGTGCCCCGCAGACAATGAGTCATCTTCAATGTTGCCCGGGTTGTCCTACTGACCCTATTCCCGTGTGGATACGGTTGTTACTGTGGCCCCGATGACCTCTCCCCAGAAAACCTTAAACTCCTTCTGCAGAACTCCGCTATGCGACCAGTGTCCAGGTCGCATAGTTTTCCTTCTTCGATCCTATCGGCTTTCAAAAGTCTCCCACCTGAGCCTGCTGTAGTGTATGCACTCAGCCAGGAAGTGCTGGCTGGTCTTTGATTCACCGCATTCAGGACAAGCGGGGTCTATGTTGTTGTCTATGAGGGCCATAATTATGTCGGTTAAGTCTGCAGTGGCCCTTGATGATGCCCATGACTGTGCCCAGTCTTTCCCGGCTTAGTGATAGTAGTGACCGGGTTCTTTTTTGATTCTTTTCTGTTACAAACAATTTTGCTTGTCTGCAGCTGTTACTCCCTGCCCAAGCGTCCTGTGCCTCGCGTTTCATAAGTTCGTTTATCACTGTGGAATTAGTATTAGACCAAGTATGCCTACGTGGGAATGAATATTATCTATTGATTTTAACGTATAATTTTGCATTCCAGCATCATTGCAGACGATGTGGGCAAATCTTCTGCGGTACTTGCAGTGAAAAAGCAGTAGCCCTAACCGGAAATACGAAACCAGTACGAGTGTGTGACGCTTGCTACGCAGAAATTAGGCTTACTTAATGCTATTAGAACAGTCTAGTGTGAATTTATAAGGCTTTGGAAGGCCTACTTTTGTCGACATCATAGAAAGGACCTGGCGTTTGTGCTCTTGCAAATATAGGGTACAGCGCGGTGACCGCGTCACCAAAAATGTTGACAACACAACACTTTGAACTACTAAAAACACTTTGAAATATTGTTTATTTATAGAGCATTTCTGTTTTCACAAAAAGAAAGAAAAAATGGTCATGGACTGGAAAAAATACACACTGGTGTCGAAAAGACAAGTTTTACGCACTAGTATGAAAGAACGCCAGGTACTGGATGTGGCTATGAATATGGATCTATTAGGTAAACAACATACATCGCTGTCTTCAAGTCAAACTGTGCTAATATATTCTTTACATAAGAATTAAATATTGCCAAAGATTTTAATAGACTTTCTTAAAACAGTATGGCAGTAAATGTACATTTGTTAAAAATATATGCGATTTGTTTACAATTGAAAACAATTGTAATTTTTAATCTCGTGTTCATAGGCTAGAGTCAAATTTTAAGTACAGATCACTAACAAAATTTGCTTCTTTAACGAATTAATATGAGTAGCTCAATACATAGATGATTTAATCGAATAGATTATAGTTTAATAAATCAATGTGACTGACTACAGAACAAACTATAGAGAAATAAAAATATTCGTTTGATTTGACACGTCGAAATTTCTTGTACAGTGCAACAAATTTATGTGCCGATGGCGGGGGCGCTAAGATCGAATCTATTGAAGGTAAATTGTCAAGGTATTCAAGACGTATTCATTAGTTCTAATTTTGGCCACCCGCACAGTAAGTTTGTGGCACTATACAAAGATATTATGTCTATCGCTTCCGTTATGCTTCAACTTCTTATTCCTGATGTGCCATAATTGATAATCTCATTGGCTAGTGAATAGTTTAGTCAAATTGAGACTATTCATTTTAAAAAAAACATGAAATTACGACTGTTCTTAAGTGAGGGAACGCACGAGCAACTTTGTCTCTACGACTTTTTTGTCTCTTACATCAAGTCTATGGGTTAGTATGAAAGTGCGCGCACGTAGCGACGCAACACCCGGGAGACTTTTTTGTCCGCGGGAGCCCGCACGGCGACAAAATAAATTTCCCGGGTTGCCAACTAATAACGTAAAATTTTATAGAAAAAGCAGTATTGCCACCTTGGTTTTTGAAAAAGGGCAGTCGGACGAGCTAATAAGAGCTAGATTTTTTTATTAGAGAAAATTTTGCCAAAATAAGGGCTAGAAACGTCTAAAAACATAAATACAAATAAAATGAGCAAAAGCAAGGGTTAAAAATTGTTTATTTGAAACGTACAAAAAGCGCAAAATGTTGGCAACACTGAGAAAAAGTTGTGTCGCTGTCGCTCTCGTGCGCGCACCTTTCAAATTGCGGCGAGGAGACGGGGACATAGACAAATAAATTGCCGGGAGACAAAGTTGCTCGTGCGTTCCTTCTCTAATAGGTACATATTATATCTATGGTATTAATCTATGATATTTTTTAATTACAATCCGCACCACGAAAGATGAGGCCTGACGTATCACGTGTTGTGACAGTTTGCGCAGTAGATGATTTCTATTGTTCGTTCACTGTTACTTCTGATGTATAAACAGGTTTAAAACACTCAAAATAAGTGTCATAGGTAATGTAGCAGAAAATGTGTGAGCCGACATACACGGACATACCGCTCTTACAGTTATAGTCAACAAAACAACTAAAGATGAAATAGCTGTGGACGGACTGTATACCATTCTATTAGAAATCGGCTACTGCGCAAGTAAAATCGGCAATCAATCGGGTCTTCTCATCTGTCGTGGCACGGAATGTACTATAGTCTTCAATTCCCTTCTATTCGTTTATCGCTTTTATTATGTAGGTACGCTCCGTTATCGCTTCCTGTGTGCAAAATTTATTTTAATACTATCTTGTTCTCTCGTCAAAAAATAATCATATGTATTATGTTGACTAAAATCTGCACTGAAGCCCGATATATTTTATATCAATCGTGTAAATGTCACTACGAGGCGACACAGACGGACTACTCGAACAGTTAGCCATTGATCAACATACGCGGACCGCTCATGCAGTCATAGTTAACAGCTTGAAGCTTTAACCGCACGACCGCCGAAGCAGTTACAACTGCTCGAGCGTATTGTGTTTATGTAGAAGACTGTAGTTCACATTCAGTCGCAGCTTGAAACAGTTCATCCTTACCGGTTCAAGCAGTCCGTCTATGTTGGCTCTAAGACTGTTTTGGCCATAGACTTAGTTGCAAAACACAAAGAACCTGTATGGGTCGGGCGCAACTCTATATGAACGTCCCAAGTGCGTTCGGGCAGGACTGATTTTTATATAATTTAATGAAAGAGAGCCGATTTCAACTCTGTGTCGTTCTCTGTGTGTTTTGCTATTTAAAAATGTCTATCTCTTTCTGTGATTTTGGAGATTTACAAATCAAAATGGAATAATCTATATTTTAAATTGTGCATATTATACATACCCTACGTAATCATTATATTATGTAGATATTATTTACGAAAATGACTAGATATTTTTTTATTTTAAATAAATGTACAGAATTTGTGTGGTGCTCGAAAATAATTTGTGTATAATTTATCTATTGGCGGTATACATACATTGTTAACGAATTATTGTTGTAAATATTCTGTAAATTATAAAATAATGGGAAAATATAATGAAATAATTAAAAATATTTATTGTTTTCTTTTTTGCTATGTTCAAATTTTTGCCCTTTTCATGGTATAACAAAACAAGGTTTCTCTTCCCGTGACAGCTAGGTCACATGATTGGCTCAAGATTCCGTCATCGGCTGTGGTGCTATAATAGGGTTAAATAATATTATGTCACAGTTATCGTGACGTAGTCTTCGGCCTCTTGGGCTATAGAGCCTATAGACACGGGAAGAAGTATGGCCCTTTTAACATTGCATAACATTACAATATAATTAAAGTTTTCAGATTTAAATCATGTCATTAAATTATTATTTTTTGTACGTCGTCGATTATCCGTTTTATTGAGGACGAGCTACCAGTTTCATGGTATATAGCGAATAGAAAACACATGAGAAAAGATTACATTTATTCTTATATTACATTCAAGCGCCATTCGTTAGTACGTGTTCTAGTATTTGTTCCATAGCCACTGGGTTGTCTTCCGGCACCTGGTAATGAAATCATAAAGAACACTTTACAAAAAAGAATCAAGAAATGTTGGCAATACACTATTGATACCATTGGCAACATCATTGTAGTAAAGCTTACATATAGGTATCGTCTCAAAATGCAGACCATTTTGAGACGATAGATTCAGTCGTGCTCTCGACATAGAAAATTTCTATTTCTTGGTCTGCTTTGCACTGCTCGAACTACATTACATACCTACGCAATATCTCTAATCAAACCGATTATATAGTTAATAACAGTACACACTACACGCCGCTGTATATCTTTAATTAACAAAATACTTCATAGCTTCTAGCGCAAGTCCGCGGCATCGCCCGCGCAGTTTCATTGCCTTCATTGACATAACTGAAAATCCCGTCAAATAGATCGTCCTTTTTTAAAATGTTTCATGTTGTTCAGTTATTTTATCTAAATGGTCAATGGTGATAACTTTATCAAAATTGACTTATCATTATGAGTAGGTACCTCACTTAATTCTGCCACCATTTGACATGAGTGCATTTCAGAGAATGTTGATAATGAAATGAAAAAAAAATGCCACAGCTCCAAAAATGAAAACAATTAGAGAAGTATTTATATCAAATTAATAAGAATATAATACGCAACCAGCGAAAGAAAATACTTTCAACAATCATCATCATGCACTTTTAGAAGCCCGGGGCCGGGACTGCCTCTGGGTTTTCTAATGCTGACATTACACATACCTCTACGCCTACACTTCGCAAAATTGCATCCTTTGTTACGCGTGTGACGTTATGCCATCACTTCTTTTGTCTCCTGGGATCCGAGCGACTAAACATGGCAAGACACGTTATGTTCATTTATTATGATAGCTCCACTCTCTCGCGAAGTTGAACCAAAACGAGTGTGGACGGACTCCTCGTTATACTTCGTCTTCATTTATTCTGTCTTCTAACTTCGGGCCTAACTTCACAGAAGTGAATTCAACTTCGATCAGCTTCTTGGAAGTGTAGAGCTGGCTTTACACTACCAAACTTGCAAAGTGCAAGTCAATGAAACATGGCCGTACCACCGCACCGTAGCGTAGGCGACTCCGATAGTTTGTAATGCTTGTCACGACACAGGTATACCTAATGCGGTCTTTCCGCATGATCCTGCCATACGGCACTGCATATTAATTAATCTCTGCACCATTCATCAAGTTAGATACCATACAGATTATTTAATATGCAGAGCCGTATGTTTTTTCATTTCTTTATCTTGCGGAAAGACCACTTTAGGAACACCTATTTCGCGAGAAGCATTACAAAGTATCGGAGTCGCCTACATTACGATGGTATTGGTAATCTTTATAGATGCCTTTCATCACCATACCTCTTTACGAAAGTATATTAGGCTGGAGATGAATAACACAGTGGCACAAAGATTACAGAGATTAGAGTAAGTACCAATACTTATTTAACTTTTAAATAGTATTTCTTACCCAATGTCCAGATCCAAAGACCCACCAAAAACTTAATTGTTTAGCCTCTTTGTAAAACCCATTTCTTGTACCTCGAATTTGTTTTCTCGTGGCTTGTTTGAATTCTTCAGATCCATGCCACTTGAGTTTATGCACCCAATTCGACGCTCCTATGGATTTATAAATATTTAAATTATTTCAACTTAATAGCTAGTAACTGGTTACTATTTTCTTGCATGTAGGTATACAATTACAATATTTGCTAGGTGTAAATCAGAAATTTAAAAACGTCGCATTATTCAATACTTACCAGCTAAAGGAGTAACAACATCCGAGTTGCCATTATAAACTGCAACTTTTATATCAGTTCTGTTTAATACCAACTCTACTGGAAATAAATAATTTGTATATTTATTCTTATTCACATATCAATTTCTATTAATTTTAATAAATAAAATAAATAAATAATAAAATTTTATTGATAAACTTAGATCTAAAATAAACATTTGATAAAATATACTAAGATAAAATTAAAAACAATGTATAATAAACAGTTAATCTAGTTACACTGTAAAAAAGAACTGTCTTGTAATTTCCCTAGCGAATTTTTGAGAAGGTCTCTGCCTCGCTGCTGTAATGTGGGTTAATAGTTTTTAGGGCTTGTGCGCACTGCGAAATCTATCTAGGTATTAAGTATATATATAAAATTCTAAGTCCTGACTTCCTGACTTAACTATATGTATATCAACGCACAGCCCAAACCGCTGGGTCTAGAGATTCCAAATTTGGAGTGTAGGTTCCTTGCGACGTCTAGGGGTGTATTAAGAAATGTTTTTTTTTTTATTCCGACGGGAAAGCGAGATATACTCAAACGAAGTTGCGAGGGTTTTACTGATCCGCTGGGTCTAGAGATTCCAATTTTGGAATATAGGCTCCTTACGACGCCGCGACGTCTAGGGGTGTACTAAAAAAGGATTTTTAAAATTCCCACGGGTAAGCGAGATATACGCATACGAAGTTGCGAGGGTTTATCAACGCACAGTCCAAACCGCTGGGTCTAGAGATTCCAAATTTGGCATGCAGGTTCCTTACACCCCGTCCACACGCACCCAATTTTTGGGCCAATTTGATCTATTGTCCTGTTCTTGGTGATATCTAAAGAAAAGGACAGGTAAACAAATTGGCCAATTAGATTGGGCCGTGTGGAATGGGTGTTATAAGGACCGGACCTACCGGAACGGAACGGATCGGACCGGAATTTGTTTCTGAAGAAAAATATTCTAATTGTTAGTACGCCACGCGGGTGAAACCGCGGGCAGAACCTAGTTGACTATAAACTGTATAATTGTGAACTTACAAAACTTAGTCGATGGTACCAAAAAACTTTCGTTTAAATTCTGGAACACAGTTTCTTCTATATATTTCCATTCAATATTCTGATTCACAACATAAGACAAAGTTGGTTTTACGTAATCGTTGATTTTCTTTTGTAGTGAATCGAGTGCAGGATACGGACTTGCTTGATTGATGTTGTTGAAATTGATTACCATACCCGACTCCTCTGTTAGAGTCTTGAACAAAATGTGGTCCCATTTCCCCGCTATTGCGTAATCCTGTTTATCTATATAATTGCATACTTTCTTTGCAATTGCTACACTTTTTAAATATGTACTTTGGTCAATAATACCCTGTAAAGAGAGTTCATATAAATAAATTCTATCCCAAAAATTTTAGAGAGGTAGTCCACTCCGTACTTGTTATTAGGTTGTTTAGAAAATACCATGTTATAAAGAAATTCAGGATACACCAAAGTGCTTTCCTTTGGATCTACCCAGCCGCTGCCAATTCCGATACCTTTTAAATTCATTTTCAGTCGCTTCTTTGCAATTGCCTAAAACAAAAAAATCCATATAAATATGACAGTTTTTAATGAGTACTCATAGATACAATGTACGTACGTTCACACAAACTTTCTTATAAAAAATTAATAACTCCACAACCACTGATTATTTAATAGTTTGTCCTAAGTTCCTAACGAAGGGATTAGGCGGGTGAATCCGCGGGGTATTTTTAGTTTTATAGGTACTTGCTGTAAATATGTAAACAAAATTTTAAAAATTAAGTAGATGCTTAATAAATTGTCTTTATACGTACCGTGTGTAAATAATATGCCAATCTAGGACACATTTTGCCTCCATAACTTTGACCAAAAATATATGTGGGTGTTTTACGAAATCCTTTATGCGTTTTGAAGAACATCTTTATTGCTTTCGAAAGGTCGATAGCTGAGAAAAAAGAACAATGGCGGATTATATTAAAATGTCTGAGTTATATTCACACAATTAGTATTAACTTTCAGTAAAATAATGCTTATCATAAATCTATCTACTTCCTTTTATTGTCTAATAAAAATAATAGAATAAAAATAAATTCAATCTTCATAATTATTTTAATAAGACGTAACCCGAATATCAACCTAATTAAAATTTTAAGCTTCTGTAATTCTATACGCACTAGCGATTGGGGTAGCATGCAGTCCAGCCCAGTCCAGCCGCATGACGCAGTTGGAGTAGCGGATGACATAAGCAGCGGCTAGCGAACCACTATCAAACCGCGTGACGCGGTTAAGTGCGTATAAATACAAGCAGTTGCGGTTGCGTACCTACTAGAAAAGAGAACCGCTAGTACGTACTTATAAGTGCTACTAGTTTCAACGTTATCTTTGTAGTAATTAGAATAGATATGTAGGTGCCTATTTAAATTTATTTAAATATGTCTTACCTATTTGTCGATCTGTTTTTACGAGCAGCGATTTATCTGTAACGTAACTAAAGCCAGTCCCAACAGGATGATCTATCAATAACACATTTCTTCCTTTTACCTGAAGATATTTAATTCAAAATAAAAGGATCACATCATGGTGTGGGGGTTTCGTTTGATAGGTCTTAGAAACTTACACACGTCTTAATGTGGAATTAAAAATGCGTTTTTCTGTCTATGTGATATTACAAGCTAATATATAGCGACAGTAAACAATACGTAAACAATCTTACTGTACTTAAAATGATTTTAAGAAATAACGTAACATTTTAAAGCCTACAGACCCATGTGTGATTTCGTGGTTCCATGTTCATGTTGAACGGTCCGATTTCGGCAAAATTTGCTATTCCACTAGCAGCCAAACCTGGCCCTCCTTGTATCCATATTATTAGGGGTTTGTCCTCAGCGCCTAACATAATACCATCTGCGTAATACAACCAGTAAAACATATGGGCACCTGGTCGTACCATCACATAGTCCTGCACGCTCTCCCATGGTTGAGCCTGTAAGGCTGCTAAATAGGGGTTCTCATCTATAATAAAAAAAATCTTACTAGCTAAGTATATTTTATTTTTGCATCATGTTATTATTACACTAAATCTATAGATATTTTATATTATATGTACCTACTCTGCGCACTTCTGTCCAAGTGCGTCTACCAAAAAAGAGAAAAAAAAAGAGTAACGAGCAAGATAAGGGTGGTTCGTTTCGCACTGACCGCAAAATTCATTTCTTACGTTTTTAACAAATTGCAGCTCAAACTTTCATTGCACATTCATATGAATGCAAATCCCAGCTACATAAACAAGATACTATCTACTGAATAATCATCGTATCCTTACTAATATTATAAATGAGAAAGTGAGTTTGTTTGTTTGTTATTCCTTCACGGCTTTACTAAGCAACCGATCATTATGAAAATTTGCATACATATTGTTAGGGGTACAGAGCCCAACAGAGGCTACTTTTTATCCCGTGAAAGTATGTCGTTCCAATGGGAAAATAATTTTTCTACTATAGAGGGCGCTGTATCGGCCAAGATATGACGCCACAAGTCGCGCTATGGGTTGTTTGTTTTGTTGTCAAACGAGATCTATGTCATAAAATTAACGCGAGTGAAGTCGCGGGGAAGAGCTAGTAAAATACTCGTAAATAAAAAGTAGCGATACTCTTTGTACAAATTATAGGAGAAAAATGGATTTGTCTCAAATACAAAGAGAATCGACATGAACCATTAATTAAAGTGCAAATATTGTCATGTCATGTGTACGTTTACGTAAGTATCTATAGTTAAACTTATAGCATATTGTCGTAGGTCTTTAGATTGGTCAAACAATACAGGTCACTGTCGCGGGTAATCTAGCAGACGACCGACGCGACATCAATTTTATTGTGAGCAATGGATTGCAGGGGTAAAATTTACTTCTAAAGTTTTATTACTTCTGCTTTATCACTTCAATGCTATAGGAATAGGTAAATTTTCAGAATTTATCAAGAATTAGGTCTTTAAAATATCAGATCGGGCTTTGCACATATACTTAGTATATATAGTAACAAGTCTCTAAATAAATAAAAGGTTACATGACAGTAGACAAGTTCCAAAGAAGTAGAGTGGACTGGAGCCAAGTTTATCTAAACAGATTTTTATAAATTATTATAATAATTTTGCTGTGAACAACTTTTTGGCCGAACATATTTAGACGAAATTGTCATTTTGTAACTTATCTCATAAGAATGGCTGTTGTTGTTACTATCAATAAAAAATAAAAAAATAAAATAAATCTCTAAGTTGATCATGAACACGTCGCTAGTACCGCAAGAGATTTATACTTTTAGATAATATTTGAGCTTTCTTCGCAACTTGCCTTACTTTTTTCTAGTTCAACGACTTAAAGCTTAAATCAAGTTGTTCGTGAATTTGTATCACCGTATTTATGATAATTTGAATCATTAAGTATACTGTCGTTTTATGACCATTTACCGCTAATTATATTAATCAAAAAAACACCAGTTTCCGGACATCAATTTGGTCTCAGTTTCGATATAATATTTATGCGATATTATAATTTTAGTTATCCAGTGACTAACTATTTAGTTTCGAGAACTTATTTATGAATAAGAAATTAATTAATTCGCATTTAAAAAGTATTATTTTGGATGGAACTTGCATAAATAAATCACATGTACTTACTTAAATAAATTATTAAAACAATCTGTATTACACTACATAAGAACAAAAAAGTATAGATAGATCTAAATTACAATATTACCTCCGAGAGCAATATCTGTCGAAATAAATAACAGCACTGCATTCCAAATTAAAACTTTCATTGTGATAGCAACACGATACAACCACTTCCTAAGTTCACATGTGCGCTTTTGATTCACTCCAAAATATTAACAGCATTCAAGTTCACTACGCTGCTGGCGATGGTGATATCATCCTGACGTTGCTAATGAATTAATGAATTAAATGAGCAAAAATACCAGCACGTGCCTAATCCAGACTCCCTTAAGTGGCGTTTGTCACGCGCTCCCCATCAACATAAACTAGCATGTGGGTGGAAACGTAATCCACTAGGTAGCTATGTACATAGCGACACTATGATGAGCCGGTGTATACAGTAAATACAGCCGGCAGCTGAATTTCTAGCACAAAATACCAGGCGCCTGTCCTGTATGCGCTTTGTAGGTATACAGGCTATAACAACTACATTTTTGTTCCCGTGCGCCGTGCGATGCAAATCTGCTATAGAATAATTCAAAGGTTAAGACGTGTTGTTTTCGAAGGTTACAAATGAATAGAATTTGCTATTGTGACGACAGAGAAACAATGAAAGGTCATTTCCATAGGTTCTTTGCCGTAATACAGAACAGACATGCGAAATGAATTGAAAAACAACAATTTAACTAAGAATTTATTTTCTAAATAACAAATCAAAGAATGATTCAAATACGCTATTTTTATATGGTATTCGTGGCTTGTCATAATGTGGGTGATTCGGGTATCTTGTAGGTCTGGTGAAGGCCGGTGGAGTCGTATTTGGGCGCTCTTCTGGGATGATTGGAGAAGCACCAACTATGTCAGATAGAGGCACTCCCACAATGCCCGGCCAGTAAGTCGTTTGGTGATGACTTTCCGAAGCACCATGCTCGTATACAGGTTTCACGTAATCTGAAATGATTTTTTACATTTTCAAATGAATAATATGAAATTTGTATATGTATTGTATTACGGCGAATTACGCAAAACGCCTGCGACCATAGATTTATTATTACTTACTAGCGTAAGAAGATTGCCAATACAAAAGAGATAGATCAAGCATACGCGTTTGTTAGAGCGAGATAGATAGACGAGACCATTTTTCCTATACACGCTATGGGCTTGTATCGCCCTAACGTCAGTCATGTTAAAACAAATCCCACTTATTCTTACAAAATTTATGGTTTTTAAGTGTAGTTTTGGTGTTAATTCGACGTGTTAAATATGGTTACCTGTGCAGTGCCTGGATGTAACTCAAACTAAAAGGAAAATCCACAAAATTATATATCTTGCTTGCACACATTACACGTACATTCCACGCACACTAGTGTATTTTGTTTTTGGTCTCGCCTCAATCAAACAAAACCGATCTATAGGTACGCTAGTATATACTAAATCTATGCCTGCGACATATTCCTAACAACAGACTACCGGGACTTGTTTGGAAGTTTATTTTTTTCATTGTGATAGAGAAGGAGAAACGATTCATCCGATTAAGATTTTCATTTCATAATGTATGTACTACATACTCCGAATTTGGTTGGCTGCTATGTCCGTAATGTTCGTTTTCTGACCACTGTTGTATAAGAAAGACCACACATCTGTCTTCCGTGACAAGAGCATCTTCTTGAGAGAGTTGAACTTACGCTCATAAATATAAATAGAAACGATGCGTCTCGTGTAAAATCAATATTGCAAGGCGTGTCGGGTCAGCCGACAAATCGATAAGTATTTATAAACAAAATTTTGCAGTTTATAAAAAAAATACGAGTAAGTAGAAATAATTGAAATGATACTAACTTGACGGGTATTCCGGATAAGGTGGACGGTAAGGATTTTGGTGAAAGATACCACCAGCCCAATAAGGCGGCTTAGCTGTAGGTGCTTCTGTAGGCTGCTGCGGCTCGTATGTCGGGAATGTTGGCGGCCGGTATGGCGGATTTGTTGGCGGCTTGTATGGCGGATTTGTTGGCGGCTTGTATGGCGGATATGTTGGCGGCTGGTATGGCGGATTTGTTGGTGGCTGGTATGGCGGATATGTTGGCGGCTGGTATGGCGGATTTGTTGGCGGCTGGTATGTCGGTTTGAGTGTCGTTGTTGGCTTGGTATATTGTGGTCTGTTCCAAAACCCGAAATAATTATGGTGGTGCCTGTTATCCTGACGCCCTTGCCGATTATAGTAATAATAAGGTTGTTTAGTCCCCTGTGGTGTAACTGCAAGAGGAAAATAAATAATTACTTAATTCATACACGACAGTTAATAACGTTAAATATTCCTGGACAAAACAAAATGTCTTAAGTTTCAAACTTCTCAAATCTTTGGTTTTTTTTTGTATGTCCTAAGTAGTGTGCGGCATAAATATGTTGTTCCTTTGGTACCTTATCACTTTTGTATATCGTTTCAATTACTGAAAACAACGACCATGTCGACAATGTCATAGTGACAAGATAGGTACTAGTGACAACATATTTATGCCGCTGACTGTTCATACCAAGAAAATAACATGATCAAGACATAATGATAGTCATGTTCAAGCACACCATGTTTGTCTTATGAGATATTAGAACCTTTGAGATAAAATTAAGAATCTAGAAGTTATACAAGAATAAATATTTTCACTAACTTACTAGAACTAAGATCAGTCTCATCATAATCCTCTATCTCGCCACAATCATCTGGATCCTCTTCTGGTTGTTCTTGGAGGTCGTTTTGTGGTACCACCACTGGATTATCATTCGCAAATAAATCTATGAATGCTCCCCCAAATGTACGAGCTCTATTCCTATCGTAACTAATGATTCTTTTATGTGGGGCTATTTTATTTGTGGGACACTTAGATGGTCTAATTGTGGTCTCTTGTGTAGACTCCTTCAATAGAACTACCTGAAATTATTAAAAAAGGTTTGTTTAGTGCCTACGTAATGCGATAGAGCCAGTGCTATCATCTCGTATAATAGCGACATGAAGCTTCCGCTGCTTTTCGAATATTGATAAGTAAGTTGTAATCATTTTAGAGTCATATCGTTTCCTGATCCATTAGAACTGTACTCATATAATAATATGTAGAAACATGCATTTAAATCAGATTTTAGTGTTTAGAATTTGAACCAGGGAAATGGCGACAAATTAGCTGGTTTTATACACTGGGAAATCACCGTTACCTAAAATTAATACAACTGTGTAAAATAAAATAAAATAGGTACGTACCACTACAAACAGAACACACAACTTCTTTTTCGTACACTCCATTTTTTTTAATTTATTATTAACACTAATTCTAAATAAATATCTTAGACTACGTGAGGTATCGTTCTCATCAAGTTCAACCGATGTCTGGTGTAAAGCCCAGAGACATTTCCAACACAGTTCGGACTCCCACGCACGCGAGACAAATGTTAATCCTTAGGCAATGACCGCTCCTTATGTGGGATATTTTGATGCGAAAATGCAGGTCAAACCGTAATCTTGATGGACCAATCCTATGACTAACAGGTGTAGTAAAATATGATCGTAAATTAGTAATTGTATAAGCTATTATTTATTTATAAGCGATAGCTGCGTAACTTCGTTGCGTATATACCTTATCTAGACAATAAAAGGTACTTAGAAAAAAAAAATTATTTAGAAAGAACTTAGGGCCTGGATCAATGGGCTGGGTGTTTTAAATTTAACCAAAATCCCGTTGTTCACGTCATATCCGAAATAAATGTTATCTTATTTGATTTTTAAGCTATGTAGGCATACTTGCCAAATCTCAAGCAAATCTATCCAGCCATTTTTGCGTGAAAGAATAACAAATTAAGATATATATAATAAGATTATATTATTCATCAATTTTTCCTCCCTATCAATTAACTATTAAATATAAGTAATTCACTTAAACGGGGGAATCCCGCAATAACCGATACAATGACAAACCACGAAGAGCAACATTTACGTTTTTTTTTTTATAATTTATTCAAGGTAAACAAAAAATACAATATTTTATAGGGACCGCAAAAGCCGCGCAGGGCTCATCCGACTGCCGCCGACTCCCTCTCCCATCTAATTTTCATACAGGGGTCTCATAAAATGTCTCTCTCATACAACCACGCCAATCACGCCACTGCACTGCTTGATCCTATAATAATTAAGTTTTCAAAGATTATTCTATTAGTTCTGTTAGTTTAGTACCTATTAGTAGAAATTCAACTTTCGAATAACTTCAATCATTATTTTTTATTGTAATTGGTTTGAAAATCCGGTCCCTTTGTAGGTCAATAAACTCTACCACCTTGCAGGTTTTCGTCAAAAGAAAATAATATTTTTAATGATTATATTATTTTGTACACATACTAAACTTATTTGGAACATTATCTTTTAGTAACTAAGTAGGTACTCTGTGTATAAGGTAATCGAACATTTAGTCAAATGTAATCATGGCTTTCTTTTAGGTTTTAATCATACTATAAATGAGAAAGTGAGTTTGTTTGTTTGTTTGTTATTCCTTCACGGCTTGACTAAGTAGCCCAGTGATAAGAAGCCGATCATTAAGAAAATTTGTATACACATATTGTCATACACATGTTACAGACTACAGAGCCCAGCATAGGCATAACATAGGCCATTTTTTACGAAGCCGCGGGTTACAGTACCTACAGCTAGTAATAAAATAATTAAGTAGGTAAGGTACAATCTAAAAAACGCAGTGTCGGCCTACCGACAATGCGAAGCCTACTTCGCATTTTCTACGCTGTGTTTGCAGATTTGTGTGATCTCTTACTTATATGACATTATTTGTACGTTTTCATAAAATAAAATTATTTAGCTTATTTTATTTTACCCTACCATGAATTTTTATTTATTACCTACCTATCGATTTTTGATTTATTTCATTTATTAGCATTTTGTTTAAAATCAGACTCATGAAAATCTGGTAAAACCTATTGCAAAATAAAGTTGTTCAAGATAAACGTCCTTATAAGAGTACTGATTGCCTAATTTCCAATTCAGGCAAGCGGTAGGTATGTCATAATTGCGAAATAATTATAAATTGTTCATAGTTTTAGACGATTTGCGACAAATTAGGAAACTGCCGTATTTAATATTTTTCAAGGTTGATTAATCCATCCTTGCGAATATGTTGCGAATGTTATTCAATGCATAACATTACTAGGTAGGGCAGTGACCCATGCGACGACCGAATTTGGCAAAAATGAATTTTAGAAACTAATTTGCTCCTGAGAATAACGGAAAATGGTCTACAGTACAGTAGATAAAAGCGCGTATTGGTCGTGGTCCACCTGCGTGGTACACCTGGGTGGACCACGGGCATGTTTTCTTGCCCGTGGTCCACCTAAATGATTTGTAATAAGAAATTCAAATATTCAATGGGCCATGGTCCACCTCTATCCGAGTTAGTGTTTATTTCTAGGATTATTTTGGAATGTTTTTGGTGTAGTTTAGGAATGCTTTTTGGATGGATTAGGAATTCTATTAGGATTATTTTGCAATGTTTTAGGATGGATTAGAAATGGTTTTAAGATTATTTTGCAATGTTTTTAGGATGGATTAGGAATGCCTTTAGGATTATTAAGAAATGTTTTTAGGATGGATTAGGAATGCTTTTAGGATTATTTAGCAATGTTTTTGGGATGGATTAGGAATGCCTTTAGGATTATTAAGAAATGTTTTTAGGATGGATTAGGAATGCTTTTAGGGTTATTTAGCAATGTTTTTAGGATAGATTAGGAATGCTTTTAGGATTATTTAGCAATGTTTTTAGGATGGATTAGGAATGTTTTTAGGATTATTAAGCAATGTTTTTGGGATGGATTAGGAATGCTTTTAGGATTATTTAGCAATGTTTTTAGGATGGATTAGAAATGCTTTTAGAATTATTTAGCAATGTTTTTAGGATGGATTAGGAATGCCTTTAGGATTATTAAGAAATGTTTTTAGGATGGATTAGGAATGTTTTTATGATTATTAAGCAATGTTATTGGGATGGATTAGGAATGCCTTTAGGATTATTAAGAAATGTTTTTAGGATGGATTAGGAATGCTTTTAGGATTATTTAGCGATGTTTTTAGGATAGATTAGGAATGCTTTTAGGATTATTTAGCAATGTTTTTAGGATGTATTAGGAATGATTATTTTCGAAATTTTTTGATATGGTTTAGGATTATTATAGGTAATTTTGACGATATTTTTGTTATGTTATTAAAATAGTTTTGTGATGGACTAAGATTGACTTTAGATTTAGTTATGAATAATTTTCAGTCTTATTTTAGAATGCTTTTATGGTGATTCAGAAATAATTTTCATACGATTTTCGGATGGTTCTAAGATGATTTTGAAATGTAAAATCATACGCAAACCGTAACATTATAGTACTACAACCATATATCATCATACCACATTTTTTTAAGAGATCATAGAATGGAGTCGACGCGAAAAAAAATTATTCCCACTACATATAGGGTAGGCAATCCCAAAAAAATTATTTTCAAAAAAAAAATCTACTTTTTAGCATTGATAATAATTATGTGTATCAGTATATGTTACCGGAAATGTATGTGTCTGTAAATAAAATAATTGAAACATGTTGTTCATCAGACAAACTGGGTTAGGTTAGGGTTAGCTTGTGACCATTGCATTGCGCTTTATAATAACACATTTCCTAGAAATTGTATATGTTACGCTCAAAGACAGAAAACGCCCAGTGAGCGGAAAAATTGCTCACAACGCGTTGACTGAACCGTAAGAAAAATTCGCGCCTCACTCGCTTCGCTCGCTCGGCGGTGTTATGATCACAGGATAACCCTTTTTTTTTTTTTTTTTTTTTTTTTTTTTTTTGTTTTAAGTCAGGAAAATGCATTGCTGCATGCCCCGCCACTTGGGGAGCGGCGGGGGTATGTCGGGCTCCCCTCTAACCACTTGGGGTATACCGACTAAAAACCTGACTGACTGCCACCTCATCCGCCTAGATGGGCGGGGCTGCGGGAACAATGATACAACCGCTGCCCCGCCGGCGGTCGTCCGAAGACCCCCTTGTTGGGCTACGGCACGATTGGCGGCGCGCGCACGACTAGGCGCGCCGCGCCGCAACACTCGGGGACTTCCGTTCTAATGGGCAGCGGTTCCCCAACCCGCCGCCCGGAAGCCCCCGTTAGGGTGGCAGTCGCCGGGCATGGGCCAAACGCCTGCCGCCCGGTCTTTTTCGGCGGAGCGGGGGGGCGGCTGGATCCGCTTCCCTCACCCGCTCCGCTGCCTCCTTCTGCGTCATTATTTCGCCGCAGAAGGAGGCCATCGCATCCCACGACCTCTCGCTCTCGACCATTTGTTTGACAACAGCCGGGAGCGAGAGGTCATCGCCAACAATTGCCACGAGCGCGGCGCGTGGCGCAGCCCACGCCGGGCATTCCTCAAGTGTGTGCTGCGCCGTGTCCTCCACGCAGCCGCACTCGTGGCACTCCGGAGTTTCCTCTCTCCGAGCCACGTTGTGCAGGTACCAGCCGAAACACCCATGGCCAGACAGCACCTGCACAACGTGGTAACTAAGCGCACCGTGGCGCCTGCCTATCCAATTTTCCAGGACCGGACAGATGGCGCCAACGGTGCGCCGCCTCGGTCTGCCGGCCCTCGCCAGCCCTTCCTCGCATCTCAGTGCCCATTCCTGGATGAGGGACTCCCGGGCAATCTCCCTCCAACGCAGGACCCCATCCGGGAATGGGTTCCCGCCGGCACGGGATTCGGCGGTTAGCTTGTAGGCTGCCGCCAGCACCACAGCGTCTAGCTCCCAAGGCGGACTCGCCGCCAACACGCACGCTGCCTCGCCCGAGATGGTGCGGTATCCCCTCACCGCTCTGACCGCCATGGCCCGCTGTGGTTGTCGCAGCAGGGCCATGTTGCGCGGGGTCAGAGCGTCGGCCCATATGGGGGCTCCGTAGAGGGCCATAGACCGCACCACCCCTAGATAGAGGCGGCGGCAGGCGACACTCGGTCCGCCGACGTTGGGGAGCAGGCGTTGGCGTTGATTGAATCGTAAGAAAAAAAGGTGTTATGATCACAGGATAACCCTAACCTAACCCACCAATGTCTGTTGGTATTCAAACAGACATTGGTGGGTTAGGTTAGTATTCAGACAGACATTGGTGGGTTAGGTTAGGGTTATCTTGTGATCATAACACCTTTTTTTCTTACGATTCAATCAACGCCTTGTGGGCTATTTTGCCGTTCACTGAGCGTTTTCGGTCTTTGAGCGTAACATATACAATCTAGTATACATTTCCGGAAACAATACATACCGAATTACAGATTTCTAGCATTACCTCTGAAACTATAATGGTTCCTTGTATTTTACTACTGAACCCTAAAAAGTTCAAAGGTTTGCAATAGTATTTCATATATTATTAAAAAGGTGGACCACGGGCAAGCAAAAATGCCCGTGGTCCACCTAGGTGGACAGAGGTGGACCACGGGCAAGAAAAAATGCCCGTGGTCCACCCAGGTGTACCACGCAGGTGGACCACGACCAATACGGGGATAAAAGTACCTAGTAGTAGGTACCTACTGTTGTGTAATGTCGAGCACAGACAGAGATTTATTTATCTCTCTGGTATACTATACAGTCACAATTTTCAAGACAGTCGCTGGAAGAAAATCATCTTTATTTAGTGATTTCAATAATCCTTAAAAATACAAGAGGGATTTTGGCGCCAACTACGATAGCGTCCACTTGGGCTCGTGATTATAAATTAAATTCTTTCTGTGTGTTCGACGTTTCATTCATTCATAGTATTGATAGTGTAATGTGAATGTGAAGCAAACATCGGTAAGTGCATAGTGATTGCAGTTTATGATCAGGAACTTTTGAAAGCGCAATATCGTGTTGACTTCAAAATCCGCCTTTTCTGAAGAAATGCTATCATCTTTCTTCGGGGGGCGTGTTGACTCAGAGACTGTATACTGAGTCGAGGTAGCTTGAATACGCTGCTTTGAATTTATATACACAAGTGTGAAGATGGCACAATGGAATCTTCGTCTGAAGTCCGATTGCCAAACGAAAGAAAAAACAAAAAAAAACACAAGAGCCTTGCCAAAATTAACGAGACAAAGACAAAGGAATGAAAAAAAAAAGAAAGTCAAAATTCCAAAATTCAGTGTGACCAATGCTAGGCAATGAGATCACCATTCATAATTTTCTACCATTCTACCGGTAGAAGTAGTAATTCATAATTTTCTACCATTCTACCGGTAGAAGTAAGTTCTTTTTTTTTCATTCCTTTGTCTTTGTCTCGTTAATTTTGGCAAGGCTCTTGTGTTTTTTTTTGTTTTCTAATGGTAGAACGGATGATTTATTGATTTTCAAACCATTTTAGAAATATTAAGAGACCACGTTCGCAGTTCGTTAAAATAATTACTTACTTAATTTATTTATCCTAATATGGTGATTAGAAAGATTATAATTAATGCAGATGAAGATTGTAAATAAATATGATGGAAATTACGTTCTGGCATCTGGCAACGCTGAATACCCGTTCAGAAATGAGAGGGGAGGGGAAGGAGAGGAGGGAAGAGAAAGGAAATTGGCGGATTGATTATTTTAATTTGTTGATTTTCTTTTGTGATAACTTTAACAATAAATATATTGATTGAAATAATAAAAATGGCAAAACAACAAGGAAAAGTGTATCTAGGATATGAAGAAGAAGCTATCAGTGAAAAGAATTTAACATTGTTGGACTATACTGTTAATAAAATTGGTGGAATGCCCGTATGTAATTGTTTTTATCTTAGATTTTATCTAAATGTGTACAACAATATTCCATATTTTCATTTGTTTTTTTTCTACAGGACTGGCCACCTATAGAAAATTTGCAAGTCTCTACAAAGTGTCCTTTGTGTGGACTGCACAGGTTATTGATCGTACAGTGTTACGCGCCGATTGAAAATTCAATTTATCATCGCACGTTGTATATCTTCGCCTGTATTAGTCCGAATTGCTGGACCCAGTCTGAAAGGTATAGAATAGATCATATAACTCTGACTGTAAATTAATTACATCTAAATTTTATATTTTAATACTTTGGTGAACTTTAGCTAACACTGCTATTTAATGTTTGCATTTTGCATCTTGTATAAGGAAATTATTAGTTGAATTTATTCTCAACTGATAAAATAATAGAAATATTCTCGTAAATGACTGATTGGTGAATGATTAAGACCTGTACATCTGGCGTCTCTCTGACCCATTGTTGTATTGGTAATTTCATGGAAAATCCTTGTTCCTAACATTATGTTAATGTTACAGCTGGTTATGTGTTCGAAGTCAATTTGAAGAAAATAAAGAAACAAGTACAACTGTTGTAATGCCAAATTGTGATACAAATATTTCTTGGTGTAACAATGCAGACGAATGGGATGAAAACGATAATGGAGACACTGCCAATGGAAACGTTATGAGTTTGGATAACGCTATGAGTCCCAATGCTATGCATAGGTAATTAGAAATATAACTAGCAGCCCGCCCCGGGTTACAGTTTCGGATTCCAAATTTTTTGAAATAAAATATCGCCTATGCCACCCTGGGATAGCGTAGCTTCTCAACGGTGAAAAATAGTTCCTTTTTATAATTTTAGTTTAGATTCAATCTCGTAGAGAAACCCCGAGCATAGCTCTCTCCATGGCGTTCTGGAATGTCGACAACGCACCGGAAAGTGCGCCCGCCTACAAGGTGGTCAGACGACCTAAGGAAAGTCACAGAAAGCTGTTGCTGCCAGCAGGTTACATTGGAGGCATTTGGGGGAGGCCTATGTCCAGTAGTGGACTTCTTGTAGCGGAGATGATGATGATGATTACTCACATTTTATTTAACAATTTAGTAATTTTTTATTTATTGCCTTTCTTGAACATCACACAAACTTGATGCCTACTTCCTACCCCATAACAAAAATTACACACTCCACCATGAAAAACTACAGCTATCTGGATTCAACTTCAAAAACTAGGTAATCACTTGGATGTCTGTACATGGCTGTATACATTTTGTCTTATTCCATAATTGAACAATGTATAATGTAAATAAATTATTAGAAATTGTTGGTGTCTGGGTTGGATTTTGACAAATCCAATATTTTTAATAATTTGTTGGTAAGTTTTTTTCTATTGACATTAATATATTTAATTATTATAATTACAGGAATTCTGATGAAGATGAAGAAAGCAACTCTTTTGAATTAGAGTCTGTAGAGCACGCCCTTGGCAACCTCCAAATGTTTGATGCTCATAACGCCAATATGTCTCCAGTTCAAGGTAATTTTTTTATTTTAATAGAAATTAAAACTAATAATATTCCATTTGCACTGAAACAATAGAGCAAAAATTTTGTATTGTCTGTTTTTCATATAAATTGTGTTTATTTTTGAAAATTTTGTCTCTTCAGTTGTGTTTGTAAAATTGTGATCTGGAATTTAATCTTTTTACAATTGTCATTTATAATTTTATTGAAAATCGGTATATTTTGATATCTAAATATACATGTAAATAAGTCTCGGAACTGATAAAGATATAATATAGGTAACTGATGTTACCTATATTATATCTTTATCAGGTTACCTATATTATTATTATCTGTTGAAGGTGCTGTAGGAGCAATTGGGGCTCCAGTAGCAGCGGCTGAGCTAGAGGGAGGAGATGAGCCAGGTCTTGTGACCGTGGACACTCCTACTGCACCTGTCAATGATGTTGAATCCTTACTGCATCAGGTACCTATTATTTGCGACGCTAGTAAACTTCAAAGCTAATCTGCAGATTTTCTCGAAAAGGAAAATTATTTAGATTTGATAACTTCTGGCAATGAAACCTATTTCCATTTCACATTCTGCTTTGAAGATTTTTGCCAATCTGTGAGACCAGTAGAATGGTAAATTGATACAAATTTAAAATACATTTATTCAAATATTTACCTATTACAAGCTATTTCGAATCCTTATTCTACCGTCAGCTGAAATAGATTATTTATGTACCAAGAAGAAAAGTAAGAAAATAATCCCAAGGGTTATTATAAACAAACAAACAAAATATATCCAAGCTTCACATTCATATTAATAATGCGTTATTTCGACTTAACTAGCTGACCTGGCAAACATTGTTCCGCCTTAGAGGCACTACCTTACTCTACCCTACCCTAGCCCTACCGTACCCTAAGCTAACGGTATAAAAAGTGTCCTTCTCCTGGTTCTAAGCTACCTCTCCACCAATTTTCAGCCAAATCGCTAAAGCCGTTCTTGAGTTATAAACTGTCTTTACACGGCGCCAGATATCAAGCCGCGCCGCGCCAGCTCGCGCCTACGCGTGTGAAGGTTAGGGCTAGCGCGAGCAAGCGCGTCCGATCCGATTGAAGTCAGTAACTTCAAAGGCGCGGGCCGGCGCGGAGCGAGCGCGTGGGGTGGCGCGGGCTCTGGCAGGGATTAAGATGATCTCGGTTCGATTTTATCGAAATTCGATCTTTTTTAACCCGATCTTCAAACTTTTGGATCGATTTTTTGCTAGCCAGATCAATCTCAAGATCGTCGCAAAACGAACAGATCGAAAATCGATCTCCGCTATCGTCTATAAAGAACTCATGTTTTATTTTCATAAACAACTGCATAGTCTGACTATATGGACTCTAATTCCTTACCCTGTCCGAAAAAAATCCGCCAAAAATAAGTCTAAAAACCCTTTATGCGGTCTATATACGACAGCGTGGCCGGCGCCGGCGGCGATACAAACGCGCCGCGCCCGTGAGAACGGGTGGCGCGGTCTCGTCTGTTGGCGCGTGCTCGCTCGTACAAATCGGCTCGGCGCGGCGCGACTTGTGATATCTCGCGCCGTGTAAAGCCAGCTATAAATGGTGTAACTAACACGACTTTCTTTTATATACATATATGTTTTATGTATGGACATAAATTATCAGGAATTAATTTTTATTAATTTTATTATTAACAATTGGTTATATTAGTTGAATTCGTTTAACAGACAGCTGAACTACCGCCAGATATAAGAGGGCGACTGATCTGTGGGCCGATACAGTTCCATCCCAAATACATTTATGTAGAAGAAGAATTGCAAAGAAAAGTTAACAATGACGACAAAGTGACAGAGTTGCTGAATAGATATAAAAGGGACAATGGTAAATATAATTAAATCTTGTAACAAAAAAAAATAAGGATAATTTTTTAGATTCAGATTCTAATTTATTGTGAAAGTCAAACATATTTTACTCTTTGAAGTCAACGTTACAGTCAACTGCAATGAAGGTAATGACATGTCTATCACTAAAGAAGAAAAAAAGATTTAGTTTCAGACTAATGTGAAGTTAAAATTAAAATCACTTTTAGAAACTAACTGTTAATATGTTGATGATGTACCCTAACAACAGGAATGTCATGTAATTTCGAAATTTATAGATATAGATCCCATTGGCGGTGGAGACCGTTTTGGCGGAGGCGCCGGTGGTGGCTGCGATGACGAAACTTACGAAGAAGCAGCACCATTACATGGAGACAGACTATTCCACGCTTTCCTTTCGCGCTTACGGATTAATCCAGGACAAATTCTTAGGTAAGAAAATATAATGGAATCCTTTCTTCTTTTTTCTCGGCTTAAAATTCCTTCCTCCAGAATTAACCTACCAAACATAAGATTTTTTGTTTCAAATTGAATCGGATTGTTAGTTTTTCGTTCTAGAGAAACTACCTAATGGTACTTGTATCACGACATTCTTGCTGAGTGAATACTGAATTGGCACATTTTATGTTAGGTGCTTTCACACAGATGTTTTAGAACGTTATTGAAAAAATTATAACATTCAGTATAGGAGCAAAAATAATCTACACTTAAATTATAAAAAGGAAAGATTTGTATTTTTTTTTTGTGTGTGTTTGTAATGAATAAACTCAAAAACTACTGGACCGTCCAAAAATTCTTACACCGTTGGGAATGTTCATTACCCCCGGCCCCCGAGTAACATAGGCTTTGTTACTTTTATTTTATTGGGATCCTTAGTAAAACCCGTGCGAAGCTGGGGTGGTCCGCTAGTCTGCTATAAAATGTTATCTTAGTATACTATGGGTTTACTACTTGATTTCGAATGTCATGTGGCCGACGGCCGATTTCCCGAAGTCATTAGCTCGAGTGTTCGAATCGCCGAAACTCCATATCATCGATGTACCACAACTTCGACTAGCCATTAGTTCGATGTCCGTTTCACCGAAAAGCCATTGCAACGATAGTTCTATCATTCGAAATCAAGTAGTAAACCCGTATACTATAGTCTTGTCATGTTCGAAATACGCTACTCTATATATTTTTTAAACTTATGTTCCTGAATTATAGGTACTCCAGAGAAGAACAGCCGCTCTTGGGCGCCGCTTTGGCGAGTAATGCGGCCACTCCAGAGTCGCCATGCGCGCCAACAACATGCTCCCGATGCGGCTCTCGACTCATCTGTGAACTGCAACTCGTTCCAGAATTCGCAGAAACTCTAAGCATTCACCCAAACAATATTGCACTATCTCATTTGCATTTCCTCTCCGTCCTTATATTCACGTGCTCGCAAAGTTGCTGGCAGCAATCTGACACTCTTGTTGCGGAAACGGTAGTTTTCCAACCGGAAGTAGTTTGAATCGTGGTAAAAAAAGTAGTTTGACTAATAAAATTTGTCACTACATTATCATTGCTGTATTTACTTTTTACGTATAGTATATGTTATAAAGGGTTCGAAATTATCGAGATAACATACTCATAATACTCCAATGCAATAAATAAAGGTGGCGGATGTTGTCTTGATAATATCTACCCGCATAGACCTTCGCACGAACGAATTCTACTTACAAAATACGCTTCCAAAAATTGATTATATAAAATTGTACATAATATAATAAATTGTTTTATCCTTTTACACAATTGCATAAAACTATAAAAGAAAGTGTCAAACTTGGTTATTTGTGATTAGAGTATGCTGTGATGCTCTCAACTAAACCTGAACGCAGATTGGTAACTCAACATTCCAGAATGAACTCCATTTTGTGTCAAAATAGATACATTTTATTTCATCTGTGTACAAAATTATACATCGAGCTAAAGAGGAAAATCGGTTTGTGTTTGTTACATAGAGCGTCATTTCTATCACTCTACCTACATTATGTGACGTATTATCGCTTTCTCAGTCTAAGATAATAAGAGTACCTACCTAGTTTATCCATTTATAAAATAGGCTTTTTAGAATACTGTTGCAAAATTTAAGATTAATAGGTTATTTGATTTAGCCTTTTTTTATTCTATCATTACCTCGATGTGCATTGTTTACCACCATTTCTGTATCGATTTGTTGATATTGATAGATATTAACGTAAAACCACTCTTTAGTGTACCTTAAGAGATAATATTATTTATATTAAAATTTTAATAAAAGATACTATTATATATATTTAAATTTTAATGAAATTCGGCTAAACTGTTTAACATCTAGTTGGTTCGGTGCAATATTGTCGACGGCGGAAAGGCTTTTTTGTTTATTTTATTGAGTTGTATTATTGTCGTCATCATGGTATACCGATATTTTTACGCTTCCATCTACCTACCATAGGTGTTCAATGTGATTTCAAAACGTCTTGAAAGTTATCCCCAATAGTTTCGTTTTTTTAACTAAATTCTGCCCGCTACTTTTTACGCGTCGCGCGTCGTGTTATTTCCCGGGATAAAAAAATATCTGCGCGTGTCATTTGATTTGTGTGCCAAATTTTATCAAAATCTGCTTACTCTTGAATAAAATAGCAATATAAATTTCATACTCATGAAAATTAGTATCTACTCAACTATTTCGTCACGATTTCATTTAGTAAGCGCTCGCTAGTGTAGTCAAGAATACCAGAGAAGACCTAAACGTAATAAAATTCAATGCTGTTTGTTTTCAAGAGTAACTCTGCAATTTAATGATATATTATTATGATTGAATAATAAATATAAGTTGGATATAATGCACACTGTGGAATCACTTTCGAATTTATGTGTGAACTACAATTATTTTTCCATAAATAATGTCTTTCTATGAATAAAATGCCTCTTACCTTCTACAAACTTTTGGTGTATTCAATTTCCATCCATTTTAAATCTTAGTATAGTATTCTAGATGTTGTTATAACTTAGAATAATTGTTAAATTCCTTTGATATTTATATTGTGTGTGTAACTCAATTATTAACTGTGATTTCAAATAAAACAGATTGATACCTAGTGCCGATCCAAAAAAAATGTTATTTTAATTATGAATAAGTATGTACTTAAAATAATTGTAGTGTTCACTTTATTTATTATATTATAATCTAAACAATGTTGCGTTTATTAATTTTCTCTATTCAAATGAATTCCTAAAATATAGGGTAGCTAGATAAGAAAAAAAATCTCAATATTAGTAGGATTTTCTGAATGAGAACAAGTTAATTACTCAGCAGGTAGGTACCATCACAATACTGTTTCTGCATAGGTACTGAACTATTAATACTAAGCATCTGTCATACATCATCTAAGTAACCAAATGAGAGTAAGATATTGCATAATTTGTAGAAACTCTTTTATTAGAACCTACTTGATAATTGAATCAGTGCCCCCATTTTCTTTTATAGTAGCAAACAAGCATCAAACTTTGTAATCTCACCACAGCCACAGGAATAAATTATTCCAGTGGAATTCAAGAAAAGAAACAATCAGAGTTTCGGTCAGTCAGTCACCTTAGGGGCATTTCTCCTTTTAGATAGATCTTATCTATAAGCATAGTTTCAAGGAAAAGATCCATGCATCTCTCCCCTTTATTGTATTTATAATATACTGTTGCTGCAAAAAGGATAAAAGGACTGAAACTTCAATTAACATTTCAACTGCATTTAGATTAACCTTTTCACCGCCATCCATCCTGACGTCTCGCTATACACCAACATATAAATGTATAACGATTCTATAGTACTAAAGTTACTTGTGTAGAAGTAGTGGTGTGGAGGGCATGAGAATCCTGAACTTTTATACAAGTGGTTGGCGGTGAAAAGGTTAAAGAAAGAAGAACATCCAATGTTGACAAATGATCCGTTGGGCTGTAGTAAGATGACCGTGAGTATTTTGTTACTAATATATTAGACATTTATTTGCCCCAACCAGTTTCAATATTATGCTCATGCACATTCAACTGTTTGAAAATAAAGAATTGTGAATTATTGCAATGAAACTAAAATTGATGGTACCATCACATGCTACACACACAACTGATTTGCAGGTTATACAAATTATTACATTTAAATAATTTACTAGGTATTGCTATTTAATGTCTTACCCCAATTTTTATTGTGCTTTATGTTACATAAATGGCTCACACTTATTGTTAAATTTCTTCACTATTATACATGCTTTTTTTTTTCAAAATAATGAACATAACAATTGCATTTTCACAATGATTTTATTATAACTGTAAAAACCTTAAAATACATAATGTACTGTCAAGAGTTAAATATAAGCATTATCACTACAAAGAATTTATTCAAGATCAGGTAAATTCTCATCATCGGAGTCACTTTCCAGGTCTTCGAAGGAGGGCTTATCGGGCTTGTCGCCGGCGCCGCCGCCGCCACCGCCGCCGCCCATCGACCGAAGCATCTCCTCGATGTCGTAGTTGTTGCCGCCACCGTCCTCGTCGTCGTCATCCTCATCTCTCCATTTGTTGAAGTCGATCTTGAGATAGTGTGGCTTCTTCTTATCTTTAGTTAACGACGGCCAGTACGAAGCATCTTTCTTTTCCTTGCGAAGAACCATTTCTATGCACCTGCCTTTATTTACAAAGGCGCTATTATCAGGAATCACAGCATCG
This sequence comes from Endotricha flammealis, assembly GCA_905163395.2. NCBI lineage: Eukaryota > Metazoa > Arthropoda > Insecta > Lepidoptera > Pyralidae > Endotricha > Endotricha flammealis. Next base: position 7,015,282 of record LR990860.1, on the reverse strand, counting down.
TAAAGCGGTATAGTCACCTCGTGTACTTTATTGTCGGGTACGTTGACGCCTTTAAAATAAACGGTGTCCTTTTCTATTTTAATAGTCGGGTCTTTAGACTCCACGCTAAACGTCAGGAAAACGTCTTCTTTGCGCTGGGCCCACAAAACGGGAGGTGGGACTGCGGTCTCGCCCGACATGCTGGTTTAATAATTATTTAATGCTTGATATATAACCACGTGAAATGATGGATTATTATACTGCAAGTGAAATTTCACAAGGCACAAAATTCTACTCGCACAATAGGTACCTTTTTAACACTAGTTATCACTCAATCGACAGTCACTCACCGCACCATACCGCACCGACCGACTCGCCGATTCATTTCTTTCTGTGTTACCACCATAGATATAACCATTTCAGTAAAAAAATAATCTAATGATTAAATTTTAAATAACAAAAATATCTACTGTGCCTGTTTAAATTAATTATTAGTCTCACTTTCATCGGCTTTGAAAATCGAAAAATCAACTCAACATTATTATTTAATTAAATAATGTTAGCGGCGGCTGTCTGCCAATGTTGCAAAACTGAAAAATAAAAATCGGTCGTCGTACGGAGGTCGTAGATAGGGTAAACCGTACAATGATTGGCACTTTTAGCAGATGTGTGTGTCACTTTGGCTTTGAAATGCATAGGAAAAAAAATGTATTTTTGACGTTTCAAAACGTTTGGTGGCTACAAGGAAAAGGACAAAATAAATAAATGATATGTTTAATAGGAACTTAAATGTTTTATTCTTATAAAAATGAACTCAAAGTTTTATTCTCAAAAAAGTATAATAATTGGCAGTCTAACATAATCATTGGCTCCTAATTTTGGTACAATCATTAGCATGTTCAATGGCACTACAAATTATAATCTAATCATTGACATATTTACAAAGTACAATAATTGACACTGTCAACATTAAAATTTATTGAAATTTAGTGACTTAATCAAAAGTAATAAAGTTTAAAATTAATTTTGTACATTTTGTGTACGAGTGAGCAATAATCTGAAAGAAAAAATTAAAATGTATATTAATTGGCAGGGATGTCAATAACTGCATCGTAGTTGACACATTCAATAGGTTTATTGATTAACACCTAACTAAAATTGGCACAATCATTGGCACATTGGAAATGTATGTACAATGATTGACTCTGCTAACATTAAAACAACAGCAATATACTGACTTAAATTAATTACACTAAAGTCTATGTCATTTCTTTACATTTTTGGCTGAGAATAAGCCTTAAATTTGAATAGAATCAAAATTTATAATTATTGGCAGTGACTGTACCAATAAATCGTTGTTGTAAATTATAAATTATGGAAAAAAAAAATGCATATTCGTGCATTTTAAGTATTAAAATAACTCAAAGAAAACTTAATTTAAAATCTTAGCGTAAATTGGTGATTTTCACTTCACTGAACCGCTGTACAAACTTTTTTACAAAAAACTTCGTTGAAATTCGCTCCAACGAAAATCACAAAAGAAAAAGAGAAAATGTACACCATGACACTTTGGTAGGCGTTGCCTTGGAGTTGCCAGGCCTGTATTGATAAACTTACTATAAAATACAATTTGCCATTTCAAAAATTAAACTCGTTGATAGAAAATATCTGCATTTAAACCATAGAGTGCCAACAATAGTATGGTTTACCCTATTTTTTTTATGGGCTGGCTGGCAAAGGGTACTCAGTCTAATACAGTGCGGATTTTGTTCTTTTTTTTCTAGTTTTGTTCAGTTTTGGCCACCGGCACAGATAAGTTTGTGGCACTCTACTCGGTTTAGTTTTTCTTCCTCCTCCATAGTCGGTCCCTCAATATTGAGGATCGTGACTCCGACGACGTAACTTATGGCGGAAACACACTACCGTGTCGTGTCGCGCCAGAAGCATATCGCGTTCATACATTTTAAAATATGGTTAGGAGCACATTTGTAGGGCGTGTCGTGTCGTGACTCGCTCTGTCGTGGCGCGGACTGCTGGCCGCCGATTGCGCCACGGCGGTGGTGGGGGTTATGACGCGACACGACACGCCCTGCAAATGTGTTTCTATACCCGAGCGCGGCTCGTGGCGCGTGCAAGTGGACGCTTTTTTTTAAATTTGTTTTTGAAGCGTGATAATGAGTTACTAGGTACTAGATTCCTGATAAATATACTTAAATACTTTTTTTTGTAAATAAATACCATTAAACATTATAGAAAACACCCAGACAAAGGCAAACACTGCGAGCTTCTGTTCAGAAATGAAAGAAATAAACGTCTGGCGTTTGTTCATTTCTGAACAGAAGCGCGCCCCGACACGACACGTAAGTGTGCACACCCACCGTCACGACAGAGCGCGACACGACACGCCCCGACACGGTAGTGTGTTTCCGCCATTATTCTCTCCTGGTCTTGTTCTAGATGAAGCTGTGCTTATCGGCATCTCCAAACTTCCGCTTCCGCTACATGGTCCGTCCATCGTCTAGGGTTGTGTCCTCTTGGTCTTTTTCCCTCCACCTTGCCTGTCACTATACTTCTATGTTACTTTACTTTTTTAGGTAGGGTAAATTCCTAGTCGTGGAACATGGCTTATTTGGTTACGTCTTTACATGTTAATGCTAGACACATTGATATACCTATAGATAGCTGAAGAGTGGATTTATTAATTTTACTTAATATTTTTATTTATATCTTTTTTTAATAATGTAAGTAGCTGTGGGACAGTGGTGGTCAGAGGCAATTTCACCAGCTAATTTTGAACATTATGATGGAATTGGATACTTACATCTAAATTTAAATCAGAAATTAACATCTTGGTTCTTTTGAAATCCGAAAGAAAATGAAGTGTCCCACCACTAGGCAGGACCTACAAAATTCAAGTAGGTAAATGAACTTGAAGTCACGAAATTTGACTTTGAAAATGCAGAGTGAGAGCACTTTGAGAGTGTACCTAATGCCCTTGGTTGTCTTTCAAACTAAGTCAAAAGTTTGTAATCTGCCTAGAAGCATCTTTTTAATAATTAAATGTTGGTACCTACATACAATTTACGCTAGTACTATTTATTATACTGTGGTACAATGATACAGATGACTACACTAAGGTTTTCAGTAATTATTATTAATAAAAGAAATGATACATAAGTGTTAATACAAAAACATTATTTTATTTACTCTTCTCTGTTACTGACACAGTTACACTAAATAAATGAAATTGTTGTCCATGTCTTCTTATGTTAAGTGTTAACGTCATACAATATATTAGTCTGTTGAGACTCTCGCATTTCAGTATATATGCAGCTCCATTTCCGGGAGAAAACACAGGGGCACCAAAACTTTGGCAATCAAACATGAAATATGACATTCCATTTTTACCGAATGCCAAATTTCTTGAGGGACTCGTCAATATTCCGAGGGTATGGCTCTCGAAGAAGTAACACAATGCTTTGCTCAAGTTAAAACGGTCCGGATAAATGTTGTAAACAAATCCAAATATGATCTTTTCAAACTTCACATTGAAAGAGAAAGGATACATTTCATCAAACCTGGAATCTAAATCGCTAAGTACTATTTCATGATTCTTTTTACTACCTATTTTGTCACTGCATTTCTTATGATATTTGTTGCCTGCTTCGACGATGCCATCTAAGAGGCTACCTGTCCATGCGCTAAGTTTGCAAGTCTCTGTCATCACGATAGCTACAACACTGGTAGCTAAATATTGCTTTCCTCTAAAGTTCGCTTCAAATTTAGAGTTCGTCGGATGTACAGACCCCCACAGGGAATAAAGATCTCCAGGAAATTCAATATCCCAATCCTTCCACATGCTCTTTGGCTTTCTTCTGTCAAAACCTAAATCGTTAACAGGATTCATTCGAGACCAGGGTATCATCTCTATATTTAACCAGTACATTTTTTCATCAACAGTTGGTCGAACTTTTCTTCGTTTTAGATATGGTAAATTCGGATTATCGTCTGGTTTGAAAAGTGGACTAAGTCTGTAGTTCAAAGCCGAATGTCGAGGAGCCGTCTTAACAGATGTTAATTCGAACGTATAAAATTCAGGTGTAACATCCGATTCCTTTTTTATAGGAACTGATTTTTTTATACGAGTTATTAAAGCATCCATAGTACGATATAACGACCACGTCGCTACTGCTCCCGGTTTCTTCTGTGGAGCATCCTTCTTCTTTGCGTCTGCTTTTTTCTTGTCCTCCTTTTTATCTTTTTTGTCGTCTTTTTTGTCTTTTTTGTCATCTTTTTTCTTTTCGGGCTCCTCCTTGGGAGGAGCATAAGGATCAAAAAGATGATAAAATCCATCCGCCTGACAAATTACCATACTGCATTCAGGAAACCTAATTATAACATATCGCAGTTTTTTTAATACGGCTTTCAAAAATTGCTCCAATCTTTTCTCTCGATTTTCATTAACAACAACAATTTTCTTTATATTAATATTAATAAACTTTCCGTCTAATATTATGTTTTTAATTACTCTTTTTTCACATATATTTAAATTAGTCGCTTTTGCGTGTATTTCTAAACCTTTTTCTATGCAAGTATCCATCATAATACTTTCCCAAGTTCTTAGAGGGTGCATTGCAGCCATTAGCATTGCCATCAAGCTCACGAAGTGACAAGCTTTAACATCCGGGCTTGCCTTTTTTTCCTTAAGACACGTTGTCGCTTCTATTCTATAAACTGTATCGAATTGTTGATATCCAACTGGAATCTTCGGCTCCTGCGGTTCGTCGGGCTTGGAATCCTTGCCAGCGGAAACAAAAGACGGCTTCGACTTTTTAGATTTTGGTAAACCGGTTCCGTAATCATGGTCTTCAGGTAACTTCATACGAGGCTCTGTCAAAAGTCTACGAACTAAAATCCTACTTAGTATAAATTGCTGGTCTTCTGATCGCCCATCTTTATTAAAGAGAATTCTGAAATAAATGAAAGGGGTTTGAACTTTTTTGTATGGACGCTGGCATATTAACCCGCCGCCATTTTGATTTTTTTTCGAAATCGCGGCGCACGATGAAAGTGGTACATATAGGTAGAGGACATATAAACGAACAAAAAATGTCAAGTAACATGGTACCCTAAAGTGTCACGTTCCCGAGATATTTGGAGGTAAAATCGACATATGAGTACAACGACAATCATTAAAAATAGACTTCTTACGTGTCTATAGACATCAGATTGTATCCAAATAATCGTTCCCAGGTTGATTATTATTATTACTGTTTATTGGAAGAGAGTATGTAGGTACATTACGCGCGCGTGATATACTTTGACATAATAAAGCGTTTCATTGCGATTATTTGCGATGTGATGCGATTTATTAGGCAAATAATTAACGTGCTCCTAGTAGTATGTAGTGTACCTACCTACCTAATCTCTTCCAATAAACAGTAATAATAATAATCAACATGAGAACGATTATTTGGATACAATCTGATGTCTATAAACACTTATGAAGTCAATTTTTAATGATTGTCGTTGTACTCATATGTTGATTTTACCTCCAAATATCTCGGGAACGTGACACTTCAGGGTACCATGTTACTTGACATTTTTTGTTCGTCTATATGTCCTCTACCCATACATACCACTTTCATGGTGCGCCGCGATTTCGAAAAAAAATAAAAATGGCGGCGGGTCGATATGCCAGATAGATTCTATCCCCTTTGTTTTAACTTTTGCTTTGCAATAATTACTAAAAGGAGTGATAAATACTCCGATTAGAAAAAGTGCCTCTAAAGACCTACCTTTCGAAACTCTACACTATTTAATTTGATTTCGAATTCATTGTTTACGAAATTCGAGCAAATTTTCAATAAATGACCGCATGACGTGTAAAACCATCAAGCTCAAGCATAATTTAATATTCACATGCCAATAAAAAACCTGTAAGTATATATAAAACTGCCCAAAAATTGGAGTACCTTCCACTCTCGCATGCTTGATATCGATAGTAAAATATGAAGAAGGTAAGTAGGAACGCCGTGTGTACCTCTTGTAAAACATTTGGCGAATTGCAAGTTCATCACGATAAATTTGCCATAGATGCCATACTAAACAGATTTGTAAACTTTACCTTATAACAAGATCGTGCAAATTCTTAAATCTCAAAAAGCAGGCTTTGCCTTTTGCCTTATCTTCGGTATCTCTCAAACCCATGCCGTTACATGAACTTCCATCAAACAAATAATACAGATTAGCTCTCTTGAAAAATGCACAACTGTAATTGGATGTAGTGATCATTCCCCGGTCATGTTTAGGAAAAAATTTGCGCGCTAATATATCCTCTAATTGCCACGTAGCACCTTCTCCGAAAACGTCGATATTAGCATGGTAAGCCTGTAATTAACATTATCAATATATCAATTATAACAAAGCATTAAAATTAATGTTAAATAGATTTTAATTTTTTTTAATTCACCTGATGTCCTATACCAATTTTGGGTATAATATGAACAGGAGCAAGTTGAAATTTTTCTTGTTTACTGGCGTACAACTTCTTAGCAGTGTCTATAACGAAGTTGACGAGTCCAGCGGTCCATGTGTTAATTGAATATTTGTAAGAGGTCACTATAGCCATTATAGCACCAAACGGTAACATGTCTATAGCATCAGCCTCTCCTATAGCGGATGCACCTCGAACTATTTGAGTGCCATCGGGCAAATTTTTAAAATTCGACGGTTTCAAGAGCTCTTGGGAAGGAGAACCTTCTAATGCCGTTTCAGTTAGTGGTAATGTCATCTTTTTACGTATTTGTCTTAGTTTAAATCTGTAGCGTGCATCTTCTGTGAGAAGAATTTTACGATCGACGTTTACTGCTTCTGTAGTCTGAACTTCATCTTCGGCGATTTGTATTGGTGCCAGCTACAGAAGAAATGAAAAGATTACAATAGTGTGACGAATTTTAAAACACTGTCATAAAATTATAATGAAAATAATATGTAGTTAATAGTTATAGTCACGGCTCTTATCCTACTAATATTAAAGGCCAAAGTTATTTGTATGTTTGTTACTTCTTCACGCTCACGCTTATGATATTTGGTATAGTAAGTCGCTGATACCTTGGATTAATACATAGGGTACTTTTTACCCCGAAAAATACGCGATTCCCGTAGGATTTCATCAAAAGTTTGATATAGATGGCGCTACTGTGCCTAAATAAAAATACACGCAAACGAAGTTTCGCGGGTTTCACTAGTGACATATATAACTTAAGAATGGTACAAAGTCCGATATGTAAAGGTTGACATGCTCTTGACTGTATAACATGACTAGATAACATCCCTGTGAAGGCCAACTCTCTGAATAAACGATTTAAATTAGTAACGATCGTTGAAATCTGTCCAATCGACAAAACTGTTCTATTTCACGAACTCGGTTCGGCGTTTCCAAGGTTACGCACACTAAAACAATGTGAATGTGAACGTTACAACATTTATAACCAAACTGACTTCGTTAAATAGAATATATTCTGTACTCTACTACGCAAACTGTTGGGATCTGATAATGTTTATAATAACTTATAAGCTCACCGGTGGCTCCGGTTCGGGCTGAGGAGACGGCGGCGGCGGCGGCAAAGCCGGCGGTAATTCCTCAGCCTTCCTGCGAGCTTCCTCCTCTTCTGCTTTTCTACGTTCCTCTTCTTCTTTCTTTTTTTTTTGGGTTTCTTCATCTTCTTCTTCGTCAACTTCTTCCTCCTATAAACATTGAATTATTGATCGTTAATAATTCTAAATTCTCCCGAAAGATCATGAAGTGTGTCAAAATAATATACCATAAAATGTTATATTATAAGTACAATGTTTTATGGTAGTTACCTAACGTAAATTTAGTATTTTACCTACTAAAGTTTCACTAATGACACAACACCAAAACAGCATCTAAATACTGTCATAGTAATAACCCGAGGTAGAATGGCCACACTCCGCCCCGCACCGAATCGCGTTACCTTACCCCAGGCGGGTATCGAGGCGGGTGCAGTCGCAAATGTGTGCGTTCAGTAAACGAATGTGTATATGTGTGCGCATACGTGTGCGCGTGTACAGACGACATTGGCATATGTAGTAGAAATAGGTAATTATTTCACGCGCGTTGTATGGAGTGTTCGGGCTGTGATACTGTTTAGTGATTCAGAAATAATTACCTCTTCCTCTCCTCCTTCCGGTGGCTGAAATAAAGATAAAAAGGTAAGATTATGAAACGTTAATATCTAAAATAATAAACATTTTAAATGAAGATGCTTGGTCGAAGACCAGCTGAAAAGAGGCTAAAACCACATGACAATGGACCTCATCTAAATAAATAGTTCGCCAGACCGCCACCCAGGAGGTCCCGGGTTCGATCCCCGGTCGGGTCATGAAGAAAAACGAACTTTTTCTGATTGGCCTCGGGTCTTGGATGTATTTGTATTTGTTATAAAATATAATATCGTTGAGTTAGTATCCCATAACACAAGTCTCGAACTTACTTTGGGGCTAGCTCAATCTGAATGAATTGTCCCTATATATTTATTTATTATTATTTAAAATAGTTAAATAATTTAAGTACAGGCAAAGGAGGCGGTGTGGGCGGTGGAGTCGGCTCACGGTCAGGATCAGGCTCTATCGGCTCATTCGTCTTGTCTCGAGGCTTTGGCCACGGTGGGACCACTTGGGTCACTGACACAGTTGGCGAATCCAAATTCACTGTCGAAAACATAAGCAACCAGTAAATATAATTTAAACCCAAAGATAAAAGAAACTAATAGATAGGCAAAGGATTCGGTTTTTTTGAGGGCGTCGTTTTTTGATGTTTAACTGACGTTTAACTTACAGACATGGTATTTCTACTGGGGAGTAAACCTCCGAGTTCCCAGTTCTGTGGGTAAACCTATATTATATTATAACCGAATTGATCGTTCGATTGATGATGAATGGAAAATTTTAAGTTCTTCTGATAAAAACCTTTATCAATTTACATACATACAAAACACCTCAAATGCATTATCGAAAATTTTAAACTCTATGCGGTAGTAAATCACAGAAACGCGACTCACCAACTTTCTGTTCCAAAGGCTCTGGGCCCATTTTCCTATACCTCAAAGGAATTGGTGGCAAGTAATCTTCTTGAATACTGTCCACTAATGAAATGATATCGCCCATTTGCTCTTCATCTGCCTGTAGCTGTTGAATAATAATTATGTAGTGCTCTGAATTTAAATGAAAGATCATAACTTACAGATACTTAAGAAATAACTTACTCCAGTTGGCTTCTCATCACCTAGGTCTGCGGGAATAACATCATGGAAAGCCTCCTTACCATCGCCTTGAGCATGTGCCGATAGACCCGACTGACTTTTCCGTCTTTTTTTGGAGCCCGGCAATTGTTCATCACTTAATGTACAGACAATTTGTAGCTGGAACAAATTTAACAATAGTAGTACAAGATTTGTCACCTGTATTAGTATCAGTCTGCAACGTTTTCTTTTATTTTACCTTAGGTTGTTTCTTTTTCAACTTTAACACTTTGAAGGCATGTATGTAAAATTGTGTCGTTACGGGTAAGTAATCCCAGTTCTTTATAAAAGCAGATGCCATTGTTTCGGGGTTCAAAAACATCCAGCAACATGCTCTACCCGTCGTAATGGAACGCAAGCCATCGTTGGTCCTGGGGTAGGGATCGAATAAATAGTACATTTCCTTTTGTCTCCATATTGCAAGCGTGTAATTATTAAACTGTAATACCCCGCTATTATACTCGTGGCTAAAGAATTCTTCCAATCCGGTAGTTATATTAAATAGACATTCTTTGGTAGTAAAAAGTTGACCTTTAACTCTTTCTCTGTATATAATAATCTCACAAGCATACGGACCAACTGTTATTTCGTTTGGTATATTATCAATTGTCATATCTATCATAACTTTTGGATGCAAGCAATCTACGAATAATTTATTACCCAAGCGCAAGACTTTGTCTAAAGTTTTCGAGAACCAAGTGTTTGGAGGTGAAATTTTAGCATAAGTTATTGCAACAATAGCTATGGTTAATGCTTGACGAAATTTGGCTTCTTCGAAACATCGATCACCTAAATGCATGTTAGCATTGACAATAGCACAATTCTCATTTAATATCCTGTAGCCCATCATAGCTTTCTCTGCTTGAGTCAACTCTTTGTCCGATTCAAAATCTTCGTCACATAGCTCATCTACCATTCTTAACACCTTGACAGGCGCTAGCACAAATTTCTGGTCTTCTACGATACTGCGAGCTAAAAGTACTTCAGCCACTGATTCCAAATCAGCAACGTTGATAAGGGCAGCACACCCGTTGTTATAATTTGAAAATGCTCGTGAATCTCTACCCGCAGGATCAAAAATGTAGAAACATATTTTATCTTTCCATATAACTAGTTTCAAAACCCTACAATAAAAACGTACAAATGAAAACGTAATATTCTACAATAATGACAAACATTTTATATACTTTTTTTATCACCTGGTCAATAAAACACCAGCTCTATTATCTTTGAAGAAAGCCTTCATTCCTCTGCACAGATTATAGACAGTGGGATCCAAGGACATTGTGTAACCCACAATATCTGGTTCTCCAAGTAGCACTTGCATACGTTTGCTATTTAAAACTAACGTCTGCTTCTTCCCGAATGGCAATACTTCGCATATTCCTTGCACCGCTGAATGATCGTGAACTTTGTCCAAACATTGCATGTACCTAAACCGGGAACCATTCTTTAATATACCATGTCATCATTATAACTTCCCTTATATTCAAGAAAAATAGGTGTCACATACTCTCATTATTACAATTACCAAAAGATACGAACCATCGGTCTCCAGCATCCACTAAATTATCAACCAGTTTCATTGTCCATTGTTTGGGATGGTAATGGAAAGCCAAGCAATACGCCATCACACTCATGGTTAGTGCCTGTCTCCCTTTGGACCTTGCCGCTATAACATTAACATTTACGAGTATTATAAGAATATAAAAAAATAATTATAACTACCGTTAACTAACGGCTATGTCTGCATTTATCACATGGATCTACTTTTACGTAATAGCAAATTTGGAAAATAATATAAAATACAGTAGGTAAATTTTGTTCACAAAACTCCTTCAAATGGTCTAAAGATTATGGCTAGAATTGGGTTTTACACGACATCTACAATTTACGCACCGAATTTCCCGTCGTACATGTTGAAAGATCCTGTTAATATACCATAATGAATTTCAGGTCTTCTCTCTTTAGTACAAGGTAAAACTGTAAGAGAGTGCGTTTGCAATGTTCCTCTTTTCAAGTTCGCCGGAATTTGTACCTGTTCCATTATAAAATTGTTTTAAGTAATCATAGGTCATAGTAATATTAAATTACTTTCTAAGTGGGTATGTATGTAGTAGTACCCGATTTATAGCTTTGGAACGTGTAGTCTAGCCAACTCACTTTTCGTTGTTATCACTTTTATTTCGCCGCCTCTGGCCACCCTAGGTCTAGCGAACCTGAGCAAATCCGCCACTTTATTAACATTACCTAGCTACTCTACACATCAATCATCCTTACTAATATTATAAATGAAAAAGTGAGTTTGTTTGTTTGTTATTCCTTCCCGGCTTGACTAAGCAGCCGATCATTATGAAAGTTTGCATACATATTGTTAGGGGTACAGAGCCCAATATAGGCTACTTTTTATCCCGTGAAAGTATGTCGTTCCAATGGGAATAAATTTTTCTACTATAGAGGGCGCTGTATCGGCCAAGACATGGCGCCACAAGTTGCGCTATGGGTTGCTTTGTTGTCAAACGAGATCTATGTCACAAAATTAACGCGAGCGAAGCCGTGGGCAAAAGCTAGTACGTAATAATATTAGGTAAAATATCTAACATGTTCAGGTTTTGGTATTTCATCGAGACCACAAGCTGAGTCGTCATCTTTCAAATGTTTCTGTGTACCCCTCGCTCTTGGTTTCCCGTCGGTAGCACCAATAGTACTGTATGGGGTATCTGAGCGAGATCTGTACATAACAAAGTTAGTAATTAATTTGGAAAATTAAAATACTCTAAACTGTAAACCGTGTAGTCAATTAATGTTTAAATTTTTACCTTTTATCTCGATTTTTTTTCCTTTCCATTTGTCTTCTCCGGAGAGCTGCATATTTTCTAAAAAATAAGTTTAGTAAGTAAAATTATTTTCTAAATCACGGTGATTATGTAAATTATGGTCGTACATGGATAATTGAATTTCAAAGTAACGAACTGTAAAATAGGAATAATATTAATGGGATTAGATACATGCATGACCCAAGACGCATGTGTCTTTATTATTGCACGTGTTTCACAGTTGTAAGTAGCTACTTCAAAAGTTACAAACCTGCATTTTTTCCTAGTGCAAGTCTTCCTATGGCATATTCTAGAAAGTAAAAAATTATTATATTAGTTTGGTCATTTATTAATAACAAATTTTAACCAACTTCAAAATAATTTCAAATATCTAGATTCCGATGAATATTCATTATATCCTGTAATAATTTACTTACCCTCCCTTATGACACGGCTTTTTTTTCTTCTTGCCCCTGTAAAATTAAAAAAGGGCAACTTAGATTAAAAGGACAGACGAAGAGCTCGATGGCGTCGCACTATAAACACGCAAATTTTATTAAGCAACGTCGACCTTAGTCAATTTTTGGACGAGACGAGTCTCGTTATCTCGAGCCGGCCCCGGCTGTTTTCGATGGATGAAAGTCGTTTCGGAGCCTATTCAAGATCAAATCTTTCCTCTTTATAATATTAGTATAGAAATATTGAAAGAAAAACAACAAATAAAAAAAAAACTTTCATACCCTGGTATACCCTTTGAACCCGGAAAATCAGCGGCATCAGGGGCATACTCGGCAGTTCTGTTTATCACGATTCCACTATGTGGTTTGAACAAACTGTAAAAAATATCAACAAGTAGGTATTAATTACTAATGGCACAGAATAATAAATAGTACTACGTATGGTTCAATAAATTAATGGCTTTTCACGCTATAGGTATATGTCCAATGTCCAATAGGTCATTTTTGTCTTAGGAGTTGGGAGATGATGATCAAATATTACTTATAACAATATTTTATATAAAAAGATATTGATTTTATTCATTCCTGGGAGAGAATAAATTTAAAAAATATTACTTAGTAAAAAAACGTTATTTGAATTAACAAATTAGTATAGACACAGCCAAAGCACAGATTACTTAATAGTTACGTAAGTAGGTACTTAATATAAATAATTATCGTGTAAAGTATGAAATGGCACAAAAAAATCTTACTCGTGGCCCGATTTCGCTGGTAATGGCGGTCGGACTTCTGTGGGCTTCACTATTGTCCGTTGAGCTTGAATTACCTCTCCGCTTGTTTTAGGGCTTGCAACCTATTCAAAATTAGCTAATAAGTATGTTAGATTTACATATAACAAAACATAAATAATATCTTAGCAGCGTAATGCCGGCCCTACATTCTCGCGAAGTTGACCGAAAAACGGAGTGTAGACGGGCTCTTCGTCTTTATTTTTCCTGTCTGCAAACTTCATTCCCGTGAATTTCGAAGTAGAGCTAGCATTGAGTAATACGTTGGTATTAGTAGTGTAAATAAAAGAGCACACTAGTATTTCTGATTTTCAGAGTAAAAGTTTAAAGTTGGCGTTGACGATGTCGGCAGTCGTACTGGCTGGCTACAAAATAAAAAATAAATAAATTTCCAACTTGACTTACGTTAAAAATGGATTTGTCTGAAGCAGTGTGCTTAATTACAGGAGTCGGAGTAGGGAGCATTATGTCACCGGGCATCATATCGTAGTATCGAACTTTTTTCTTATATTTCTCCCTCTTCCTCCCCGTCCTCAGAATACCGCTATTTGTTTCGTCTTCCGAAGAAGTCGGAAAATAGAACTGCTCATATCTACAGTTGAATATGTAAAGAAATTAGGTATAATTATTGCTTATCATCTAAGATAATCTATATAAATGATTTTAAGTACTTATCTTAAAATATTTTCAAGTTAACTTACCCTCCAGCAGTCTTATCGTCTTTGTTTAGTGGACCACAATGTCCAATATACTTTAAACTGAAACGAGATCGTCATTATTAAACTATCCACAGTTTGAAACATAATTATTTTCTTAAATAAGTAAACTTGAAAAGATAGGTAATAGTAATAATTACTAATTCATAATTTATGGTCTATCTATCATATCGATCATGGTACCGATCACGTGATTGACTTGCGCAGGAGACGATGTCTATACCATTTTAGTAGAAATCGTTTACTGCGCAAGTCAAATCAGCAATCAATCAAGTAGTCTGATCTCTCGTGGTCATGCCCAAACAGTTTCAAATCAATGATCAATGATATAGTTCTTACCGCGTGTGCATAGATGGCGCCATAGGCACACTTGGTTCCCTCAAACCCGGTATCTTGAATTGTTTAGTTCTGACTTTTGGAGGTTTCGATGTTTTGCCCTTTAGCTTGTCTATAAAAATCATAATTATATGTAAATATAGGTAATCGCTTAGGGGACGCATAGGTATACCTATCATCTCAGCCACAAGAAGTCCACTCCTGATGATAAAGTATAAGTACTTACTTAACAATAAAAATCTCTGCATTTTATTACGTCATGCAGCTAAGGCACAGAATAGGACCAGAAGGTCTACTCATGGGTCTACTTCATACTAAGGTCTCCAACAATGCGATGCGATGCCGCTTCGTAGGAACTAAGGAAGTACTAACGAGCCAGCAGATATTGCGATGCGATGAATTCGCAGTTATGTGTGAGAGCCCGAGCCTTTCAATCGAAATGGACTGAAATTCATGAATAACAAAATGCAAGCTCAACCAGATTAAGTATACTTAAGTATAAACTTATTAATGAAGATATACTTATGAAAAAAAAATCATTACATAACATTAAATTCGTTGTAACTTTCAAGACAGTCGGTTCCTTCGAATGTCATTAAAAAGTTTCACTGCGTACTGTGATCGCCATCGACAGAACAGACAGAAGACATAACGGTGGAAAAATATAATGTACGCTAGTAATAAAATACTTATACTTACTTTAAATTATAGAAAATGACATTATAAGTAGATACTAACTTTCTAACTCATAATCAAGAGCTTGAATAATTTCTGAGACATCTTTGCATTCAGAGAGTCTGGCATGTTTACACGTGCTTTGCAATTTTGGGGGACACTTACATGGTCTATAAAAAAAATATCATTCAACTTAGAAAGCTAGATAAATCCTTATTTCCTTAATAATGTTATAAATGAGAAAGTTAAGCAGCCGATGAGCCGATCATTATGAAAATTTGCATAGGTACATATTGTTAGGGGTACAGAGCTCAACACAGGCTACTTTTTATCCCGTGAAAGTATGTCGTTCCAATGGGAAAATAATTTTTCTTCTGTACAGGGCGCTGTATCGGCCAACAGATGGCGCCACACGCGATATGGGTTGTTTTGTTGACAAACGAGATCTACGTCATAAAATTGAGAAATCTAGTATTTTAAATTACACATAAATTGTCTTTGTACTAAGTAGAACCAATGAAAGAAGTGAACAGGATAGAGAATGCCCGGTGTGTGTACGTGCATCTCGGGCAGCCTCTGGTGCATGTTGTTTCGGCCATGAGCCAATGTCGATATTAGTCGATTCTCAAATGTGGCTCCGAGGTACGTTAATACACACCGAGCATTCGTATGTTATTTTATTCATAGATTAATATTATATATATTATTCGGCTCGCGAGCCGTGCTGATTCGGACGTCGTCGGACTGTGTGGACACGGCTAATCATATTAAGGCCCTTGCTACGCACTTTTATGTGCTGACTGTACAAACGATTTTATTGTAATGATTGATAATTAAAATATGTAAGTACATATTGCCCGTCGCTTTCATATACAAATTGAAAAAGTCTTAACAAAGTAAAGGTACTGGAAAGTGTTTCTAGATAGAACAAATTCTAGTTTTACAGTGAAATGATATTAAAATTTCAATTTGTTTCCATTAGGATATCGCAGAGAAGGTTGGTCTCTGCCAACTTTTGGGATGGGCTCTTTTATACTATGCATATAATAGGTACATAAAGGTCATGACTTCTAAATACAAAATGCCTACTTACGCCCTTTTCTTACTCATCTTTAGTTTCTTTTCAATATTTTTCTGTATTTATAATTTATTATATTTTTTTAAGATTACGAATAATTTTGAAATGTTTATAAATTGTCAAAATGACATATATTATATTCCAAATTTAAGGTTTTTTTTTAGAAGGCTGTGACTTTTAAGGGCGGTAGAGGCGAAACCACAAAGTATTTTTTATATATGGCGCAACCACTGCAATTTTTTTTTTTACAATGGTGGTTTATGATATAATATTACTAAAAGAATAGTTTAATATATAACTGATTTAAAAATACAACATTGTATATAAAAACAAATTTATTTTTATCATGTGACATAAATAAAAAATAGAAGAAAATTGGAATGAAAAGTTTCAAAAATAACACTCGCACTGTGTATCAAAATCACATAAGTAAACATAGAATTAATATTTTGCAACTTTTCATATATACATTGATGTCTATATATAATACGCAAAATATTTTTATTGCAGAATTATCTACAGTACTATAGTTATAATTTCCTACACCAACCTACATCCAAAGAACCTCTGTGCCAAATTTCGGCTGTCTTGATATAAGGGTTTGCCATGAGCATTGATCAGTCAGTCAGTAAACGCACCAGGACTTCTTTTCATGCACATAAAATTCACTTATATGTCCTGGTTCAGTATCTATAATAATATACTTATGTAAGTAGGTATAAATATTGTATCTATCTATTATATAGCATTAACCCTTTACGCCAACGATAGCAATGACCAACACACTTAAATTCACAGCTAACTCATAACCTGTTCATACTACCTGCTCGGTGGCCGAATATGGGTTGCACCGAATCGGTTCAATCGACCTGCCTTTTAAAAGATCGTTTTGCAAGTTTTAGTGTGGAAGTTTGGGGTACAAGACATGGGGCACAAGGACACATTCAAACAAAGTAATCAAAAAGCTACTAAATCAACATTTTAACCATGAAAATCGACCCAAAATCAACTAAACATTGAGTTATGGAGGTTTTCTAAATCTTCTTTTCTCTGCACAGCACGTTTCTTTTCTTTTTTGAAAGCTTCGTAACTCTCGTCATCTGTTGGCAATTCATGTCGACAAAATGGACAGGAATTGGTCTGAAACAAATTAAGTTATACTGTAGTAAATTAAATATGACATAACTATTTTATTCCTTTAGAGGGGTTAATTGTTTTTATCAATATTTTTCTTCTATATTTTTAAGCGATAGTTTATAACGTTATTTGACAGTATAAAAAAATTCAGTGCTTAAAATGTTGTACTCAAATTATTTTAAAAAAATTGGCTACTTTAAATTGATTTGGCCAGCATTTTGAGTGTGGTGTTTCAAGGACTTTTAAGGCACACCCATTTTTTTAAGTTATTAATAATTATTTTCATAAACAAAAATAAATTAAATGATAACATGAAGCTAGACATATAGTAATTCTCCTATAATAAACAATAAACATTTTAAGAAAATATTTGATCCTTATTTAATTTCATATTCCCTACTAGCAAGTTAGCGGAAAATTGTAAGAAATTCAATAAAATGTTTAAAATTACAAAGGAAGATCTAACCCTTGCAAGCCATGTCAGTATGCAAATAGGATGAAACACATGATGGCAAGGCATTTCTTTAGCTTTTTCTCCAACTCGGAAGTTTTTCAAACAAATGGGACAATTGCTACTCAAATCTTCTATTGTCTTGTCTGGTAATTGTGCTACTGCATCCTTTGAAGCAGGAGGTGGTAACCTGAAAGTTTTAGGAATATTTTTTTATTTAGTTTATAAGCATAATAATATATTTATAGCACCCAAGGATTAACCAAAACTATATTTTGCCACTACAATTCACAAGAGTAATGAAGTAAAGTCTAAAAAAAAGTGTAAAAAACTTTACTTAATTTGACTGATCTTTGTTAATATTTTGTGCAATGTAATAAATAAGATGTTTTTTTAAATATTTTGATTTCCAAATTGTCCAAACTGACGGTGGCATTGGGAGTCTGGTTACTGTTGTTTCCTACAATATTGTTCACAATATTATTGATGGTGAGCTTGGTTAAGCTTTCATAGGTTTTGCTTACATTGTCACCAAATTAGTTGAGATTGTATTTAATCACAATAATGTTTTTAGTGAAGCATTGAAACAAGAAGTTACCTTGGCCATTCACCGGTAAAGTTATCATCATACATGCCGAAGTCAAGCAAGAATCTCGCCATTTGCAGCAAGTGATCTGGCTGCTCGCCATCTGCTAGTTCCCTCCAGCCCATCTCCTCAAAATACCCAGCCATTTCACGTACCAACTAAAACATAGTAACAAAACATAATAAAGTATTCGAACGAATCGAATTATGTACAAAAAAAACACTATTATGTTTAAATTCATAATGTAATAAAATTAAATAGGTTTTACTGTTTATACCTACATCTACCAAGGCCTACTACAAGCTATATCGAATCGAACCCTTTTCGTAACACTTGATACTTTTTGAATTATAATAACAGTACTATGAAGAGGAGCTCTGGAATCTTTTTAGACTCGAGATTCACATTAAAGATAACACGGCTCTTTGACCAAAGAAATTAAAGATTCTAGACATAAAAATATGACTAAAATCTCGTGATTTTTAGAACATTATCCTGAAAACTTCAGAAAGGTATTTTAAGTACAAAGTTACAAACCTGAACTTCTTGAAACAAATCGGTGCACGAGCAAACAATACACCTTTTTTTCGATAATGATATTTCTATTCTATGTACGTAACTTTATTCACCACGATATCGATTTTATTTAATTATTGGTGTACCTATTTCACAAAGTTTCGTATTTTTACTATTTACAGATTTTGCACTTGCAGTCAAGTCAACATGACATTGCAGATTTGACAGTCTTCTTCTTTTATGTGTGGCAACGTCTCCGTCTTGTCTTGACTTTTCCTTTGTCCTTCGTGCGTAACTTTACTTCACTTCGGTACACTTCGCGAAAATGTACTTAATACATCCTGAGGCAATGTATGGCCACATTGCTAACTTAGCTCTGCATTCAACGAAGTAGGACGGAGAGTCCGTCCACGCTAACATTTTCGCTCAACTTCACTGGAGTGTACACCTAACATTAGCCTAGAGTTTCAGTCTTCGAAATACCGAAAACTGAAGCTCACAGAGATAAAATCTGTGCTAAAGCTGATGCGAAATGAGGATCAAATATATTTATCTAACTGTTCAGGTGTTATTATCTCGCAACATGAACACGAATACTTAGATAGTTAGGTACGGTTAGCAACATTTATACTTTTATCAGACTACTGTGTACAAAAGTACATACCTATTATATCTAACTACTACTGTGTTAATTTACTTTTGTTGCTGGCCGTATGTACATGGTATGTTAAGTTTGTAAAAAAAAAATTGTCCATCTGATTTTTAGCTTTTTCCCAATTAGGTATTTGTCATCATATGGACAATAGGATTGCAATTCTATTGTGATACAAATGTGGGGTTCGATGGGTATTACTTCTTTACTAGTACCTATAAAATGAAGTCGCTCTGTCTGTCTGTCCCACGACTCCCACGTCTGTCTGTATGTATGCTTAGATCTTTAAAACTACGCAACGGATTTTGATGCAGTTATAATAGATATGGCGCTTCAAGAGGAAGGTTATTAAATGTATAATAAATTTCTAAATTCCAACGGGAAAGCGGGATACACGCGAACGAAGTTGCGCGGGTTTCGCTAGTCCCTACTATTCTTATGTACCTACACTATGTATGACGTTTTATATTGTTTGCTTGTAGTATTATATTATGTACTACACGATTGGAAACCTACAGTCTCATAAAGGTAGATGATACCTACACCACAGAACTTAGGAGATTGTGGGTAATACATATCTACTTATTTGTCTACTCATTCTACAACGAATATTATAAAATGTAAACATTTGTAACGCTCGATGCAGACGCAGCGTGGCAGAGTACGCTCTTATCCCTTTCGATTGAAGGGAGACCCGTATCCCTGCAGTAGGAATATTATGGGTTGATATGATGAAACACCTTGTAACGTAGGTACCTACCATATACAATATTAATCTATGACCTATAGTGTGTTAACATATTTTTATGTATGTTTGTTAAAAAATATATATTATGAAACGGCCCGTTTTTGTACTTAGCTAACTAACCAGGATTAGTAAGCGCGGTAGTGTAGTGTGCTGGTACAGAATAGTACATACTGGGCATACTTAGTCGTAACATCTAATGTCTTACAAGTAAGTAATAACCTTATTCATTACAATAAAATATCTGACATGCATTAGTCACCCGGTGCGTTAACATTCCGACACCTAGATAAGGCACACGGCTCACGGGTGTAGGCAGCGCAGCGTAGTCTCAACTCAACAAGTGGACTACGCACGCAGCACGCAGTCCCGTAACAGAGAGTGACGCGAAAGGTCGTACTCGTACCAACAAGTTAACTGTGTTATTGTCGTGCGTGCCCATTTTATTCGTGCCTGTAGATTACTCAACTTCGAAACGGTAAGCGTCTGTTTACGTTTTCAATTTTTTATTATTACTGCACTGGGTTTATTAGTGTACGCCAAGGACTGCGCCTGCGTCTCTCCATACCTTTTTAGTTATCGTGGTGATATCACCGAAATACTTTTGTTATTGTGTACATACACCTACCTATTTATGTAGAGGCAAAAATTTATTGTAAAACATTTTAAAGTTTGATTGCATAGTTTAAAAAACAAGTTGTAAACTGAGGGTAATCCATCATAAGTACGGTAAGGTACCTATAGAATCTACGTTCATCATAAGTGGAATTCTATTAATATGGTATGAATAATTTTAACAATGTGTAACAACCAACAGATACCATGACAATATTAATCGTCTTATCTAGGCACAGTATCTATTATACATAGATACTCGAATAGTTAGGTCACTTATTTTTTTAAATATACATCACCTTGTATGCAACTGTATGTACTGTACTTACACACAAGTTGCATGCAATACAAGCTCTATAGATCTACCAATAAGCCGACAGCCAATGTTATTTCGGGTTAACGACTCTCAATGAAGCATCCATACTATTGTGTCACCACAGAATGCTGTAACAGCTATTTCTTGCATTATATTCAATGGTTCCTCCATCTATTGAGAGGTCGCCCTAAACTCCTTCCATTCCACGATCTCAGATGTGCGCAGGGAGTGAGGGATACAGATTGTTCAACAGTGGATTTAATACTTATGGGCTGAAGTGATAATTCATTGCTATTAATTTAAACCCAAAAATATTTTCCTACAGATTTCTCTTCAACTAAAAAGATTTCGATTATAAGTACCTAGGAGTGACCTAGGTATACCATTACGGGTTGATGGTGCTTACAGATATTGTTCAAAGCCTTGGTTATTCTATAGCAATAACGGAATAAACGGAACCCGGTTGACCCGCATAAGCTTTCCCATGAGGTGTTGAAAGTCATGTGAATAGGTTTCAATAATGTATTTTTCTAGTTTTAAAGCCTCACTTATCGTATTTTCCCTTTATATGGTGATCTATGTAGAATTTTTATAAGCGACATCAACTTACATAATTATGAAAGTAACCTTAAGTGGTGTCAATTCAAAGCAAAGCCAAGTAGATAATTAAATTTTTTATAAACATTACTGACACGTCATTTACCTCAGAGTTAATAATAACTTCTTATCAACTTCATCAGAGGTAACGCTAACTAATTAATTTCGTGTTTCGTTCGTTGACTTGTAAAGGTCGATAACTTTCTCCGAACGTGGACCGCATCCGGTCGCAGTGCGACCGGTGAAGATTTTAGATGCAACGCGTGGGCGTTTGGTCGTAACCCAGTGCCATACTTTCAAGTTGCATTCAAATGCTTGAAATCAAATAGTACGTACGACGATAACATTTGAATGTACACAACACATACCTACTTACTTCAAGAATTTCTGTCTCGGGGCTGTTTTGCATCTTCACCTAAATAAGTAGTTACTACTTAATAGATTTTATTATCAAATTATCAATATCCCTATAAAAATAGCTGCACTTGATGGCTTTTTAATGACATACGTACGGCAGACAAACAAGCAAGCTGGCAATGGAAAGCGGTCACTATAAAAAGCCTATAAATCGGCAGCACCAGGGATGTTTGTAAATGCTTTGTCTGTTGCAAGGAATGAGAAAGGAGATAGGAAAGGAGTTGGGCCTGCTGATCTCTCTCACCATCGAACTAAACACATTGTGGCTTCACGCCGATATTCTGTGAAAGGGTGGTACTTTCCAGCAGAGCTAGTCCATTTCACAAATGCTCTACCGCTCCGATCATGCTACGCCTAGGTGAATAGATCCATTATTGAATAAGTGGTTATTCCCTTTCGTTACATTTCGAATAACTCGTTTTTAACTAGGTAAATAGGTACTTGTTTTTAAAGTAACACACTCCACTCGTAGGTACTATTGTTAATTGCTTACGTACACCTAATACAGGTTTTTACTCATTACGTTTATTGAACCACAATTGAAACAACTAAGTAGGTATTTAGTAAATTATAAGTAAGTACCTAAGTACTTAGTATAAATATTTTAGTATAAAAAAAATATGATGATTTGAGATGCTATATAAAGTCAATTAAAAGTCAATTTGATTAAATACTTTATTTTAAACAATATTACGTCATGATAAAAGTTTATAGATTTATGTAGGTATGCTAGTTGTAAGCAGGATCAGTTTACACTAAAAATGATAAGATAAGTATTAACGTCTCTTATCTAAAAGATTGACCATTGGTTAGGAAAGAAGGATACAAATTATGACGGATACTTACCTAAATATTTTACATACTTTAATCTAATCCAAATTCTATTCGTATCTCTAATTTCATTGAGCTAATTAATATTGATACTTTTTTTTAATACATTAAACGACAATGATAACTTACTACAGGCGAAATCATTTTAAACATTTTTAAGTATGATGTATGATGCATCATATGCATCATACTAATCTAATCATACTAATATTATAAATGAGAAAGTGAGTTTGTTTGTTTGTTTATTTGTTCCTTTGTTATTCCTTCACGGCTTGACTAAGCGGCCGATCATTATGAAAATTTGTATATATTATATTGTCAGGGGTACAGAGCCTAACATAGGCTACTTTTTATCCCGTGAAAGTATGTCATTCCAATAAGAAAGTATTTTTTTCACTATAGAGGGCGCTGTATGGGATGGGCTATCGGCCAACAGATGGCGCCACAAGTCGCGCTATGGGTTGTTTTGTTGTCAAACGAGATCTATATCATAAAATTAAACGCGAGCGAAGCCGCGGGGAAAAGCTAGTATTATATAATGAGAAAGTGAGTTTGTTATTCCGTCACGGCTTGACTAAGCAGCCGATCATTATGAAAATTTACAAATATATCATTATTATTAGAGGCCCAACATAGGCATTTTTTTTACACGGGCGAAGCCGCGGGAAGTTTTAACATATCTGTGCCGCGGGTAACAGCTAGCTTTTTTTATATTTTTAAACGATACTTAGGTGTACCTAAGAGCTTAGATCGTTGTAAGATCTCGAAAATATTTAGCCCTTATGTGAATTATAGAGTCTTATGATTCCATTACAAATGCCACGAATTCTAAAACCTTTTCTCTTTGTGATATTACCAGATATTTCTTTATTTACTGTATGTTATCTCGGATGTATTTTAAAGAGGTTTCATTATGTTAATTCGTTGGCGAAACAATTGGCCTCGTCATCTTGGCTACATGAGCGTTAATTTATTTTCATTAACACGAATCAATGAAAAATTCACAGCGACAAAAAGCCATAATTACGTCGACACGACGACATAGCATCAATAGTGGCACAAGCACTAAACTGACCGAATTCTGCGTTTCTGAATTTCTGTTTCTTATTACTTACCTATACTTTAAACATGGATGGACCTAGAAAAAAAGGCGGACTATGTGTGAGTGTGAAATGGCTGACCGGCACGCACGCACGCTTTTTAGTTTGAAAAAAGAAAAGTACGATATATTTTTAAATGACAAAAAAGGCCGTAACTGGTTTTCTTTCGCCATTTCTTTTTACCAGTGGTAATTTTGCTTTTGTTTCCGAAATGGTGGAATAGTTTATACAACAAATATTTGTTTGAAAGTTATTTAGTTGTTATGTAGAGTCAGCAAAACGAGTACCTATGTAAGGAGTAATTTTATTTGTAGAGTAGATTAATTTATACAAATCATTTATTACTGTATACTCTAACAAGAGAACGTGTTTGTGAAAACGTATTCTCTGAATAAAAGTTTTGAATTTGAATTTAATTTCAGTGATGGTGTCCGCCTATCCCATTTTGCTAGGATATTAGTAAGTCTCCTTTCCATCGCAGGAAGACCCTTAATAAACTAAACTAACAGAATATACTTTTCCGCAACAGTTAGAAAGTTTTAAATCAGGGGTTCAGGGAAAATATCATAGAGATTATATTATAAACATTCTCAAATAGTAAAATTAAAGCGGACTAAAATGTGTCATGCCATGATGCCAAGCATGCCATTTGATGCCATAACATTCGCCGTGCCGTGTTTGAAAAAGAGGTGCAAGATACTTCAATTACGTTTTGCATATTTGCTAAATAATATGATTAGAATTATTAGAAGAGATTTTTCCTTCTAATTTGACAAAAACTAATTTTTTGTAGACATTGCAAAAATCGCTCATTAACGAAATAACGTTTTTTTTTCTTCAATTTACAGAATATGGGCAACATCGTGTTCTCGATACTATGGTTCATCATCCTGATATTCATTGGGCTATGGGTAGCGGGCATAGCTGCTGGTTTCTACATTATCCTATTACCCTTCACAGTGTGCATAGAAGCGTTAACGGTGAGTACTATATTTATAGCCATATTTTGTACTGTTTACGAAATAAAATAATTCCACTGAAATCCACTGGTCATGTGTGGACTTGATTTGACTTGCGCAGTCGACGATTTCTAGTAAAATGGTAAGAAGTCGTCCACTGCGCAAGTCAAATCACGTACTCGTCAGGATCTCATCTCCCGTTGCCGCGGATTTCCATCTAGTGACACCGAATCGTGTCACTAGATGGCGTTGTTCAACAGTGGTGACGGTTTCGAAAAATTATCTACACTTAATAAACAATCGCTTCATAACAGTTTATACAAAATGCGTAAAAGTTCCGCTAAAATAGATTTATACATTACAGAGTCAAAATTTTCATAATTTACACTTCAGTTTTCTACTGACAAATAGGCAAATTGTTTTGAGGAAATTAATCTATTAATCAATCACCTTCATTATGATTACATCAATCATATTTTTGTAAAGTCTATTTTTATATTAGGTACGCTAAAGTCAACACTAGTCTTCTAAAACAGTTCTTTCATGTAACTAATTATTACGATAAATATTTACTACAATAACTAGTAACATCCTTATATTATGTTAAGTGTTAATTAACAATATTATACTTTCAGGGTCTCACGGACTTCTTGCTATCTGCAATACAGTTCCCAAGATACTGTGCCCAAGCAATGATGGAAGGCAAAGGCTTCAACTAGCTATAAATTATTCATATAACTAGTCAATTTCTTCGACCAATAATTTTATACCCTAAGACAGAGTGCCATAAGATATGGAACTCGGGTGTTGAAATGTAATGATTTTTGATTGAATTTTTCATGTTTGTGTATTTATTTGTATGAAAATAATGTTCTGTATCATTTATTTTAAAATGATAATTATCTTCTTATAAGCTGTATTTCTAGCTGTTTTTAAATATTTTGTCCACATCGATCACCTACACTATGTAAATAAGGCAAGATAATAATAAAAAAACTAAATTGTCTTAAATGCTTTATTCACATGAACTTCAACACATCTTATTGTTTTAAAAATAAATTGCACCTTATAAGTATTTTATATACCTACGATTTAAAAACTTAAACTATAATAACAACGAATAAAAATGTAAAACTTCATTTATCTCTCATTTAAATGAAATCATTTATGGCATGTGAACGGGATGTGACGTCACGGAGTCTATTATTAAGTCGACGGCCTCTAGAAGATTATCACCTTGTTGAATCCACTTAGATACCATAGCCCTAAAACAGAAATTGATATTATAAACTACGGGAAAACAGTGCAGAAATAAGGTTCATAAAAAAATAAAAAAACTTGTCGTTCTAATTGACTAAAGGCCCATTTAGACGACTCCAGTTCCTTGTGCATTCAAGAGCAATAATTGCATGCAATCTAGTGTGAGCAATAAATTGTCCTTCAAGAATTGTAAGCAACTGTCGTTTAGACGATTCATGTCAATTATTGCTATAATATTATTGTATGCAACCGGCAATAAACTAGCGTCGTGTAAATGGGCCTTATCCTACTAATATTGTAAAGGCGAGAGTTTGTGTGTATTTTTTGTTACCTCGTCACGCTGCTCAAATGACTGGGCAAATTTTTATATTTGGTATGTAGGTATCTTGGATTAACACACAGGGAACTTTTTATTCCGAAAAGTACGCAATTCCTGTAGGATTTGGTCAAAAGTCTGATATAGATGGCGCTGCTGTGCATAAAAATAAACGCGGGTACCACCGCGGGCAGCAGCTAGTGGTTAATAAAGTTGAATTCTTTGTTTGAGCCATGGTACAATAATATACTGCGCCTGGTAATCTCTTCCCGTGTCTATGGCTCAAGAGGCCCAAGACTACGTCACGATCAGTGTATATTTGTTGATATATTCAACCTTATTTTAACCGCACCACAGCCGATGACGTAATCTTAGGCCAGTCACGGGAAGGGCATACCTTGTTTTGTTATTATACATATACCATGGTTCGAACAACTATGAAAAACTATGTTGAAAAATAATACTTTATACTATAGCTGACGGGCGAACAGTTCATGCGGCGCTCGTGATCCGTTCGAAAGCGTTTGGAGATATTGCAATCCTTACTAATATTATAAATGCGAAAGTAACTCTGTCTGTCTGTTTCCCTTCACGTTAAAACCGCTGAACCGATTGAGATGAAATTATCGTAGTGAGATAGTTTAAGACCCGACCAAGGACATAGGATAGTTTTTATTCCGAAAATCATCCACTAAGGGGCTGAAAAGTGGGGTGGAAGTTTGTATGGGACAGTTAAAACCGTTGAACCGATTGAGATAAAATTTGGTACGGGGATAGTTCAAGAACCAAGAAAAAACAGAATAATTCTTATCTCGAAATCATCCCCTCAAGGGGTAAAAAATGGGGTTTGTATGAGACATTGTTTATTTTGTTTGGGTTTATTTGAAATTTGTTGTAATGGTCTGGAGTGGGGGAGGGAAGAGGAGGGGTAGGGGAGAAGGAAGTGAAAGGGAGAGGGGATACTGATACTATACCAGACTTTTGACCAAATCCTACGGGAATTGCATACTTTTCGAGATAAAAAGTATCCTGTGTCAATCCAAGGTATCAGCTACCTACATACCAAATATTATAAAAATTGGCCCACCCATTGGAGCGCGTAACAAACATACACAAAAACTTTCGCCTTTATATTATAACTAGCTCTTACCCGCGGCTTCGCCGTAAAAATTAACCTATGTTGGGTTCTGTACCCCTGACAATAAGAATATTTTCATAATGATCGGCTGCTTACTCAAGCCGTGAAGGAATAACAAACAAACAAACTCACTTTCTTATTTATAATACTAGCTTTTCCCCGCGGCTTCGCTCGCGTTAGTTTTATGACATAGATGTCGTCTGACAACATAACAACCCATAGCGCGACTTCTGGCGCCATCTGTTGGCCGATACAGCGCCCTCAATAGTAGAAAAAATATTGAAATGACATACTTTCACGGGATAAAAAGTAGCCTATGTTGGGCTCTGTACCCCCAACAATATCTATGCAAATTTTCATAATGATCGGCTGCTTAGTCAAGCCGTGAAGGAATAACAAACAAACAAACTCACTTTCTCATTTATAGTATGAAGTATGATGATTAGTATTTTATTAATTTTAGTATACATATTATATTATACTAGCTGCCCGGCCCGGCTTCGCCCGGGTACTGTTTCGTTTTTTTTTCAATCTTTCTGAGAGATTTTCTTAATATTTTTTTCCGTAAGAACCTTGTACAGAGTATTAGAAAACTACAAAAAAAAAATCTGCCAAATCGGTCAAGCCGTTTTCATGTTATGTCGTGACAACGGAAAACGGGTTTCATTTTTATATATATAGATTATATATCTATTAGGATTATTACTTACCTATACTTATTAACAATATTTTCATCACGAACAAAACTAACATATCTCGTCACTGACGGATCCCTTTGGATGAATTCCCGATGGTATATTCTAAATGGGGACAAAATAAAACATCGTGAATTAATCTTCCCTTATCAGCTTCTATTAGTCCGTCATCTCAACCATACATTTCGTAGGTATTTAAAAATTGGATTTTTAAAACTGCTTAGAAACAATTACATTTACTACATAAATTCCCAAATACACTGGACAGCAAGTAAACGGGCCACCAACTACCTTGAAACTCTTAATCCGTTTTTTTTCAAAAAAAGTATAACACGCACAAATATCAATGGTATATCTACAAAAGGTGCGTCAATTAAAATAAATGGAAACACATTGGGTGAAATTTATAATTTATTAAGCGTTTATTAAGAATTTTACGAGCAAAGAGTCATTTTCCAGTCGTTTTGTAACACAGAAATATATCAAGAATTTAAGCTGAAAACATAGAACAAAAGAGATGGTAAAAACTATTCTAAACCGCTACTCTTTACTGTAAAAGAAATGAACGCTAAGTGCGACCTCTAGCTAAAACATAGTGTTTGTTGCTTGATTACAATGTGAGTTGACAGTACTTTAAATTATATTTATAGTCTTTTTAATTGTTATGAAACGCTATTTATATAGGTATAACTTTCAAATGTGTCAATTCAATTCTAGAGTATCAAGGTAGTTGGTGGCCCGATTTATTCGCTGTCCAGTGTTGCAGAATATACGGGCAGCACTTGCAGAATTTAATAATCAATTTCTTTCTTCCTGTTTCGCTCAGCAGGCGGCGATTTTTAGGTGAAGAAAGTGCTAATACGAATGTTATAACCGTTTTCTACTAATTTCTAACAAATACCAAAGGGATACCTACTTGGTTGGTAAAAACGGTCATTAATCTTGCAAGAAGAAAAAGACACGCCTGGTATGAAAAATGCAGTTTAAACGACGGTCTATAAAAGGTAAGGACGGTCTAAAAACTACTTGGGTGTAAAAATGTAAAATACTAACTTTATAAAATAATTTTCCGATGTTTGAAATAAATAGGTTTAAAAAAAATAAGTTAACATTATTCAATATACCGACATTGATAACAATTTATGACTTATTGTTACTTAGGAAAATCATAATGCAAATCGCTCCAATGATGCTTGAACATTATTTCAGCCATGGCACAGACTTAAACGTGAATGATAAGGCTAAACTCTTTAAGCGAGATTCAGCCCGAAGATAGGCGCCGGCCCCACTGCGCGCGGTCTAGCGGTCAGAGTTCCGAGTTCTACGTTCCGCGTTCACTATAACCTATGTGGTGGCTTAGAATGTTACACACACAAAAGCCCTATGTACACTTCCTAGTTACATTTTAAATTATCTACTTACCCTTTTAAAGACTCACGTATACTGTTTATACGTAACCGTGCCTTCTGAGCGTTCTTTAAAATTTCATCCTTTTTAGTATTAGCGATCTTTTCAGTCGTATTTAATTCAGTAAACGTTTTTTCGCTGAAAAAAATACATGATATATTATTATGAAATAAGTACAAAATGTCTATTGGTCAAAGGATAAGATAGACAGGACATGTAATACGCCTATCATAAACATATTTTGAATTGCATTAATTGAATTTGATACTTAGGTATATGCATTTGGCATCTATTTCTTAGGATAATTTTCCTTACTATAGTTTTGTAGCGTAATGTTACGCTACAAAACTATAGGAAGGAGCTGAGAAAATAGGTCAATCTACTAGCAATGGCTACTTATAAATATATTTACCAAAACGAGTGTATGCCTAATGTGGCTGCTTTTATCCTTTGGACAAGAAAATAAACACATTCATAATAATTAGGGTCTACTTGAGGTTCAGTTGGACGATTTGGACTAATTTGTGGATCGGGGTCCTCTTCATAATCATCGTGAGTGTCTTCCTCTAAATCATCTTCTCCGTGATCAGAGTAATCATGCATATATAATTGTGAAGGTTTCTTGAAATTCTTCTTTAATCTCTTCTCAAATTGTGGACATAAATTGAAATTTCTTATAACGACCGGTCCTTTATTAGTTTCTCTTTCATCATCTTCATCTCTAATTGGCGATAAATTGTTAACAGGCTGCTGAGGGATTGTATTATTTGAAATATTAATTTTTTTCATACGTAAATTATCAAAGAATTCGACTGAAACGTCAATATTTCTGACGAATTTCACATCTACTGGCTTATTAATCTGCAAAAAGAAATATTGATAACTTATATCGTAAAACAATCTTACTAAAATAGTAGGTACATGTTAAAAGAATGCGATTCATCCAGTCTGTTCAGTTAATCATCTGACTTTCTTACGATCTTAAATATCTCAAAATGTAAAATTGAATTTTGCGAAAAATGCTTTAAATATACTATTTACCTCTGGTGGACTAGTAGAGGGTGATCTTATATTGTGTTTCCTATCCTGTTGACTTCTGTCTGGACTGAGTTCTTTGTTATCTAGTGAGTTAGGATTAGCTGGTGGGATAGTGTTTTGAGAAGTATTCTCAATATTTTTTCCTGAAATAATTGAACTATTTTAAGTATATATATTTTTTTAATCTATAGACCCCCGTATGTCTGTACATTGAACATATTTGGCAAAAATGGACAGGCACTACAGGGATACCGGTGTCCCTTCCATCGAAAGCGATTAGAGCGTACTCTGCCACGCTGCTCTAATGCGGATTGGCAGAGGCCGGTGTTTTCAAGTCGCCCGAAGGCCACCGACTTAGCTTAACGACTGTCATCCATCGACAACAGCCTGGACCGACGGCTTAACGTATCCTCCGAAGCACGGAGAACTTCGAGATAACGAAATCCAAACAGGGTAGACGTTGTTTAACTTGCGTGTTCATATTAGAACGCGACACACAGCGACGCCATCGAGCTCCTCCTAGTTAGGAACCGCTTACGTGGACAAAGTGGCCCGACGTTATGAAAATTAAGTTCTTTAAAACTTCACTAGATGTCGCTGACTCGCGATTGATCCGTCGATACTCTTTTAAACACACAGCTAGTTGCTAATAAATAAAAGGTGCAATGGGTTATACATATATTTTGGCGACTTGGAAAGGGGCGCATGCGCTATAACTGTAATGATCAAAACTATACAATAAATAAAAGGAAAGTGACTGTAGGCGCAATCTAGTCAGGATCCATTCATAACGAATAGGATGTCAAAATGCTCTGGAGCTCTTACAGATTCGGGTCATAAAACATAATCTTGAACACTTGCCTTCATCAATACTGTCAGAAATAACCAACGAAGGTTCATCTGGATATTCGCCAAAGGAATCGTTATCATTAGCGCACTGGATATTACTCAGCAATGTTGCCAGTGACACAGATGCAGCATGTAGATCACTAAACTCCTCAAAATTGTCCTAAAAAGAAATTGAACAAAATTACCTACTTCTTTTTAAAAATATTACAATATTGGCGCTTCTTTGACGACCTCCGTGGCGTATTGGTTAACATACCGGCCCAGGAGATCCCGAGTTCGAATCCCGGTGGGTCATGATTAATAACGTACTTTTTCCGATTGACCTGGGTCTTGGATGTTTGTCTATATATGCATTTGTTATAAAATATAATATCGTTGTGTTAGTATCCCAAACCACAAGTTTCGAACTCACTTTGGGGCTAGCTCAATCTGTATGATTTTTCGGTATGGGTATATTTATTTTATTGTAGAAAGCTTCTAACGACAAATATACCTTATACTGACAACCGACTTACAATTTAGAAATTAGGGCTCGCCTTATTTCGTAGGTTCCAGATAAAATTTTAAGAGAGGTAGGGCACAGCGGACAATCCGCTCAAATCGGAGCAGCCCGCTTGGATGGACCTCCACCTTACATTTATTTATTTATTTCACAAACAATATACATTGTGTTGAAATACAATAATAATAAAATATAAAATAATGTCAATAATGTAAAATCCAATAATAATAAAATATAAATGTCAATAATGTAAAATCACAATGTACAGAAGATCGTAGCCAAACAACATTGGTATATGCCATGTTGTGTCCTACGGTGAGTAAGCTCTCCAGAGCTCCACTTGGGATGGTTGGGAGGGTTGGCAACGCGTGAGTGATACTCGTGGTATTGCAAGCGTCCATAGGCTACGATGACGGCTTACTATCAGTCCGGCCGTATGCCAGTTTGCCACGTTTGTAGTATAAAAAAAATTTAAACAATACAGTTAGTTATCTCTCGGATAAATTGACAGTTTTTGTGTAATTTATCTAGCAGATAGACTAACTGAAACTTAACGGGAAGCAGTGAATACAGCAAGTTAACGACAAAGAACTAATAATAGTGGAAGAAATAATTAATAATAGGATTAACAAAATATAAACCTGTAATGAATCCACTAAGTACACTCCATAACTATATAGCTCCATAAATTCCGTTGGCTTTAGATACACACTGAGTCGACCTGTAAAATAATAAGAAAAGTGAAAAATATAAATGTAAAATCATTTATTATTTGTATCTTTAAGACACAAATGACTAATCTAACAAAATTTAAGTCGTAGAAAATTGTGACTACCCGTGGCAAAGCGCCTTTCTAATAATATGAGACACTAGCGAAACACGCGCAACTTCGTTTGCATGTTTCCCGCTTTCCTGTGAGAATTTCGGAACGGGTGCCCACATCATACCAAAAACCCACCATCAAAGTTTCAGGTCTCTACGTTCAGCGGTTTGGACTATGCGTTGATTCTCAGTCAGTCAGTCACGACAAAGTTTTTTATATAGATTTGACTAGCAGCGTCCCGATCGGAACGCGCTGTGTAAGAGAGATATAGGCAAAAAAAAACTAGACAAAAACTAATTAAATATTTTTTTAACTAACCTTCTTTGTCACCTGTCTTAGACAGAAATTGTGACAATTTAGTAGCTGCATCATGAATGTCAGTATATGCACTGAATTTCTGTTTAATGCAGTTTGTTGCCTCATCAAGACTCCACGGTGGTGGTGGAATCTCATTATTCTGATGACATCGCTGTCGTTCCCTTTGCAGAAAGACAGTTAATACCTCCTCCATTATTTGTAAGAATGTTAACCTCCATTCATCACATCTCATTTTCAGATTCATCTCCATAATATGGGTTGTAACTTCAAACATTACATTTTTATTTTCATCATTTACAGTGAGACTAGGTTTGCGATAATTTTTAAATGACTCTTGCAAACTTTCTGTATCTACATTGCTTGTAGTATTAGAAATGACATCGGACGTCGATGTTTCTTCTATAATTACGTTTTCATTTATATTTTTGTGCACATAAATGCAACTACTGGTGTCACTGCTTTCAATATTATCATCATAAAGGTTATCCTTAGAACTTTTATAGGATAACTCATTACCAACATTTGGTATATTTTGAATTTTTGGCAACGACTGTGCCTTCTCAACTGTAGTCTCTGTATCTGAACATGACGCAATCTTTTTTCTCCTATGCCATTTGAACTGTCTCTTGCCATCGTTTTCAGAAATTTGAGTCACTTGACAAGACGTACTACGATTTAATCGTACTTCACGTTTTTTTATGTTTTCCATTGTGGGGTTACTACACTGAAATTGTATTGTATTTGTGTCCTTATTTGAAGAGTTCTCGAAGGTTATATCATCTAACGTGTCTTGACTTGTGTCCACTCCTATATTTGCCTTTTGTATGTTTGGTATTTCAGTAAATTCGAAATCCGTTTGTACACCAGTATCTACTTTCTTGCTTGTGTTCCAAGAACTCTCTGTCTGTACATTAGATTCTGTTAATTCTGGTAAGACAGATTTATTATGTTTTGGTTTAACGTTGTCATTTATTCGTTGTTTATTTGTCGTTTCACAGAGTTCCTTCCCGCTAAGGTGCCCTTGATCATTTTGTATAGTTATTTTAATAACAGGTTCAATTTCTGATCTCTCTTGCAAGCAACTTTTTCTATATGAATCCTTTGTTAAAAAATCTTTTATTTCATTTAGTGTAAAAACTATTAATTTTATGTTTCTTTGATAGTGTATTTGCAACTGTACTTGTAACTGTTCATTGTCAGACAATAATATCTAAAATAAGATAAAACACATTTTATTATTTTAACATTACATGGAAGTCCTTCTCTCTTCTGTTTAAATTCGCTGAGATCCAGACAGCTGTAGTTATTCCCGCGGAATGTCAATAAGCTTCACGGCTTATTGTCAATCTGTGGTTGCATTGTTAATCTTGGACAGGATGACAGGACACAAGTTTATTATAAGTGTGGTTTCCATTCTCAAAAAAAACGCACTGAGTAATATATTAAATTTTATATTACATACATTGAATCCAATAAATAAAACTCACCACATGATGATTTTGCTTGACCAGTTCTAAACCAATTTTTATAATCTCAGTGCTATCTGTCTCACCTATAAATATAAAAAATATATTTATTAAAATAATAATTGACGAGTTTAACAAAAACTTCTTGAATCCTTGATTAAAAAACCGGGCAAGTACGTGTCGGGCCACGCACAATGTAGGGTTCCGTATTGGCTACGCATTGTTTGCTTGCAGATGTGTAGAATGCCACATTCTATGACATTTGTACGTTTTCATCAAAAAATGTTTACTTCACAAGTTTGTCGACTATTACTCAGAAATTAGTAGAGCCTACTTAACCGTAATAGTTTTCATTGAAGGTTCAGCATATGGACTACTACCATGATTTTCTTTTCAATTTTGTAAACACAAGATTTTCGGAGATAGAGGGGGGGGGTGGACCACCGTGCAAAACGAAAATTGACCCGATAAGTGTAAAGAATTCCGAAACAGATTATATCGAAAAATGATCTTCCCACACCCTTAATGTTTTAAAGAGACCTATCTAACGATATCCCACATGGGGTGAGCGCGAAAAAAAAATCATTTCTGCTTTGCATGTAGGAGGCACCCATAAAAAAAAATATTTTCAAAATTTTGTGCTAGCACTTTGTTAGCATTACATATTAATATGTGTATACATGCCAAATTACAGCTGTCTATCATTAAACGTCTAGGCGCTAGACAGCGGACAGACGGACATGGCGAAACTATAAGGGTTCCTTGTAGTTTACTACGGAACCCTAAAAAAGAACATAAAAAGCTATAAAATTGGTATATCTGCTTGGTAGCTCAATGCCACGAACAACATTAATTGTATAAAAGCATAAATTGGATGTAAGAATTAATAATAGAGTTTAATATTAAATCTTGTTTTAAAAATCGGAATTGCTTGAAGATTTTTTTTAATTAGATAAATTAAATGTTTTTTTACTACTTAAATCATATAAAATAACTCGAGTCACCAATAGTTCACTAACTGCACTGTTCATAGTAATGATAAGGATGCCTTGCCAAGGCATCCTTACTTTGAACAGTAGTGCCTTGGTATATTGCGGGGTTAATAAAACTGAAGTCTGAAGTCTTAAACACTGAACTTTATTGTACTAACCGTACTAACCATAAAGCTGATCGCACATTTGTCAGCACCGTACGCGCCGCACGCGCCGAACGCGCCGCAATTTAGAATTCGTTGTATGCAATGATGTGAAACCTCGCACATTTACCCGCACCGTACGCGCCGCATTTCGTAAAGTGCGGTAGGCATCCGAATTTGAAGGAAGCATTCTGATAACGTCATATAACGCGGCGCGTACGGTGCGTACGACTCTTGCTCAATTTGCGTACGGCGTGTACGGCGCGTACACGAATGTGCGAGGCTATCAAGAAATGCGGCGCGTTCGGCGCGTGCGGCGCGTACGTTGCTGACAAATGTGCGAGGCTATCAAGTCGGCGCGTGCGGCGCGTACGGTGCTGACAAATGTGCGATCAGCTTAAAAACAATTCGACTTCTGAACGTGACAAGTAACTGGGAGAGACTTGAGGAATAATTTTCGCGCCCTGCGTCTTAATGCTAAAATTGAACAATAGTTGCACTACACTTGAAATAATACAGAGAAATCATTGTGTCACTATCACTGCAAACATAACTAATTATTTATGTCAAATATTATGTAAGAAATAACATTAACTACACTTTCATTGGTTTTGAACACTATCGCTACAACATAAAGTTCAATTTGTGGGTACAATTTTTCTATTGCGCTATTAACTTACCAATAAGGGCACTTTTTGCTGCAAATTGCAGAGAGAGAAATCGTAAAGCACGACGAGCACGTTCCTTTAAAGACACGTTGTCGGCCTTCGCATCAGCTTGGAGCTTTGGTAAAACATCCCGTGGCACCAAAAGCCGACATTGTCCATCTATTAAACACAATAAAATATTTTTTAATAGTACTTACATGTAGGGTATAGAACCGGGAAATCCCGGTACCGAAAATCCCGGGAATTCCCGGTTCTTTTATAGCTGTAAAAGAACCGGGAATTGAAATACAAGAACCGGGATTTTCGGTACTTTCGGGATTTTTTTATTTATTTATTTATATGGCAATTGGCAACACTGACGCTAGTGACGCTACGTGCGATCGAGTATGTTTTTAAGAAAAAGTAAAAAAAATATCTAAACTATGCCTTTTTTGCAATTTTGCCAAAGAAAATGTTGTCTGTTAAAATGTTGTTAATAATAATAATAATAAATCTTTATTTCGAGCAACAGGTACAACAAAGTTCACACGTGCTCATATTATAAATACCTTTCAGACTAACATACATAATATATTATATAATTTATTAATATAAAATTAACTATTAACACGTAGTGTCGGCGACGTGTAGCGCGTGGTCTCCGCTGGGAGTCGTCCTCGGAATCTCCGGAATACGACTCTCTGCGGCCAGAAGTCCTCCTTCATGAAGGTCTCAAGATGGTGGGTCGGCACCCTCACCACAAAAGAATTGAAGTTCGTTCTGTGGCGGGATTCCAACCTTTCGACCCTCAGCTTGAAGTTGGTCTTCTTCCTGATGTATTCTACAACCTCCTCGACCGTTGTAGACCAATGAAGTCGGAAGACGTACACCTGCGTCGATGGTGTCTCTGAACGCAAAAGGTGATTCGCTCCGGTCAGTGCTGTGCCGCGTTGGTTGCGGCTGGATGGCTTCCTCTTCTTCCTTTCCACCTTGATGAAGCCTTCCTCGTCGCAATGCCGACTAGGTGGTTGTTGTGGCACAGCCTTACGTTGAGCCTTCTTGCTCTTCTTCTTTTCCCCTTTGCTCTGCAGAGGTGGTGTGGCAGCAGCAACTGCAGCGTATGCACGAGGGGTCGACGTACACACCCGTGAAATCTGCTCCGGAGGTGTGGAGCGGGCGGCGGGGCAAAGGGCATCGCACCTAGCGTCAGCAGCCGGCGGCGAGTCATCCGATTTCGCTGACTCAAAACTGCCTATGTCCATGTTTCGCGCTCCACGACGAGTGTTTACATTAGCGGCCTCGTTTGACCTACTTACCGAATTATTATTATTTTTCAATGACAATAATTCGGCACGCAGTTCGCTGATGGTAAATTCCGAAGCCTCTAACCTAAACACCATCTCGGCCTGACTGATTTTCAGGGTAGTAAAATCCTTGAGCAGCCTGGTGACGTCGACGTGATCAAAAGTGACGGGGGGCAGCATATGCAGCTCCTTCGCCACGTAAGTGGGCACGTCGTCCGGATCGGTTGTCTTCAACAACGAAATGATGTCTTGAAGACTTCGTTCTCCTTTCTCATCCCTTCGCCGGGACGGCCTTGCCTCTGCAAATCTCTTCTTCATTGAAGTTCGACTTACAGATCTGCACGATGCTGACCTCGTCCATAGTGTCGATGGCGTGGTTGATGAACGCCAACAGTTCGTTGGCTATGAGTTGCGCGGAACCCATAGCAGCGGTAGCGTGCAGCGGACAAGCCGCGCTGTTCGCGAATTATAAATTCGTAACAATGCAATTTTCGGGGCGCGCTTCGAATCAAGATCACGAAGTCTCAATTTTCCCAAGAAATGTCTCAAGTCCTATTAAGATGCAAAAAAATTGCTCTTCAGTCTCAATGTTTGTGGAGGAAGCATGTTCCATGCGTTCTTTTTGGGATTTTGGTCTGGTGATTGCAGGCCAGTCTAAGACCGAAATGTCGTGCGTGCTCCTGAAGCTGGTCACCACTCACGCTGTCTGCGTACGGACATTAACACCACAACCCTTCAGTCAGTTGCGAGCGAGCGACAGAAGCAGTGGTGTCCAATTGACAATTTTTTTGTTCATCATCATTTGAAGAAACAGCAATGCCGTAACATTTGGCTGTTTTTTCGCATCAGTTAGCAAAAAATCGGTCTTCGTGCGTATGGTCCTTGCGCTTCTGGCCATGGCATTCTTTCACTTACTTCCCCAGTAGCATGATAACGTTACTTTAACCTTGATTGTCGCAAGCCTTGCGACAAGAGCCACTTTTTAGCATCATACCAGGACTTGGGTAATGTCGCCCAAAAAGATTTGATATGACATGAAAAATCGATGCAGAACCATTGTATGAATCATGGGATATTTTATTGATAACTGATTTTTCGCATAATTGCAAAAAACTGCATAATTTTTTTATTTTTCTTTGTAACGACCGTATTAAACAAATACGGTCGTTACTTGTATCATTATTTCACTTTTTAAACAATATTTGCGCAATAAATATAATATTATTTTACTTTTACATGTACCTAGTCCAATAAATGAGCTTTCTAAAAATAAGTATGTCTAACAAAAAATGTGTAAATTGAGCAAAATCAAAACATCCCTAGGCGGTGTTGATGTATTAAAAAAAAATCCCGAAAGTACCGAAATTCCCGGGAAATCCCGGTTCCAGCATAGTCCGGTACCGAAAATCCCGGTTCCTTGAGATAGTACCGGTTCTCTATACCCTACTTACATGGCATTTGAAGACGGATACAGAAAAAAAAAATCATTTCATAGTATAAAATGAAGCCGCTGATCTGTCTGTCTATCCCTATGTGTGTTTAGATCTTTAAAACTACGCAACGGATTTTGATGCGTTTTTTTTTAAAGACAGAGTGATTCAAGAGGATGGTTTTGTAATATAGGATTTTCCGAAATTTCCACGGGAAAGCGGGATACACGCAAACGAAGTTGCGCGGGTTTCGCTAGTTATGTAGTAATATGATAAGCTTTTTTAAAAGACTAGCCATAGTACAGTCAACATAGGAAAGGATTAACCCGGCCGTAAATATGATTAAAGATTTCTAAATATTGCGTAAATTTTGACGACCTCTGTGGCGTAATGGTTACCACGCCGAACCGCCACCCAGGAGGTCCCGGGTTCGAATCCGGGTCGGGTCATGATGAAAAACGAACTTTTTCTGATTGGCCTCGGGTCTTGGATGTTTATCTATATATGTATTTGTTGTTAAATATAGTATCGTTGAGTTAGTTACTTACTTTGGGGCTAGCTCAAACTGCGATTTGTCAAAAAAAAAAAAGATTTACTTGAAAAATTATTGATCAATAGTATTCTTAATGTACTATATACATAATTACAAATTTTCTAGTAAAAGTAAATCCATTTCTTACCTGAATTAATAAATGCATTCAAAATGGTGTAATGGTCGAGTACCATATAGTAGTCAACAACAATATACCATTTTTCTAATTCCGTTTCATTAGCCAACAGCTTTAAAGGAGTTACATCTATTCTCAACTTATCTTGGTCATAAAAACCATACTCCTGCAAAAGAAACATAAAATAAATATAAAGTACAACACAAAAGTAACACTTTTATCTATTTTATCTTTTATAAAAAAGCTAGCTTTTCCCCGCGGCTTCGCTCGCGTTAATTTTATGACATAGATCTTGTTTGACAACATAACAACCCATAGCGCGACTTGTGGCGCATCTGTTGGCCGACACAGCGCCCTGTATTGTAGAAAATTATTTTCCCATTGGAACAACCTATAGCCTATGTTGGGCTCTGTACCCCTAACAATATGTATGCAAATTTTCATAATGATCGACTGCTTAGTCAAAGTGACTGTGAGGAAAGACCGTGAAGGAATAACAAACAAACTCACTTTCTCATTTATAATATTAGTAAGCATGAGCCATGAGCGTGTACTCACAAAAAAAAACTCAGGAAAGTTTATGATAATCATGAACTTTTCTGGTTTTTTTTTGTGAGTACATGCTCACGGCAGGATTCTAGAAAAGCCTAGCTTACCTTCAGCCATTGGTCATCAAGAAATAATCCTTGGTCGGTTTCTTGTGCTGTACTGTTTTTATTGGCATTTTCCGGGGCATCTTTGTTAACTGTATATGAGAACAAAAAACATTAATAAAAGTGCTACTATTTTCTTTTAGCTCCAAAGTAAGATCGATACTTGTGTTATGGAATACTAACTCATCAATATGTATGGATATATGTATTTTATTCTGGAGCGAGTGGGGCTAGGGGAGAGTACTTATTTTACCCTTATCGAAAATCTGTGTACGGAGTGGCTGGCAAAGCTATATTAGTCAATAAATAAACACTTTTATGTAAATAGAAAACATCCAGACTAAGAGGAACAGGTTGACACAAGTAAAGGTTTGTCATGTGTAGGATTCAAAGCAAATGATCCATGGAATAAAGTAAGCCATTACTTGCCACTTAAATATCAAGCTTAAAATTATGTAATTTAATCAAAATTGTTTACCTGTCACATTATTGTGAGATATCACATTAACTTTTTCTGCAGTTCTTTTCACCAATTTTTTACGTAGATCATTAGAAAAAGCTAGATTTTTATTTTTTAAAACATATTGTTGTGGCCTAAAATTGTTTTGATAGCCCCTTGAGCCAAATTTATATGCACTATGCCGATATGGTCCTCTTTTATTTCTAAAATTGGGTTGAGGATATCTCATAAATTGGTTAAGCGTAGTATTCGGCTGAGTGTTATTATAAGTTTCAGTTTGTTGTTGATTACTCTGTAGTGCCATTGGATTTAACAAAGAGTCAGATAAGGATGGCACAGGCAGTGAATTACAATGGCTGCATTGAGAACATGATGAGTTATAAATAACTTGTTTGTTATAAATTTTTGGAGACAAATAATCATCATAGTGATTGGATGTTGTTTGGTTTCTCTCTGTCTCCTTTCTTTCTGTCTCCGTTGGTGGTAGTTTTGGTTCAGGACAGTTTTCCAAATGGCTTCTTTCGAGATGAGTGGTCTTAGCTTTGGCTCTCTGTATGAAATAAAAAAATATGAGAATAGCTATCCAATAAACAGATTTTTTAATAAAGCCAATTTTTCACTAGAGGACATGACACAGAAACATAACAATCAACATTCGTGTGGCATGTCTGTCTGTGACAATGTGGGCATGAGGGAATGTGGGAATGTCGCTTGACATTACTCTTGTTCATACTACCCAGTGGTGAATAGTTATCTGAGGAAGTAGTGTTGTTCAGTCAATTCAGTATTCAGAACACTGGCATTCTAACTTAATAATGTGTCATAATGTATGTAAAAACAAAAGTTGAATTGACTAACAATCACCTCATTCATACTTCTGCATGATCTATATTGCTTAAACTAAACATTTATTTGGTGGGGTTATTGAAATACATACGTCTTCATCACTTAAATTCCAAGCTGCTTCGCCAGTTAGAGTGTTAAAATAATAATGACGTCCCGCATAAGATCTTGATCTGCATATTACCCATGAATTTCCTACAGATGTCACGACTTCCAGGCCATGGACATTTTTATCATCAGTCTTCGGAGTCTCCATTGTGCT
Source organism: Endotricha flammealis (assembly GCA_905163395.2). Taxonomy (NCBI): domain Eukaryota; kingdom Metazoa; phylum Arthropoda; class Insecta; order Lepidoptera; family Pyralidae; genus Endotricha; species Endotricha flammealis. The sequence continues at coordinate 6,972,974 of LR990860.1, read as the reverse complement.
AAACGATGCGGCGCACCTAAAAATATTACAAAATGACGCTCCGGTTTATTACGGTCAGACAGAACTGAAACAATTATTGGTCCGAGAGTCGCCTTAATCTTGATATTGTTAATACAGCGTATAACAATAATAATAAAATAACATTAATAACGCAACGCTCGCATGGGACCGGTAATGACCGGTTGTCGTTGTCGTCCGGTCACTCCGGTCTGGTCCGGTTCAGCAAATACTGTAGAAGACCCACAGCTCTTGACGTTTCTCATACAATGACTTGGAAACCTCCGTTCACCTCATGCCGCTAGGGGCGCTATAACATTTTGCATACAAAAGTTTTGAAATCGTTCACCTCATGCCGCCCTCATGCCGTAGGGGCGCTAGTGTCGCGTCTTGCCCGAATTCTTCCGAAGCTGTGGGTATTACTCGTCTATAGTATTTGGGTTCAGTCCGGTTCATCAAGGTTCATTCATTCATGCCTGCCTATGAAACTCAGATCAAGGAACAAAATCCAATTCTTTATTTAATTTAACGCCATCTAGTTAGGGGGTTAAGAACTCACCTACAACAACAAAGTTACTCTTAATTTCGAATATTATAATAAAATGCCAATAAATTTGATGAATACTTTTGAATGGTTTATACGACAAAATAAGCATTAAAATTGATGAATTTTATGGAGAATAATAAATAAAAAATAATATTTACTCTATTTATGTCAAGAACTCTTTGAGTGTTACCATTATCAAAACAGGGATTTTTTTAGCACTTTTTAGTATTTTTCGTACAAGCATGAAATTTAATATTTATGAGTATTTTTAATATTATTGATATATCTAAATGTGAATTATTTCAAAATGGGAACTGAAATATCTTTTAAGTTGTAGTATTATATTTCAAATCACTGAAAATTGGGATTTTAAAAATAATTTATTGTCGTTAGAATTAATTGTATTGTGTTTAGTGGTAACACAGAAAATACTATAATAAATAATACTACGCATCTGAATTGAAGTTTTGATATCGCTTATTTTACAATTCACTTCTTTTCGGTGTGCATTTTCAAATCATCAAGGTGCCACAAGTTTCTTTGTGATCATAGTGCGTCCAGTCGAATATATTACCTATATTATTAATCCGCCTTTGTATGTAGACATCCTGTAGAAATTTATGGTATTGTGTGTGAGCCTAGCGGCTATTTTGATTTAATTTGTGTACTTACATCAAGCCTAGTGACCATATTAGCCTAGTGACTTTGTTTTGTGACGACGATGTAATAATAAATTGCAGAATAAGACATGATAATGAATTGCAAAATGTAAAATTTATGTGTTAAATAAATAGAAAATTATAAAATTGAATTTTTAATTGATCAATCTAATACATCATATTAGTAGATAGGTAGAAATATGTATATATATTATATTATAGGTGTAATAGGATGTTGATATAGATACGTAGGTAGCCTACCTACCTACGTACGTACGTATAGATACGTACGTTACGGTACGTATAGATAGTTACGAATGTTGTTTAACCTGCTGACTAGATGGCGCTATTAGTTCGATCAGCTCTCATGAGCTGAGTTTCCTATCTATTTCAGTTTATACAATATTAATCTATGGTCCGGTTCGTTCGTTCGTAATCTACGTCCGAACTAACGAACCGAACGAACCAGCTATTACCGTCAATTTTCACAGGCAACAACGACATTATGGTGCCTGTCGGATGAACTTAAAATAAAAAATAAAAAGCGGCTGCCAGAATCATAGGGGGGAAAACGGGCCAACAGAGATAGTCTAGACAGAGGTGTGTGTTCCTTTCTTGCGCTTTTCAGTAGATAAATTCATTGTATTTGGTAGTTCCGTCGAACGCTTGTAACAATATATTTTTTCTTATAACTTTTGTTTTTTAGCATAAAAATATTAAATAATTAGTAACATTACTACGTTACTTTAAAAATGATAAACAGAAACAAATAACAAGCATAACAAAACTATTTCAGAAATGTTTTACTGAAAGTAGAAGTATAGCGGCCATTAAGGCGGCCTATTGTCAAGCTTAGAAGTGGTAATATGGTATTTATTTCGTATGTTACGAAAAAAATAGTGCAAAAGTGTTGCATCATAAACTGTGCAAGTGAATCGATCGGAGGTTGCGGCATATCTTTTCACAGATACGTTTAAATACTAAATAGAAACTAAATATGTAATTAGGGTGGTGGTCAAAATTAGGTTTAATAATTTTATATTTACCACTATTGTTTTAGTATTCCAAAAAATTAAGAACGACGAATACCTTTTACGACGGCGGCGGCGCGGCGGCGACCTAATTAAGATTAATAATATTTATGATGATAGCATGTTTTTAAAACAATGACTTTTATTTATTTATCCCGTAGTTGTATTATATAACTTGTACCTATTTTATTGTAAAAGAAAGCCTTTGTTCTTGTTGAGACACACGAAGATGTGACACTTTGACTCAATCAAATTATCGATGTATAAGAGTATTACACATTGCACATACATACCTACGACGGTAGCTGGTTTCGTACAATGATTCACTTTGACTCAATCAAATTATCGATGTATAAGAGTATTACACATTGCACATACATACCTACGACGGTAGCTGGTTTCGTACAATGATTAGTAGGGCAATATCGTACGAATGGTTGTTCAATCGACTATGTATGTATACCTAGATCTAGGACCTAGATAATATCCCATAAATTTTTTGTTGTATATAAACATTAAACACTATTAAACACCCTGTGGGAAAAGAACAAACACCTCTGTTCTCGTTGTCTCACGTGGGTCCGTTTTTTGATTCCGAGTAAAAAATTCAAAATTCAAAACTTTTATTAAATACTCTTGGTTTTCACAAACACGTTCTCTTGTCAGAGTATACAGTAATAAATTATTTGTATAAATTAAACTACTACCATTTCGGAAACAAAGCAAAATGACCACTGGTAAAAAGAAATGGCGAAAGTAGTCAATCCTGTTTGATTACTTTTTTTTATGCAACAAAGTTAGCAAACAAGCATACGGCCCGCCTGATGGTAAGCATCACCGTAGCTTATAGACGCTTGCAATACCGGGGGTTAAGCGCTTGCAATACTTGCAATTACTACATCCATGTTATAAATTCCTTCATGGAAACGTTCACATTGAAGAATTGTATAGGCCGGTGATAAACAAAACTAGCACGTACGCATCATTGGAATTATTTAAAGATACAATAGAATTACAATACAATGCGTTTAGTTTTAAAAAATAAAGTAGGTAATACTAAATTAGAGTTTTATATTTATATTTTCGTTTAAGAAACTTTTTATACGCACAGTCCATACTAATATTTTAAATGCGAAAATAACGCTGTCTGTCTGTTACTTTTCACGTTAAAACCGCTGAACCGATTTTGATGAAATTTGGTATGGAGATAGTTTAAGACCCGAGGAAGGACATAGGATTTTTTTCCTGGAAATCCAAGTAAATCATCATCATCCAATCATCCAAGTAAAAAGTATTTTTTCTACTATAGAGGGCGCTGTATGATGGGCTATCGGCCAACAGATAGTGCTGCAATTCGCGCTATAGATTGTTTTATTGTAAAAGGGCTATTGGGCAACAGATGGCGCCACAAGTCGCGCTATAGGTTGTTTTGTTGTCAAAGGGCTATCGGCCAACAGATGGCGCCACAAGTCGCGCTATAGGTTGTTTTTTTGTCAAACGTGATCATACGGATCATATCATACTAATATCTATCTAAATAAAAGGAGAAGCTGACTGACATATCAACGCAGGGCCTAAACTATCTTGAAATTTTGCACAGGGGTTCCTTTTATAACGTAGAGCACTAAGAAAGGATTTTTTAAATTCCCACGGGAAAGGGAGAAATAGGACTGTAAGTGTATTATCGCAGGATAGAGGTTCTCTTTATGATGTTGACAAGGATACAGATGGGTTTTTATGAAATTCCCACGGGAAAGGGAGTAATAGGACTGCAAGTGTATTATCGCAGGGGCTCAACCAAGAAAGCTGAAAATTTGTATAGAGGTTCCCTTTATGATGTTGACAAGGATAAAGATGGGATTTTATGAAATTCCCACGGGAAAGGGAGTAATAGGACTGTAAGTGTAGGTATTATCGCAGGCGCTCAACCTAGAAAGCTGAAATTTTGTATAGAGGTTCCCTTTATGATGTTGACAAGGATAAAGTCGGGGTTTTTTTAATTCCCACGGACATTGAAAGAGAAAAATAGGACCGCACGTGTATTATCGTGGGCGCTCAACTTAGATCGCATAGATTTTGTATTATTCTTCCCTTTATAAAGTAGACAAGCATAAAGACGGGATTTTTAAAATTCCCACAGGATTCGGAATAATAAGACTACACGTGTATTATCGGGAGAGCTCAACCTAGAAAGCTGCGATTTTTTATAGAGATTCTCTCTAAGATGTTGACAAGGATAAAGTTGTTTATTTTTTAAATTCCCATTGGAACGAACTTATTGCCATTTTCGCTTGACCACGCGGGTGAAGCCGCGGGTAACAGCTAGTATTATTATTAAATAAATAACAAAGAAATGAATAAGTATGGGAAAATACACTACTTCTACTAGTTTGGATCGGAAGATTTAGAGTTATATAAATATGTAATGTATATATGTAAACAAACGCTGGCGAACCTAAGTAAATAGATAAATAAAATAAAAGCACAGTATAATAAATAGTAGCGTAATAAAAGTCCCCGAGCGATGCGGCGCGCCAATTCCTTCTGTGCGCGCCGCCAATAGTGCCGAGCGAGCGGCCAGAGAGAAAAATAAGACATATAGACGGCTCTTCGGACAACTTCCCCTTCGACGGCGGGGTCGCGGAAGTATTCCCGTGGCCCGTGGATGTGGTCTAAAGGGGGAGCCCGACGTACCGCATGCAGAAATGCATTTCCCTGTATATAAAAAAATAAAAAATCTTCCTACTTGTTTGTCCTTCTTTCATATCAAAAGCCAATCAATGGATTGTATCTGATTTGGAGAGTTCGTAGAGAATACAAAAGCAACTTATTTTAACAAAATATAATTTTTCGATATTAATTTCTTTGTTATTTAATCATAATATTGAAATGAAAACTCATCAAAATAAATTAAAAGTATACGCTCGCTCCGGTCGTGCAGCTAGGCGTTCCGTTCGAACTTTAAACGAATGTGTGATGCGACTCGTACAAAATCAATGGAAGAGTTGCATTCGGACCGGATTCCGAATTGGAAAACCGTTTCGGAATCTGGAATGTAGGTATATAATTTTGACAAGCCTTTCGCTTCGCTTCATTTCGAGTATGAAAGACGCGGTGCGAAGCTAACCGAACTTAGTCTCGCTTCGCCTCGGTCCCAGTGTGGTGTGGCCTGCGGTGCGCTTTAAAAAGAAACAACAGTATAGACATAATTCTATATAATTATCCAATAAGAAATACGCCAAAAAAAATACAATTATAAAAAATAATTATTGATTAACGTAGCAACCAACGCCAATAGCGAGCGCAACTCTGTAAAGTGGTTGACTCTTCCATATACCTATTTTTATTTTTGATACAATCGCAACAACATAATCTTTCTATCAAAGTATTTAATTATTAAACAATATTTATGGTTCTATAAATTACATTAGAACAAGATTAGAACTTATTACCTCCATAAAGTTGTAAATGTATCTCATACATATTGTTTAACTGTTTTACTAATATCATCCCCAGAAGACCAGTAGCTTGCCACAGTTTCAGTCACCACAACATATTATTCTGAGGGGAAGCAGATTAATTAAAAATAGAGACAAAATGCTCATAAATCGATAACAATACATCTCTTTCAAAATAGACTAGCGATTGTTACCTCTATTAAAATGCGTTTGTAAGCTTATAACACCGTTTAGTGAACTTCATATTATAAACCATCTAATACAATAACTAATACTTAAAATACCTGTATATATTTGTGAAAAATTTATCTTTCGCTTATCAACTAATTAGAATTGAGCTTTTAAACTGATAAAAGTCAGTAAAGATAAACATAGACTGAGCAAAAAATTCATAAAAGAGTAAACAATTAAAAAAACTATGCTAAATATTCCTATATAGGTAAGAATAGTAAGTGAGAACAATCTAACATTTCAATAGATTTAAAAGACGAGAAAACTATGGGTATTAAATGTTTTCATTTCACTCATTTAGATATTATACACAACAAACTATGTATAAATCTTTGATTCATATTATTTTCTGTACTAATATACTATACACTGTTGTGTTTCCGTACTATACACATAACAAGATAGATTTATAATCTTTAAAATCACATTAGAATCAACATGCAGGCTTATTCTACAATAATTAGAGACTTTTTAAATACTGGTAACCAATTAGAGGCGATTTGATACCTCAAACATTTTGATGAAGCATCAAATTTTATTTTATAGTCATTAAAAATATAATTCATCTAAAGAACTTGCTTATACCTATAAAGATTATATTTAAATACCTACTATAACTTATTAAATAATAATAATGGCAGTTGCAGATCAAAAACTAAGCCAATTCACAACTACATTGGTTTAAATTAGTCTGCACAGTTATAATGATTTTTCATTTGAGTGGGGATGCAGACAGCTACATTATGTGTTTTTAACAACTATAACCTAGAATAGCTTTTGGTCTACAGCTGGCGTAAGTCGACGCTTAAATGCATAATGTCGCTAAAAAAAAATTTTCGAACAAAAAAATAATTGCTCTAAAAATATGTTATGATTTTCTTTCATTATTGTTTTGACACAAAAACTGCTGTAGTCTCTAGCAGCATTTAAAATTGTAGGTGTCAGTGTGTCAGAACTCAAAGTAGTAACACAACCTACTAGACTAGATGCCAAGATCTTTAATGTATAGAAAACACAAATATTTAATGTATTTCTGATTCCAAAAACTTGAAAGACTCTTTAGTCTAGATATACAAATTATATATAACTTAGAAACTTAACGTTTGAGACCATGTCTTACTGATGTTGTAACTATATAAATATCATTTTTTGTTTATCCTGTATAAAACTATGTCTGTGCTTCTGTAGTTAACATGTTGTTGTTCCTCAGGAATTTTTTCTATGTAAAAATACTCCGTAAGTTTCTCGTAGAAATCACTCCAAAGACGTTTCTGAATTTCAGAATCTCGCATTTCTTGTGTTAAGTATATTGTTGGCTTTTGTGCTATAGTACTATTCAAGAATTGAAGTGTTTGAATAAGGGGGTCAACAGCCTGAAATCGAAAGAGCCATTAAATTATTATAAACATAAATCTTTGTGTATAGATATTTCATAATTGTACAGTCAAGACACATCAAGTTTTACAAATTAGGCTTTGCTTGTTGTATGCAGCCAGTACAGTACAGTACATTTCGAAATTTCGAAAGTTTTACTTGTAGCATGCTCACATCAAACAAACGCTCATGACAATCACATCCATAAATCAATCCTTATTAGTAAAACTAAGATCAGCCAAGGTTTTACTAAAATGTGTTTTGTCACTTTGGCACTTCATTTAATTATCTATAAGTATGACAGTGACAAAACATGTTTTAGTTTTACTTGGCTGATTTTTGCTTATTAATAAAGGGATTGTATTTAAATGTAATTTATCATTTATTATCTTAATAAGTGTTAAAATACCTCTTCGTAGTAGACACAGTCAGCTAAAACAATCAGGTCAAACTCATCTTTAACAATATCAGAAGTGCTGTCACCCCATATTAAGGAATCTGCTATAGCATAACCACCCATGCTGCCAATTTTAGACTTATTTTCATTAATGTTCAACCGAAGTAATGGTAATGATTCTGGTAGATCAGTGAGCGTTGCTTGTGCACTGAAATAATAAATACATAATAAGTGACCTACATGTATAGTATATTATAAGTAATAAATAAGTGACATCAATGTTGATACAAAATTAAGTATCCATTAGATTTAACAGTAACAATATTTCAATACACACATTTTTACAATAAATATTTTTTTATTTTATGTAGATTTTTGGTCAGAGAATCAGTTTCTACCAGAGGTCACCAAATGGGACCAATCCGGATCATGCACTCAGAAAGAGTACTAAAGAGAACTCTTTCTCGCTTGTTAGCTCGTTAGTTCACCCAAAAGTGAGGAAGGACTACGACTCTGCGTGTACAGACCGTGATAGTAATTTAATTTTTTTTAATGGACCCCAAGCAAAACTATATTAGGTGACCCCTGCTTTATATGTTGAAATGGAATTTTCCATTTCAAGTTTTAGTAGAAGCAGGTAGTAAATAGGTAGGTTACAAACCCCAAAGTAGCTGCAGTGAGTCCCACAACTCCCAATCCAGAACCCAATTCCAACACTTTTGTACCGCTTAAAAAATCTGGTTTATTTTGGCATATAGTTTCCAAGTACTTCGCTAATACCAATGACGCATCCCACACGACGCAGTTCACATCTCCTTCTATTTTTTGAAATATTTTTAAAGTCTTTAAACATATTTCTATGTCAATTTCCCTTGGGAACAAATCGTTGGACTGGAAACTAGAATTTCTGTGAGACATCTGGTTTGTTTATTTTGTGCGAGAATACTAAAACAAAATATTATCAGATTATGAGCAGCAGGAAAATACAAATTGCTTTCATAAATACTAAACTTCGTGAGCTACTAGAAAGAAAATTATAAACATTGCATTGGGGCTACTAAACCTAGTACCTACGTTACATATTCTTAATAGTATAGCCAAGATACCTCTTTAGATTATTCTTACATTGAGCTTTCCTATTTTTAACTTTTCGCCTTTAATTCAATAGCCAAGTATAAAACCTCACTAAACCAAAATCATGAAATTTAGAAATTTACGATACGATAGTTAGGTAGGTACCAATTTCCAATTTACTATAAAAACTGACACTGACTGACTGACTGCTGCTGTCGTGCTGTCAGCAGGGGGAGCACACTTAGTATAACCGTCAATTTTCATAAGCAACAGCGACATTTGGGGGATTGGTGGAAGAACTAAAATTTAAAAAAAAGCGGCGGCCATTTTGTACTTCACTTATCGTCTGACCACAGAGTACTTTTTTATATACTGAAACGTCTGACGGACCATTCGATAGCATTGACGTTATTTATTTTATTAGTTATTTATTTATTTTAGTTATTTATTTACATAAAATGTAAATAAAATACAAGTTGAATACTTAAATACTCATAATTTGATGTATTCCTTCGGATGGGGGACTTCTTTGGGACGCTAACAAATAAATATATTCAGAAATTATAGGGAAGTGTATACATACTATGTATAGCTATAGTTGAAATTTTAGTTCACCCACCAATCCCTGCGGTGGCAGCACCTTCCATAGATGCCGATTTCACCCCGGAGTTGCCACTCTATATCTACCATTATTACTATACTCTTTGGCTGTCAGTCAAGCAAGACAAGAATGTCAATGACATCAAATACTATATAGACCATAAAGAAAGGATAAATAGAGTTGTCATCAGGCGTATACCCGTAAGGGAGAGAAACAAAGTACATTGATTACGTAGTGTTACCAGAAAAGAGAATATTACCCCATGATTTACCCCATGTTTTTTTTATATTTTTATATACGATAAACTAATAGGACTATTGATGATTTGCGATGTATTTTTTCTTATAATCATCAATATATTGAGACTTCGATTTATACTTGTTTGTTGTTAACATTGATACGAATTCAGGCGTAAATGCATGAACAGCTTACGAAAACATAAGTAAAGTAACACATTGTACGTGCCTATCAAATTTTAGAGTTGCCCTCGATCATCTGGGATCCCATCATCAGATTCTGACTTTGTGACAAGTGATGATGGAAAAAAAAACAAATGGTCTAATCCATACCTACAATACTTAAAGAATTATGCTCTAACTCCTATCCGTTTAGGAGTTGTCCCTTCCATCATCACCTCACCAACATGGGATGATGACTTCCAGACGTAAATAAATAAATAGCTTACGAAAACATAAGTAACGCGTTGTACATGCTTATAGAATCTGAGGGTTGCCCTCGATTTACCTGGGATCCCATCATCAGATCCTGATTTGGTGACAATGGGACCAAGTTGGGATATGCACTTTCGAAAAAAAAAAGATTAAGAAAATCGGTAAAAAATCGACGGAGTAATCGGCGGACATACAAAAAAAATACACAGTGAAACTTAGAACCTCCTCTTTTTTTGAAGTCGGTTAAAAACTATTTGTGTGGGGGGGGTTTCTCGTCTGTACAAGCTTGTTTTAAATAGATATTATTTTTAATTTAAGTTGTCACTATTTTACCTCAATTGTGGGTAATATTGCATGGGTAAATTCAAGTAAATTGCTGGTATCCCCAATACGCGTGGTACCCGACTAAATTTAGGAGACACAGGAAAGTGGCCGCCTGGCTTCATTTTACTTACCTACTTAATTTGGGTGTATAATACTACAAAATACGATTATTTTCTTGAACAGTTACGTTTTATTTCGTTATTTCTGTACCTACATTGAAGCCGTCATTTGAGCCTTAATAAATATTATCTGTATTCATTTTTATCAATTAGGGCCGAAATAAAGTCTAAATAGTGTACTTACGAATGAAAGGTTATGTTGTCGATTTTACGTTCACTGCGGCTATTGCAGCCTAAAACACTACAATGCACCATAGTCTATGAACGCAAAAACACATAAAGTCAATCACAGATTACAGTTTTCACCTTGTTTTCACTCTGAAAATTCAGATTTTGAGAATTATAGAAAACCGCTCTCGTTAGCTGGGCACAGTTAGCGACTGTGCCCAGCAAAAAAATAGTCTATGGACAAAAAATGATTCTCTAGCTCTTTTTGGCCTTGGGAATATTGTATTTACTCATCTCGCTCACTCCTACCGTGTCGCCTCTATTCATCCTTTCTCTAAGATATAGACGAGTAATACGCACAGCTCTTGACGTTTCTCAAACAATGACTTGGCAACCTCCGTTCACCTCATGCCGCTAGGGGCGCTATAACATTTTGCATACAAAACGCGCAGTTCACCTCATGCCGCTAGGGGCGCTATAACATTTTGCATACAAAAGTTTTGAAATCGTTCACCTCATGCCGCCCTCATGCCGTGAGGGCGCTAGTGTCGCGTCTTGCCCGAATTCTTCCGAAGCTGTGCGTATTACTCGTCCATAGCTAAGGTCTATAGTATTTGATGACATTAATGGCGGAAACACACTACCGTGTCGGGGCTTAGAGAAAGGATGAATAGAGTTGTCATTTGGCGTATACCCTTAAGGGAGAGAAACAAAGTACATTGATTACGCAGTGTTACCAGAAAAGAGAATATTACCCCATGATTTACCCCATGTTTTTTTAATATTTTTATATACAATAAACTAATAGATAAAGAATATTGATGATTTGCGATGTATTTTTTCTTATAATCATCAATATATTGAGACTTCGATTTATACTTGTATAAATAAATCGAAGTCGCTGTCCGCGCCTGTTTGTCTGTATCTCCGCTAACTTCTATTGTCTCCTATAGTAGTATGGGAAGGTTGGTGTGACTACAGATCTCTCTCAGCTTGTATTAAATAGATATTATTTTTAATTTAGGTTGTCACTATTTTACCTCAATTGTGGGTAATATTGCATGGGTAAATTCAAGTAAATTGCTGGTATCCCCAATACGCGTGGTACCCGACTAAATTCAGGAGACACAGGAAAGTGGCCGCCTGGCTTCATTTTACTTACCTACTTAATTTGGGTGCATAATACTACAAAATACAATTATTTTCTTGACCATTTATGTTTTATTTCTTTATTTCTGTACATTGAAGCCGTCATTTGAGTCTTAATAAATATAATCTGTATTCATTTTTATCAATTATGACCGAAATAAAGTCTAAATAGTGTACTTACGAATGAAAGGTTATGTTCTCGATTTTACGTTCACTGCGGCTATTGCAGCCTAAAACCAGTGATTTGTTATTTACTATAGATTCGTAATGTTTGACACATACCCGCTGCCACGTCGACTGAGGCCACAGTCTTAGTTGAATTTCTTCCGACTAGTCGTAGTTTGACGTTCAGTGAATGCGTATCTCACAATAATATCACAAAAATGGTTAAATGCACTGTTAAAACATGTATGTCGTGATCCCAAACTAATAACAAAGCAAGTGGTATCACTTTTCACAAATAAGAATGCTTAATTATGTTAAAATTATACCAAAATAGTATTAAAATCGAAATTAACAGCGTTTTACCCTGAAATAAAACGTTTATTAAATACTTACCTTATTTGAAGCTTATGTGTATATTATATACACAATGAGATAGGCCCTATCTGTTTTCCGCACATCTTTCCTCTCTTTCTACCCTGTAGCCCTCTCTCGCTCGCACACTATCCCCTCTACTCCACCAGGGCGGCCATACGGTTGGCGGCCGTGTTCCCATCATTGTGTCGAATTAAACCAGGCAGATTTAAAAACTAAGCTTCAAATAAGGTAAGTATTTAATAAGCGTTTTATTTCAGGGTAAAACGCTGTTATTAAACACTTGACCGTTATTTGAAGCTTATGTGTATATTATATACACAATGAGACCTGTTTGTTATCGCCTGGTGGAGGAGGACGCCAATGTGAAGTTATGCACATGAACAAGCCGAAGGCGTAAAGGGTAACTATGAAGGTTACACTGGTTATTTTATATTTAGGAAAATATAAATTAAATTGCAAGTGTGCGAGACTAAATAAATTTGTTTAATCAAATAATACTCAGATGTACATAGAAATTACAATCATAGTATCTGGAAATGTACACAAAAACATATACGAAATAATATGCAAGCAACATAATAAAATAGTAAACTTCTTCACAATTTTGATTAATTTGTGCCGAAACAGTCTGACATCCCAGAGCTAACAGGAGCCTGGACGACCTCATGCCTATAGAAGCAACGGAATGTGTCATCAGACCTCTAGTTACCTCGTGACAAAATTTGTCAACGGACACGTTATCGGGCCAGTTTCTGGAGGCGACCGCTGAGCGAACGCTACCGGGAGTTGCGACAATACTAGCCTCTGTTATGCGCTCACATTACGCGCTACTGGCTTGTGGTAGGGACCACAAGGAGGGCCTTAAAATAACAAATAAAAATGGAATTATGTTTTTCCTTTAACAATTTAACACATTGCTTTACCCAAAACAATTATTGAATTGTCATTTCTTAGCAATTTCCAGGCCGATTGCCTAAAATCCAAACGGTCAGTTTTAGAACCAAGTCTGGGCCATAGAAACAAATGATTAGTATTGTCAATATAATGCTTTTTATTGACTGCCAGAAGGGTCAGGTCATGGATACGTCTACCAGAAAACAAAGCAGCAACATAACAGTGTGTCCGGTAGCAAAACAGTTATTTTCGTTAATTTCATATGAAGACAAAAATTAAGAGAATTTACACCTCAAATAGTTTTCTTATGAGTTGCAGGTTTTTTATATCATGCTTAACCAGTACGTGAGCACTTAGGACTCCCAAAAATTCGGTATTACAGAGCGTAGACACCACTGATTTGTGCAATAGTATAAATACTGTGTGATTCCTAAAATAATAATGACTCAAAAATCGAATCCTAGCCGTCTATTCCATGCGGCTTTGTATGTACTACGCGTAGATGGACGCTAGAACGATGAAAGTAGGTCCAGTTGCGAACTGTTCCAGATTAGCTTAGATTATAAGACCACCCTCATCAAGTTCAAGAGAACTATTGATTTCGTGCTGCCTTTCTTGCGAATGAAATATAAGGCTGTTCTGTTGTCGCACTGCAATAGAACCGTGGAACGACTCGAGGACTGACCCTGGTCTTGTAATACATTGAGTAAGGCCAAAAGTTCCTTTTGGTTGCAGTGTACCAGTAGTTCTCATTAGTTCTATGGTCTCATGAATGAACGGTCGACTATTTGCTCTCCCCAAGCAAGGTCTGTCACGTCAGTCACTAGGAAATACGAAGTGAATCGGAAAGAATGGTGTTTCTGCAACTACCATGTTAGCTCCTTCAGTCAATGAACCGGAAACATGAACTGTTTGACATCTGGTATTGTGGCGACTGTGTTCAGGAAAGAGAGGAGTACTCGAAAGTGAAGCCTGCTCTTGTCACTAAAAAACTTAGATATTGCAAATTCTCTACCGTGATTTGGACTTGTAATATCTGTGTACTTTAATGCACAACTCACACCTCGAAAATAGTCCAGATTCAAATTCAAAATTCAAAACTTTTATTCAGAGAATAGGTTTTCACAAACACGTTCTCTTGTCAGAGTATACAGTAATAAATGATTTGCATAAATTAATCAACTCTATAACTACTACCATTTCGGAAACAAAGCAAAATGACCACTGGTAAAAAGAAATGGCGAAAGAAAACCAGTTACGGCCTTTTTTGTCGTTTAAAAATATATCGTACTTTTCTTTTTCAACATAAAATTTAAAACTAGGTACATACATACAACATTACGTACGCGGAATAAAAAGTGCCATTAATTTGTCTCAACATAAAAATAAATCAAAAATATAAAATGCTAAATCGGTGTTAAAGATAGGAGCAGACCGCCGGCAAGGCAGCAAGTCCAAATAGACAAATATTTGAATCTCTTGATTCCTCATTGACTGTGCTACCTAATTAGATAGAAGCAAACACCTTGGGGGTCGTTCTCAGACCGAATGGGAGGCACTTCATTTTCACTAACCTTCCTTTGTTGAACGTGTTTGTGAAAACCTATTCTCTGAATAAAAGTTTTGAATTTTGAATTTGAATCTGGACTATTTTCGAGGTGTGAGTTGTGCATTAAAGTACACAGATATTACAAGTCCAAATCACGGTAGAGAATTTGCAATATCTAAGTTTTTTAGTGACAAGAGCAGGCTTCACTTTCGAGTACTCCTCTCTTTCCTGAACACAGTCGCCACAATACCAGATGTCAAACAGTTCATGTTTCCGGTTCATTGACTGAAGGAGCTAACATGGTAGTTGCAGAAACACCATTCTTTCCGATTCACTTCGTATTTCCTAGTGACTGACGTGACAGACCTTGCTTGGGGAGAGCAAATAGTCGACCGTTCATTCATGAGACCATAGAACTAATGAGAACTACTGGTACACTGCAACCAAAAGGAACTTTTGGCCTTACTCAATGTATTACAAGACCAGGGTCAGTCCTCGAGTCGTTCCACGGTTCTATTGCAGTGCGACAACAGAACAGCCTTATATTTCATTCGCAAGAAAGGCAGCACGAAATCAATAGTTCTCTTGAACTTGATGAGGGTGGTCTTATAATCTAAGCTAATCTGGAACAGTTCGCAACTGGACCTACTTTCATCGTTCTAGCGTCCATCTACGCGTAGTACATACAAAGCCGCATGGAATAGACGGCTAGGATTCGATTTTTGAGTCATTATTATTTTAGGAATCACACAGTATTTATACTATTGCACAAATCAGTGGTGTCTACGCTCTGTAATACCGAATTTTTGGGAGTCCTAAGTGCTCACGTACTGGTTAAGCATGATATAAAAAACCTGCAACTCATAAGAAAACTATTTGAGGTGTAAATTCTCTTAATTTTTGTCTTCATATGAAATTAACGAAAATAACTGTTTTGCTACCGGACACACTGTTATGTTGCTGCTTTGTTTTCTGGTAGACGTATCCATGACCTGACCCTTCTGGCAGTCAATAAAAAGCATTATATTGACAATACTAATCATTTGTTTCTATGGCCCAGACTTGGTTCTAAAACTGACCGTTTGGATTTTAGGCAATCGGCCTGGAAATTGCTAAGAAATGACAATTCAATAATTGTTTTGGGTAAAGCAATGTGTTAAATTGTTAAAGGAAAAACATAATTCCATTTTTATTTGTTATTTTAAGGCCCTCCTTGTGGTCCCTACCACAAGCCAGTAGCGCGTAATGTGAGCGCATAACAGAGGCTAGTATTGTCGCAACTCCCGGTAGCGTTCGCTCAGCGGTCGCCTCCAGAAACTGGCCCGATAACGTGTCCGTTGACAAATTTTGTCACGAGGTAACTAGAGGTCTGATGACACATTCCGTTGCTTCTATAGGCATGAGGTCGTCCAGGCTCCTGTTAGCTCTGGGATGTCAGACTGTTTCGGCACAAATTAATCAAAATTGTGAAGAAGTTTACTATTTTATTATGTTGCTTGCATATTATTTCGTATATGTTTTTGTGTACATTTCCAGATACTATGATTGTAATTTCTATGTACATCTGAGTATTATTTGATTAAACAAATTTATTTAGTCTCGCACACTTGCAATTTAATTTATATTTTCCTAAATATAAAATAACCAGTGTAACCTTCATAGTTACCCTTTACGCCTTCGGCTTGTTCATGTGCATAACTTCACATTGGCGTCCTCCTCCACCAGGCGATAACAAACAGGTCTCATTGTGTATATAATATACACATAAGCTTCAAATAACGGTCAAGTGTTTAATAACAGCGTTTTACCCTGAAATAAAACGCTTATTAAATACTTACCTTATTTGAAGCTTAGTTTTTAAATCTGCCTGGTTTAATTCGACACAATGATGGGAACGCGGCCGCCAACCGTATGGCCGCCCTGGTGGAGTAGAGGGGATAGTGTGCGAGCGAGAGAGGGCTACAGGGTAGAAAGAGAGGAAAGATGTGCGGAAAACAGATAGGGCCTATCTCATTGTGTATATAATATACACATAAGCTTCAAATAAGGTAAGTATTTAATAAACGTTTTATTTCAGGGTAAAACGCTGTTAATTTCGATTTTAATACTATTTTGGTATAATTTTAACATAATTAAGCATTCTTATTTGTGAAAAGTGATACCACTTGCTTTGTTATTAGTTTGGGATCACGACATACATGTTTTAACAGTGCATTTAACCATTTTTGTGATATTATTGTGAGATACGCATTCACTGAACGTCAAACTACGACTAGTCGGAAGAAATTCAACTAAGACTGTGGCCTCAGTCGACGTGGCAGCGGGTATGTGTCAAACATTACGAATCTATAGTAAATAACAAATCACTGGTTTTAGGCTGCAATAGCCGCAGTGAACGTAAAATCGAGAACATAACCTTTCATTCGTAAGTACACTATTTAGACTTTATTTCGGTCATAATTGATAAAAATGAATACAGATTATATTTATTAAGACTCAAATGACGGCTTCAATGTACAGAAATAAAGAAATAAAACATAAATGGTCAAGAAAATAATTGTATTTTGTAGTATTATGCACCCAAATTAAGTAGGTAAGTAAAATGAAGCCAGGCGGCCACTTTCCTGTGTCTCCTGAATTTAGTCGGGTACCACGCGTATTGGGGATACCAGCAATTTACTTGAATTTACCCATGCAATATTACCCACAATTGAGGTAAAATAGTGACAACCTAAATTAAAAATAATATCTATTTAATACAAGCTGAGAGAGATCTGTAGTCACACCAACCTTCCCATACTACTATAGGAGACAATAGAAGTTAGCGGAGATACATACAAACAGGCGCGGACAGCGACTTCGATTTATTTATACAAGTATAAATCGAAGTCTCAATATATTGATGATTATAAGAAAAAATACATCGCAAATCATCAATATTCTTTATCTATTAGTTTATTGTATATAAAAATATTAAAAAAACATGGGGTAAATCATGGGGTAATATTCTCTTTTCTGGTAACACTGCGTAATCAATGTACTTTGTTTCTCTCCCATAAGGGTATACGCCAAATGACAACTCTATTCATCCTTTCTCTAAGCCCCGACACGGTAATTCTTGCAACTTACATAAATTTTAATGTCGGAAGAAGGAATAAAGGTGAAACTAAAACATTTTATGTAACTATTAAATAATTATATTTATTTGTCTTACTGCTTGGTTATTATTTAATTTCTAATAATAATTATTAGGTATTTATGTAGGATCTTACTAACAACTTTTGATATTCTAATATATAAAAATCTCGTGTCACGATGTTTGTGGTCGCGCTCCTCCAAAACGGTTCCGACCGATTTTGATATTTTTTTTGTTAGACTTGGTAAGTACGAGAATAGGAATAAGACTAAATTTATACCGCTATTGCTAAGAGTTGATAATTTTATATCGCTATCGCTACTTATGACTGAGACGTATGAGCTATTTTGGAGAAGTGCGACCACATAAATCGTGAACCGAGATTTTAATAACATTTTAAATGTCAAACTCAAATTATTTATTTCATCAAACAGAAAGAAATAAATTTTAGAAACACAATTCTTAGAAGAATAACTTACTAGATGAAATGTCTTCATACAAGCGCTCTGTCAAAAGTAAATCGCTAAACGCTCGATGACATGTCGGCAATTTAATTTAATTTAATTTCCATGTGTTTCAGCGTTTGATTCATAGTATAAAATAAAATAATAAAAATAAAATCATTTATTTTGCAAGTAGATTTACAAGAAATACTTTTACACGTCAATTTTTTTTTTATCCTACTAGCACTTCAGACGTGAATGGCCTGTTGAGAAGAAGTGCCGCAAGAAACTCAACTATAGCCTTTTTTTAAAGCCATTTTAACATATATTTTTTTAATTATTTATACATTTAAAAAAATATTTAATAAGAAAATCTTTAAAATAATCTTCCACTTTATAATAACCTTTTTTCATTAAGCAACTTTTAATCGTGGATTTAAATTTATGTAGAGGCAAATCTATAAAACTTTGTGGCAGTCTATTCAACATTTTTATGCTTATACCTATGTAACAATTACCAGTCTTATGAAGTCTGAGGCTTGGTACGGCAAGCTTGCATGCTTATTTCTGGTGTTTAGGCTATGACAGTCTGAATTTTTAAGAAAAGCACCATAGTTTTTGCGTACATACATAATACAATCAAAAATGTATTGGGACGCCACGGTTAGGATGTTAATCTCCTTAAATAATTCCTTAAGCGAGTCGCGTGGTCTAAGGTTGTATGGCCCTTTTTTGAAGTACAAAGATAGTCTGAATGTCGGCAGCGGAGCCCCACAACAGTAGACCATACGACATTACGCTATGAAAATAGCTGAAATACACTAATCTTGCCGTTCCAACATCAGTAAGCTGCCTAATTTTCCTAACTGCATACGCTGCTGAACTAAGTCTTCCTGCCAGGGCCGTAATATGTGGGCCCCATTGCAGTTTTGAATCCACGGTAATCCCAAGAAAAGTAGTAGAACTAATTAGATCTATGGATTCGTCATTCACACTAATGCTACTATTGACCGGCCTGACGTTAGGCATGCTAAATTTAATACATTTGGTCTTTTTTGAATTTTGAATTGAAAAAAAAAAAATTGCACAAACCGCCATATTTTTTTCCGGGAGACACGTTTGGCGCGCTTTGACATCGACAACTACGAAGCAGTTCGGCAAAGTTCAGCTTTTGATGCCATTTCTGGCACCAGTTGAAGTGTATCAAAACGGATGCAGGAACACTCCTTCTATATGTTATTATTCTTAAAGTTGATTGAACATAATTTTTTCAAACACTTTACTGAACACATGAAGAAAACACACAGCATAGTTGATTACGTCTCTGCGTGCAAATTAGTTTAAGAAGAAGTTCATTGGTTTTTAAAATGAATTAATTTTGTATATATTTGACGAATACATTTTTTTGGGTTTAATTTTTTCATTAAAAAAGAAATTCTGGTGTTGGTGTATTTTTCCATGATTAATCTTGCAAGTTCCAAATCATGATTTACCCCATGTTTTTTTAATATTTTTATATACAATAAACTAATAGATAAAGAATATTGATGATTTGCGATGTATTTTTTCTTATAATCATCAATATATTGAGACTTCGATTTATACTTGTATAAATAAATCGAAGTCGCTGTCCGCGCCTGTTTGTCTGTATCTCCGCTAACTTCTATTGTCTCCTATAGTAGTATGGGAAGGTTGGTGTGACTACAGATCTCTCTCAGCTTGTATTAAATAGATATTATTTTTAATTTAGGTTGTCACTATTTTACCTCAATTGTGGGTAATATTGCATGGGTAAATTCAAGTAAATTGCTGGTATCCCCAATACGCGTGGTACCCGACTAAATTCAGGAGACACAGGAAAGTGGCCGCCTGGCTTCATTTTACTTACCTACTTAATTTGGGTGCATAATACTACAAAATACAATTATTTTCTTGACCATTTATGTTTTATTTCTTTATTTCTGTACATTGAAGCCGTCATTTGAGTCTTAATAAATATAATCTGTATTCATTTTTATCAATTATGACCGAAATAAAGTCTAAATAGTGTACTTACGAATGAAAGGTTATGTTCTCGATTTTACGTTCACTGCGGCTATTGCAGCCTAAAACCAGTGATTTGTTATTTACTATAGATTCGTAATGTTTGACACATACCCGCTGCCACGTCGACTGAGGCCACAGTCTTAGTTGAATTTCTTCCGACTAGTCGTAGTTTGACGTTCAGTGAATGCGTATCTCACAATAATATCACAAAAATGGTTAAATGCACTGTTAAAACATGTATGTCGTGATCCCAAACTAATAACAAAGCAAGTGGTATCACTTTTCACAAATAAGAATGCTTAATTATGTTAAAATTATACCAAAATAGTATTAAAATCGAAATTAACAGCGTTTTACCCTGAAATAAAACGTTTATTAAATACTTACCTTATTTGAAGCTTATGTGTATATTATATACACAATGAGATAGGCCCTATCTGTTTTCCGCACATCTTTCCTCTCTTTCTACCCTGTAGCCCTCTCTCGCTCGCACACTATCCCCTCTACTCCACCAGGGCGGCCATACGGTTGGCGGCCGCGTTCCCATCATTGTGTCGAATTAAACCAGGCAGATTTAAAAACTAAGCTTCAAATAAGGTAAGTATTTAATAAGCGTTTTATTTCAGGGTAAAACGCTGTTATTAAACACTTGACCGTTATTTGAAGCTTATGTGTATATTATATACACAATGAGACCTGTTTGTTATCGCCTGGTGGAGGAGGACGCCAATGTGAAGTTATGCACATGAACAAGCCGAAGGCGTAAAGGGTAACTATGAAGGTTACACTGGTTATTTTATATTTAGGAAAATATAAATTAAATTGCAAGTGTGCGAGACTAAATAAATTTGTTTAATCAAATAATACTCAGATGTACATAGAAATTACAATCATAGTATCTGGAAATGTACACAAAAACATATACGAAATAATATGCAAGCAACATAATAAAATAGTAAACTTCTTCACAATTTTGATTAATTTGTGCCGAAACAGTCTGACATCCCAGAGCTAACAGGAGCCTGGACGACCTCATGCCTATAGAAGCAACGGAATGTGTCATCAGACCTCTAGTTACCTCGTGACAAAATTTGTCAACGGACACGTTATCGGGCCAGTTTCTGGAGGCGACCGCTGAGCGAACGCTACCGGGAGTTGCGACAATACTAGCCTCTGT
Source organism: Endotricha flammealis (assembly GCA_905163395.2). Classification (NCBI taxonomy): domain Eukaryota; kingdom Metazoa; phylum Arthropoda; class Insecta; order Lepidoptera; family Pyralidae; genus Endotricha; species Endotricha flammealis. The sequence goes on along the minus strand of LR990860.1, from coordinate 6,951,389 downwards.
TATGCGCTCACATTACGCGCTACTGGCTTGTGGTAGGGACCACAAGGAGGGCCTTAAAATAACAAATAAAAATGGAATTATGTTTTTCCTTTAACAATTTAACACATTGCTTTACCCAAAACAATTATTGAATTGTCATTTCTTAGCAATTTCCAGGCCGATTGCCTAAAATCCAAACGGTCAGTTTTAGAACCAAGTCTGGGCCATAGAAACAAATGATTAGTATTGTCAATATAATGCTTTTTATTGACTGCCAGAAGGGTCAGGTCATGGATACGTCTACCAGAAAACAAAGCAGCAACATAACAGTGTGTCCGGTAGCAAAACAGTTATTTTCGTTAATTTCATATGAAGACAAAAATTAAGAGAATTTACACCTCAAATAGTTTTCTTATGAGTTGCAGGTTTTTTATATCATGCTTAACCAGTACGTGAGCACTTAGGACTCCCAAAAATTCGGTATTACAGAGCGTAGACACCACTGATTTGTGCAATAGTATAAATACTGTGTGATTCCTAAAATAATAATGACTCAAAAATCGAATCCTAGCCGTCTATTCCATGCGGCTTTGTATGTACTACGCGTAGATGGACGCTAGAACGATGAAAGTAGGTCCAGTTGCGAACTGTTCCAGATTAGCTTAGATTATAAGACCACCCTCATCAAGTTCAAGAGAACTATTGATTTCGTGCTGCCTTTCTTGCGAATGAAATATAAGGCTGTTCTGTTGTCGCACTGCAATAGAACCGTGGAACGACTCGAGGACTGACCCTGGTCTTGTAATACATTGAGTAAGGCCAAAAGTTCCTTTTGGTTGCAGTGTACCAGTAGTTCTCATTAGTTCTATGGTCTCATGAATGAACGGTCGACTATTTGCTCTCCCCAAGCAAGGTCTGTCACGTCAGTCACTAGGAAATACGAAGTGAATCGGAAAGAATGGTGTTTCTGCAACTACCATGTTAGCTCCTTCAGTCAATGAACCGGAAACATGAACTGTTTGACATCTGGTATTGTGGCGACTGTGTTCAGGAAAGAGAGGAGTACTCGAAAGTGAAGCCTGCTCTTGTCACTAAAAAACTTAGATATTGCAAATTCTCTACCGTGATTTGGACTTGTAATATCTGTGTACTTTAATGCACAACTCACACCTCGAAAATAGTCCAGATTCAAATTCAAAATTCAAAACTTTTATTCAGAGAATAGGTTTTCACAAACACGTTCTCTTGTCAGAGTATACAGTAATAAATGATTTGCATAAATTAATCAACTCTATAACTACTACCATTTCGGAAACAAAGCAAAATGACCACTGGTAAAAAGAAATGGCGAAAGAAAACCAGTTACGGCCTTTTTTGTCGTTTAAAAATATATCGTACTTTTCTTTTTCAACATAAAATTTAAAACTAGGTACATACATACAACATTACGTACGCGGAATAAAAAGTGCCATTAATTTGTCTCAACATAAAAATAAATCAAAAATATAAAATGCTAAATCGGTGTTAAAGATAGGAGCAGACCGCCGGCAAGGCAGCAAGTCCAAATAGACAAATATTTGAATCTCTTGATTCCTCATTGACTGTGCTACCTAATTAGATAGAAGCAAACACCTTGGGGGTCGTTCTCAGACCGAATGGGAGGCACTTCATTTTCACTAACCTTCCTTTGTTGAACGTGTTTGTGAAAACCTATTCTCTGAATAAAAGTTTTGAATTTTGAATTTGAATCTGGACTATTTTCGAGGTGTGAGTTGTGCATTAAAGTACACAGATATTACAAGTCCAAATCACGGTAGAGAATTTGCAATATCTAAGTTTTTTAGTGACAAGAGCAGGCTTCACTTTCGAGTACTCCTCTCTTTCCTGAACACAGTCGCCACAATACCAGATGTCAAACAGTTCATGTTTCCGGTTCATTGACTGAAGGAGCTAACATGGTAGTTGCAGAAACACCATTCTTTCCGATTCACTTCGTATTTCCTAGTGACTGACGTGACAGACCTTGCTTGGGGAGAGCAAATAGTCGACCGTTCATTCATGAGACCATAGAACTAATGAGAACTACTGGTACACTGCAACCAAAAGGAACTTTTGGCCTTACTCAATGTATTACAAGACCAGGGTCAGTCCTCGAGTCGTTCCACGGTTCTATTGCAGTGCGACAACAGAACAGCCTTATATTTCATTCGCAAGAAAGGCAGCACGAAATCAATAGTTCTCTTGAACTTGATGAGGGTGGTCTTATAATCTAAGCTAATCTGGAACAGTTCGCAACTGGACCTACTTTCATCGTTCTAGCGTCCATCTACGCGTAGTACATACAAAGCCGCATGGAATAGACGGCTAGGATTCGATTTTTGAGTCATTATTATTTTAGGAATCACACAGTATTTATACTATTGCACAAATCAGTGGTGTCTACGCTCTGTAATACCGAATTTTTGGGAGTCCTAAGTGCTCACGTACTGGTTAAGCATGATATAAAAAACCTGCAACTCATAAGAAAACTATTTGAGGTGTAAATTCTCTTAATTTTTGTCTTCATATGAAATTAACGAAAATAACTGTTTTGCTACCGGACACACTGTTATGTTGCTGCTTTGTTTTCTGGTAGACGTATCCATGACCTGACCCTTCTGGCAGTCAATAAAAAGCATTATATTGACAATACTAATCATTTGTTTCTATGGCCCAGACTTGGTTCTAAAACTGACCGTTTGGATTTTAGGCAATCGGCCTGGAAATCGCTAAGAAATGACAATTCAATAATTGTTTTGGGTAAAGCAATGTGTTAAATTGTTAAAGGAAAAACATAATTCCATTTTTATTTGTTATTTTAAGGCCCTCCTTGTGGTCCCTACCACAAGCCAGTAGCGCGTAATGTGAGCGCATAACAGAGGCTAGTATTGTCGCAACTCCCGGTAGCGTTCGCTCAGCGGTCGCCTCCAGAAACTGGCCCGATAACGTGTCCGTTGACAAATTTTGTCACGAGGTAACTAGAGGTCTGATGACACATTCCGTTGCTTCTATAGGCATGAGGTCGTCCAGGCTCCTGTTAGCTCTGGGATGTCAGACTGTTTCGGCACAAATTAATCAAAATTGTGAAGAAGTTTACTATTTTATTATGTTGCTTGCATATTATTTCGTATATGTTTTTGTGTACATTTCCAGATACTATGATTGTAATTTCTATGTACATCTGAGTATTATTTGATTAAACAAATTTATTTAGTCTCGCACACTTGCAATTTAATTTATATTTTCCTAAATATAAAATAACCAGTGTAACCTTCATAGTTACCCTTTACGCCTTCGGCTTGTTCATGTGCATAACTTCACATTGGCGTCCTCCTCCACCAGGCGATAACAAACAGGTCTCATTGTGTATATAATATACACATAAGCTTCAAATAACGGTCAAGTGTTTAATAACAGCGTTTTACCCTGAAATAAAACGCTTATTAAATACTTACCTTATTTGAAGCTTAGTTTTTAAATCTGCCTGGTTTAATTCGACACAATGATGGGAACGCGGCCGCCAACCGTATGGCCGCCCTGGTGGAGTAGAGGGGATAGTGTGCGAGCGAGAGAGGGCTACAGGGTAGAAAGAGAGGAAAGATGTGCGGAAAACAGATAGGGCCTATCTCATTGTGTATATAATATACACATAAGCTTCAAATAAGGTAAGTATTTAATAAACGTTTTATTTCAGGGTAAAACGCTGTTAATTTCGATTTTAATACTATTTTGGTATAATTTTAACATAATTAAGCATTCTTATTTGTGAAAAGTGATACCACTTGCTTTGTTATTAGTTTGGGATCACGACATACATGTTTTAACAGTGCATTTAACCATTTTTGTGATATTATTGTGAGATACGCATTCACTGAACGTCAAACTACGACTAGTCGGAAGAAATTCAACTAAGACTGTGGCCTCAGTCGACGTGGCAGCGGGTATGTGTCAAACATTACGAATCTATAGTAAATAACAAATCACTGGTTTTAGGCTGCAATAGCCGCAGTGAACGTAAAATCGAGAACATAACCTTTCATTCGTAAGTACACTATTTAGACTTTATTTCGGTCATAATTGATAAAAATGAATACAGATTTTATTTATTAAGACTCAAATGACGGCTTCAATGTACAGAAATAAAGAAATAAAACATAAATGGTCAAGAAAATAATTGTATTTTGTAGTATTATGCACCCAAATTAAGTAGGTAAGTAAAATGAAGCCAGGCGGCCACTTTCCTGTGTCTCCTGAATTTAGTCGGGTACCACGCGTATTGGGGATACCAGCAATTTACTTGAATTTACCCATGCAATATTACCCACAATTGAGGTAAAATAGTGACAACCTAAATTAAAAATAATATCTATTTAATACAAGCTGAGAGAGATCTGTAGTCACACCAACCTTCCCATACTACTATAGGAGACAATAGAAGTTAGCGGAGATACAGACAAACAGGCGCGGACAGCGACTTCGATTTATTTATACAAGTATAAATCGAAGTCTCAATATATTGATGATTATAAGAAAAAATACATCGCAAATCATCAATATTCTTTATCTATTAGTTTATTGTATATAAAAATATTAAAAAAACATGGGGTAAATCATGATTTGGAACTTGCAAGATTAATCATGGAAAAATACACCAACACCAGAATTTCTTTTTTAATGAAAAAATTAAACCCAAAAAAATGTATTCGTCAAATATATACAAAATTAATTCATTTTAAAAACCAATGAACTTCTTCTTAAACTAATTTGCACGCAGAGACGTAATCAACTATGCTGTGTGTTTTCTTCATGTGTTCAGTAAAGTGTTTGAAAAAATTATGTTCAATCAACTTTAAGAATAATAACATATAGAAGGAGTGTTCCTGCATCCGTTTTGATACACTTCAACTGGTGCCAGAAATTTTGCAAGTAGATTTACAAGAAATACTTTTACACGTCAATTTTTTTTTTATCCTACTAGCACTTCAGACGTGAATGGCCTGTTGAGAAGAAGTGCCGCAAGAAACTCAACTATAGCCTTTTTTTAAAGCCATTTTAACATATATTTTTTTAATTATTTATACATTTAAAAAAATATTTAATAAGAAAATCTTTAAAATAATCTTCCACTTTATAATAACCTTTTTTCATTAAGCAACTTTTAATCGTGGATTTAAATTTATGTAGAGGCAAATCTATAAAACTTTGTGGCAGTCTATTCAACATTTTTATGCTTATACCTATGTAACAATTACCAGTCTTATGAAGTCTGAGGCTTGGTACGGCAAGCTTATGCTTATTTCTGGTGTTTAGGCTATGACAGTCTGAATTTTTAAGAAAAGCACCATAGTTTTTGCGTACATACATAATACAATCAAAAATGTATTGGGACGCCACGGTTAGGATGTTAATCTCCTTAAATAATTCCTTAAGCGAGTCGCGTGGTCTAAGGTTGTATGGCCCTTTTTTGAAGTACAAAGATAGTCTGAATGTCGGCAGCGGAGCCCCACAACAGTAGACCATACGACATTACGCTATGAAAATAGCTGAAATACACTAATCTTGCCGTTCCAACATCAGTAAGCTGCCTAATTTTCCTAACTGCATACGCTGCTGAACTAAGTCTTCCTGCCAGGGCCGTAATATGTGGGCCCCATTGCAGTTTTGAATCCACGGTAATCCCAAGAAAAGTAGTAGAACTAATTAGATCTATGGATTCGTCATTCACACTAATGCTACTATTGACCGGCCTGACGTTAGGCATGCTAAATTTAATACATTTGGTCTTTTTTGAATTTTGAATTGAAAAAAAAAAAATTGCACAAACCGCCATATTTTTTTCCGGGAGACACGTTTGGCGCGCTTTGACATCGACAACTACGAAGCAGTTCGGCAAAGTTCAGCTTTTGATGCCATTTCTGGCACCAGTTGAAGTGTATCAAAACGGATGCAGGAACACTCCTTCTATATGTTATTATTCTTAAAGTTGATTGAACATAATTTTTTCAAACACTTTACTGAACACATGAAGAAAACACACAGCATAGTTGATTACGTCTCTGCGTGCAAATTAGTTTAAGAAGAAGTTCATTGGTTTTTAAAATGAATTAATTTTGTATATATTTGACGAATACATTTTTTTGGGTTTAATTTTTTCATTAAAAAAGAAATTCTGGTGTTGGTGTATTTTTCCATGATTAATCTTGCAAGTTCCAAATTATGGTCTGTAAAATCATTTTCATATGAATGATAAGTAATGAACGGGAATAAATCTATTCCAATGAATTTCTTCAATACTTTTGGCACAATCTGATTTGTAGCGCATGATCGTGTAGGTTTATTATTTTCCCCTAATCGCTGTCTTATCTCCCTTTCGCAAACTCGACAAATGTTTATTACCTCTTTTGAAGCATGTTGTAACTTACCTCTGCTTTTTTGGTGTATTAAGCTGTTCTTATCAACTGGCCCGTGTATGCCTTTAATGCAAGTGTTACATTTGATTTTTGTGGATAAAGAAAAAACAACAAAACCTGCTATGTACTCAACAACTTTTTCGCCAAAAGGAGATAAGAATGTTTGCGTCTCTATTTCATCCATTAAATCATCAACAACATTTTGAAAATTGATTTTATCACCATCAGTGATGTCATTGCCATATTCCCGAACAGATGAAGCATTAATTTTTTGAATTGCGGATGTGCAGTTTAGTATAGAAATTTTTTCCAGTGGTATGCAGTTGGTCCCATTGCCAGTTTGTATTAACTGTGTATTGACAAGAAGTTTTTTATAAATTGCTTCAAACTGGTAGGCCGTCGGATTATCGCAATGACCACCATGACTTCTCACATTTGAAAAAAAAAGTTCAATATGGTCCTGGCTTACTCTATGGAGAGGCATGTAACGAAGACAGTTTTGAGTTTTTTGTACTAGATCTTGAAATAAAGATTTTGCACTCTGTATACAGATCAAAAACCCTAAAAAACCTGTATACCGTGGAGAATTTAATAAATTCATTTTGCTTACCTCACCATTACGCTTTTTAACATAAGCCGACAAATTCATCAAAACTTTTTGTGCTTCGTCCAATTTTTGAAAGGCCTTTTCAAAATTTTCATTATTCAATGCCCTTTTGAAACGATGTTGACGAGACCGCGAATCCAAGATGTCAAAAACATCGTTTATGAGCAAAATAAATTTTGCAGTTGCAGCAGAACCGTCAAATTCTGGCAAACCTAACTTGTTTTCACAAAATACAAGTGCATCAGCAACACTTGCGCTGAACAATTGTGCTGCCAGACGGACGTTCATTATTTTTGATTTAAAATAAATGTGATTCGTCCTCAATTTATTTGCCATAAAAAATAATTCTTCTTCTTGTACTTTGTGCAATGTTTCTATATATTGCCAATTAATTTTGTTCCCATCATTATCAAAAAGACATTTATAGTCGCCAAAAGTATTGCGAATTAACTTCAGCATATGACTGGGATCCAAAAAAAAATAAACTTGTTGCCCCGTAGTAGGATCTAATATCGTAGTTTGCAATTTTTTTGCATCTAAGCAGCAACCTAACTCTGAAGCATAGCTAGATTTGCTTTTGCGCCGTCACAAGTCAATGCTTTAATCTGAATTCCGGTTTCATGAACCAGTTCAAATGCTTTAGTTACCAGCTGTGCCTTTAAACTTGCACTTGTGCCTGTTACTAAAAAGAAACCAATTGGAACCTTCCAAGAAGCATTTATACCTACTAATAAAAACACCAGGACGTCCGTAGCTTCGTCCGAATTATCCGTTACTAAGTCGAACCCATAATTTACATAACCGAATTGTCTGTTACTATTAGGTGGACTTTCTATTTTAGACATTATTTTCATTTCATCGAAAATCAAAGTGGCATAAATTATGTTATCTGAATTGGCATCTGCTTTATGTTTTAAAGCTACTAATGCTTCCTTAGTGAAACCTGGTTGACCATCAATAGTACTGTACCATTTAGTCAGAGTACGCGGATGTGGCAAACATGTTCCAAAAGTTTTGCGGACGTATTTATAAGCTTTTGGTGAGTAAAAGTGGAGTGTTAAAGCGAAGCATCTCAGTTCTGGTGAAAATTTAGTCTTTGACAATTTGCCGCTTTGACTTTTTTTCTGTTGGCGCTGAATCAGTTCCTTTTCTTCAACGCCAATTGTTTCAAGAATCATTTTTTCTTCTTTATTGATTAATGATTTTTCATCGAGACCCTGAAGAATTTCTTGCAAACTAGCAACTTTTTTATTCAAAAAAAGATTTTTAGCTTGGAGTCGCTTTATTTTCTTCTTTTGATTGTCTATTTGATTTTGCATTTTTCTTTTTCTTGGGGTAAGAGTTTCGGTATGCGATGTAGACTTTGGAACACATTTTTCAATAGCGACTGTCGATTGAACCTGAAAACGAACATAGTTAAAGATATGTATGTATATAGAAATTTTAATATAGAAAAATATTTTTAAACTCAATAAAACCAAGTTTGTTTTTTTTTATAAATTGTTCTGGAAACGTAAGTGACTTACGTGTTGTTGTTGAGATGATGATTCACCGAAAGTTGCGAACATGTTAGGCGTAGCTGAACTTTTAGATCCAGCAGTGTTGTAAGATGGTTGAATGGGTATATTATTTGATGGTGTGGGCTTAAAGATACTGCTTCGACCATTGCTGATCTTTGTAGTGCCCCTTATTTAAACTTCCCTGTCCAGACCGGTAGCTTCCAGGAACTTCCAAATGTGCTGGGCAGAGAGCTGTTGTATCTCCTCTGGAAGCAAAATATGCTGTCCTATGTAAATACTTCTTTTGTACATGAGTGGTCCGCAGGAGCAGAGTATGTGCATAGCACTTTCTTCTTCCTCCTGGCAGAATCTGCACATCGCTGACTGGCTCATGTTTAGGTTAAACAGATGTTTATTGAGTTTGCAGTGTCCTGTTAGTATTCTTGTCACAGCACTAGTTTTCTGTCTTTTGAGCTCGATGAGTTCTTTGGAGAAATTTTTGTTGTGACCGTTTATCAGGGCCTTGGCATGGTTTTGTCCGGGGACTGATTTCCATAGTTCCTTTGCCATATGGTCACACTGAGTTTTTAGAATATAGTAGGCTCGTTGTTTGGCTATACCGCAAAAGGGTTCCGGTGCTGCCTGAGGGTTGTCAGCACCAGTCCTTGCGAGTTCATCTGCCATTTCATTACCTTCTAGGCCTGAATGTCCTGGAATCCATCTAATCACAACTTTGTTAGATGCGCCAAGAGCATTAAGGTTGTCCTTGCAGTTTTTCACTAGCCTTGAGTTTGTCTCAAAGGACTCCAACGCCTGTAGCGCCGCCTGGCTGTCGGAGTTGATGTAGATGTGTTGATTTCTAAGCTTCCGGCTTAAGTTGATCTCCGCACATTTGTTAATTGCGAAGACCTCGGCCTGGAAGATAGAGGCCTCTTTACCAAGGTTGACGCTTGTCCTATGTTTGGGCCTTTGTCCGAAGACTCCACAACCTACATCTGATCCTTTTTTGGATCCATCTGTAAACCATATGTGACTTCCTTTTTTGTTTGACACACGGCCATTCAGCCATGTCTCCCTTTCAGGTATCTCTATGGTGTACAGTTGAGTGAAGTCTATTTCACTTTTCATACCATCCGCTGGCATGCTTAGTGAATTGCGATTGAACACTGACTCCTTTAGTTTATTCAAGGCATATGATTGCCATTCGGTTGGTGATTGTGTGCATACTCTATAGATGCAGGTTCTAGCTTCTTTTTGCACCTGCAGATGTAGTGGTGTTAAGTTTAACAGTGCATTTAGTGCTTCCCCTGGTGTAGACGTAAAGGCACCTGTTATCATGATACAGGCGGAACGTTGTATACTGTTAAGCTTGGTGATTGCAGTCTTTTGGAGCGTTTTGTTGTACCACACAGCGGACGCATATGTGATTATAGGTCTTACTACTGCAGTGTACAACCATTGAGCCATTTTGGGGTTAAGGCCCCATTTAGCTCCGACCATGCGACCGCTTGCCCATAGGGCCATTTTAGCTTTTTGATTAACGTTCTGTAGGTGAGTGTTCCAAGTTAACCTTTGGTCAATGGTTATTCCTAGATATTTCACCTCTTTTGATAAAGTTAGGATTTTGCCATTAAGCTTGGGATGTATTAGCTTTTCTAGCTTCCTTTTTTTAGTAAATGGTACTATCACTGTTTTGTCAGCGTTGATTGATAGTTCGTTAGCTCTGCACCAGTTGACGATTGTGTTGAGAGCTGCTTGCAGTATGCCAGAGATGGTGTGGAGACATGGGCCTCTGACTATGACCACCAGGTCATCCGCATAACCTTGTGTATCATAACCAAGACCATTCATAAGTGCAAGTAGTTGGTCTACAGCGAGTGTCCATAGTAGTGGGGATAGTACTCCTCCTTGAGGACACCCTCGAGAAGTGTGGAAGTCATGCGAGGTTTCGTTTAAAGTAACCGTAGCAATACGGCTAGAGAGCATGCTTTCCACCCACCTGAGTGTGGTTTTGTCTACCCCTTTATTTTCCAGTCCACTGAGGATTGTTTTAGTAGGAGTGTTGTCAAACGCACCCTCAATATCGAGAAATGCACACAGAGCCGTTTGCTTATCCTCCAGGGCTTTCTGCACTTTGTCAACCAGATTGAGTAAGGCAGTTTCCGTGGATTTCCCTTTTTGGTAAGCATGCTGATTGTTACTTAATGGTCTATCCATTAAATTGTTGGCTCTTATGTGCTGGTCAATTACTTTTTCCATTGTTTTCAAAAGAAAGGATGTAAGGCTTATAGGCCTGAAGGATTTTGGCTGTGAGTAGTCCTTTTTCCCAGCCTTAGGTATGAAGCATACCTTTACCCTCATCCATTGCTCCGGTATGACACCCAGGGCTAAGCTGGCCCTGAAGATCTTAACCAGATGCGGGGTGAGTAAGTCTATTCCCTGTTGTAGCAACGCAGGGAATATGCCGTCCTCACCCGCTGATTTAAATGGTAGGAAGTTATCTATAGCCCATTTAACCTGGTTCGGCCTGAAGATCGTATTGGCCGTTTTCCAGTCAGTATTTTGCGCCTTGTGTGAGTGATCCTCACTTTTTGCGTTCTTTGGGTTAAGCGTGGTATACGAACCGGGAAAGTGAGTGTCTCTTAGCAATTGTAAGGACTCCATCTCTGTGGTTGTAAAAGTATTATCTGGTTTCCTAAGTAGTCCTAGATAATTGTCAGGTGTCTTGGCAAGAATTTTGTGTATTCTTGCGCCTTGTTGAGTTTGGTTTATACTCTCACAAAAGCGCTTCCAAGACGCTCTCTTAGCTTTTCTGATTTCTTTATTGTATTCAGTCAGGGCTTTGCGGAATTTGTCCCTGTTTGGGGAATTAGAGGCCTGATTGGATAAGCGTCGCGTGGAATTCTTGAGCTTTTCTAGCCTCTTGTTCCACCACGTGGCTTTTTTAGTACCTAGAGACTCTTTCACTGGGCAGCTACTTTCGTAGGCGTTAATAATGCCATCAGTAAGCATGTCTGTCACAGTGTTTAGAGAGTCTGGAGTTTTTATTGACTTAGGTAAGTTCTTTAGGACTTCTGCAAGGGAAGCTTTGTATTTTATTGAATGGGTAATGAATGACTCTGGAAAATAAATTTAACAATGAGATGCAATTCTGCGAGTTTATTTTTACACGGAGAATACTTAGAACACTTACGACACAAATGCAGTCTGGTATTAAACTTGGTATTGAATTTTCCGCTAATATTCTCCTTTTGTTTGGAAGGACTTGAAAATCGGATGACTGAAAATGGGTTGAGCAAATTGCACTGGTCCGCTTGGGATCCCAGGTTCGCTTATTATTGCAAAAACTTTTCCATATATTCCTTAATTCTGGATTCTTAGGGAAGCTGTAAACACAAAAAAGTGCGATAAATCCTACCAATATTAGAAACGCGAAAGTTTGTGAGTGTGATATTGTTACTCTTTCACGCAACAACTACTGAATGGATTTTAATAAAACTTTACTACATAAATCAGAATAACACATAGGCTACTTTTTATCCCAGTCCGATAAGTGGTTCCCGTGGGATAATCGAAAAACTGCTATTTCTTACCCTTTACGTGAACGAAGTCGCGGGCAACAGACTAGTAAATAATGAAATCAAAATGTGTTCATCATATTTTGTCAATCAAATCAAATTTTTATGGCATATAATATTTACTTACAGTATTTTTTTTTACATTTATTACTATTTTATAAACAATTCAAACTTAAAAACATTATTGATAACAATTATTTGTCTAATACATGAGAATTCATGCGAATAAATAAAGTCGTCGCCAGCCGCCATCCAAATTTATCGACAAACATTATGGTAACATCACTATGTCGCCCATCGGCGGGGAGAAATCGGATTTATCGCTCGACCGATATGAGATTTGTACGGGCGAGCGGATCTGATGTTGCTAAACAAATCCGACAATTAATCCGACAATTTTAAGAATGAAATATGCGAATTTAGTGTTTAAATGTAATTATATAGCAATAATATGATTAGAATTTACTTACATATGAAATGTCACACCATCTTTTTGTAAATTTGATGTTCCAGACCTCTTTTTACAGCAAAAAACTGAGCAATTCGGCATTTTTAACACTGCTTGTTCACACTTGCGCGACTGGACTCGGTCTAGGAAGCAATCCGAGCACAACTGGTTTTTATAAACGCACATGCCCATTTGGGCTTGTACTTTGACAGAGGGGAAACGCTTCGTATGGCTACTCCCTTCCGGGACGGAAGAGCCCGCGTTGCTCTAAGCCTAAAACACTACAATGCACCATAGTCTATGAACGCAAAAACACATCAACTCAACCACAGAACACAGTTTTCGCCTTGTTTTCACCCTGAAAATTCAGATTTTGAGAAATAAAGAAAACCGCTTTCGTTTTCGCTTCTGTTCAGAAATGAACGAATTAACGCCAGACGTTTGTTTCTTTCATTTCTGAACAGAAGCTCGCAGTGTTTGCTTTTGTCTGGGTGTTTTCTAAAATGTATAATGGTATTTATTTACAAAAAAAAGTATTTAAGTATATTTATCAGGAATCTAGTACCTAGTAACTCATTATCACGCTGCAAAAACAAATTTAAAAAAAAGCGTCCACTTGTTCGCGCCACGACCCGCGCGCGGGTATAGAAACACATTTGCAAGGCGTGTCGTGTCGCGTCATAACCCCCCCCCCACCGCCGTGGCGCAATCGGCGGCCAGCAGTCCGCGCCACGACAGAGCGAGTCACGACACGACACGCCCTACAAATGTGCTCCTAACCATATAAAATGTATGAACGCGATATGCTTCTGGCGCGACACGACACGCCCCGACACGGTAGTGTGTTTCCGCCATAACATATTTAACATTTGACACTTGACCCCGTCGCCCCGTCGCCAGTTTATACAATATTAATCTATGCGCGTCGCACTGTAAAAAACAGGGGGAGCTCACTTAAGCGCTTATTACACTACACGATTTCTCGGGCCCTGACGGCAGGCGCAGGGTATCCTGCCTACCAGTTAGGGTGCAGCTTATTACACTACGCTGGAAATCGCGCCCTGTTTGATTTTCTCTCAGTTTGAACGTGAACGTGAATGACTGTGCACGTCTGTCGCTATGGCGCCGACTTTATCGAATTATCAAAAAGTTGCTTTAGCGGTGACTTTACCACTTACTACATCCATAATTATTTTTTATTTTTGTTATTTCCTAGCCTGAAGGTCTTGTGTCCCACTGCTGGGCAAAGGCCTCCCCCTCCCTTTCTCCACTCGTCACGGTCCAAAGCTACTTCTGGCCACCTGTCTAAGAAGGCATTCAGATCATCCCGCCATAGCCTCCACGGTCTTCCTTTACCTCGTCGCTCGTTCGGAATCCAAAAAGTTGATATTTTTTGCCCATCTTTCCGGTTGCTTAAGGCAGACACAGGCCACATCCACTTTAACTTGGCAGTTTTTGCACCTACGTCTTTTACTTGTGTGAGGGAGCGCAGTTCAACGTTCCTCATCTTAAGAAAAAAAGAGAAGGAGAAGGATCTGGGTCATGCAATACTTGAAATTAAGAGGAAAGCACTCAAATATGCGGATACTCAATGCTCTGGATCCAGCGGATTTCAAAGAAAGGAGAAATTGGAATATTTATTTAAAAAAAAAAAACAATTTATTAGTGAATAATTAATAAATTAATAAATAATATGTTTAATAATAGCTCCGTATAACGCACAAAAAACAACAGAACGTGTGAACTCTGCGCTCGCGCCGCCGCGGCGCGACGCAGCGACTGAGCTCCCTGCCTCCGATGTTTCTTATTAGACTACCCAATCGGCAGGGCGGCGGCAGGGAGGCAGGAAGATCGGAACCACCCGATCACCCTGTTTAGGGTCAGGGTCCCTAAACAGGGTGATCGGGTGGTTCCGATCTCCCTGTTTCTTATTACATTGCCCTGTCCCTGCCGGCAGGGCCCGAGAAATCGTGAAGTGTAATAAGCGCTTTAGTATTCCCGTCAATTTTCATAGGCAATCGTAACGTTATGTTACGATAAAATGTTACAGGTCAGTCGCCGGCTTTATGGCTCCTCTTCACAATGGGCCATGATGGGCGATGGCACGCACGATAGTGTAGAGGGCATAAGTGTCTGTGATCGGCTATCATCGCGTATGATCGTGCGGAATCGGCGTTGTGCGTTGTGTCAGTACATCAAAAGAATGATGGCCCATGATTGCGTGCACAATCGCCGATACTATTATTATGACAATTACGTAGTTTCGGCCACTAGAGGGCTGTAGAGAGAGAGATGTAGAGAGTTACCCAATCATGGCGGCGATGATGGACGATCACATGATGAGCCATCATGGCTCATTGTGAAGAGGAGGCATTAAGTTTGGTAAAAAAGCCACGAAAAAAGCGGAAAACGCGGAGTGCCCCGATAAGAATCGCGGCAATGCGACACTTCATGCTTAATGTGGCAGTAGCACAGCACAATGCAGTAGCATTACGAAAATGAGTGAATTGAGTTGAGAAAAGTAAACACAGGTAAATCCAAAATTTAGTTTTTATGTTAACTTCGCGAGAGTGTGAAGCTGGCATAACAGTGCTTCTGGTTTAAAATATTTTTTAATAAATTGCAGCTGAGAACACACACCTTTTATAATGGCAATACTGAAATCATATGACAGTCAGCCATCTATTTTCGAACAAAATGGCTGTGAAAATGGTCGTATTCTTGTTTTCCCTTATTTTCTGCATTATCGGTAAGATTTTCTACTATATGTTATTATTATAAATCTGGTTTTGTCGCCCTTCCATTTCATTTTTGAATGTTTGTGTTTTTAGGCTCAAATGCTGCTGGAGAATTCAGTGTGCTTCACAGCCCGAAATCACTTAAATTTTCGGGATCCAGCAGAACTCTGGAAAGTCTGTTGAAGGAAATCTTCTCTGCTTCACTTGGATTGTCTGTTGAAGAGGTAGGAAAGAAATCACGTCTGATATTCCACTAAAATCGCCATTGAGCAACGCCCAGTACTTGCTATAATTTTTAATCTTATTACTAATAGGTACTTATTTTTTGTGTCTTCCAGAACTCAGAATGGACGGGATTATCCATAAATGATCCATTTAACACTCCTGAAGCCGTAGTAGAGGCGTACGTTGATGGCGTTTATTCACTAGGATGTACGGTGAGTTACCTTCAGAGGAATATATTAAGTTTTACACTGTTAATAATAGCGTTTTCTTAAAATTACCTTAATTTAATTTAATATTAGGTACTAATAGGCAATTGATTTTAACCAAGAAACTTCAAGGTCTTTTCTGCCAAAAAAAAAAAATGCTTGCTTGCAAAAAGAAGAAAAATGTATAAACCATTGTTACCAGGAATCTATGTATTTTAGGTTTCCAATTAGACCTTGATATCAGTCTACTTTCTAAGTTATGGCTGTCACTGTGAAAATAAAAAATGTGTTGTGACTTGAGACATGTGAAATTAAGATTAAAATATATTTGCACTCACTGTGAGTCTGATAGAGGAGACTCAATAATGTCATATATCTTTATACTAAACTTGTTACAGGGTACGTCAATGAAGGCTAAAAATTTCCCTCTAACTGTCGATGAATATGAACCTGACACTTATGAAGCCGTGAAACACAGGATCAGGCAGCGTTTCACTAATGGTGGCAATAAACTTGTTCACATTAACCTATCCGATAATGATGAGGTAAAAGTTATTTATTGTTATTATTTATGAAGAACAACATAAGCAAACTAACTTTATAAATATATAGGGACAAATTACAACAGATTGAGCTAGCCCCAAATTAAGTTCGAGGTGTTATGGGATACTAACTAACAATACTATATTTATTATTTTTTGACGACCTCCGTGGCGTAATGGTTACCACGCCAGACCGCCACCCAGGAGGTCCCGGGTTCGATCCCCGGTCGGGTCATGATGAAAAACGAACTTTTTCTGATTGGCCTCGGGTCTTGGATGTTTATCTATATATGTATTTGTTATAAAATATAATATCGTTGAGTTAGTATCCCATAACACAAGTTTCGAACTTACTTTGGGGCTAGCTCAATCTGTATGAATTGTCCCTATATATTTATTTTATTGATATTTATTTTATTTATTACAAATACATATATAGAACATCCAAGACCTAAGGCAAATCAGAAAAGTTCGTTTTTCATCATGACCCGACTGGGATTCGAACCTGGGACCTGCTGGGTGGCGGTCCGGCGTGGTAACCATTACGCCACGGAGGTCGTCACTTTGATAGCTTATGCCCAACAGTTTTAAGATAAATGGCTACTAATAAATAATAAATAAAACAAATATATATATATTGGATTGTCACATGATGCTAACAATAGTAGATATGATGAACTTTTATCACTTACCTCATTTTAATAAATTCGTACATAATAATGATACTGATTTGTTTACATAAAATTGACCCATTTTGTATTTTTTCAGTTAATGTCATACACAAATGTTTTGGGAGAAATTGTGCCACCAAAAGTACCCAAGCAATCCTTATCTCATCTGAAAAGTACAGTTGAAGAAGATTATCAGTTCCTATCAGAACTGGAAGCCTTGAAAGCTGTTACTCAGAAGGTAAGGCAAATCACATTTTATACAACTTTAACATTTCATAGGATTTTTTTTAACTCAATTTTTTTTTTAGGTACAAACACTACAACCAGACAACATCATTGATTTCTACAACTTCCGTTTCCGATCTCTTCATGCCCTGTCAGACTTCCACGGTCCTAACTCACTCCAGGCTAAAGAAGCTAAGAAACTCTTATGTAAGTAAGGTTATATTTTGTCCTTATAGTAAGTGGACTTAAAAATTACATAAAATAAAGGCTTGCATGGCACTCCTTTATTTAATTACTATAATATGTCGAAAGTTGTCAGGTAGTATAACATATAATTTCATCTAGAGGTTCATTAATAAATATTTTTCTAACTGAGATTAGTCAAGGTAACATACATTTAAACCCGCACTAATTTATTATTTTAATGTTTTTATTGGATGGGTTTCCACGAGTTTTATATCTAAAGACATTAGAGCAAACGAAAACACAATAAATTCCTGTTTTTTGGTAGAGCCGTTTTAAACCAAAAGAAAGGTGGTTTCATCATCAAGACACAAACTTGCATATTGAGTTATGGCTACCATTCCAAATTATCACTACTTTATATTATGTATAAATGGGAATAATTACAGGTGAATCACTGGAAGATCTAAGTGATGCTTTTGTGAAGGCATATGATGGCTCAGTGTTGGTGACTGCAGTGACAACTGATGTTGCACACACGCGAAGACCAGTGCGCTCTGTGCCACGTGTGACACGCCAAACGAAGGAAGAATCTACGGTTAGTGTCCACAATAACTATTTTTCAGTATTGTTTGTATCACAAAAATAATTATTAAACTGAATAAATATAATGTATGTAAATACATGATATTTGTAATAGGTATCCATTTTCTGATAATATTATAACACAAGCATCCTTTGAGAGCAAATGGTGGTGTATAATAAGTATTATATTTTATTGATTAATATTTATAAATTATGCACCGAAATAGCTTTTGAAATATAGTGTGCATTTATTAAAATAAATATTACTTATTATTACATGAATTATTATAATAAATATACTTATTAATTGTGATGCATCTAATGACTAAAACCATTGACAAGTGTATACATTTTACAGGCGCCCAGCGCGGACTATGCAGCCATTTTCAACATTATCCTGTGGTTCAGTTTGGTGTTTATATTTGCTCTGGTGGCCATCGTGTATGCTATCATCGACATGGATCCTGGCAGGGACTCCATTATCTACCGTATGACAAGCACTAGAATGAAGAAAGACAATTAAGAGTAATATATGGGGGAACTGTTCCGAATTGTATTTTGGAACAGTCAAGAATGCCTGTTCGTACAGCCATAAATTAGTGAGGTCTATTATCATCTCTGAGACATTGTTAAAAGTAGGTCATAATCACAATTTTTGTTGCCACTTGAAATATGCAACAAGAAATATTTAAAACCAATGGATATGCATGACCTTAAGTTGGATGTGTAATTGTTCTAGAGTTAATTTGTTATGTTGTGAGCAATTGTAGTTATATGTATTTATTTGCAAATAAATTGTACATAAGAGTTACTTATCATAGCTAAATCTATTATATCCTGTCTATCAGTACTTCAAACGTAATGTAAGTTGTACAAATATAATGTATAGTTTTATCAAAAACTTAAATTGCTTGAATGTTTCAACAATTGTTCTTTGTGTTAGCGTGTAGCAGTATTACATGAATTATAATAAAAACGTGTTTTCTTAAGGTAATCACAAAAAATTAAATACATTCCCTTTACGACAAAATTGTTTTTAATTTATATTAATTGAAATAGTCACCATTAGACAGATTGTTTAAAGTACGCGCCAACAACGCGACTCACAGTTTATAAAACAATTGAGAATCGATTTCGTTATGCACTAAGTAATGTGTCATTTCTTAACTTCGTTTTACGTCAGCGCGAACCAGCCTTGTTGGCGACGACTGGCTGTGTAAAAAAATGAATTTTAAATGTCTGCCTCCTAGTGTAATCGCGTTTCCTAATTTATTAGGATTGACAGAGCGGCCTAAGCACTTTAAGATTTGTCACAGATATTGATGTGGGCGCCTCCAGTATGGTCGCTACAATTCGATACAAGAAAACAACCAATTTCATCGTTCCTTGGTATGATTTACACCGCATGTCTACATACTAACATCGAGCTAATAATAATAATAATACTCTGGGCTACAGATATAATTAACTACTAAAGCTATGTCCAGAACAATAAGCTGTTCATTTTGCGTTTCAACCTTGCCATTTTTCTCATTGTTTAGCTGCTCCCATGCCACAAATATAAAATCTCAGTGATCAATAATACGAAGGTTCAAAAAGAAATTATTTCCCAAAAGAATTAAGTACATCTTTCCATAAAGGATGTCTCGTCGCTCCTATTCCTGTGACCTGCGCTGCAGCTCATCTGGCAGGCGCTGGCAACTGCAATTCACAAGATCCTCTTCCAACCTTTTATATAAAAACCTTCAAAGGCCCATAGAATTAGAAATTTGGTTGAGATTATAATACGGATTTGTAGTTATGAATGACTTCAAAAAAAAAACAAAGTCTAGTATAAAATATTATTTATTTTTAAATATTAGGCACCATACTCATTAAGTATTCTAAAAATAAGCAAAATATTTTAACATTTGTTTTAAAACAAAATTTATATTTTAATCTAGGTATTAGAGCACATTTTATTTTAGTGAAAAAACTAACTTAAAAACAATAAAATATGTTAATTTTGCGCTAGGCTTCGATCAATATAATGCGCTAGAGGTATAATTAATTAGTAATTATGAAAGAAAAATTATGGTTCACCATAATTTTATTATATTCTTAACATTATTAAATATGGCATTATTCAAGTTTAAACCTAAAAAGTATAAGGCACTTCATCTGGTTACGTCATAAAATATAATTTAACTATTTTCTTGGAACTCATGGGTATTTTAAGTACCTATAATATATTTTTGATTTCACAAAAATAAATTGAATATCAATAAAATTGTTTAGATCATTATTAAACCGATAAGGTTAAAACAAATACCAAACATAATTGTTTAATAATGAATATAAGAGAATTAATTTCTTAAAAATATCCTTGCATTTGCAACAGGGAGGTTCCCATTTGCTGACATATGCGTGTGGTATGAATTTATCAAAAATCTCCGAAAATCCTCAAGCAAAAAGGGCCTAACATTTCAGACCATATCTCGATTTGCTTATGTGATTTTCACAAATTCTGATTCCAACTTTCACAATTTTGGGAGTTAATCTTAAGCATATTTTTAGAAAAGTTTTGACAAAAGTGGCCAGTACACACATTTTGCGGGCTCGTCTTACAACTAAAAAGTATGCATCATTTATGTATAAGTTAGCATACACTTGTGTTGTTCCTGTGAAGTAGAATAATTTTAAAGGTATACAATAAAATAATTATTGAATTAATTACCATTGAACCAATAACTGTAAGCGTTACTCAAGTAACCATAATCAATTCCAAAAAGGCAAAGTTGCATTTGTATAACATTAATTTCCATCTTGTGCCTTCTAGAGGTTCATTACTCCAGTTAGTAGTCAGATGAATTATAGAAAAATCTTGCAAATCCTGTTAATTTACCAGCCACAAGTATTACAGGTTGAATTTAGCGCTGCGGGTTTCTTGTACCACGTGGCCACGTGCGGGCCTCGAACTATTGTTCCCTGACCGGGTATCTTCAGTCAGGGTAAGCTTCTCCCGGTTTTTATTTCCTCTTAAGAGGGTTGGGTCTTCTTCTGTTAACCCACTTGAAGCTGAAACTTTTAACTTGCTCGGATGTTTATGATTTTTACATATGCTACTATCTGTCATCCTCTCAAACTAGGAAAAATATAAAAAAAAATATTCAACTATCGGAAAAGCGGGAAATGGGCGTCCTTTTAAACGAACGCTAGCCTTATATGCTACTTTACACTGATTAAATAATTTATATTAGTTATGTGGGTAAATAGTATGCAAAACAACAGTTTTATGGTAAAAAACATTTTTATTATAAATTGATATAATGTCTATTCGATACATAATAGGTAATATTATACAAATACACTAATTATTTATCGAGGGTGTGATAATTTTCAAAACAATGCTTAGGATGAGTGTAATTTCATACTTCTTACAATAAAATTGGGCTTTCTTGTGGTACATAGCACATTCGGGTGTACTGACACCTTATCTGAGACACCGGACAGTGGCACATAGCACATCTTAATTGGTTTTCCTTATATTTTATTATGTGTCCTATTTCATCATACCTCGAAATTTCTCTAAAACTCTGTGAAGTGCGCCCAGCATTCCGATTCACACTTTTTGTGTTTCAAGTAAACCTGTTGCAATACTCCTTCTAAACTGCAGATGGTCGTATTCCCCGCCATTTTTTTTGTACAACTGCTAAGCCTTATGAATTGTCAAATCCAAACAGTGGGAAATTAGTGAAAAGTACAATTTTTTTCCGCGTATTGAGGTTCTATACAACCCTACATTCTGATCACACCTGTCTACTCCTCCCATGTTCTCATTGTATGCCTATAAAAGGGCTGGTGGATCTACATTTATATATTTTTTTTGTTGTTGTGAATTTTTTTTTACTTTTCCTACGGGTTGCACTTTCGCGGCATTTGATGAAACAGATACTACGCTGTTGTCATTCCATTTACAAATTAAAATTTGTTCAGTTCTTGTAGACATGTGCTTGTAGGCTCCACGTTCTAATTTCTTCATTTCCTTATTTGACGGGAGTGGACATTTAGACAGACGACGCCAATGTCAGCTCGTCGTCACTATCACTATCACTAGATAACTCACGGAAATGAACTTCTGCTGGTGCACGTAGCTGAGACCCTGGCAAGTTGTGCATCAAGACGACAATTTCATCACCTGAATCCTCATCTGTTACTTCAGCATTGCTGTTTTCTGGTGGTAAAATTGTAATAATGTCGGGTATAGGTTGATCATCATCTTTTTCTAACTCCTCGATAATGTCATAGAGTGTCAGGCTCCTGTAACGACAATAATATTTTTCTAATTAATTTAGTTGCATTGGTAGTATATTAGGCTATTGGTCGTTATAAAGGACATCAAGTTTATTCACAATAAATCAATATGTGTAATTTGAATTATGACAATTTTTTAATTTTCAGTTATTGTGTACAGGCTTATTTAACTTATATTCACAGTATTTTAGTATTATAGTAATTATATATGTATTTAAACTTACCTTGAATAACTCATGTTTGACTCGTCAAAGTTCTACGTATAAATTTATCACACCAAACAAAAGTAATGCACCCACAACAATACTGAACGGAATGACGGATATGTTGATTAAACCATACCATAAAAATATTTTTAAAATAATACCCCTATTGTTCAGCAGATTTTTGTTTATGTGACGTTCGTTTAAAAGTACGCTAGCCTCAAGTGGGTTAATGTAGGCTGAGTAGAGCAATTTAGTTAAAGACTTAACTAGTTCGGGTGTCCCCAATGTTATCCCTTGGGTTACCCTCATCCGATGTCATAAAGTACATTTATGTTTTTAGGCAATGGAAGAGCCTGTTTAATTTCCCTCCGACTTGCCAGTAGTTACTGAATTTAGCGCCTGACAGTGTAGTGGTGGGCTCGGCGCAGACGCCTGCGCAGCTCTGCCGGGAACTTCTCGTAGCAGCGGCGGCAGGCTGGCCGCTCGTCGTACTCGTAGAACTTGCTCTTGGTGCTGAGCGGCGCGTCGCACACCGAGCACGCGAAATGGTGCACGCACCACGCCTTGTTTAACGCAGTGAAAACTGAAATAGAAACATATTTATTTGCCATTGAAGACAAGAACAAGCATTGCCAATAAAATAATTTATTTTGCAAGAAGATTACTTTTGCACGTCAATATTTTTTATCCTACTAGCACTTCATAATTTTTTTGCAATATGATTATTATGATTCTTAGGGCCTGTTTCACGTATTATCATGATAAAAACTAGATGGTCTTAAATTTTCGGGGAGTACACAATGCAGAAACCTATGCCAAGTGAACTGCCTAATGATAAACTTACCATCTCCTGCGATAACTTGGTTGCAAACATAACACAGGTTGCCAAACAACTGATGGTAGTGCTGCTCACAGTACGCAAGGCCTTTCTTTTCGTAATGGCGGTGTCCGTGGAACGGCTTCTCGCATTTGGCACAAACAAAATGCTCTACATGCCAATGCTTGCCAAGCGCAGTAACAATTCTCTCCTCAATTGGTCGACGGCAAGCGCCGCAAATGGGTATACCCATCTTGTCATGGCAACGTAGACAGAAGAGATTGTTCTGAAAAAATAAATGTTTAGTGCTAATGTGATATAGATGTTTTCCGGCTAAGAGCCGACATAGACAGACTGACATATCCGACTGCTCAAGCAGTTAGCCATTGATCAACATACACAGATCGCTCTTACAGTTATAGACAACAGCTTGAAGCTATGATTGCACGATCGCCTGAAGCATTTCAACTGCTAGAGCTACTATACATAAGGGTAGGGGCTTTTTTCTTAATTAATATCTATACATAAAAAGTAGTTTTTAGTGCGAACTACTTACCACGTCATTTGCAGCGTATCCCGAACGATGTTTAACTTCGCGCGCAGTGTGATCAAGCTCGACCCCGCATGTGGCACACGTGAAGTGATACCCGTGGTAGACTTCACCACGATAACGTAAGGGTTCACCGTCAATAACACCGCTGTATAATAAATTGTTCATGTTAATGGCATTTTTTAATAGATAATAAATAAATCAACTAATGATATAAAATAAATTTTCGTGTGGTATAGTATTGATGAAATGGGCTAGCATTCAACCGGGTATCACAGAATAACGTAACGCAATGCGTTTCGTTCGGTGAGCGACAGTTTCAGAAGCCCAACTCCTTTTCTAACACCTCTTTCCCTTTCTCCCTATTCTGTCCTGGTAGTTTTAATTTCGAGAGTGAAAGTACGACAAAGTGGCACACTTTGTCGTAATTATCTGTACTGCCAATACAGAATCTACATCCAAATTTTTATGCCATCTAGAGTAAAAGAATGCGAAATACGAAACCTTGACACTGTAATTTTTATTATATTATACTTTTAACTAACTCAATATGCATTGAGTCAGTTCATGACATCATATTTTACCTATTTTCCTGAACGAACTAACTTTACTGTAACAATACCATTACGAAAGGATGAGTGTTTCCATGGTCAAAAATATTTACGATTTATTCAAAATCTCCTTCTCCAACTATCCCTCTGCTGTTTTTTCTTCCCAGTTGCTACCGAATTTCGTCAATTCGTCTGTCCATTTCTTTTTTGGCAACTTTACTAATAAATAAATTACTTACTGGCACTTATGGCACATGTAATTCTGCAGCCCATCAGCCTTGATGCGAGCGTTGCACGCATGACACAGCGCGCGACCACCGTGTTTGATAAATCCAGCATCGGCAAGTTCCACATTGCACTCTTCGCAGCGGAAACATGCTGGATGCCAATTCGAATTCATGGCCTTGATCACTCTCCCAATTATGAACTCGCCTGTACAATAATTTTACTTTTATTACCACAAAGTAACAACCATTTATTTCAACACTAAAACTAGATACATAATAAACTACTTATATAATAAAATATATTCTATCTATAATTATATAAAATTCAAAGTCCTGACTATTTAACTATATATCAACACACAGCCCTAACCGCTAGGTCTAGAGATTCTAAATTTGAAATGTAGGTTACGACGTCTAAGGGTGTACTAAGAAAGGATTTCCCGAAACTCCCGCGGAAAAGCGGGATACACGCAAACGAAGTTACTGCGCGGGTTTCGCTAGTTATGTATTTGAGGATTAATTGATATCAGAGAAAATTAGTCTCATCATCATCATCATCATCATCATTATCATCATCATAACCCCTCTAGTGGGTGTGGTTTCCGCACTTAGTCCTGTACTGGACCATTGTACGTGAGCTGTGGGGCTGTCGAGAAAAATTTGTATAATATAATAGAAATAATAAATAATACATACCGCATTTTCCACAGCATGGGGCAAAAAGCACCTGGAAGTCTCGTTCGCAATATTTGCGCCCTTCAAACTCATAGAAAATTCCCTCAGGAAATATGCGGAAGCATTGTGCACATCTGTAACAAACAGTTTACACTGCTGACGTATGTCATAAACTTTTAGATCCATTGGTTATGATACAGCTCTGCACTGCATACTCCTTTTTGATATGCTATGTGAATGTGTTTCTTAAAAAAAAAGGACGGGTTGAACTCTGGGAGTGCCGGCAGAAGTGAAAACTTAAACATCAACATTGTGCATTTATGAATGGTTCAGATCAGGCTACGGATCTGATGCGAGCCTCATATGGAAGTTCGCTGGACAAACTACTCCATGTCCCTCATTGCAAGTGACATCTTCTGTATTGAAAATTACACTACAAAAAAGATTACACTTACACAAAACAATTAGTGTGCCACAGTTCCCCGTTGGAATTCACAATCTTCTCGTTGGTTTCAAATCCATCACCACATCGGGTGCAGAACATGTTGTCAAGTGACATTGTTGCTATACTAAAATAAAATTCTGTGATTACATAACCATACTGATTTTATAGCTCACAATCATAATCAGGGAGAGTTTAACTAAAATCTGTTTTGTCTCTGTCATTAAAAGAGTGTGAAAGTGACAAAACATTTTTTTCTCAAGAATAACAGTGATAAAAGAGGCATAAGTGCAGCCCTTGTTGATCTACATTTATTTGTAAGGGGGTTCATGTCCTATATTATAATAGTAAGGACTAGTCTAAGATCATCCATTACATAGTTTACGGTCAGATCAAGGATGGATGGATTTGAATGAATATTTCTAACCAAACTCTGTGTGATCTAATAATAAATACTTCTTGAAATTGAAATAAAGCAATATTTTTTTTATTTTTTCTATGTATTTTAAATATTATCACTATCAAGTATTAAACTAACTGGACTAATGCCATTAGTTAGAATTTGATGGGTTGACCATTGGGTTTATAGTTTCGCTTTATATTGTAATATTACCATAATTTTCCTCTAAAATAGTGATGATGATTTGAGGTAAATTTACAATATAATGGACAATTGCAATGTTTTTATGGATTATTAATAAATGAGTATTAGTAATGATTAAGCAGATCACATTTAAACAGTTATTAATATAATACAGAAGAACTACATTTATTATTAATACACTTATTATTGAGTGTTGTTAAATTATGTATCAGATGACATCAATGTGCTAACATATAAAAATGAAATAATAATTTCCTTTAAATTATCCTTCCAATATGACTCAACACACTAAGGCCACTCTCTGGTTTAACATTTGTTAGGTAATTCATTTTATGGGCATCATGGGCTATTTAGAATTTGACATTCTGGTCAATATTAGAAGTACATTTACACCTATTTTTATAGCATCATGATAGTAAAGTTGTATTAATTCAAGATTATTGTGTTGGCGTATGTGGGTGCTCATAAGCAGTCCATTTAAGTAGGTTAGCCACTCCCCATGGAGCAGATGTTGCTTACCCAGGCATCTTGCGCCACAAAATGTATTTTATACAACACGACGTTTAGATAACTCTGTAGAAAAGAAGAATAGAACTTAACAATCTAGTTTATGCTCGTAAAGTACGAATTCTAACTCGTCCAGCCTCTCTGTTGAATGATGTCATTGCGGTAACGAAAATAGATTTTTACCTGGAGAAGTACATGTACTTACATTGAGTGTTAATTTCGTAAGAAATCTAACATAACAGTATAAAGTTTTAAACACTATTAATGTATAAATAGCAGTTCAACTTTTTAATGTACTAACAACTAATTTGGAGAGGAAAAGTAAACTTGTTTTTCAATAAAATTGGATAAATTTAGACGTATTTGTGATACTTGACTTGCTACTTGCTACTGTTGCTCAGGGTTGCCAGATTCAATTTTATAATTTTCCCCAAACTGACTTTTATTTTTCCCCAAAATGATACGTTTTCAACAAAAAACCCCCAAAAGTTTTGTTACAAATAAAAGGGGTTAAAAACTGCATTTTCCTCACTTCAGATGTCGCTTTTGTCTATTGTTCTACACATTTGACAGCTATCAGTCATTTTCCATACTATTTTTGTAAATCACACACCTACCTTTTCTCGAAACGTTTTGTCGTTTTTTTGAACTCTCATAACTTTGGTTTGGATGATGCTAAATAGTTAAAAAATTTCAAGATACAATGACACCAGTACAATCATTGAACATTTAAAATTTGAATGTCGTAGCTATTATACTTTAGATTTTATTAATGTCTAAAAACCCCCCATTTCGTCACTGATTCACTGACTGACTCACTGATCATCAAAATTCTTAAGGTACTTCCTGAAGTCCTAGAACGCCAAAATTTGGTAGGTAAGCTAATATTACTGCAAAGACAACAAAAAAATCATAAAACTTGGAACTTTCATCCCCCAACCCTTTAATTTAGGGGATGGAAGTTTGTATTAGATTTCCGATTCCTAATATCCTAAAAGCTGAAATTTGGTTTGTATGTATGCTAGTATTAGTACACAGACAACAAAAATATCATAAAACTTGGAACTTCACCTCAAAAGAAAAAAAATATATAAGCAACTTACAAAAAGAAATGAAATCCCACCAAAAACATTTTCATGTAAAATGTTGCCTAGACGAGACCATATGACTCTATGACTCGCACTGTCAAAAAGTTATCTTAGTATCATAGTCACTTATCCATGGTAGGAATTTCAGGAATATCATCCTCAAGTTCGTCTTCAACTCCGATAAGGTTTTTTCCTCTTTGGTTCGGGACAAGCCCACCACACATTCCCACCACTGTGTCTCCTGTGTAGCCAGGATCAACAACGGCGACCTCAGATAGACAATAAGCAATGAAGCTTATTGACTTCCCGGGGGAGAAAACTACAGCTGTCTTGGAACTCACAACGAATTTAATCAGAAAGAAGATAGTCGGAGTAGGAAGTATTGAAAGGACTTCCCTCCTTAACAATTACGTGAGAAACAGCTATTTGAAGCAAAAGGCGTTCCTGAATGAAAAAATGAGTTCCTCTTTGGTTCAAAACGTTCAAAACAAAAGAGTCATAAAACTAGATAATTTTATAGAATAGTAGAGAGAGAGACAGCAGCTGCTTTTTAAATGGCTCTGGATTGATTGTTGCACTTTAGCCAGGATGTTAGTCCAAAAAAGAGGGAAGTGCGTTTGATTCTATTTTAAGTCTTGGTTTCTAAAAGTGCAAACAAATCCCCAAAATTCCCCATCACGTATTTTATTTCCCCAAAAGTTTCCCCAAAGATTCTATTTCCCCAGTTTTTCGCCGAGAGTCAAATTTTTCCCCAAAATCGCGAAAAAAACCCCCAATCTGGCAACCCTGCTGTTGCTACTCTTGCGAGACCAGAGACCTTGACAGTTGACAACTTGTCCAATCTTCTTCTTTTCATTTCTGGCAATCATGTTAGAAAGCTTACACATATTATCATTGGTCAAACTTTAATCGTGAAGTTGATCGAGCGGCGGCGGGGTGAACTCGCCCCTTCGTTCACGCGTCGACTTGTTCGCGATTCGAGTATGATATGCATATCATACGTGTCGCTCGGCAGTTTCCTTCCGCCATATATTTCCGGTAACGTTCGTACACGCGTCGACGCGATCGCCATTGGATTGTTAATTTTGGGTACTCTTTACAGCTAAACTAGCTCTAACTAAATACTAAACTAAATGAAATCGGATTGTATGCTAACCAAATAGTTAGTAAAGTATAAAATTTCAATGGTACGAATTAGGATTTTCTGTTAATTTTGCATTTAAAATTACCTATACAGAATTGAAATTAAAATCGCGATTGCTATGCAGAGTAACCTAGCAGTTCTGCGCGACTGGTTGTGCTAGTCGCATGGTCGCATCAAGTCGCATGCGACTAGAGTGTTGTAGGTTTTATTTAAATAAGGAATTGTATGGTAATGTATTGTAACTGGCCGGTTATAAAAAGTTTGATATGAAGAAAGATTTAAAATTGGAGCACTTTGAAATCAGACAGACATGATGAAGTCTAGGTCTGATTCAGTCTTTTTATGACATCTTAATAGGAAACTTATATTTACTAGTTTTTTAGATAATATGTATTTGTAGAGACTAGTCATGTTTAGAAATAAATCTTGATAATTATTTAGTAATGGGGTGATCAAATTGTATTAATAGTGAAGTATAAAGAAATACATGATTGTTACGTGAAAATTTTGTGTTTCTATTCCAACACTCAACCATCACTACAACATAGAGTATCATACGAATGACGTAACTACACAGACGTATGAAGAAATATGGCGAACGAACAAAATAATATATTATTTGTGCAAGAAGTGGAGAAACATGCATATTTATACAAATTATAACTTGCCAGAATATTCCCGGAAGGACATAATAGAAAAAGCATGGTGCAAAGTAGGAGAAACATTCAATTTGCTCGACAATTTTTATTTTTTATTTTTTTTTTATTTTTTTTATTATAATGAGGTTAAAAACTGCCTTTTGCTCACTTCAGATGTCGCTTTGTTGACTGTTCCAAACATTTGACAGCTAGCTGTCATTTTCCATACTATTTTTGTAAACATCATATTTGTTTTCTAAATAATTCCGAAATATGACTCATTGTGCAGCTATCGATTGTAAAAATGTTCCAATCTATTTATTTTCCAAAGAAATAAAACGAAGAAAACTGTGGGAAAAGGCTCTTCGAAGGAAAAATTGGAAATCCAGTAAATGGTCGAGGTTATGTGCTGCCCAATTTAGATCTGAAGATTATAATATTAAAAGTAATTAACAGACAATGAAAATTTATACCGAACATTAAAGAAAAGTGCTGTGCCCTCTATATTAAATCAAATCTGTTAACATACTAGCACAAGAACGCTCAGATCGATTGCTAAAAAGAAGTTGCATGAAACGGTGTATTGAAACGTCTCGTGGTGATCCAATTCCAGGACCTAACCGGATCCAAACTCAAAATGAATGTGATGCTAATGAAACTTCTTTTACTGATCCTCCTGGGTCTAGCGGGGTCCAAACTCAAAATAACTTCAAAAACATGTTTTGTGTCATATATGCTGTAATTTTAGAGTGTATTATGTAATACTCATAGGTATAAGAAAATAAAACTATTTAATAGGTATTAATTTTGTTTTATTACACTGTCATAATCAAAAATCATAATTTTTATACAGATATTTGTTAAAATTAGTGGTTTAAAAATAGGTTTAACTTTACAAAGGTAATACTCATAAGTATAAGAAAATATTTTCAAGTAATCATGGTCCATTTCAATAGCATATGGATTGGCAGGTTTGATTACTTGGAGATAAGCCATTTTACTACTAGTAGTACAGGAGAAACTGCTAGGATTTTGACATATCCTTCATAATTGTCCATTATATTTTCCTGGTAAAACGGGATTGCATCGGGGAATTATAGAATACTTTATTCGGTTTTTTAAATGTCATCAATTGTTCTGTGCACATTTTGTACAAAATTATAGTTTTAGTAGGCACTATATCTTCTATGCCATGGAGAACTGTAAAAACATGCTTACAGTGTGCTTCTACTCCTTTTCCAGTTGCACATTCGCAGTGACTCCACTATCATGCCACTATTATCCATTTTTAACAGAATGATATTTAAAGAAGCTTCTTCATTTGGGCTTTGCATTGCGCATGGAAATAAATATAACTTTCCTCAAAGGCAACTCTCACGGTTATTAAGCTTCTACTTTCATACAGTAGTGTATCTCCCGTTCAGTGTTGCTTGAAATCTGAAACAACATGTTTGTCATTAAATGTCTAATTCTATCTGAAACATTAAAATAACAAGGAACAATAAGGAAATCATGAATGTATGGTTTGTTACCTGTCTGCAAACTCTTGAATGTGTAGTTTATAGAGTGGTGGAAGATTATTGCTGGAATTAATATCTCTGAACTTATCCATGGTAGAAATTTCAGGAATATCATCCTCAAGTTCGTCTTCAACTTCGATGAGGTAATTTCCATCGTACGCCTCCAGTCTACAAAAAGAAATTGAAATAAATAAAAAGAACACAGCAAAACCTACAATTCACAATAATGCCTGTAAATTATTTACCTTTCGATTTATAAGGCTTTTTTGCTAGTGGTCTTGGCTTTCCGTTTCCGCAGTTCCTCCTTCAATCGTAATTACACTCCAGGTCGCTTACATTTCTATGATTTTTAGCAATTACTCTCACATCAAACTTAATCAATGAACCAATATGGCGGGTCTTGGAACAGTCAACAGTGACGCCACCTACGATGAGCTTTGAGTTTTTAACCTCATTATATACAATACAATATTATTACAGGTTAGTACTCAATTCAATACTGTACCTTAGTTTTCGTTACTGAGTACGAATAGTGTCGCTCTTGTGAATTCCGACAATGGACAGGGTGAATATGTCAATCTTATTTGCAACCGTGTTGAGAACCCGCAATGCCTGGACGATTGGTGTCTGTTTTAACATGTCGGTGCGCGCGGTCGGTATTGCGAACAGAGGGGGTTGCCGTCGCCGCCACACGTACCGGTCTGGCACGCAGAGCGCCAACCACTGCAGTACGGCCTGGTTGCTCACTCGGCCTCTGAGTACGTTCAACAAATACGTGGCCAATGTCAGACCACGTCTCACCTCCAGCTTATTGTACCCCACCATACCAAGGACGAACAAGGTTGGGTACATCAGAGGATAGAACGGGTACACTCCGTATAGTTTGTGGTACAAGAATCTTGTGAATTTGTTCTGAATCCGTTCTAACATCAGCTTGTACTTCTTCTCGTGCAGTGACCAAACACTTGCATTGTATTCCAATTGGCTCCTCACCAGTGCATCATACAACGCTCTCGCTGCGTTCATATTGGTGAATTCCCGAGACTGTCTCAGTATGAAACCCAGGTTCCGAAACGCTCTTTTGCACACCATAGTGATATGTTCACGAAAATTAAGGTCTGCCGTGAAGTGTACCCCCAAATCTTTTGTTTTTATCACTCTTTGTATGGGACTATCGTCTATGTGGTATTGGTGAATGATAGGCTGTCTCGCGCGTGTATATGACATAACCACACATTTCCCAACATTGAAGTGCAACCGATTTCTGTGACTCCACTGCGAGACTCTGTCAATATCACTCTGTAATTTTCCGCAATCCGATTCCTCCTTTATCGTCTTAACTAATTTTAAATCGTCCGCGAATAATAGGCATGTTGATTCCATAGTCACTTCCGGCAGATCATTTATCATTAGATTAAATTCTAATGGTCCCAGATTGCTGCCTTGGTTTACTCCGGATCTGGTAAAATATGGTTCCGATTGTATTCCCCCCCAGTCGACGTACTGTCGCCTGTCTCTCAAGTAGCTGGCGAGAAACGAGAGCGTTTTCGGTGTACAGCCGGCCTCGGCCAGTTTCACTAACAGAACGTCATTGTCTACTGTGTCGAACGCCTTCTGGTAGTCGAAATACGCTACTTCAACCTGCGCTCCCTCGTCTACTGCTGGTACTAATTTGGTCATCATTTGCATCAAATTGCTTGTTGTGCTGCATTTGGGACGAAATCCATGCTGTGCGTCTGAGAGTTGAGCCTTCACCTGAGCGTATACTGAGCGATCTATTGCGGATTCAAATACTTTTGCTGGTGTACATAGTATTGCAGCGGGTCTGTAATCGCTTGCCTTTGTCCCTCCTTTACCTTTTGGTACTGGCACTACTCTGGTAGTCTTCCATCTTTCAGGAAACTTTTCATTTTCCAGACTTAAGTTGAAAATGTGCAGAAGTGGTGCAGCTAATACTTCGCGACAGTCTCTAAACACATACGGTGGAATTCCGTCTGGCCCCACAGAGTGTTTAGGTTTTAGCCTTCCCAAAGCTTCTTTTACTTCTGCCATTTGAAAACTATGCACCTGCACTCGCGCCGCGCTTGCTGGTGCCAGCCTGCTAGCCGCAGTTGGATCAAGCTTTGCCGGCTCCTGGTTGTACACGGAGCAGAAAAATGTAGCAAACTCCTCCACGCATTCTTGCTCTGATAGGACTCGTCCGTCCTTAACTAAATTTTGTTTTTTGGAGTTATTTCTTTTGTTTTTAATAAAATTCCAAAAAGCCTTTGGATCTTTTGCCAGATTACTTTGCAGCCATTCTTTATGACTGTCATGGGCTTTTTCAACTTCTGCCTTTACTTTTGTCCTCAGTCTCGCAAACTTTCCGTAATCTTCTCTGTTTCCGTGCATTTTGTACTTTTTGTGTGCCTTATGTTTTGCTTTAATCAACTGAATAACTTCTTTTGTATACCATTCTGGGTACCTGTACTTAGATTGTGTTGTGTGTATTCTTTTTTTTAGGTGCGCACTCGTTTATTGCCCTATTAATATTATAGTATAAATAATCAACTGCTATATCAGGGTCTTTTATTTCTAATAGCTCTGTCCACTCAATACTTGCTATGTTAGCGTACATATTCATAATATTTGCTTTCCTGAAATTCCATTGCCCATCCAACGGTACGAGTCGTTGGTCTTCCCTCTCTCTCTCATTTGTCTGTGCATTTCGCTCAATCACCTCCACGATACTGATCGCTAGCGGTGGATGATACTCGTCTACCGGTTGCAACCCCTCCGTCACACACACCGCTACTTCTCCCCGTATTCCGTTTCCGTTCAGTACTAAATCCAATTGTCTGTTATCACAATTTGGTACCCCGTTGCATTGCCTGAATTCACAGAACGCTACTAAATATTCATAATAATTACAGATTTCAACACTAGCCGAATACAGATTAAAGTCACCTACTACGATTACATTATTTTTGTATTTTACACTAATGCCTTCTATCAAGCTAAAAATTATTAAATATTCTTCGATGTTGGTTGTTGGTGGTATGTACACCACGCAACAGGCAAATAGAAACCTATTTTTGTAGTATACTGCAGCTGAAATTATTTCGAACCTATGTTTATCTATATCTATGCTGTCCGGTGTTGGTATCCGTCGCAATTCAAACATGGGCGATGCCAACCAGACACGCTCCACCTTGTTTCCGCCCATCGGCCCGGTCGCACCTCTCTATATGATAACCCGGCGGGACAAGTTCTGCGTCGTGAATCGATGCGCAACAACCCGTTTCTGTGATCGCGATGAGGTCCGCTCCCGATGATTGAACGAAGGCCATGAATCTTGTGGTTTTCGTTCGCAGGCCCCTAACATTCTGGTAATGTATTTCTATGCTCCTTTTCGTCTCTCTGTGGATACTTGTATTGGAGTCGTTTTCCCTGGATCTGTGCTCCTCTGAAAATTTTGCCTCCACTGTTTAATGCAAATATCCGCTGCCCAATTATTTGGATCCATTACCAATTCTGCCAGTCTTGACGGCGTCCCAATCTTAAACGACGATTTATTATATTTCTTTCAAATGCTTTCAATAACTGGATGTATCCAAAATTTTCATTTTTTCTTTTGTATCATTGTCCTTTTATAAGCAATATAAAGTAATAAAACTTCCTCTTCTGAATCAGACATCTTGTGGGAAAGTCGCGAATATTTAGGTCGACGAGTATTGGTCGAGAACTCGAGAACAAGTAGCCTATAATACGCAAAGTTGAATCTCGGTCGCGTATTAAATGAGTCCAAGACGAGTCGACGCGTGGACGAAGGGGCGAACCGATTGAAGGGGATACAATATTCTACCACCAGTAGAATAAGCAGGAGTAGGGGCTTTTGAACTTGTTAACATGAATACTGTTAAAATCACAATTATCACAATCACAGTGGTTTACACTACACAAAGATTAAGATTAGGTACATACATAACCATAATTTTAAAAAAGTACAGACTACAGACAAAAAAAGTTAAATTGAAAAAAAAAAAGAAATGTCATTGTCAAATGAATCACTAAAGTGCGCTAAAATTTGGCTAGATAAAATCATATTCAATCATTAACTGAAATTACGATTGCCGTTTATTTATCTTGAATTTACCAACACGATGGAGGAAAGTAATTTTAATTCTGTGAAAGAAATGATATTGGACGAAAGCAAGTTGGTTACGTATGTGTCCATTAGTAAGGATTTGTGCATGCATGTCAACGAAAGTAAATCATTGTTAACTCAAATTGTTCGTGATCTAAGAAAAGAACAACCCGATATCAATCTCAATGTTAGTTATATTATATCTGGATTAGCCGAAAAGAATAAAGCCGTTACTACCGTATGTTCAGAATCTGATTTGGATGCTGTCAAACAGGCTCTTACATTGGTATTTTTCCAACATGTTTATAGTGTCGGAAAAGGACACGCAGCCGTCGATGAAGTTGCTTACATGGCCATCAACAGATTTCAAGATTTTACATTGTGCACAGGCTTAATAAAGAACAATACATGTACAAAGCGCACTGGCGATGAGATTGGAAATTTGAAATCAAATAGCCAAGAGCTATTAGTACCTGACACGAAAACTACAATAGTTCCAAAGAAGAAAGTCAAAGAAGAAATAACATCTAAAGCTGTTAGTGTGGAAATTCCCAAAAACAGCCCATCAGAGAGTAAAATTACAAATAAAGTCAATGGAGAAATAAAATCTGTTGCAAAAATTCATGAAACAAAATCGGAACCAATTGTTAAAGTTGAAACGCCATCCCCGAAGAGTGAAAAGAAAAATCAAACTAAATCTCAAAAAGGTATTGCTGGTTTCTTCAGCAAGAGTAATAGTGTGCCTGCTAAAAAATCTAAAATTGATACAGTTAAAGATAAAGCGCAGAGTGAAAGAATAGAAAAGAAAGTGGAAGAAAATGTACAAGTTAAGGAGGAGAAAATGGATGTCGATGAGATTAGTACAACTGTAGCAAAGAAAGTGGTCAACAACAAACCAAAACCTGCTAAATCTCTAACAGATATTAAGAAAAATGGAAAAGTTGAAAAGAAACGAAAAAGAGTATTACATGTCTCTGATAGTGAGAGTGATGAGGAAAAGAATGATCCATTTGCAGATGACAGACCAGTCACAAAAGAGACTATTGACTCCGATGATGAGATACCTCCAACACCTACAGCGAACACTGTTAAAATTACATCAGGTATTGTGAACCCTAAGAAACGGAGAAAAATTGTAGATAAAACTTACACTGATGACGAAGGATATATTTTAACAAAGAAGGAAGAGGTTTATGAGAGTTGTTCAGAAAATGAAGATTGTGAGTCTAAGGAGAATGTTAAACAAACAAACCAAGTAAAGGTTGAGGTAAAGGTTGAAGTTTCACCAACCAAGAAAAATGGAACAAAGAAAACTAAAAAAATCTCTCCACCACAGAAAGGAAAGCAAGCAACATTAATGAATTTTTTCAAAAAAGTATGAT
Organism: Endotricha flammealis; assembly: GCA_905163395.2. Lineage (NCBI taxonomy): Eukaryota > Metazoa > Arthropoda > Insecta > Lepidoptera > Pyralidae > Endotricha > Endotricha flammealis. Next base: position 6,914,684 of record LR990860.1, on the reverse strand, counting down.
CTTATATTTGCATGCATTATGCTAGAAACACTTCTGTGTCATCACACATTAGAACAAAGTTTGACTGGGATGGCAGAATAATGAGGTCCTATGTTTATTTAGGAACTCTAGTACAAATATACACACATAACACAATGTAATAATGTGTTTTTTAACCAAATTACATGTATAAAATTTCCCTGATGTCTCACTCACAACACAGAAGTATTCCAGCTTTATTTTCAGTTTTAAATTATGGTATATTCAATGTTTAGTTCTTAGAAAATGTGTTTAATGTGGTGTATAAATAAAATGCTACTTTTAATGTTGAACTTATTTGTTCTTTTATTTTTCATAAAATGTATGCTTATGTACAACATGTAACATTTATCTTTTAGTGCCTATAGCTACAACCCAATCAGGATTAACTTGTACATCAACTAAGTATGAGCATTTTGTATTATAAGTGGAGGACTGGACATCTTGACTCGAAGATTGCCTGAAAAAAAAATTAAGGTTATTTAAATTATATATTTTACAAAGAATGAGTCGTCTATAAATTACAAAGTATTGTGTAATAATAATATTGAGTCTTCTTCATGATCATATCAATATCAGTTATAAAAATAAAGTTTTTCTATTCTGCTCCCCTGTCAACTCTCAGCTGAACTGCGTGGCGGAGTAGGCTCTAAATATAACTTTTTCGATTCAAATGTGCATAGATGTGTTAAAGTGAGGAGAGTGGCTACTCACCTATTCTTTGCTTGACTGTCCCAAACAACTTTGACAATGCCATCCATACCAGTGGAACATAGTAAAGAATTTTCTATAGACAAGTCTCCTGGATCTGGTTGAACCCTGTTAGTGAGACTCGCTTTCCCCACTGATGACCAATCAAGAGAAGTCACCTTTCCATGCCCACGGTGTTCATGAACACATGTGCAAGCTGCTAAATCCCATACTTTGATTTTTTTGTCATCACCTGAAAATAAAAATGCAATTTTTATTCATTTCTTGGCAACAGGATAAGAGTATCATTCTCCAAACGGTTTCATAGATTTCTGATAAATTCTAGTTACCCTATACCTTAGTATAAAATGAAGGCTTCCCCTGTCTGTTATGCTTTGTCTTTAAAACTACACAACGGATTTTGTTGCGTTTTTTTTGTTTGTTGCTGTTTTGATTCAAGAAGGGTTTTATATATAGTATTTTCCGAAATTTCCATGGGAAAACGGGATTCACGCAAACGAAGTTGCGCGGGTTTCGCTAGTTTCAGATAAATTATAATTTTTGATACGATTTTCGTTAGGTAAGGTTCGGTAGGAATTAAGTTTTCTCATTGCTAAAAATGTTAGAAAATTAATAAAAATGTACATTTTGCTCACGTCCAGTACTTCATCGATGTAATTTCGTTGAAATCTGATTAAAGTTACCTAACAAAATCTAATTCTATCTAAACCTACTTCGTTTGGGGAGTCGGGTATCTCTGCACAAGGAACCTGTGCATGCTTTAATTTGAAACATTTTTTAATAGATGAAAATTAATTAAGTGTTAGTTACCAGCGCTAGCCAGATAGTTTCCAGAAGGCGCAAACGCCAGTGCACGAACAACACCTCTGTGCCCGCAAAGTACACGAACGAGACGAGCGTCACACACACTCCATAACCGCACGCTACGGTCCGAACCTCCTGTGGCTATATATGCCTCATTTGGGTGAAATTTGACACACTGAAAACAAAAATAATATTGTGAGAAAAAGTCGTGCACAAATAAATATACATAATTATATAAAAATAGGAAAGGAAATGTCAAAAAAATCCGACGGGACATCGATGTTTTTTATTCTAGAGATAATTCAAATAATAGTGATTCCACAGCTCTGTGCACACTACCACAATATTAATGTATATTACATACATGCGCAACTAAACTACAAATAAAGGTACGCGTCGATTGGCCCGCGCCGGACGCACCGCACGCACGGCACGCAACGGATTTTAGTTTGCTTTGTATGATTTCATATAGAACCGCGTCCACTATCCGCACTGCCCGTACAGAACGCCGGCATTTATGAGTAAAAAATGGGTTGCGTGCCGGTGACGTTACAATACATTACAAATGTATACAAATCATTTCGCTGCTGGCATCGCTCACTGTCGCACGTGTTGTTACTAAGCTAAGCTAAGCTTTTTTACTGGAGCGAACGACAAAAATAAAATGGACGACGCTCTTTTGATAATATTAGTAGAAAGATATGAAGAATTATACAATTTAAAACATCCCCATTATTCTAATGTGCAAAGAAGAGATAATATTTGGGAGGAGATAGGATCGATAATGAAACAAGAAGGCTAGTTTTACGTTCTTCTTCATCTTCCAGCAATAAACTAATAATAATAATATCTTCATCAATCTCCATGAATGAATACGTCAACTCACGTCAAAGAAACACTCGAAACTATATTCAAAATCCGGATACAGTGGACGCATGCCATCGGCAAATCTGTTCAATCCGTTGCGTGCCGTGCGTGCGGTGCGTCCGGCGCGGGCCAATCGACGCGTACCTTAATGGTTCGAAAATTTGTTAATTACTCCATACACTATATACTACTTTATTATTGATAACGCAGTTTAGACGTTTTTGAATAAATAACAGCACATAAGAAATAGATTTTGTGATCGAAGATATTTTGATATCGCAATTCATACTTACAGTAACATCAGACATGTGTCCAACAAATACTCTTATGGGAAATGTTCTGTCTAATGACCAAAGTTTGGCGGATTTATCGTGAGATCCAGTTACAATATAAAGACCATTTTTTGAAACATCCATGCACCAAATCGGATAGTTATGACCCCTGTGAATGGAAACAATATGATTAATAATTTATTCTAGTATCAAATTAAACGAGGACCTGCAATTGAAGGCAGGATCATACCTTTTAATAATGATCGGCTGCTTAGTCAAGTCATGAAGGAATAACAAACAAACTCACTTTCTCATCCTAACTATTATTATAAATGAGAAAGTGAGTTTGTTTGTTATTCCTTCATGGCTTGACTAATCAGCCGATCATTATGAAAATTAGTACATATATTGTCAGGGGTACAGTGTCCAACATAGGCTACTTTTTATCCCGTGAAAGTAAGTCATTCCAATGGGAAAATATTTTTTCTACTATAGAGGGCGCTGTATGGGATGGGCTATCGGCCAACAGATGGCGCCACAAATAGCGCTATGGGTTATTTTGTTGTCAAACGAGATCTATGTCAAAAAATTAAGCGCTAGCGAAGCCGCGGGGAAAAGCTAGTTTATAGGATAATAATGATCACTTTTGAGGAGCTCGATGGCGTCGCTGTGTGTCGCACTCTAATATGAACACGCAAGTTAAGCGACGTCGACCCTATCCAGCGTTTGGATGACTTTCGTTATCTCGAGCTTCTCCGTGCTTCGGAGGGACGTTAAGCTGTCGGTCCCGGCTGTTGTCGATAGATGACAGTCGTTAAGTCGGTGGCCTTCGGGCGGCTTGAGAACACCGGCCTATGCCAATCCGCATTGGAGCAGCGTGGCAGAGTAGGCTCTAATCACCTTTGATTGAAGCGAGACCCGTATCCCTGCAGTGGGATGATTATGGCTCGATATGATGAATGATATAAAATAATATAAATGATCAAACCTATAAATTGATGCGCAAGAGTAGTCGGACAATCTCCACGCCCGCATACTGGTATCGTGTGACGCAGATAATATTAATTCTTCCCGCCAGAGCACGCTTACCGCTTGAATCGGACCCGAATGCCCACGTAATGGTAGACCGGCACCAATTTGCCTGTAAACAATTACATACATACTATAAATACGTTACTAAACAATAATAATATATTTATTTCAGATATTGATAATTTTATAACTATAAGTATTTCATTGTTTTCATTTTAAACTTTATTTCTGGAGATAATGGTTCCATTTGCGGTGAATGTTTGCCTTTATGTTAGGTTTCAGTGATAATGTAAAAGATGTAGTAAACATATTATATTTAAAACTTACAGTGTATTGTCTTCAGCAGGCGGTTCAAATGGGACATAGCATGCTAATTCAATTTCAGAAATATTCCTGTTCATTCTTCTTTTGGCATTGATTTGACCAAGATCCCATAATCTAATTTCTGAATTGCTAAATCCACCACAGAGTATATTACATTTTGAATCAGTTTTTGCGCAGATGAGGCTGTGAAATAAATAAAATTATTATTATTTTCAAAACCTCATGACATACTTGTATAAAATACTAGCTGACCCGGCGAACTTCGTATCGCCTAAAGAACCTTCATGCTGAATTTCATTCGAATAACTTCGAAACGGCAAAGTTTCATACTAACTTTGCACCCCCGTTTAACGCCCTAAGGGATAATTTTTGAGAAAAATATTTTACTCGTGTTTCATGCCTTCAATAAAGAATCTTAATGCTGAATTTCATTTGAATAATTTAAAAAAACGGCAAAGTTTCATACGAAATTTGCGCCCCCGTTGAACCCCCTAAGGGATGATTTTTAAGAAAAATATTTTACTCGTTTTTCATGCCTTTCAATAAAGAACCTTAATGCTGAATTTCATTTGAATAACTTCAAAAACGGCAATGTTTCATACTAACTTTGCACCCCCGTTTAACCCCCTAAGGGATAATTTTTGAGAAAAATATTTTACTCGTGTTTCATGCCTTTCAATAAAGAACCTTAATGCTGTATTTCATTTGAATAACTTCAAAAACGGCAAAGTTTCATACTAACTTTGCACCCCCGTTTAACCCCCTAAGGGATGATTTTTGAGAAAAATATTTTACTCGTATTTCATGCCTTTCAATAAAGAACCTTCATGCTGAATTTCATTAGAATGACTTCAAAAACGGCAAAGTTTTATACTATCTTTGCACCCCCGTTTAACCTCCTAAGGGATGAATTTTGAAAAAAATATTTTACTCATGTTTCATGCTTTTCAGTAAAGAACCTTATTGCTGAATTTCGTTTGAATAACTTTAAAAACGGCAAAGTTTCATACTAACTTTGCGCCCCCGTTTAACCCCATAGGGGATGTTTTTTAAAAAAAAATTTACTCATGCTTCATGCTTTTCAGTAAAGAACCTTCATGCTGAATTTCATTCGAATAACTACAAAAACGGCAAAGTTTCATACTATCTTTGCACCCCCGTTTAACCCCCTAAGGGATGAATTTTGGAAAAAATATTTTACTCATGTTTCATGCTTTTCAGCAAAGAACCTTAATGCTGAATTTCATTTGAATAACTTCAAAAACGGCAAAGTTTCATACTAACTTTGCGCCCCCGTTTAACCCCATAGGGGATGTTTTTTGAGAAAAATATTTTACTCGTATTTCATGCCTTTCAATAAAGAACCTTCATGCTGAATTTCATTCGAATAACTTCAAAAACGGCAAAGTTTCATACTATCTTTGCACCCCCGTTTAACCCCTAATGGATGAATTTTGAAAAAAAATATTTTACTCATGTTTCATGCTTTTCAGTAAAGAACCTTCATGCTGAAATTCGTTCGAATAACTTCAAAAACGGCAAAGTTTCATACTAACTTTGCACCCCCGTTTTACCTCCTTAGGGGATGAATTTCTAAAAATCCTTTCTTAGTGAGCACTTACGCCCTAAAAGGAACCCCCATGCAAAATTTGAGACTCCTGGCACTTGTGGTTTTGGAGATTTCGTGATGAATCAGTCAGTGATTTTCTCTTTTATATATATAGATTAAATATGATAGATTTTTTCGGTTAAAACAGCAGCATTTTTGTAGTTAAGTCAAATAATAATATACTCACTTTTATACTTGATATAAGTATATGTAAATTCGTTAGGATTGCTCTTAATTTTCTAATATAGTAAAAATAATAATAATAGTCACTCACTGTGTATCGGGTGCGGCAATTTTGTATAATTTCAGTGGTGCCATAGATTCTCTAACGCCTTTGATTGCATCTTGGAGATCTCTCAATTCTTTATCAACACTTTGATATTCAGCATGTCCATTGCACTTTGCAAAAATATCTACAAATACAATAATATATCTATATGAATTTATTTGTTGATCTGCTCATTATCACCCACCACAAGAGTATAAGACGGAAGCAAAAATGATGCCGATAGTTAGACTATTGAGCTAAAATTTTCTTTCTCACATAGATCAACAGAAAAAGTAGAAAAAGATTATTATTATAAATTTAGTTAAATGATATTACATATTTACAAGCCCTAAATGTAACAGCTTAGAGCCACAGCAAAGCACACGACGTATTTTAAACGCTCCTAGGACGCATGTTTCGTTTTACATAGAGATCTTTGTACGTTAAACCTCACGATGAAATGATTGCAACTCATCGATGGATAACGAAACGCGCGTCATCTGCACGTTTCAAAGTCGTGTGCTGTAAGCACTTACAGTAAATCATACTTTTTTGAGTTACCTTTTATATCTGATATTTTTTCATCAGAGTTCATGCCAATAACATTAATTTCGTCTGGTAATTGCTCCTCTTCATCTTCCTAAAATTTTAATATTATTTATTAGCCACTACAATAAAAAATGTCATTCAGTCTTTAATAGTCTTTATGTCTGGTTGTTGTGGTAAGCTTGAGATATTTTTCACACACACCCCAGACAACGCGCGTGAAATAATTACCTATTTCTACTATATAGGCCAATGTCGTCACACGTATACACATTCGTTCACTAAGCGCACACCTTTGCGACTGCCCCGCCTGGAGTAAGGTAACGCGATTCAGTGCGGGGCGGAGAGTGGCAATTCTACCTCGGGTTATTACTTATTCTATGGCAGTCGTTAAAGATCGCTCGGTAAAACTAGTGAGGCAATTGGCGCATACAATAGACCTACGAAATGAACGCTGTGCATGTACTGTCTACTTTTGCCGAGCGAATGGACATTTTAACTCTTGTCAAATCCTAAATACTCACAGAATTCTTTTTGTTTGAATCATTATTTATATCAATATGGAACCATGTTTGCAGTACTTGTATCAAGAGGACATGACTATGCTTAGCCAGATACGCCTTCAGCATGTTCAGTGCATCTTGTGATAGATATATGTCGTATTTACATGATCTGAAATCAAAAAACTGTTATATTTCATGAACTTCAAGGCAGAAAGTAGCACTAGAGATGTTATAGATAGAAGCGATAAAACAAAATAATATTAAGATGTAATCTTACAATATATTTTTTTATTCAGGTAACACTAAAATTAACATCTTAATAATTACATTGATTACTAAGGACTAGTTTCAAATTGTCTGATATGTTCCAGATAGCATATCTGTCAGTTAGAAACATATATAAAAACTGCCATCTGCAGGCCAAGGCATAGTAAAACTGATTGCTAATTAATTATTACATAATTATTTTCTCTGAAAAAATCTATCTATTACCTAAAAGCAGCAATAGAAGGTCTGGTTTCCACTTCTTGTAATGTGTATATAGATCCAATATCATCTAATATCTGATTCATATAATCTTTCTCTGGTGTTTCATTATCAATGGTACCATTTTGAAGTGAATTAAACAGCTGCTCCAGACTGTTTGGCCGGTATAATGCTGATGGTAGATTCCCATCAATTGGTTGATGATAAGATAAATCCTTCTGTGGTAATGTGGCAGAATGTCTCTTCAAAAACACTTGGGCGGCACTACTGTGACCTCCTCGGAGCATCTCAAGGTACAGGTGACATAATAATGGACTAAGAAGACCTAACAGTTCATTTCTCACTGTTTCCGTATTAATCTCTTTGATAAAATTAGCTAATCTGCAATAAATTTATTATAAAGTTAATATAGACTTATACATATGACACAACACATTTAAAATTTTGAAAAAAAAAAGTATTGTATGCTACTGTATGTACTTATTGTTTATTTTCAATTCTCAAATATATTTTTTACACTCCTATTGTTATTACAATAAATGAAATTATGTAAGTTAACTGGATTAGTTTAATTACTACTTAGTCAAATGCTATATCATTTCTATATACCTTGTGTACTGTATATCATACTGTGCAGAATCATTATTGATACATGAGAAAAGAATGGAATTTGCCCGACTTGATTCACATTGTACAATTGTGGCAACAGCCATTTGCTCAGCGCTTTGGTTCATTGAATTTGTGGAGCTGAAAATGTCTATATCCTGAAAATACAACACAATAAATTATTTATTTATTCTCACACATTTTTACAAACATATTTAAAAGTTATAAGTACAATGTAATAATGAATACTATGAAAATTAGATGAGCATGGAGCATGCAAGTTAAATGGCAAATGCCATTTGGATGGACTTAATTTTCAGCTTCCCTATGCTTCAGTAGGAACATTAAGCCGTTGGCTCGTAATGACAGAGGCACATACACAACTAGTATGGACAGCAATGATCTACCAGGTGAACCGGTAACTTTTTTAATTCACTTTGATACTGACATTTTTAAAAAATTTTAACTTACAGGATAGTTCCTACGTTCCAAGTAGGACGTGACAGCTGCCTTGATAGCATCGCTTCTTGTTTTCTTTATTAAAGACATTAAATATGATATGAATAATAACAAAGTAGTTCGAATTTCGTTGTTCTTTACATGCATTCGACAACAACAGAATACTATTGTAAATTCTATAATATAAATAAACACAGAAGAACAACACAACACAATTTCGGTGACACTGATTGACAGATTTGACACTTGACAGTTGCTTTGCTTTACTGTTTTTTTTCCTTTTGTTTGGCAATCAGACTTCAGACGAAGATTCCATTGTGCCATCTTCAAGTTATGCTTGTGAATGTTTTTATTTTTCTTTCATGTTTTGCTCGTGTAGGACGAGGAGGCGGTATGTATGAGGGATGATATAGAGTGTGCGGAACTTATGGGGATATTATGGCGGTATAAGATGGAATGAGTGAGGATAGTCTAAAGAAACTAGTTTGCTAAGCTGTACTTTTTTTTTCTTTTGTTTGGCAATCGGAATTCAGACAAAGATTCCATTGTGCCATCTTCAAGTTAGGATTGTGTACATAAATTCAAAGCAACACGTATTCATGCTATCTTGACTTAGTATACAGTCCCTCGAGCAAGACGCCTCGAAGAAAGATGATAGCAAAATTTCTTCAGAAAAGACGGACTTTGAAGTCAACACAACAATGCACTTTTATTAGTTCCTGGCACAGAACACAGAAAGAAGGAGAAATGTATTAAGACGGTTTTTGTACCGGAACCGATGTCGCCACTTACACACACAGTTACATTTTAACACATTCATAGAATAATCTCCGACAGTCACACTCACACAAATCGTAAGCCCGTGATTTGCAGTTCGATTACGAACACAGAAGTCTGTGACAGAAGTAAGAAGTTTATTATAGTAGTATAGGAATGCACTGTAGTAAAAGTTTCAAATTATTATACTTTCAAAAATTAGAAATACAAAATTATCGATACTAAAATATTCTACTTTTGGCAGCACTACATGGCTTGTGCGATGCGACGGCCATTATTACTTTGACAGATCGCGGAAGCTACAAGCGGCGGTACTACGATATTTTTACAACATTGTAATTATCGTTACGTTTGCATTCCATTGTACGTGCATACCGCAAAACATTGAAAAACGCGTATCCAAAACAAGCAATGGACAATATTTGTAACGGAAGTATCGACTATGCCGTATATTGTTTAATGATTTCTATGCCTCAAAAATATTTCGTTAATTTGTCATTTATATAGAAAAATATTAAATAATTATACTTACCTATGATAAGTAACACCACTATTACTTGAATTTACCGTATCACTGCGATTTTTGCACGTAATTAAAGCACAAGCTGGCATTTTTGTTGACATTCACGGACGTATGATTCGCGGAAGCGTTGTTTTGTGAATGACTTAGAACAATCAAGTTCCTGCACATTTGTGCAGAAAATGGCGACATGCGCCCCGCCCACAAACCATATCTCTTGGTCATATATTCCACTGAATGCACTTTATTCAATGTTTGCTTCACATTACATTAGCAATACTTTTTCATGACACTGGCTAATTGCAACGAACAAGAATGCAGAAGCCAAAACTTGAAGAAAAAAAAACACAGAGCTACTAGCACCAAATTTTGGCAATCAATCTTCGGAGCTACGAAGATTATTTTTTATTTTGTGCTATATTTGGTCTGAGGCTACCTTCAAGTAGGTATTTTACTTGACATCCATAGCAGTCGCCCAAAGACGAGTAGTTGTTAAAACGCGTCTGTGTGGTAGAGGTTTGGGGTTTGAGTCCCCCGTGTTCGTTGAGTTGTTGGAATGAAACACTTAATTTCGTAGAGACGTTATAATTGGCACATTATACAGTAAGTACAGTATATTAAAGGTGTTTTATTATTAGTATTTTACAATGTGTGTCACGCCATTGTTGGTCGTGCGCAAGAGAGTTCAAGAGAGTGAATTGCCAGAGCGAGATGGCACGAGACGCTCTAGTGTTGTACCTGTCAATCGACTAAATAGTGCGACGATGTTGCCACACCACCCCCCCACGGAGAGAGGTAACTAATCAAAAATTTTAAAACGCACGTGTCTGCCAGCTCTGGTGACGTAGGGAGCCTTCTTAGGTTCTGCAGGAGGGTCCGTACGAGGCTGTGCAGAGGGAGCGGGTGGAAGCTGAACTGGCGGAACGTCTGGTTGAGGTGAAAGAGCTGCAGTTGGAGGCGGTTCAGGGTTCGCCGGAGTGTGGCTGGGCCAGTCCGAAAGCTGCTCCACGAATGCGGGTTTTAATCGATCGACGGTTACCACGACAGGTTTGCCTTTAAAATTGATGGTGAAAGTTTTTCCATCCTTGGATCGATCGATCACAGCGTGTGGACCTGTATAAGGAGGTTGCAAGGGACGCCGCACAGTATCATCTCTTAGGAACACGTGTGTGGCGTTGGGCAACTCTTTGAAAACGAAAGACGCACGTTGAGTATGTCGGGAAGCGCCGGTAGGTCGGATATTTGACATATGACGACGTAACCTAAAGACAAAGTCGGTAGCGTCTTCGATCTTCTCAGGACCTGGAACTGGGACTAGTAGCTCACCGGGGAGACGTAAGGTTTCTCCGTAGACCATTTCAGCGGTTGAAGCTTTGAGATCCTCTTTAAATGCTGTGCGCATTCCCAGAAGAACGAAGGGAAGGGTTTGGATCCAAGAGTTTCCGTGGCACATTAAGGAGGCTTTTAGTTGACGATGTACGCGCTCTATCATGCCGTTTGCGGCTGGGTGATAGGCGGTGGTTCGTATGCGTTGGGTCGCGAAATTTTGGAGTAATCGTCTGAACAGATCGGACTCAAACTGAGCGCCACGATCTGTCGTTAAGACGAGGGGAACCCCGTAACGAGCGATCCATTCTCTGGTGAATGTGTTTGCAACTTCTTCTGCAGTTGCTGTTCGCATGGGCCACACTTCAGGCCATCTGGTTACCCTGTCTATAGCCGTTAAACAGTAACGGTAGTCGTTGGAGACGGGTAGCGGTCCTACAATGTCCATATGGACGTGCATGAAGCGACCAGACGGAGTGTTGAAATCGCCCAAGGGAGCGGAGTTGTGTCGAGAAATCTTGCTGCGTTGACACGCTAGGCAAGCTCGGGACCAGTTCCGGCAATCTTTGTTGATGGAAGGCCAGACGTAACGCTCAGAGACAAGGCGAGTAGTTGCCCTGACGCCGGGGTGGCTCATACCGTGTAATTTATCGAATATAGTTCGACGGAACTCAGGGGTGACGTAGGGTCGAGCTTTTCCAGTAGAGGTGTCGCAGATCAGCGACAGTCCTGTAGCAGGAATGTTGACCTTGGTTAGGTTGAGGCTCGTCGTCGTTTCGCGCATGAGTTCTGCGAGTTCTTCGTTATTGTCTTGGGATTTCGCGAGTGCTTCGTATTCTTGTTCAAGCGAGATCGCATCTATCCGTGACATGGCATCAGCCACAATATTGTCTTCGCCCTTGATATATTTGATATCAGTAGAAAATTGGCTGATGAATGACAACTGATTGAGTTGTGAAGGAGGGAGTTTGTCCCGACGCTGTGCGAAAGCGTACAACAGCGGTTTGTGGTCAGTATATATAGTGACATGTTGAACTTCGAGAAGGTGGCGGAAATGTTGTACGCTTTCGTACACCGCCAGGAGTTCCCGATAGTATGCAGGCCACTCGGACTGACGCGAAGTGAGTTTCTTGCTGAAAAAGGCGAGTGGGCACCATTGACCGTTGATTTGTTGTTGCAGACAGGAGCCTATGTGTACGCTGGATGCATCTGTGAACAAGGCTAATGGAGCGTTGTTGACCGGATGTTGCAGAAGCGTAGCAGTGGATAGACTTTGTTTACAAGCGTTAAAAGCTTCGTGAAGCTCAGGCGTCCATGGAAATGGTTTAGCACCTTTGCTATTAGTTGAAGCGACGGCTTGGATTAAGGGAGCCTGAAACTTTGCAGCATGTGGTATGAAGCGACGGTAGTAGTTCATCATACCGAGATAACGCCTCATGCCTTGTACGGTTTCGGGAGGTGGGAAATCCAATAGGGCACGTACCCGTTCTTCAGGAGGTTGGGTACCTTCAGCGTTGATAAGGTGGCCTAGGAAAACGACTTCTTTAGCACCGAGAACACATTTCGAAGGGTTTACAACAACTCCATATTCCTGGAAACGCTCGAACAGCGTGCGCAGGTGCTCCAGGTGTGTCGCTTCATCTGGAGAGAAAATAAGTACGTCATCGACGTATGGGAAGCAGAAATCAAGACCCCGTGTGACCTCATCGATAAAACGTTGAAACGTTTGACCCGCGTTTCGGAGCCCGAAGGTCATAAACGGAAATTCGAAGAGGCCAAACGGGGTGACGATGGCGGTCTTCGAAATATCTCCTTCAAAAACGGGGATTTGATGGTAGGCCTTAACAAGGTCGCAGGTGCTGAAGACCTTGGCTCCAGACAGGCCGTGAGTAAAATCGTTGATGTTCCTCACAGGGTATCTGTCGGGAACGGTCCTGGCGTTCAGGCCGCGGTAGTCACCGCATGGCCGCCACAGGCCGTTCTTCTTGAGAACCATTTGCAGTGGTGATGACCAGGCACTCTTTGATGGCCTGGCTATACCGCATCGCATCATGTCCTCGAATTCCTTTGTAGCTGCAGCTAATTTATGTGGTGCTAGGCGGCGAGGACGACCCGACACAGGAGGCCCTTCAGTTGTCTTGATGTAATGCACCGTGTTGTGTTTGACTTCTTTGGGCAAACCCAGGGGGCGCGTGATGTCAGGAAATTCGGCGAGCAACTGAGCAAAAACTGAATTTCCGGTAGCCACGGCTTTGACACTGACCTGCGAAACTTGGACTGAGGTGGCGCTGACAGAAAGATTAGAGTTTCCATCAACGAGGCGCTTATTGCGACAGTCAGGGAGCAGGTTATAGTGACTTAGGAAGTCTGAACCGATGATGGGAGTGCTAACATCAGCAACAACGAAGTTCCAATAAAAATCCCGGCGTAGTCCTAAGTTAAGATGGAGGGCTACGGTGCCGTATGTCTTGATTGAACTGCCATTAGCGGCGCTGAGGTCGAAATCGCTGCTATCAAAGCGACCCTTCAGTAGACGCCGGGGAAAGCAACAGAGATCTGATCCGGTATCTATCAAATACTGGTGCTTAGATTTCTGATCTGTGACAAAAAGTCGACGGCCGGGATATGAACAGTCAGTCGCCGCCTCTACTGACTGTTGTTGGCGTTTTCCTGCTGAGTGGGAGTCCAGGAACAGGGTTTGGTACATTTGGTCGCTTTGCCATCAAACTTCCTATGGTACCAGCATATCTTGTCACTGTTGGCCGGAGAGGTAGTCCGTGAACGGTTGCGGTTGGATGAGGTAGAACGATTTCGAGAGCGGCTGGAACGCTGATCCGTAGAAATAGCAGCAACTTGTCTACCTAATTCTTCTACTCGTTGAACAAGCGATTCCAAAACTGTTGTTGAAGTCGATGGAACGGCACATGAGAAAACTTGACTTTTGTGGCCGGCTATCTCCATCACCTTGTCAGCTAAGTCTGACAATTTGTCCAAGTTGAGCTCTGGTTGAGAGGCTAGGATAGCTTGTACTTGTTGTGGAAGACGGCGTAGCCAAAGTTGCCGAAGGATATTGTCATCCGATAATGCTTGGCCGGATAGAGATCTAAGATGCCGGAGAAATTGTGAGGGGCGACGGTCCCCAAGTTCTTCTTCACTTATGAGCTGTCGCACTCTTTGCTCTTCCGACATGGATAGCCTTCTAATTAGTTCTTCTTTGAGTCTTAAATATCTTGTTCCCTTGGGTGGGGGCGATGTGATGAGGTCCTCGACCTCCCCCACGAGCCGCTGGTCGAGCTGTGATATAACATAGTTGTACATTGTAGTGTCAGATGTTATACCAGCGATGTCAAATTGTGCTTCGACCTGGCCGAACCACACAGCGGGCTTGTCAGGCCAAAATGGAGGTAACTTCACCGTTACTCTACACACCTCAGGTTTAATGTCACTGTCCAGTTTTGATAGGAGAGCGGCCTTCTCAGCCTCCAACCGCTCTATTTGAGCCTGTAACTCTTTGCTCTCAGCCATATTGTGATGTTAGAAAGCAAGCGAGACACAAAACAAAATATTTTGAAAATATGTTAAAAACCCGTGCAAATATTAGTATAGGTATGGCAAAATCGACTCACAGTTGAAATGTCAATAACATTTAGGCAATATACAAACACCGGTAATAAAATAAATTAAAATATTTGTTAGTTACATACACACACAAGCAAAAATAAATTTTTAAATTTCAAAATATGCAAGTAATTGTGTTAACACCTGTACCAAAATTATACAGTAAATGCAAGAAATAGCATATAAATGCACAAAAAAAAACATGTAAATGCACAAAGAATAAACACACACAATAAAAAAAAATGCAATTTAAATTCACAGAAAATAGCTGTGTACGATTGCTAAATTTATAAACACCAGTAAGCGAGGTAATGCAAAAATTATAAGTGTTATTGTAGTTATCTTATGTCTAATACGGAGAGGAATGTTCATCAGTTTTATGTTAGTTAGGTTAGGTTATAGTCAATGTTCTAGATTCTAGACTCACTGGGTAGAATGTTGGTATAACTTTGACACTTGGGAAAGTTCACTTTGTTATTTTAAATAGAGAGTGTACATACCAATGGGGCATCACTCACTGTTAGTTTCGATGCACGACGTCTACGAGGGCCGTCAGGTAGTGGACGGCGTTCTCCACTTGATTCCTATTGAGGTACGACGTCGCCGAGGGCCGTCAGGTAGTGGACGGTGTTCTTTTCTCTCGACTGGACGATGTTCTCGTGAAAAACGGGGAGTTGTCCTGTCGTCGGCGCAGGAGTAAGACTCGTCGGCGTAAGTTCTAATCCACTCGTCGGCGTAAGTTCTGATCCCCTCGCACCATGTGTCGGGCGCGGATAACGTGTTCGATACGTTGGAAACGCTGCTGGACGAACTTGACGTAGTGTTGGTACGTGAGGGAATTGTTCGAGTCGCCACGGACGAGCTGTAGAATCCATGTGCAGAGGGCACCGAACGATATTCAGTTCGGTACAAGATTTTGTCGTCGGTTGGTCACCACTTTGGGGTTTGAGTCCCCCGTGTTCGTTGAGTTGTTGGAATGAAACACTTAATTTCGTAGAGACGTTATAATTGGCACATTATACAGTAAGTACGTATATTAAAGGTGTTTTATTATTAGTATTTTACAATGTGTGTCACGCCATTGTTGGTCGTGCGCAAGAGAGTTCAAGAGAGTGAATTGCCAGAGCGAGATGGCACGAGACGCTCTAGTGTTGTACCTGTCAATCGACTAAATAGTGCGACGATGTTGCCACAGAGGCTTTACCTATTATTCAAACCACAGAACACAGAAAGAAGGAGAAATGCCATTAGATGGTTTTTGTACCGGAACCGATGTCGCCACTTACACACACAATTACATTTTAACACATTCATAGAATAATATCGACAGTCACTCTCACACAAATCGTAAGCCCGTAATTTGCAGTTCGATTACGAACACGGAGCAAAAAGTTCATTATAGTGACGGGAACCTAACGAAATAGGGCGACAAGCGACTTAGAAGAATCAAGTTCCTGCACATTTGTGCAGAAAATTGTGTAGAAAATGGCGACATGCGCCCCGCACACAAACCATATCTCTTGTATTCTGATATCTGTGATTCAAACACCTTGCGGTTGTAAAGATTTTCTTAAGCCTAATCGGGTCAGATTTCTTTATACCTATCTACTTATGTAGTTTGAAAAAGTAAGTACTAGTTAGCTATCATACAAATATTAAAAGTGAGTTTGTTTGTTATTCCTTCACGGCTTGACTTAGCAGCCGATCATTATGATTTGTGTACGTATTGTCAGAGGTACAGAGTACAGAGCCCAACATAGGCGAATTTCAAATTCTAGTTAAACATTTCAATTCTAGTTAAACATTTATCAACATTTTTAAATTCTTCTAAAATTCGCTCGGCTCTCGCTGGTTTGCGAAATGTAAAAAGCCTAACAAAAGCCGGACAAGCCGAACACCGTTTATTTTAGCCGGACACGCAATCAAAAAGCCTAACTATGTTCGGCTTTATCAGGACGCCTGGCAACCCTACACGCGCCGCGCGGCGCGCGCCAACAGTTTGCTCTCTTGTCCGCTCGGACGCTCGTCCGCCCATCCCATACGAATCGCCACTCTGACAAAAAGCCTGACAAAAGCCGGACAGGCCAAACACGTACATATTTGGCCGGACGCGACCGCCCGACACCTGGCAAGCCTAATCGTGTCACACTTCCCATTACAGTATAACATTTGTTTACTGCTTCACCAAATTTCAGTTTATTTGTACGTTACTTATACTAAAATCATCGTAACTAAATACACTTTAAACCCAATAGTCTAAAGAAATTTCTTTATTATTATTTTGAATTGGCGACACAAAATGCGTCGGTCACACGTTTTAGGTACTTTAAACTTGGTAGTAATAAAGGCTTGCTGTTGAACACAACAGCAGCAACCAATCACAAAGTTCGGTTCGGTCGAACGTCGCGTCGGTCGTGTCGTCGTGGCGTGGCATCACAAGAAGTGAGACGTGCGGCTCACGGTACCGTGAGAAAAAATATTGGTAAGTTTTAATTTTTTCATAGGTGTACCGATCGCTTGTGTGGACAACATTTTTGTGCATTGTATTTTAGCTATTGAAATCAAAGCTAGATTATCGTAACCCCAAAATTCTCGAGATATTTATGTAGTATTTTATTTAAAACTTCACACCTAAACTTTGCAGGAATTTATAAAAAAGGAATATTTTCGTCACCTTCGTGGCATCACATTCATGGCATTTTATGCACGAAGGTGATTTTATGCCACGAAAGTGATTTTTTCATGTAGGCAATACAGTTTCATGATTTTTTCCAATGCAATGCCACAAACCACAAACTGACAAAATACGCCGAGAAAAGAAGAAAAACCGGGCAAGTACGTGTC
This sequence comes from Endotricha flammealis, assembly GCA_905163395.2. Lineage (NCBI taxonomy): Eukaryota > Metazoa > Arthropoda > Insecta > Lepidoptera > Pyralidae > Endotricha > Endotricha flammealis. Next base: position 6,897,094 of record LR990860.1, on the reverse strand, counting down.
CGGCCACGCATAATGTAGGGTTCCGTATTGGCTACGCTTCGCTTGCTTGCAGATGAGTACAATGCCATATTCTATGACATTTGTAAGTTTTCATCAAAAAAATCTTAATTTATAAGTTCGGCGGCTATTACTCGGTAACTAGTAGAGCGTATTTAACCGTTATAATTTTCATTGAAGTTTCAGCATATGAACGACTACCATGATTTTTTCAAATTTATAAACACAACACTTTCGGAGATAGAGGAAAAATTGACACGATAAATGTAAATAATTCCGAAACGGATCATTGTATCGAAAAATGTTCTTCCCACACCCTCAATGTGTTGAAGAATTGTAGAAAGATGTGTTGAATGAATTGAAGAAAGATGATTTTGTAAAGAAATTGATGCATAAGCGAATAGAAGAACTGAAAACTTTAAATTCTAAATACAGAAAACAGTTGTCGAGATTGAAAAGAAATATTTTGGAGATCAAGGAAATTAAAAATCTTAAAGAAAACTCTGACGCGTCAAGTCATAGTGAAGAACTAGAAGATTCGGAAAGCTGTGAACAAAAATTTAAAGGAAGAAAGCCAATTGTGCCAAGATGTACGCAATTTTTACTGACGTGGTGATAATAGAAGAATGTATTACAAAGCCTAAGGAAAAACAACAAAAAAGACTTCTGACAGACACTATGGTTAATTTGCACAAAAAAATCCTGAAAGAGTTTCCTCGCCATGACAATTAAAAAGGCTAATTATTTGTAAATGTAAAAAAAGAGAAAATCAGATTAAAGTTCATATTTGTTACCTACTTTATCTATATAAAAGATCAATCAATCAATAGAATAGTAGATTTTACAACAAGTGCACAAAACGAATCATTTCTGTCCGAGACTTTTAGCAGCCCGAGCCGAAGGCGAGGGCTGATAGTAATGTCGAGGATAGAAATGGTTTTGTGGACGAGTTATAAACTCTGCTTTTCACTTCGATTGCGAGGAAATAAATAAATAAACGCACGGAAAACAAAACCTGTTTCCCGCCGCTTTTTTTAAAAATCTTACGACATTGAAATTAGGCTTGGGCTGCAGACCTATACAGCCTACTATTAAATTAATTTTGTAATAAAATAATTTTCTTAAATTAATTAAATAACCTACCGTACTTTAATTTAAATTTTAATATCTTTTATGACTTAAAAACACATAAGGCAAATAAATTAAAGTAAATATTATAAAATAACAAATTCTATCTCTGAACTTTTTGTTGTGTTTGGCTGTATGGCTTATTTCCTTTGCCTTAATATAGATACATTTAAGAGTAGATACGTTTTTGCCCTTGTGCACAAAATTCGATTTTGTGCAGCCTATATCCTGCGCAAATAAGATTTTCTGAGCATGAGAAGTAAAATAGTAGATTTTACAACAAGTGCACAAAACGAATCATTTCTATCCGAGACTTTTAGCAGCCCGAGCCGAAGGCGAGGGCTGGTAGTAATGTCGAGGATAGAAATGGTTTTGTGGACGAGTTATAAACTCTGCTTTTCACTTCGATTGCGAGGAAATAAATAAATAAACGCACGAAAAACAAGACCTGTTTCCCCTTTCCCGCCGCTTTTTTTTAAATCTTACGACATTGAAATTAGGCTTGGGCTGCAGACCTATACAGCCTACTATTAAATTAATTTTGGAATAAAATAATTTTCTTAAATTAATTAAATAACCTACCGTACTTTAATTTAAATTCTAATATCTTTTATGACTTAAAAAACACATAAGGCAAATAAATTAAAGTAAATATTATAAAATAACAAATTCTATCTCTGAACTTTTTATTGTGTTTGGCTGTATGGGTCATTTCCTTTGCCTTAATATAGATACATTTATGAGTTTACTTTTCTGCCCTTGTGCACAAAATTCGATTTTGTGCAGCCTATATCCTGCGCAAATAAGCACTTTCTGAGCATGAGAAGTGAAAAAATTATTATTAAAAAGCATTATGTATCAATATACTTAATGCTTTTTAATAATAACTTTTCTCTAAAATTGTGTAGTTTTTATTTCATCATATACCTACCACTAAAATATTATGAACCTTTTTCGTAGGTGACCGAACTTAGGATCAAATTGTTTCTTTTGTTTATTGATAATAAAATATTTTGTTATGCAAGGCTGCAAAGTTGTTTTTTGGCGCGAGTACTTATATTGAAACCCGAGCTAGCGAAGGATTCTAGGATATAGAATCCTGAGCGTAGCGAGGGTTTCAAAGGTATGAGACGCAGAATAACTTTGCTGCCGAGCGAAACACACAACTTTTCACCTCACTACAGCGAGGAAAATGCTAGGTGCAAGAAAAACGCAAATAATATATTGTAACGTTGTCGTGTCGGATGGTGTGAAGGAAACCACGATTCCAAGTAATAAAACATATATTTTAAACGTAATATGTACTACAATAGTAAAGCCGGGGTTTGGAGAGTTTGCTCTAAATATTTGAGCAGGCGTTTCGAAAGAAACTGCGTATTCAAATATTGGTTTGATTGACTTGACTTATTAATTTCAAAGGTGATCCAAGTACTTGAATGCACCTTATTAATGGTCGGTCGTAGGCCCCTAATTCCGAATACAAAATAAAACAGAACGAGTCCAGGTCACTATTCACAAAAAGGAAACCATAGCGCGTTTCAGAAATAGTACAGCGCCATCTGTTGGCGGTGTTGGTAAACATTCGTCTTACAGTCCTCCCTGTCTAAGTCCGAGTTGTCCTCAACGAGGAAAATCAATTTAGCTTCCTAGGTCTTCCACGTCCTCGTCGAGGTAGTTCAGTTTCCTGTGGAATTACCTTGCGGGGTCGACCTCGTTTTCTTAATGGGACTGCCGGCGCTGGCAGCTCTTCTTCTCTTCCGACATAAGGTTTCAACGCCGACGAATGGTAAAGTCCTAGGCTCACTTCTGGCTTAGTAGGATCAGCGATTTCATAGGACGACGGTCCATGCTTCTTCTTTATCTGGTAAGGTCCGTCGCGGCGTGGAGCTAGCTTGGCAGTGATTCCTTTATTAGCACTGCTCAGGACATGTGACGATACTAGTACCATATCGCCTTCCTGATAATTAGGTCCGGCCTGACGATGTTTGTCCACTAAACACTTACGTTTTTCTTCAGCCATCTCATGTACTTCTCTAGCCTTTTCAAGGATCGTAGCCAATTGCAATAACTTTGGCGTAATTTCAGGGATAAAATTTTCTGATAGAAGAATCTGACGAAAATTATGATAATTATCATCTAGTGTCCTCAATTCTCGACCGAAAGTTATATAGGCAGGGGTATAAGAAGTGCTCTTACAAATAGCGGTGTTCATAGCGAATCTTATCGCGGGAAGGGCTGCTGGCCAGTCTCGATGATTCCCTGCGAGAATAATCGCCAATTGTGTTTTCAGATCCCTGTTACGGCGCTCCACTGGATTCGTCTCAGGGTGGTAAACTGGCGTATACCCATGTTTTATCTTGAGGGAGAAAGAAACTTGCTGCATGATTGCACTCACAAATTGGACACCATTGTCGCTAATCATTCTTCTCGGGAAGCCGTACCGAAGGAAAATTTCATTAATTAGAATCGTAGCGCACCTCTCGGCTGTCGCATCTTCAAGCGCGAATATTTCCACCCAGCGGGAATTGAGGTCTTCAACTATAAAGACCCATGTTTTTCCTTCGCAAGACACAGGTAAGGGGCCAAACAAGTCGAAGGAGATAACTTCGAAACGCTGACATAGGGTGTTTGTTTGCAAGAGTCCAGATGGCTTCTGATTGTTTGGTTTGTACCGTTGACAGTCGATGCAGTTCTTTACATAGCTCTCAATATATTTACGCATACCAGTCCAATAGTATCGTCTAGAAATGGCTTGCATGGTCTTCTCGACTCCATAATGTCCAGCAGTGGCATTATCATGATACGCCGACAAGATGTTAGACCATTCGTGCTCAGGTACTTACTACAAGTTGTGCTTCCTCGACATCAGCGGCTGACTTGTGGCGGTAGAGTAGTCCATCATTCATAAAGTATCTTTTACTGCTCCAATACTCGGCATTTTCATCGTTTGGGTTTTCCAAAGCACCAATTATCCTGGCCAGTTTCTTATCCTGCAACTGTTCTAACTTCTGCTAAGCTTCGCGGAGGCAAATCTACCGTTACACTGCATATGCCGCATTGCTCGCGTTGATCTTCGGTGCAAGCGGGTCTAGATAACGTGTCAGCCACAACATTAAGTCGACCCGGAATATACTTTACAGTGATATCGTGGGCTTGTAACCGTAAGGCCCATCTAGCTAGTCTTCCTGAAGGTGACTTAAGTCTCATCAACCACTTTAAAGCCTGGTGATCCGTTATTATAGTGATCGGTGAGCCTTCAATATAACCTGCAAACTTAGTGATTGCCCAGACAACCGCGAGGGCTTCTCTCTCAGTCGTCGAATAGTTTTTCTCCGCTTTTGTCAGAAGTCTACTCGCATATTCGATGGGATGCTCTTCATCGCCTTCCCCTTGTACGAGTACCGCCCCCAGAGCGTAGTTGCTGGCATCGGTTTTAATAATATAGGGTTGGCTACAATCAGCTTGGCCAAGGACGGGTGATGTGGTGAGACGCGTTTTCAATTCTTGGTATGCCTCTTCCTGTTCGGTACCCCAAATCCATGAAGCATTCTTTTTCGTAAGTCGCGTCAGAGGTTCTGCAATATCAGAAAAATTCTTAATGAAGCGCCGATACCAAGAACACGCTTGCAAAAAGGAAATCAAATGTTTGAGATTACCGGGCGGAGGTCTTTTCGTGATCGCGTCGGTCTTATCCGCATCTACTCGCAGGCCCTCTGGCGTTATCAAATGCCCTAAATACTTTATCGACGAACAAGCAAATTTACATTTCTGTCTGTTGATGACTAAATTGTATTCTCTTATGCGCGTGAAAATATCTCTTAGATCTGCTACATGCTGTTCTAATGTCGGGGAAAAGATAATGAGGTCGTCCAGATAAGCAAGCATCTTTATGTGATCCAAACTAACGCGAAATTGATCGATTAGCCTTTGGAATGTTGCAGGCGCGTTGCGCAAGCCGAAGGGCAATCTCAAAAACTTGTAGGTTCCAAAGGGAGATATGAAAGTCGTCTTTTCTTGATCACTTTCTCGGACTTTTAACTGCCAATAACCAGCTTTCAGATCTAGCGATGTCATGAACTTAGTAGGCTTTGCTTCATGAAGCAAGTCATCTATACGAGGCATTGGATATGTGTCTGGGACTGTAATGGCGTTAAGTCTGCGGTAATCTATACACACTCTTATCTGTCCGTTAGGTTTAGGCACCATTACAATAGGAGCGGCCCACGGTGATGTACAGGGTGCAATTATTCCATTATTCACCATTTCAGCGATCTCCTTTCTTAGGATTTCCTTCCGCGGCGGAGAGAGTCTGTAAGGAGGGACAGCAATGGGAGAGTGATCGCCCGTATCAATGCAATGCTCCACTCCACTCGCTGGAGAACCGTTTGATTTGAAAACGTCATCAAATTCTTGCAGTAATGCGTTGACTTCACTAGGAAGGTTTTCCGTCAGATCTACAGAGCAAAGTCCTACGTCGTCTTCAGAATCTCGCTCAAATAATGCCGCTGTCCGAGGAGATAATTCTATCATGGCGTCATCGATTTGGTTGACTGCATCCCTCATCATGTATTCTAATCGTGGAGAATATCCATCAAATGTAACCATATTACGGCGTGCAATTTTAGCGGGGCTATCGGGTGGGTCGATGGGTATAAGCCTGTAACCCTTTCGTGCACTTCCCGTAGGCAACGCCGCATTCTGTGACTCCTGGGATCCTACATATATTTTCGGAGAGGATACTAAAGTTGGGTCCAGATATCTCGTGTTGATAGGAGCGATACCTATTTTTGGACTAGGCGGAGGTGAATTCTGTCCGAGGTCTACAAATTTAGTCGGTGTTAGAGTCAGAGCTGGATCGGGTTTCTTAAAAGTAAGAAAATGTTCCTGGTATAACTCGAATTCGTTCTCTGAATCCTCTATATACTTCCACGTAAATTGTGCGAGGTCTAATATAATACCAGCTTGTTGCAGGAAGTTGATTCCTAATAATGTGCGATTGTCTGACGACTCTGGTAAAACAATGAAGCTTGTTCTAATTGTACGACCACATAGTTCCACTGGTGCTGCGAACCTCAGTACCGTTTGCTTCCGGGAGATTCCATCGGCTAGCGTTAAGTTTACCACCTTCTCGTGGAAACGGTGTCCTTGTTTCAGTAGCATGTTGTACAATTCAAAGGATGCCACACTAATTTTCGCGCATGTATCCACGTAAGCTTTCTCATCTATACCTCCAATCTTCAAGAATACCATAGGTCTCGAGCGAGTTTCGCTATGTACATCAATGGCGCAAAAACCTAGATTATTTTTATTCTCCGGCGGGTTTGAAGGTTTGTTTCCGCAAGTGACGCAATTGCTACGGTAGACGCCCGGAGTGCCGCAACCATAGCTTGAGTATTTTGCGACCGCAGAGCCCTGAATCGACGTTGTAGGAGCCGCAACCGATGTCGAGGGGCGAACATCCGCATCCCTTTTCTCCAAAGACGCCTTCCGTTTACGACAATCTTCTAAAACGTGTCCTAGCTTTTTGCAGTAATTACATCTGGTCTTCTTCCCGCCTTGGTGTTTTGTAGCTGGTGTCGGTGTTGGGTTGAAGGTATTGGATGCTGTTGGAATTGAAGTTGCATCTCTATCTGCTTCCTTTTCCACCAACAATGTTTCAACATCGCGTGCCTGCCAGAGAAGTTCGCTGAACGTTTTTACTTTGTCCCTTGGCACCTTATCCCTTATGCTCAGCTTTAGTAAACCGTAAATGATGTCCATCTGTTGCTTCTCGGATAGCTGCTCCTTGATGGGTAGTTGCGCAAACTGCATCCGCTTCTCTGCGATAAACGAGTCAGTAGCTACGTTTGAGCCTTGCTTCGAACCCATAGTTTCCTGATATATTATGTATTCTGGTTTTTTTGGGGCGAAAGTATTCCTGAGTGTTGCTTCGAACTGGTCCCATGTCTTCACCTCGTTTTTTATTCCTTGCCACCAATTGCCTGCCTCCTCGCGGAGCACCAATGGTAGCCCTTCAAGTGCTTCGACCTCGTTAACGTTCTCAATCCTTTTGAAAACGTTTATTGCCGTAAGAAAGGCTTCTACAGTCTGTCTATCCTTTTTGCCGTTGAAGGTGTATGTACACTTAGCCAAGGAGCCTCGTCGTCCCCCACTCCCGGCGGCTGCCAGAAGTCTTTCAAATTGGTCCACTGATAAGTTTACTGACATCTTCGGCCGTGATTCCCTTGGTGTTTTCACAGGAACTGTCGTTGTCCGACCCGACCTCGTTATTATATATCTTGGTACTTTCTTGCCCCACGTTGGGCGCCACTGTAACGTTGTCGTGTCGGATGGTGTGAAGGAAACCACGATTCCAAGTAATAAAACATATATTTTAAACGTAATATGTACTACAATAGTAAAGCCGGGGTTTGGAGAGTTTGCTCTAAATATTTGAGCAGGCGTTTCGAAAGAAACTCCGTATTCAAATATTGGTTTGATTGACTTGACTTATTAATTTCAAAGGTGATCCAAGTACTTGAATGCACCTTATTAATGGTCGGTCGTAGGCCCCTAATTCCGAATACAAAATAAAACAGAACGAGTCCAGGTCACTATTCACAAAAAGGAAACCATAGCGCGTTTCAGAAATAGTACAGCGCCATCTGTTGGCGGTGTTGGTAAACATTCGTCTTACAATATTAAATAAGTGTTTATTTTTTTCATGCGGTGTCGTGCTGGCCAGTTCGATTATTTTAAAAATAAGGTTGGCACACTGGCATGAAATAAGTATTAATGCATTTTCAGAGAACAGGCGGTATAAAAAACTATAGAATAGAAAGGTTCGAATTTTAAAAATTCTTTCCACGCTAGGGCACAAAATGCACTTTTCCGCTCAGATTTCGAATGACAAACAGATTCTTTCCGAGCTTGTGAGGTGAAAATAACTAACTAAGAAGATGATAAATTCTATTATAACTAAGCAGAAAACTTAAATAAATTCACAAAATGCAAGCAAAATTATGACATTCGTAAACATGTGTAGGAGGAAGCGCAAATGGATTCGATTCGATTCATAAGCGAACCCATTTGCATAGCCGCTGAGTTTGCGAATGTATTTTCGACCGTCCTTCACATATGCGCAAACGTTTCGACAATGTACGAATATTTGCACGCAAGTGAGTGGCCGGCATAATATATTATTTGCATCGAAATAATATTACTACGTATAGAACTGACACCGCAAACAAAATTTTTGTCCCCATACGTTGAGGCCAATAGACATCAACTCGTTTAGTCACTTGTCTACGCTCATCGCGATCGGTCCTCGGACCTAAGACAAAAAAAAAACATTGAAAAATGCCGTCATGTTCGATAAAAACGTGTAAAAACCGTTCAACAGTAAGAAAGAAAGATAGCGGCGTGACTTATCATCGCTAAGTATCCAAAAAATTAAGTAAAACCAACCAAAACAATTTTTTTTCATTATTTTCTATTGCATCATGATTACATCCGCCATTTCTATGTGAAAATCATAGATTATCAAAAATTAATCGTACAGATGGGATACGTACCTACGTACCTACTAAGCGTGAGTCAATTTTATAATATAATTTAGGTATTTCTGATTTCTTTTTAGCTTTTTTTTAACCGACTTCAAAAAAGGAGGAAGTTCTATGTTTCATTGCTTTTTTTGGAGGTCCGCCGATTACTCCTTCAATTTTGGACCGATTTTCATAATTCTTTTTTTTAAATAATATGTAATTTAAATATTGATTTTTAAACTATTTCCAAAATATTTTTATATAGTAGGTAAAAAATACGTAAATGTGGATAAAGTTACTAAGTAAAAAAAATAGTTTCTAGAAAACAAAAAGATGGAAAACGAAACAGCATTTTAAACCATTTTCGAACAAATGAAATTCGGGCAAACAAGTTTCGGAGTAAAGATACGTTACCATTCAACACAACTCCTCTTGTCTGGCAGGCGACCGTCTCCTAGTTATTGCATATATTACAAAATACTTCAATATATAAATAGCTTCATTATAAAGTTTTGATTTAATCTCAGTTTATTTTTGACTAATATTAAGTTAAGAACAAAAATGTAATGTAGCTTCCTACCTATAAAGCTAATATTACACCTATTTTCTATTAAGTTTATTCTATTAAGTAAAATAAAATATTGTAATAAAATAAAATAATCAGATGTCCAATAGGCCGAATATAAACAAAGTGTCGCCCCTGCGTAGTAATGTCATATTCTATGACTCGGTTGGGGGCGGGGCCAGGGAGGGGCGCGCCCCGCACGGCCGAACGCGGCGCCAAAATTTGAAGGCGCTGTCATTTCTATACGTAGTAATATTATTTCGATGATTATTTGCGTTTTTCTTGCACCAAGCATTTTCCTCGCTGTAGTGAGATGAAAAGTTGTGTGTTTCGCTCGGCAGCAAAGTTATTCTGCGTCTCGTACCTTTGAAACCCTCTCTACGCTCAGGATTCTATATTTGAACCACTCGCTTCGCTCGTGGTTCAATCCTAGAATCCTTCGCTAGCTCGCGGGTTTCAATATAAGTACTCGCGCCAAAAAACAACTTTGCAGCCTTGCATAACAAATAACTATTGTTATTTTATGAACATTTGGTCTCATAATCATTAGTAAATTTTGACAAAATACTGTCTGTAAATTTACTAAGTCACTTTCGTGGATCATTGTGTTACTTTCGTGGGATCTAGAACTTCAAAACACTATTTCTTCCAAACGAAAGTGGATTGTTCCACTTAAATCACCTGAGCAAATCACCCAGGTGATTTAAGTCTACTCAAGTAGTAGACTTAAATCACCTGGCTATATAAATCGTAGGTGAATTAAGTCTACTTTAAGAAATTAATATTTTTGTTCCACTTAAATCACCTTTATAAAATATTTTTAAAGTATTAATAAAATATTTTTAAAGTATTTTGGAGTGTTTTTAGGATGGATTAGGATTGCCTTTAGGATTATTTTCGAATGTTTTAGAGATGGCTTAGGATTATACCTTTAGGATTATTTTCCAATGTTTTTGGGATGGATTAGGATTGCCTTTAGGATTATTTTCGAATGTTTTAGAGATGGCTTAGGATTATACCTTTAGGATTATTTTCGAATGTTTTAGAGATGGCTTAGGATTACCTTTAGGATTATTTTCCAATGTTTTTGGGATGGATTAGGATTGCCTTTAGGATTATTTTCCAATGTTTTTAGGATGGATTAGTATTGCCTTTAGGATTATTTTCCAATGTTTTTGGGATTTATTAAAAAGTCCTTTAGGATTATTTTGGAATATTTTTGAGATGGATAAAAAATTCCTTTAGGATTATTTTAGAATGTTTATGAGATGGATTAAAAATTCCTTTAGGATTATTTTCGACTGTTTTTGAGGTGGATTAGGATTGCCTTTAGGATTATTTTCCAATGTTTTTGGGATGGATTAGTATTGCCTTTAGGATAGTTTTTCCGTTGTTTTTTTGTCAAAACTAAATCATCAAGCAAGTTAAGCAACAATGACCATAGTCAGTATTTGGATGGGTTTCTGTAAATGAAAATGATATAGTTTATTCGAAGAGTAGACCTTCAAAGGCACGTGGCTTGGAAGTAAAAATTTTTTTTTTTTAATGCTTTCTGCAACATAATTTTTTACCTGCCAATAGCGTTCAAAACATGAAATTCATAACAGGCCACTTTTACCAGATGCTTGTTTAAAGAGAGAAAAATTTAGCGTGGCAGTTTTGAGAAAAATTAACGTTTTTGAATTTGTTTTCTGTGCCATTTGTAAAAATATTCTGCGTCATTTTTTTCTGTGGGATCTATTATTCTAATATGGGAATCGTACTTCCCACATGACTATATCGTAAGTTTCGCTTTTACAAGATTTTTAAAACAAAAAATGGCGCAGAAAGTTTTTTAGAAATGTTTTCTTTTTCTCCAAACTGCCTAGATAGATTTCGATTTTCTTTAACATGGGTTGCCAGGGGAGGCTCCTCGACATATCCCGTATCGCTAATGGTACTTTTTAAAGAAAAAAAATTGGAACGGTAAAGTATCTCTGATCTAGGAAATCCGCCACCTGCTACGCGTTATGACCATTTTTTGGCAAGGTAGATAGATGTAAATCAATGCAGTCATAAAAATAATATTTTCACTTCTCATGCTCAGAAAATGCTTATTTGCGCAGGATATAGGCTGCACAAAATCGAATTTTGTGCACAAGGGCAAAAACGTATCTACTCATAATCATAAAATGTATCTATATTAAGGCAAAGGAAATAAGCCATACAGCCAAACACAATAAAAAGTTCAGAGATAGAATTTGTTATTTTATAATACTTACTTTAATTTATTTGGCTTATGTGATTTTTAAGTCATAAAAGATATTAAAATTTAAATTAAAGTACGGTAGGTTATTTAATTAATTTAACAAAATTATTTTATTACAAAATTAATTGAATAGTAGGCTGTCTGTAGGTAGTCTGCAGCCCAAGCCTAATTTCAATGTAGTAAGATTTTTTAAAAAAGCTGCGGGAAAACAGGTCTTGCTTTTTCGTGCGTTTATTAATTTATTTCCTCGCAATCGAAGTGAAAAGCAGAGTTTATAACTCGTCCACAAAACCATTTTTATCCTCGACATTACTATCAGCCCTCGCCTTATTCTCGGATAGAAATGATTCGTTTTGTGCACTTGTCGTAAAAACTACTATTTGACAGTCATTATTTTGAATATATATATATATTTAAATAATACCACAAAAATTTTAGAATCTTTCTTCAAAAAATTATTTTTCTAATTATCAATGACCATTTACGCTTTGTTTTTTATTTATTCTTTAAAACACATTATTCATGGTCACTAATGTTTTTATTTAAACTCAAAAACCCCAGTGGTTCAAAAGTTACAGCCTGTTTTTCACATGAGAAGTTCGGAATCTTCTAGCTTTAAAAAAAAAACAAACCATGGTAGATTTTTTTGGATTTTTTTTACTATAAATTTAAGTATTCTATCCCCCATTTCCGTTTGAGCACTTTATGACGGGGTTCCAAAATAATCCTAAAGGCAATCCTAATCCATCTCAAAAACATTCAAAAATAAATTAAAAATTTAAAAAACCCCCGACTCAAAACCTCTAAAAAGTAAATAAATAATAATTATGTACCCCCCTATTCGACCTTTTAATTTTATGATATAATAATATTTATATTAGTTAATAGTAGTTTGTCATAACACTTCCAAAGCGTCATCCCGTCGGGGGACCGCTAAGTAAAAATTTATTACTAGCTGACAATTTGATATCTACTGTCTATTAGTTAATAGTACCTACAGTTATTTTTAAATGTCTATAGCGGTCCCCCGACGTGATGACGCTTTGGAAGTGTTATGACAAACTACTATTAACTAATATAAATATTATTATATCATAAAATTAAAAGGTCGAATAGGGGGGTACATAATTATTATTTATTTACTTTTTAGAGGTTTTGAGTCGGGGGTTTTTTAAATTTTTAATTTAAGTTTTATTTGGCGTTTTTTATAGTTTCGTTCCTATTCTAACCTAACCCAGCAATGGCGGAATATCATAGATAGTCATCCAGCTTCATCATCAAACCCTGGTTACCATCCTGCACCAAAGTACTCATTAATACGGATCAAACGAGCCGAAACTCGATGGGCTTATGTCGTGTAATACTAAGTTCCTATGGCCACCTTCCAGCTCCATCATGAGACCCTGGTTATCATGTGGCACAAAAGTACTCGTCAAGACGGATCAAACGAGCCCAAACTCGGTGGGGTTATGTTGTTTAATTACTGAGTTCCTATGGCCACCTTCTAGCTCCATCATCAGACCCCTTGGTTACCATCTAGCACCAAGGTACTCATCAAGAACGATCAAACGAGCCCAAACTCGATGGTGTTATGTCGTTTAATTACTGAGTTCCTATGGCCACCTTCCAGCTCCATCATCAGACCCTGGTTACCATCTAGCACCAAAGTACACAGATACACACGTCAAACTTATAACACCCCTCTTTTTGGGTCGGGAAAAAAATATAGCGCGATAGCAATAAACATTAAGTATGACGAGCGAAGCCGCGAGCCCAGCTAGTGAATTATACCTATAAATTAACTATTCAGTGAGACCATTCCAATGAGCCCAAACTCGATACATCTGCTGTGATTTGACGAGGAGTTGAGTATACTGCAGGTTCCAGATGATGCTGCAGCATCAGATCAAGTTTACCATATTCTTACAATATCATGACAGTAACAGTATACCAAATTTCAAATCGATCCAAACAGTGGAAGTTGTTTATTTCCCTTCATCAACTAGAAAAGAGCTGATTATCTTCAAACGGCTGAGCAGATTTTTTTTATTCATAGCTAAGAACACTCTCGATCAAATTAGCTCTCAAACGACAAAAACCGCATCCAAATCGGACCATCCGTTTGGATGCTACGATGCCACGGACAGAATTACAGATACACAGATACACTCATACACACGTCAAACTTATAACACCCCTTCTTTTTGGGTCGGGGGTTAATAATCCTAAAGGCAATCCTAATCCATCTCAAAAACATTCAAAAATAATCCTAAAGGACTTTTTAATCCATCCCAAAAACATTGGAAAATAATCCTAAAGGTAATCCTAAGCCATCTCTAAAACATTCGAAAATAATCCTAAAGGAATTTTTAATCCATCTCATAAACATTCCAAAATAATCCTAAAGGAATTTTTTATCCATCTCAAAAATATTCTAAAATAATCCTAAAGGACTTTTTAATAAATCCCAAAAACATTGGAAAATAATCCTAAAGGCAATCCTAATCCATCCCAAAAACATTGGAAAATAATTCTAAAGGTATAATCCTAAGCCATCTCTAAAACATTCGAAAATAATCCTAAAGGCAATCCTAATCCATCCTAAAAACACTCCAAAATACTTTAAAAATATTTTATTAATGTCTCAGGTGATTTAAGTGGAACAAAAATATTAATTTCTTAAAGTAGACTTAATTCACCTACGATTTATATAGCCAGGTGATTTAAGTCTACTACTTGAGTAGACTTAAATCACCTGGGTGATTTGCTCAGGTGATTTAAGTGGAACAATCCGATGATAAGATTAATTTACTTATGAATTTACCTGTATTGTCTATCGCTATAAGTTTTATACAAAAACTGTTCAAATAAGTAAAAAATTAAAAATTTTCCACGAAGGTGGAGGATTCCATGAGAATCGTGGCGATGAGAAGTACCCATTTATAAACTTTGAACTCTGCTTATCTTTTAGATAAGTAAATAATAAGACAAAGCATGGTAGGCACAATAATATTCTGCGCCCACACAAGTAATAGCTTGTAGATAGTGTACACGACGGCTTAGTACATAAGCACTATGTAACGTAACGGCCTATTATGTAAATATTAAAAATAAGTTGTGAATCGAGTATATCGATAGGTTGTCTCGCTCGCACGCGCCTGGCAGCGCTGCGACTGGCTGGGCCCGTGCGAACCAAAAGTAAATACACGTTTTTTCCGATAATTCGCTATTGAATTGAACATTAATTGCGTGATACGTAATGGTTGGGAAGTAAGGTGTCCATTTCCAATAAGAATGTTCAATAAAAGCTAAAATAAATTTGTATTTATACGGCACGTGTAGGAAAAAACCGGTTTGAACCGGTTCCTTACACGTGCCAACTTCAAGAGGTCAAAAAAGGTACTTCTACTAAGAATATAAGGAAAATGTTTGTTGTTCTATACACGTAGACTATAGAACTCTGTTGTGAACGTAATTTTATTAAGAATAAATGAATTTTGTGTTTTCGTGCTTCGGGCGAAAATAGTATAAATATGAGGCCAAATTTGATACGGTAGTCAGTCGCCGAATAGCCACCGATAAGGAACAAGTATCCCGCCCGAAGCACAAGCGCTCTTACCAAGAACAAAGAAAAAGTTTTATTTTACCTAGAAGTTTAGAGTCAGTTTTTTATTAAGTTTAGAATCAGTTTTTTATTTGCCAAGTATATTTAAAGTAGAGTCACATATTCTTCAATAACACCTAGTATACAGTCCACACGCGTAATAGACGCAAAACAAGTGACCGAGGGAGCATCCAAGTCGTTTATCACGATTAGCTCTTATCAGAGCTGGGTCTCCGGATAGGTAGGCATCAAGTCTACAGATAGCATCATATGTGGAGTGGTCCGGTCCTCCACATTATATTGTCCTTCGCGAGCCGAATTTTGAAGGTTGAAGAATGCCAGTGACGAGGAGCAACAGGGGAGGCGCAGAGGAGACGTCGGAAGAGACGACCACACCGACAACGTCTACAGGGACGATGGCTACGACGACCACGGACACCACGACGACGGCAGAGACGGCGCAAACCAGCGGGACCGCGATCGACGTTGACCGCGCACCTAGCAGGCCCGCGACAGCTGCCGCTCGGTCACGCTGTTCCCGAGCCAAACGCACACAGATCCGTGCGGAGTTGGAGGCGAAGGAGCAGCTGGCTCAGCGGCGCCTAGCGGAGTCACAGGCAGCGGTAATGCTGGCTGAGGCACAACTGGCGCGCGCCCAGGCCGTAGCCGAGAGCGAGGATGACACGGATGAAGAGGACGACGGCGGCGCGTCCGTCGCTAAGGTGAACAGGTGGCTTCAGCAACAGCCACCGGGCGACGCAACGCAGCCACCACCAGCCACCACAAAGGAAGAATGTAGCAGCAGTGCCAAGCCTGCCAGGGGTGAGGGCGCCTTCGACTTCGGGGAACTAGCGAAGGCCATCACCATGGGAATGAAGCAGGGGGCCACAAGGATGCCTACCCACTGCCAGGACCTACCTATCTTCAACGGGAACAGTGGAAATTGGTTGGAATGGAGAGCCATCTTCGAGGATACGTCATCAAGCTTCTCCGCATCAGAGAACGTGGTGAGACTCCGACGCAGCTTGAAGGGCGTCGCAGCAGAGGCAGTCAGCGGGTTGTTGATTCGTCGACCCGAACCCGAGGAAGTACTGACTGCGCTCGAAAGGCGATTTGGAAGACCAGGTGCCCTCATAGAGTTGGAAGCTGAGAAGATCAGAAGGCTGCCACGACTAGCAGACTCACCGAGGGACATCTGCATCTTCGCATCGCAAGTGACCAATATCGTAGCGACGATGGAAGCTATGAAGAGCATACACCATTTGCACGACACTGCGATGGTGCGCACGATATTGGAGAAGTTAACTCCGGCGCTTCGGGAGAAGTGGTATGACTACGCAGCGGTCAAAGAAGATGGCATCCCCGACATGAAGAGGATGGCCCTCTTCCTGGGAGTAGAGGCCGACAAGCGGACGGAATACGCACCACCGGAGCGCGCCGGAGACATCAACATAGCGCAGCCAGCAGCGAGACGCCGCACGGAGCGGGCGTATGCGGCGCGCGACACAGAGGCGGAGAAGGAGTCGTGCCCACTCTGCAAGGCGGATCACAAGTTTTACACTTGCAGGAATGTGATCAAGGCAACGACACAACAGCGATGGGAGCTGGCGCGCAAGCACAACGTGTGTTTCAGATGTTTAGCAAGCACACACCGACGTTTCCGGTGCCGAGCCGCGCCCTGCGGGCTGCGCGGGTGCCGCCAGCCGCACCATCGTTTGCTGCACGAGGATAAGCCTGCCGCTACAGAACAGCCGGCAGTGGAGCAGACCAACGCCGCCGGGACAACGCAACGAAGACGGCGCGCTTACCTGAAGATAGCGCCCGTCGTGCTCACCGGCGGCAACGGAACGACAGCGGAGGTCTACGCGCTGATGGATGAAGGCAGCACCGTGACCATACTAGACGGCGGCATAGCGGACGCGCTCGCGCTGGACGGGCCTAAAGAGGCAATGCGCGTGCAGGGAGTCGGCGGCGAGGAAACGCAACACACCAACAGCAGGATTGTGAATGTGAAGATACGGGGCGCGCACAGTGACCGCGAGTACACACTCGCAAACGCGCGCACAGTGGACAAGTTGTCATTCACAACACAGTCTATTTTCCAGGACGAGCTAGAGGACTGTTGCCACTTAGACCACCTGCCGCCGCTCACCTATGGAGAGGCCTCGCCAAAGCTGCTCATCGGTCAGGACAACTGGGACCTCATAGTCAGCCGCGAGGTGCGCGCGGGCCGGCGCGACCAGCCGGTCGCCTCACTGACCCACCTAGGATGGGTTATACACGGATGCCGAAGTTCGCGCTGCCACCCCGTCGCCTTTTGTGGGTACATTACGGAGCCGATGGACGAAATAATTAAGCAGTATTTCAGTCTAGATTCCATCGGGATTACGGCGAGGAAAACAAGAAGTGATCCAGAGCAGCGCGCCCTCGCAGTGCTAGATGCGACGAGCCGCCGCCTTCCAGATGGCCGCTTTGAAACAGGACTCCTGTGGAAGCAAGAAGAAGAAGTCATCCCGAACAACTATGCGAACGCATTATCACGGCTTCGCAACTTAGAGAGGAAACTGGATCGGGACGGAAACTTCAATGGGAAGTACACAGAGAGGATCGACCATCTGCTAGCGGCCGGGTACGCTGAGCGAGTCACCGCCGCGCCCACGCCGAAGAGGACTTGGTACCTGCCGCACTTTGCCGTTGTCAACCCAGCGAAGCCCAAGATACGTGTTGTGCACGATGCCGCAGCGAGCAGCCACGGCCGCAGCCTCAACGACATGTTGCTGCCGGGCCCCGACCGCTTGCAATCGCTGCCGGGCGTCGTGATGAGATTCCGACAACACAGTGTAGCGATCTCAGCGGATATAGCAGAAATGTTCATGCAAGTGAAAGTGCGAAAAGAGGACCGCGACGCGCTGCGCTTCCTGTGGCGAGGCGACAAACGAGGCGACGCCCCACCGGAAGAGTTCCGCATGACGTCGCTAATCTTCGGCGCGACTTCATCACCATGCACTGCGCTCTACATCAAGGACCGCAACGCAGCTGAACACAGTGAGGAGTACCCTGAGGCCGCGTCCGCCATCGTCCGCAACCACTACATGGACGACTACATCGCAAGCTACGCCGATGTGACAACGGCGCAACAGGTAACGCAAGCAGTCGACACAGTGCATCGGCGCGCGGGCTTCGAGCTGCGCGGGTGGGCGTCCAATGTCTCGGACGCCGTGGCCCCCTTGGCAGCCAGCCGCGCCGATATCACCATCGCCATCGGCGGGAGCGAGCTTGAGAAAACACTCGGCTTGCTCTGGAACACGCAAGAGGACACGCTGAGCTACAACTACGGACAGCGTGCGACGCCGGAAGTGCTGGCAGGCACCCGGACGCCGACTAAAAGGGAGGCCCTGAGCGTCGTAATGTCCTTATACGACCCGCTCGGGCTAGTAGCTCCAATCACCACACCGGCAAAAAGGTTGTTGCAGGACACATGGCGACACGGCACCGGGTGGGACGAGCCACTACCACCAACACTGCAGGCGAGCTGGCTCAGCTGGCTGGCTGTGCTGCGGCAGCATCAACAGCTGCGCATACCGCGGTGCTACGACATCGAGCCCGCAGAGAGCTACGAGCTACACACCTTCGTCGACGCGAGCGAGGAAGCTTACGCCGCCGCCGTATACTGGCGAATGCGGCGCGCCGACGGGTCGGTGCGGGTCGCGCTGGCAGCTGGGAAAAGCCGCGTGACCCCCCTGAAGCCGACATCGATCCCGCGCCTCGAGCTGCAGGCCGCGCTGTTGGGCGCGCGGCTGGCGCGCTCAGTCACTGACGAGCACGACTTCACGGCGGAGCGTCGGGTCTACTGGAGCGACTCGAGCACGGCGCTAGCGTGGATACGCGCCGAGCCCCGGACGTTCAAAACGTTCGTGGCCCACCGACTCGCCGAGATAGAAGACATCACAAGGAAAAGCGAGTGGCGTTGGCTACCCTCAGCCGAGAACGTAGCCGACGACGCCACCCGTGCAACACCAGCGGACTTCGGCGCCGGGCATCGGTGGTTCCATGGGCCCGCGTTTCTACGCCGGCCGGAAGAAGAGTGGCCCGCCGAGCGAGAGAAGCCCGCCGCCCGCATCAACACTGGAGAAGAGAAGGAGTTAAGCTGCGCCGCCGTCGCGACGCCGCCTGGAGGACACTTGCCAGACGTCCGACGCTTTTCGCGTTGGCCGCGCCTGTTGCGCGCCACTGCGCGAGTACTACAGTTCATCGAACTTTGCAGATCACATGTTGCAACAGTGGCCGCGACCCGCCGCAAGCGAACGCGAGCCAACGCAGCGAGTGACCCCACATGGACAGCGGCGCGATCCCGCGCCGACGCCGCAGCAACACCCCGAGACATCCAACCTGCTGCGCGGAGCCACGTGCCACTAGAGGCGCGACACCTTCTCCGCGCCGAGCAGCTGTGGGTGTGCGCTGTACAGCGCGACAGCTTGGCTGACCCGAGCCGGCTGGCGGCCCTCACCACATTCCGCGACGGAAGCGGAATAGTGCGAGTGAAGTCCAGAGTGAGCGCCGCCGCCGACATCACCGAGGATGCAGCAAGCCCAATGTTGTTGTGCGGGGACCACCCGTACAGCAAGCTGTACATACAACACGTGCACGAAGAGCTACACCACGGCGGCACCGAGATCGTCGTCAACGAGCTGCGACAGCGGCTGTGGATTCTGCGAGTGCGGCCTGCGGTGAAGAACGTCATCAAGAGCTGCCCGCGCTGTCGCCTGTTGAAGGCGAAACCCGCGACACCTCTCACGGGTGACCTACCTCACGCGCGCCTGGCTCACCATGCGCGCCCGTTCACATTCACCGGCCTTGATTATTTCGGGCCATTTGAAGTCACCGTGGGGCGACGTCGAGAGAAGAGGTACGTCGCGCTCTTCACCTGCATGACATCACGCGCCGTACACCTGGAGGTCGTCGCATCGCTCAGCGCAGACTCAGCTGTGGCCGCCCTGCGCCGCTTCTTTGCGCGCCGCGGCCACCCGACTGAAATCTGGAGCGACAACGCGACGTGCTTCAAGGCTGCCAACAAGGAGCTCAGCGAGGCAGCGGCCGCCGCAATGCAAGCGGTGGCCGCGCTCCGCGAGGCAGCAACAGCACGACGCATCACGTGGCGCTTTCAGCCCCCCGCCGCCCCGTTCATGTGCGGCGTGTGGGAGAGGCTGGTGCGCACGGTGAAGACAGCACTGCGCCACACCCTGCACGTGAAGTACCCGAGCGACGAGACGCTCGCCACCCTGCTCGCCGAGGCTGAGCACACCGTGAACTCCCGCCCGCTGACACATGTCGCGGTGGGACCCGACGACGCTGAGGCCATCACGCCCAACCACATTCTGTTGGGCGCGAACTCGCACTCACCATCGCCTGGCGTCTTTGATGCCGGCGACCTAACGGCGCGCCAACACTGGCGGCGCGCGCAGTACCTGGCCGACGAATTCTGGCGCCGGTGGCTGCGCGAGTACCTTCCGCTGCTCCAACACCGGCGGGAGACGCACACCCGCGGGACAACACCGAAGGAGGGCGACGTCGTGATCATTTGCGACAACAACTTGCCCCGTGGGACATGGCCGCGCGGACGAGTGACGCGGCTCTTCCCCGGTGCAGACGGCGAGGTACGAGTCGTCGACGTCACCACCAGCAACGGCAACGTGTTGCGTCGCCCGACCAAGAAGATCGTCGTGTTGCCAACAGGAGATCGCGAAGCGACGGCGGGAGAATGTACACGACGGCTTAGTACATAAGCACTATGTAACGTAACGGCCTATTATGTAAATATTAAAAATAAGTTGTGAATCGAGTATATCGATAGGTTGTCTCGCTCGCACGCGCCTGGCAGCGCTGCGACTGGCTGGGCCCGTGCGAACCAAAAGTAAATACACGTTTTTTCCGATAATTCGCTATTGAATTGAACATTAATTGCGTGATACGTAATGGTTGGGAAGTAAGGTGTCCATTTCCAATAAGAATGTTCAATAAAAGCTAAAATAAATTTGTATTTATACGGCACGTGTAGGAAAAAACCGGTTTGAACCGGTTCCTTACACGTGCCAACTTCAAGAGGTCAAAAAAGGTACTTCTACTAAGAATATAAGGAAAATGTTTGTTGTTCTATACACGTAGACTATAGAACTCTGTTGTGAACGTAATTTTATTAAGAATAAATGAATTTTGTGTTTTCGTGCTTCGGGCGAAAATAGTATAAATATGAGGCCAAATTTGATACGGTAGTCAGTCGCCGAATAGCCACCGATAAGGAACAAGTATCCCGCCCGAAGCACAAGCGCTCTTACCAAGAACAAAGAAAAAGTTTTATTTTACCTAGAAGTTTAGAGTCAGTTTTTTATTAAGTTTAGAATCAGTTTTTTATTTGCCAAGTATATTTAAAGTAGAGTCACATATTCTTCAATAACACCTAGTATACAGTCCACACGCGTAATAGACGCAAAACAAGTGACCGAGGGAGCATCCAAGTCGTTTATCACGATTAGCTCTTATCAGAGCTGGGTCTCCGGATAGGTAGGCATCAAGTCTACAGATAGCATCATATGTGGAGTGGTCCGGTCCTCCACAGATAGATAGATAGATAGATAGAAGGGTAATATAATATATAAATATATATATATTATATATTATTATTTATTTTTTTCACTTTATTTGATCTTACTCTATACATATAAATTAGTTGTAAAATAATGTAAATATGTCATCAGCATCGTTCACCACAGATTACTGATTAAAAAATAAATTTTTTAGCGATATGTAGGTATGTGGACTAATTTTTAAAGAAAAGAAAAACAATACAAAGTTAATGATATCAAAGTGATAAAGTTGCAAGAAGCAGCTTTCTAAAAACACCAGCACGCAGTGTTAAAATTATAATTATATGAGTGCTGTTCATGACGTACAACCTTTTTGTTAAAATAGTTTATTCTAATTTCTTTATAATTTTGTCTATTTTTTTATGTCACTTCTTTTGATATGTCATTTTATTTTACAACATTGGTATAGTTCTTCAGTTCATTAATACAGTTCACTAAGTACATTTCATCAGTTCAGCTCTCAACAGATCAAGGGTGTAGTTTAATTTAAACCTTACTACTACTCGCCCTACACTATACAATTCAAACACCAGCCGGCTACGGCGGTGTCTATCATAGTCCTTCTTCGGTCGGATATCAGTGCAAACCAATAGTTCAGTTCATCCCGCTCATTGGACCAAGATGGTAGAGGAATTCTGCATTGCGCTCATAGTCGCTAGTCCACGGTGGCAGAGCGGTGCGTTATTAGTACTGCGCCCGCCTACTACCACACCAGTTCAACCAAGCGGTGCGTCGATAGTGCTGCGCCCGCTTGCTATTACCACCAGTCAAGGCAGAGCGCTGCGTCATGAGTGCTACGCGGCGCCCGCCTGCTACCATCCGCTCAATTATTTGTAAATGCCGCTCATCTAAGGACGTTCCTTCAATAACGTCCTTGGTGGGCGGTATGTTCATGACGTACAACCTTTTTGTTAAAATAGTTTATTCTAATTTCTTTATAATTTTGTCTATTTTTTTATGTCACTTCTTTTGATATGTCATTTTATTTTACAACATTGGTATAGTTCTTCAGTTCATTAATACAGTTCACTAAGTACATTTCATCAGTTCAGCTCTCAACAGATCAAGGGTGTAGTTTAATTTAAACCTTACTACTACTCGCCCTACACTATACAATTCAAACACCAGCCGGCTACGGCGGTGTCACATAGTCCGAAACGAGCCGGATAAAGAACAAAACCAAGATGGTAGAGGAATCTGCATTGCGCTCATAGTCGCTAGTCCACGGTGGCAGAGCGATGCGTTATTAGTACTGCGCCCGCCTGCTACCACACCAGTTCAACCAAGCGGTGCGTCGATAGTGCTGCGCCCGCTTGCTATTACCACCAGTCAAGGAAGAGCGCTGCGTCATGAGTGCTACGCGGCGCCCGCCTGCTACCATCCGCTCAATTATTTGTAAATGCCGCTCATCTAAGGACGTTCCTTCAATAACGTCCTTGGTGGGCGGTATGTTCATGACGTACAACCTTTTTGTTAAAATAGTTTATTCTGATTTCTTTATAATTTTGTCTATTTTTTTATGTCACTTCTTTTTGATATGTCATTTTTATTTTACAACATTGTATAGTTCTAAAGTTCATTAATACAGTTCACTAAATAACCAGCTCAACAGATCAAGGTTGTAGTTTAATTTAAACCTTACTACTAATCGCCCTACATTATACAGTTCAATCACCAGCCGGCTACGGCGGTGCCTAACAAGTGCATAATACGATACAATGGCGAGCGCTTTCCAGCGTTTGTGCGGCATTTCGTGAGTGCAAACACTTGACATTCTTTACGACTGTGTGTCCTGATGGGAACTCTGTAGCTTAATTTGTTTGTTATAACAATACAATCATATTTGTTGTGACACAGATCATGAAGTAACATCGTCTCTAACTGTAGGCGTCTGGATTTAAGATGAAGAAGATTATATTTTTTAAGTAGTTGTTCGTAGGACAATCGACTGTGGAAACATCTATAGTACATGCAACGTAGGAATTTTCTCTGCACGGATTCATTCAACAGCATCGGTATATTGAATGTAGTAGGGATTCCAAACATGCGCAGCATATTCTAGTTGAGAGCGGATCAATGTTTTGTATAGATAAAGATAAGTTGATGGTTTTTTGAAGTGTGTACTGGATCGCATGACTAGCCCATACATCTTGAAAGATTTAGCTATAATGTTGTGGATGTGTGTATCTAGGTGTAGTTTATTGTCAAGTGTAATTCCTAGGTCCCTAATGACTTCGACAGTATCCAGATTGATACCACATAAATTATATGAAAATTTACTCAACTTTCTCTTTTTTGAGAAAGTGATAATTTTGCATTTATCGATACTGAGACTTAGTTTATTATCAATACAAAAAGTAGTAAGACGATCCAGGTCCTGCTGGAACTCATAGTGGTTGTTAACAGTTTCTATAGTCTTATAGACTTTTAGGTCATCTGCGTAAAGCAAGAACTTACAATGTTTAAAGCAGTGCTTAATGTCATTTATGAAAAGCACAAAGAGCAAAGGACCCAGGATCGATCCTTGCGGCACGCCAGTTGTGGCATGTACGAAGCTAGATTCATATCCACTGACAACCACTTTTTGAGTACGTTTAGTGATGTATGATTTAAACCAGCGCCAGAGATCGCCACGTATTCCATTAAATTATCCTTATATAAATAAGGTAAAACAATAGGTACTTAGTTTACATTATTATGGTGAATACTTGTTTAGTACAATACTTAAAATAAAATAAAATGTCGTTAAAAACAAGGAATCAGTGTGAAAGGAAATAGTTTTTTACTTCTCGCTTAAATATAGTTAGTGATTTCGCAGTTCTGATTGTCACAGGTAAGTTGTTCCATAGTCTGATGGCCTGGATAGAGAAGGATTGGTTGAGAAATTTGGAAGAATGGACAGGAATTAAAAGAGTGAGATTGTCAGTGGATCGGAGTGATAGGCTATGGGATGAAGAAGTGTATGTGAAGTATTCTTTAAGATAGGACGGTCCAAGGATTGAAAAGAATAGTGTAGAGGAAGGAAAGGATGTGCATGTCCCTACGCTGGCGAATGGGAAGCCATTTTAGTTTCGCTCGGTATTCAGACACATGATCGAATTTTCGCAGACCGTAAATGAACCTGATGCTGAAATTTTGCATACGTTCTAATTTATTAAGCAACTCAACATTAAGGTCCGGATACGCTATATTAGCATAGTCAAGTAAAGGGAGAAGGAGGGATTGTGCAAGAGCAGCCTTGGTGGCAGTGGGTAGAAAATTTCTGAGTCGTCGAAGTGATGAAGAAGCAAAATTCAAAATTCAAACTTCAAAATATTTTTTCGAATCGTCACAATTTTTTCCTACCACTAGTTCAGACGGCAGATTTGTGCTAAGAAGAAGCTGGCAAGAAACTTAGCACTTGCTCTTTTAAAATGGTATTACTAAGATACAAATTACAATGACAGAAAATATAAAATTAACACAAAATATCTGTAATTTCTGATGACGAAGAAAAAAATAAAAAAAATAATGCAAATAATTAAAGATTAATAACACTATAAATGAAGAGAAAAAAAGCGTATTAATATACTGGTATACATATATACCTACCTACATTTAAAGGTGTAAAAAATTAAATAAAGGTAAAAAGTGTATATACAATATATGCATTTATATATGCGCAATATATTAAGTACCTAGCAGTAGGTAGGCTTGTGTTTGGTGTCTGTGCCGAGTTTATCATTCCAGCTATTTTTATCATTTAGATAATCTTCAATTTTCTAATAAGCCTTTCTGCTGAGTGAATATTTAATGTAGGATTTAAACCTTTTTCCTGGTAAATTCAGCACGTTTTCAGGCAGTTTATTATAAAATCGAATACTATTAACAACAAAACTATTTGAGGTCTTGGCGAGCCGGTGCTTAGGTATAACTAATTTATGTTTATTTCTAAGATTTAAATCCGAGTAGTCACTAAACTTTACAAATGTGCTTATATTTTTACGTACATACATTATATTTTCATAAATATATTGAGATGCAACGGTCAGAACATTAATTTCTTTGAAAACTTCCCGTAATGATTCTCTGGAACCCATATTATAAATGGAGCGGATAGCTCTTTTTTGTAAAATAAATATTGCCTCAATATCGGCTGCCTTACCCCACAGCAATATGCCATATGACATGATGCTATGAAAGTAGCTAAAATAAACTAGACGCGCTGTCGCTACATCAGTCATTCGTCTAATTCTCCTGACCGCGTACGCTGCAGAACTGAGTCTGCTGGCAAGTTTTTTTATATGGGGAGCCCATTTCAAGCCTGAATCCAAGGTAATACCAAGAAATATCGTCTCATTTACAAAATCTAATTTAGTACCATCGAGAATAATGTCAGTATTTACCTGACGAACATTTGGCAAAGGGAATTTTACTACTTTAGTTTTATTTGAGTTTAATAACAGATTGTTGCAAGTAAACCAGTTTTGAATAGCAGAGAGTGCACCATTTACATAGCTAGTGTTGCGACACTGGCGATTAAAATTAAAAATCAAAGAAGTGTCGTCAGCAAATAGCACTGCTTCAATATCTGTCATGTTCTTGACCATAAAAGGGAGGTCATTAATATAAATTAAAAATAGGAAATCACCTAGGATCGAGCCTTGGGGCACCCCAATTCTCACATTTGCACCCTTAGATTTCACACCGTTGATATCAACGGTCTGCAATCTATTGGCTAAGTAAGACGCAATCAAATTTTGCGCATTATCGCTTACTCCGTAATGATTTAGTTTGAGCAAAAGCATCTGGTGATCTACACAATCAAACGCTTTAGAGAGATCGCAAAATACCCCGATGGCATCCTGCGATCCCTCCCATGCATTCAGGATATACTTGATGAGCGCAACTCCAGCATCGGTAGTGGACATCCCGGCGGTGAAACCATATTGCTTACTATGAATAATATTAAACTTTTTAAAATGCTCCTGCATCTGCTCAAGCATAACCTTTTCAAATATTTTGCTCAAAACTGGTAAAATAGATATTGGTCTGTAATTTCCAGGTTCAGTTTTTTCACCAGACTTAAACAAAGGAATCAACTTGCTGTACTTCATTAGATCAGGAAACAGACCAGTATCTATACAAACATTAAAAATTATGGCCAAATGTGGAGCAATGGCATCTATAACAGCATACAGTGCTTTAATAGAAATTCCCCAATGATCCTCTGAGTTTTTAACATTGAGTTGTTTAAAGGTGTTAATAATTTTACACGGAGAAATATATTTAAATTTAAAGTCTTCTTCATTAGGCACCATCTTCCTGCTTACCTCGGCCACCTGAGCCTTCCAAGATAACGTGGAATCCATTATCATCCCTAAGTTTTTAACTGTATTTTTTAAAGGAATGCAGATGCCATCAAGCAAAACCGGCGGAACTGCAATACTATCGAGCCTAGATATAAACGCCTGGCTACCTATAATAATGCTTTGAGATTTGGCAGGGTTAACTTTAAGTCCAAAGCGCTTACTCCAGCATGCAATGCGGCTTAAATTATCATTTGTTTCGGAAACAGCTAAGGCTAAATTGCTCAATGATGTTTGACAATAAATTTGTAAATTGTCTGCATAAAGGTGATAGGAACAAGAAAGAGAACTAGAGATAGAGGAAATGAAAATAGCAAACAATAAAGGAGACAGCACACCACCCTGCGGCACGCCAGCTGTTGTGTCGCACCAGGTAGAATTTAGGTGATCAATTTTGACACATTGCCGACGCCCGTACAGGTAATTATGAAACCAATCGCATACCGCCGGAGATATGGTAGGTATTACACAAATCAGTGGGCGTAATGTAATCCCGTCCAATTACCATTACTCTTTGGTGTAATCGTTTAATGACCGCGAACGTCTGTTTAGTGAATTAATTAATTCACTTCCGTCAGCTTCCGTCCGATTACGGTCAAGTGTGGTCAAGTCAAGAGTACAACAAGCTGTCACTGATTTTCTTTTGTTTTAAACTTTTGAGTTCATGGCTTATAATACAAAATACAATGACGATGCGTTTGGATTGGATCACATTGGATAAATACCTACCATATAATTTGCTGGAGAATTAGCAGGGGGGTCCCACTGACCTTTTTTTTTTTTTTTTTATTATAGTGAGAGAAATGCATTACTGCATGCCCCGCCACTTGGGGAAGCGGCGGGGGTATGTCGGGCTCCCCCTCTAATGCCACTTAGGGTATACCGACTAAAACTCTCACTCACTACCACCTTATCCGCCTAGATGAGCAGGGCCACGGGAACTAAGATACTTCCGTGACCCCGCCGGCGGTTGTCCGAAGACCCGTCTACATGGGCTCGGCACTATTGGCGGCGCGCACAGTTGAAATTGGCGCGCCGCTCCGCTCGGGGACTTCCAATCCGATGGGCGACAATTTCCCCTAACCGCCGCCCGGAAGCCCCCGTTAAGGTGGTAGTCGCCGGGCATGCGCCACGCGCCTACCGCCCGGTCTTTTACGGCGGAGCGGGGGGGCGGCTGGATCCGATTCCCTCACCCGCTCCGCGGTCTCCTTCTGCGTCAGTACTTCGTCGCAGAAGGAGGCTACCGCATCCCACGACCTCTCGCTCTCGACCATCTGTTTGACAACAGCCGGGAGCGAGAGGTCGTCGCCAACAACAGCCACGAGTGCGGCGCGAGGCGCAGCCCACTCGGGACACTCTTCTAACGTGTGCTGCGCCGTATCTTGCGCGCAGCCGCACTCGTGGCACTCTGCCAATTCCTCTCTTCTTGCCACGTTGTGCAGGTACCAGCCGAAACAGCCGTGGCCGGACAATACCTGCACAACGTGGTACGACAGCACACCGTGGCGCCTTCCTAACCAATTTCTTAAGACCGGTCGTATGGCGTCCACGGTGCGCTGCCGTGGCGCTCCAGACCCTCTTTCGGTCTCCGCTAATCGCGTACCCCATTCCCGGACGAGGGACCTCTGGGCATTCTCCCTCCAGCGCAGAACCCCATCCGGGAACGGGTGCCCACCTCGGCGAGCTTCGGCGGTGAGCTTATACGCTGCCGCCAGCACTACGGCGTCCAGCTCCCACGGCGGACTGCCCGCTATCGCACACGCTGCCTCGAGGGAGATGGTGCGGTACCCTCGTATTACCCTGACCGCCATGGCCCGCTGCGGTCTTCGCAGAAGGGCCAGATTGCGGGCGGACAGGGTATCAGCCCAAAGAGGTGCGCCATAAAGGGCCATCGACCGCACCACCCCCAAATAGAGGCGGCGACAGGCAACGCTCGGTCCGTCGACATTCGGGAGCAGACTGCCGAGCGCGGCAGCGGCCCCCATCAGTCTGGGCACTAGTCGCCGGAAGTGCTCGGCGAACGTCCACCGACCGTCGAGTACAATGCCGAGATACCTCATACTCGGTTCGACGGCGATGGACACACCCCCGACGACTAAATGTGCTCCTGGAGGTGGCGAGTTCCGGGGCCCATGAAAGCACAGGGCCTCGGTTTTGTGCAATGCCACCTCCAAGCCCAACCGCCGAATTCGCCTCACGACATTCGCGACCCCGGCCGTAGCCAGCACGGCCGCATCGCGGTGGGTCTTGCTGCGGGACGTCACGAGGGTATCGTCGGCGTAACATAAAACGCCGACACCTCTCAAGTTGGCGCCCCGCAGCACCCAATCGTACCCGATGTTCCACAGGAGTGGACCCAGAACCGAACCCTGTGGAACACCGCATGTGACCGCTCTGCGGCCGTACCCGCCAGCGACCGGGTAAGTCACCTCTCGCGCGCTCAAATACCGCGCGACAAACTCTGTCAGATAGCGTGGCACTTTGTGGTGCACGAGCGCTGACCGGATTACCTCCCAGGGGAGCGTGTTGAAGGCATTTGCGATATCCAAAGACACCGCCAACACGACCTCACCCCGGGAGGTGGCCTCGTCCGTAATGGTCCGCAGCCGCGTGACCGCATCCATCGTGGACCGGCCGCGGCGGAAGCCGAACTGCTGGTCGCTCAAATCAGGGCCTACCTCCTCCAAGTGCTGGATGAGGCGAGCCGCGACCACTCTTTCTAACAGCTTACTCGCCTCATCCAACAAAACGATGGGGCGGTAGGCCGACGGCGAATCTGCTGGTCGGCCGGCCTTTTGCAGGAGGACCAGCTTGCCGGACTTCCACCGCAGCGGCACGCAACGACGGATGAGACACGCGGTGAGCAGACTCCTCATCCGCGGTCCGAGGCCTTCCTCGTCAAGGGCCAGCGCCCACGCACGGCCCGGGATACCGTCGGGCCCCGGGGCGGTGTTGCGCGCAGACATTCGCGCCACCGCCGCCCGGAGCTCACTTTCGCTCACCGGGGATACCACGCTATTCCTTTCCTCCTCCTCCTCCTCCTCTTCAGGCGCCGCTGGTGGCGGTGCCATGGCCGGAGGCGTGAACCCACCACGCTCCGGGAACAGTGAGGTGATGACACTTTCCCGGAGGGCTGGCTGGAGGCTCTCCGTTAGGGGGGGGGGGCATAGGGGCGCAATTTGGCGCGCGCTTGCCGATATGGTCTCCCCCACGGATCCCGGTTTAAATCCTCCAGCATTTCGTTCCACGCCTCCGACTTCGCCTCGCGGATGGCCACCTGCAGCGCCTTCCTGCCCTCTCTGTACAGCTCATACAGACGGGCCTCCTCTTCCTCCTCCCTGTTCGCTCGGCGGCGATACCGGGTGTACCGGCGGCGGGCTGCAACGCATGCCCGACGAAGCTGAGCGATTTCTTCGCTCCACCAGTACACCCGGCGTCTCGAGCGACGCGGCCCTACGCGGGGCATGCACGCATCACACACGTTTGTCATGGCCCCGCAGAGTCGCGCTGCTTCCTCCTCGACGTCGGTGCTCGCTGGATCGGAGGGGCCGCGCTGCCAACTTTGGACCAGCACGGCCAATTCCAGCTCCTCCTTAACTAGCTTGGTCAGAGCCCAACGGGGGCCGCCCCCCACCGAGGACCGGCCAGGGCCGACATCGGTCGCTGGGACCGGGGAGACGTCGAACCTGATGTAGAGATGGTCCGACAACGTCTCCACGTCCTCCAGGACTCGCCAGCCCTGAACACGGCGTGCGAGTGCGGAGGTTGCGAACGTTATGTCCACAATAGACCCTCCCCGCTGCCGCACGCACGTGTTCGTCGACCCCTGGTTTAGGACAACCATTCCGCTGGACACCGACCAATCAAGTAGCTCCCGGCCGCGAGCGTCGGCCGCCGGACTTCCCCAAGCCGTGGATTTGGCATTGAAGTCGCCGGCAACAAGCACCGGGCGGGGAGAGCTCCGAAGCACCGCCGTCGAGAGCTCGCCGAGGAACGTCTCAAGCCAAGGCTCTGTTGGGGGAAAAGTAAACGCCGATCAGAACGACGTCCCCCAACAGAGCCGCAACCCAGCCGTCTCCCTTCCTTGCCCCCTGCAAAGGCGGGGCGCCTACAGCCGTGTTGGTGATGATGGCTACCAAACCCAAGTTGTCCCCCACCCAAGATGTTCGGGGCGGGACGTAATAGGGCTCGGCCGCAACTGCCGCGTGGATGTCCCACTGCGCCATGGACTGCAACAGCAGATCCTGTGCAGCGGCGCAGTGGTTCAAATTTGTTTGGCAGAGGCGAAGGGCCACCACCATTACTTATCCCACGACCATAGGCTCCAGTACGGCCCCAGGCCCCTCAGGGGGCGAAGGCCGATCCGCGGTATCTACCCGCCTTTGCGCGCCAGCCCTTGCTGGCCTGCGCGCTTTCGGGGCGGAACAGGATTTTGCGCCCACCGCATGCCCCGCCGGCTTTTTCGCCGCCTCGCAGAGCGGGCAGTGCGGGTCCGCAGTGCATCCGCTCGACTTGTGCCCGGCGACACCGCAGCGGAAGCAATAATCGCTGCGGTCTGTCAGCGCCGTGCACTGCGCCCTCACGTGCCCGCTCTGCAGGCAGCGGTAGCACCGCATGGGCCGGGGCTCCAGCAGCTGTGTGCGCGCCGCTACCCAGCCAACAAGGAGGCGCTGCTTCACAACCAGTTTGGCCGCCACGACCGGGCAGCTCACCCAGGCTGAGCTGAGGCCAACGACGTTCGCCCGAATTTCGCCGACCCCAACCGATTGCACTGGGCAACCCCCGACTTTGGCGACCGCAGCCTGGACGTCCTCCTTCGTCACGGTGTCGTCTAGCCCGGACACCCGCAACTGTAGGCACTTTGTCGGCCGGGCCACACGCACATCCTCCTCCCTGAGGCACCCGCGAAGCCTCTCCGCAAGGGAGTCCGCCTTGGCCGCATTTGCCTCGCCGGGCACCTCAAAGAGGTAAGCCCCGGTGGCGGCGCGCCGGATATTGACGCCCCCTTCAATCCCCAGAGTTGCGAGCTCTATTTTGCCCTTAGCGTAGGCCACGACGTCGCGGTATGTGACCCCGCGCTGCTGCGCCTCAGGCAGCACGGTCAAAACTACCGCTGCAGTTTGCGGCGGGCGCAGCCGGCGGGGCCGCCTTCTGTTGCGCTTCCTCTTTTCCCTCTTTGATTGGGGCTGCGGGGCGGCCGTCGCTTTCTGGCGCGCAGCTACTCGCGCCGCTGCCTTCTTCTTGCGGCCCTGCGCCGGCGTCCACTCCTCGTCGGTGGTATCCCCATCCACAGCGACGGGGTTACTGGGACCGGGCGCCGTAACGCTCAGGGTCGCACTCCTTGTGGGGGCTGTCCTTCGCGTCGGGGCCGGGGTCGGGGTCGGGGCCGGTGTTCCTGCCACTGCCGCAGAGCTTTTGCCCTTCCCCTTGCCCTTTCCCTGGGCAGGTCGGGGAGCCGGATCCACCTGCATTGCAGGAGGCGGGCCATCCTCCATAATCGGGCTCACCTCCCTCCTGCTGGGGCCCGCAACGGCTGCAGCATAGGAGGCCTTGGCGTTGGCCCTGTCAGCAGCCAGCGGCGGGCGCAAACGCGGCTCCGGCGGAAGGCGTTCTCTTATTGGTGCCAACTTCGCATCGACCATATTGCCGAGTGGAACTTCTGTACGTAGTACTATTATCTATTCTGTGGAATTAGCTTATTCTCAAAAGCATACTACGACAAAGCCATCAATTAGACGGCTATTGCGATGGCGGCTGCAACATTATTAGGTACCTACTTACTTATTTATGAGTGAGTAGGTAAGTACCTACCTACCCTACTTGAGTACAGAGATGTAGTGTAGACTAATAGATATAGATCTGCCTAATTTGTGGGTGTAGGTACTGTAGGTAGTCCAGAAGCGTAGCGTGCCTTGGCGGGGCCCCGTATGAAAAATAGTTTGGGGGCCCCACAAGTATGTATGAATGAAGGGTAAAGATTTCTCACAAAAGAAAAAAAATACTTACATGAAAAAAAGTGTCTGAAAAAATTAATAAATTTTGGGCACTTTTTTATGACCAAAAAGTAAACAGAAAAGGGATTTTCTGTTTACTTTTTCTTTTCGTAGCTCCGCTGCTGGGATAATCTCTTTTCCTTTCACTCACTCATTGTTTTACACTAATAACAATACAGATTTCACAAAATCCTTACTAATATTATAAATGAGAAAGTGAGTTTGTTTGTTTGTTATTCCTTCACGGCTTGACTAAGCAGCCGATCATTATGAAAATTTGCATACATATTGTTAGGGGTACAGACAGAGCCCAACATAGGCTACTTTTTATCCCGTGAAAGTATGTCGTTTCAATGGGAAAATTATTTTTCTACTATAGAGGGCGCTGTATCTGTCAACAGATGGCGCCACAAGTCGCGCCATGGATTGTTTTGTTGTCAAACCATTGTCAAACGAGATAATCATAAAATTAACGCGGGGAAAATATACTAGTTACAATATACTTTTGTAGGTATACAATTATTTTTATTTTTATAAAAGCAATGTCGTTTTATAAAAAAAAAACGATCTAAATTTTTAATCCACCTAATGTTTCTGGTGCAAAGCTAAAGCTTGCTGCGTTGCCACGCTGAATGGGGATGGCCATTCTTTGCACCAGAAACGAGCCAGATCGGGGGTCGCGGTGTCTCACCGCTATTCGGTGACCTATCTCCCTAATTAGGTGCTTGGCTTCGGAAGACCAACATCTCAATGTTTCCACGGCTATGGGCATAAAAATGTAATGTAGGTCCAAAGCCGCATATTTTCGCCTCTTTCTCTCCGCTGCATCCTTCGCTGCCGCAGCCGCCGTAATGACTGAGGTGGCTGGTCGCAACCGTGCTGACGCAAGTGGCGTCCCACACCAGGCCAACCTACCCCGCCTCCATGATACCAACGTTAAACCGTACGGTCCCTTACCATCTGTTCGGCTAAGACCTGGCTTCAGCAAGCAGGGCACATTGGCCGAAACAAAAGCCCTGCGAACTATCCTTAATTTAACTCCTTGAGTGCATGGTGACGGGAGAACCTACCGGTGCTGCGACGGCAACTCAGCGCGTGATGACCGTCGGACCCCACCATAGACCCGCAAATGCATCTATGCGGTTCGCATACTCTGCAACCAAGGCGGAGAGCCACGGCTACCCGCAAAGCCGTCGTCGTCCAGCAAAATGCCCAGATGGGGTGACGGGCGTGTAGCCATGCACCCGATTCTGGTCGAGAGACAGCCCTAAGTCTCGCCTCGTTCTCATCTTGGGCGTTAGCTAAGAGCGGTCCTTGAACCCTCCCAGCCCCAACGTCATCCAATGCCCGCTGAACGGAGAGAGGTTTTGGGCGCCCGAGTTCCTGGGCCGACCAGGCTGATACCGCTTCGGACACATAGGGTGTGCTAACTCCGTCACCATTGGATGAAAGACGGCGCCAAGAAAGCCGGCAAGCCAACATCTCGTGCGCACCTCACCCCGAAACCTCCGAGCCGGATAGGAAAAGTAGCCTGACTCCAGTGAGACTCATTCAGAAAGACATTAAGTATGGACTCCACTGTAGATTTAAAAATAACCATGTAGGTGTGGTACGCAACAGGAAACCAATTTTAGGCAAAGCAAAACACATTGGCATCAACACCAATGCCTGTGTGCCACGTGTGCCTGTAGTTTCTCAAGGCGATCCCGAGCGGACAGAAGGAACTCCCTTCGAGCCTCCCTTGATGGCCTCGGGAACCCCTTCGTGAAAAATTGTTTGTATTGTATTACCATGTAATGCATAATAAAATAATAACGCGGCAATAAACACTGCTCTCCGTCACCACACTCAGCGCAGCACAGCTCGTTGCAGCTTATGCCGTTGTAATCTATGCAATATTATGAGAAAGGACACACCAAACGCACGACGACGGGTAGCTGCGCAGCGCTGTACACTACTGTACAGCATCGTGCATTTGGTGTGTCCTTTCTCATAATATTGCATAAATTACGATGCCTCAAGATGCAACGCGGTGTGCTCCGCCCTCATCGTATTTTATTGTATCATGTACATCAATTTGTGGGTTTCCCCTATGATGTAGAGTGTTGCCAACTTTTGAACGTACGCTTTACGCGGAATAAAAAGAAATTGCTTCCACTTTTGTGAAATAATAAAAAATTGGGAAGTTTTTATTAATTTTTGCTTACGCACATTGGCCCCTGTGACCCGGGGGCCCTGTATAATTGATACGGCTGATACGGCGGTAGCTATCTACGTCTATATATATCCTCAGGGATATATATAGACGTAGATAGCTACCGCCGTATCAGCCGTTTATGTAGTCTCAGTCAAACAAGATACCTACTTAATTAGTGTATCAGTCTCCTTCTTGCGTGATGGGCGGTGTTACTGTTGTGTTGTACTTGTCCTACTGTATCGTTTCCGCTATCGCAACTTTGGATAGTCTTAATAATGTATTATTCGATGGTAAATATGATTTCATTGATTTAACACATCCCTTTGACAATGAAACTGTTTATTGGCCGAATGTTCAAAACTTTCAATTTACAAAAGAGGTAGCGGAATGGGATAATGGATCATGGTAAGTTTTATTGTTTTATTATGTACTAGCTTCCGCCCGCGGCTTCGCCCGCGTGGCCTAGTAACAATTAGCATATCTTTCTTCAGAAATAAATTCCGGTCCGATCAGGTCCGGTCGATCCGGTCCGGTCCGGTCCGGTCCGGTCGGTTCGGTCCTTATAAGGACCCTACATGACAAATTTGGCATCTCTAGACCCAGCGGTTTGGGCTGTGCGTCCCTTCGCAACTTCGTATGCGTATATCTCGCTTTCCCGTGGGAATTTTGAAAAATCCTTTCTTAGTACGTCCCTAGACGTCGTAAGGAACTTACATGCCAAATTTGGAATCTCTAGACCCAGCGGTTTGGGCTGTGCGTTGATATACCCTCGCAACTTCGTTTGCGTATATCTCGGTTTCCCGTAGGAATTTTGAAAAATCCTTTCTTAGTACACCCCTAGACGTCGTAAGGAACCTACAGTCCAAATTTGGAATCTTTAGACCCACCGGTTTGGGTCGTGCGTCCCCTCGCAACTTCGTATGCGTATATCTCGCTTTCCCGTGGGAATTTTGAAAAATCCTTTCTTAGTACGTCCCTAGACGTCGTAAGGAACCTACATGCCAAATTTGGAATCTCTAGACCCAGCGGTTTGGGCTGTGCGTTGATATACCCTCGCAACTTCGTTTGCGTATATCTCGGTTTCCCGTAGGAATTTTGAAAAATACTTTCTTAGTACACCCCTAGACGTCGTAAGGAACCTACAGTCCAAATTTGGAATCTTTAGACCCACCGGTTTGGGTCGTGCGTTGATATATAGTTAAGTCAGTCAGTCAGGACTTTGAATTTTATATATATAGATAAAAAAATATATATATAGAGGTATGCTAATGTGAATATACATATATGAATTAAGTAGGTATATTACTGTGGTTCTTAGAACGAGAAATAAAATAAGTAGATACTAAAGTACATTAGGTAGGTACGTTATTGTTTATCAGAATTTGAAGTCTTCATTGATCTAAGAATATTTTGACTTGTAAATTTAATCCTTTGTTGTAGGTATGCCGCAAATGATTTTACTGCCGGCGAACACGGGGGCACTCATCTTGATGCGCCTTATCATTTCAACAAATCAGGACTCCGTGTTGGTGATATACCTTTGGAAAAACTAATCGCAACTTGTAAGTTACTTACGGCCAGTTGCAGAAACGCATTTTAAGTCCACCTTAAATTTGAGTTTTCTCTTTTTATGGTTCTGTATTAAATATGGAGCCCGATAAGTTTAAGATTGTCCGTCCGTCCTAGACCGATAGCGCTGGGCTAAAATGAGGTCATAAGTT
Source organism: Endotricha flammealis (assembly GCA_905163395.2). Classification (NCBI taxonomy): domain Eukaryota; kingdom Metazoa; phylum Arthropoda; class Insecta; order Lepidoptera; family Pyralidae; genus Endotricha; species Endotricha flammealis. The sequence continues at coordinate 6,860,129 of LR990860.1, read as the reverse complement.
TCAAAAACTCTAAAGTTGTTGATTTCTCGCCTGTGGATACGGACGTACCTAAGAACCTTATTATTGCGTTTTGTGTCACATCTGTCACTTGCATTTTCCGCAATTCGATGGTTTGTGGTTGATTTTACTTAATTAAATCAAAACTGACAAAATTAATTTAAAGTTTAAAATAATTATGGTATCATATCTAGGATAGCCTGCGGAGTGTGCAAACCCAGTTTGTGTCATCTTCGGCCAGAGCAAAACTGAAATAGGGTCAATATGTAATAACAGTACAAAAAAAATATTACAATTGGTTGTATAACTATTTCCTATCTCAGATCACTTACTTAAGGCCAATAAATAAATTTGTGCCAAATTAAGTCATGCAATGTTAATATTTTCAATTATTTTCCTATATAAAGCTACTAACGCTGCAAAAAAATATTACAGTCATTAGAGTTCACATATTTAATATCATAAATGCATGAAAAATCTACATTGTAAATTTGTGTCATTTTCATGCACGTTATAAATGAATAAAACACCAAAACAATAACTTCGGTTGAAACGGGCGTACGCGCGCAGGCGGCGATGGGCGGGGGTATACGCTACGCACGCACACAAGTTCGTTCGGTACCTACGATATCATGATGATGAACAAATCGCACCCTCATTCAATTCAAAAAGGACGTAGCCCGAAAAAGTAGATTTTTCAGTAAAAGCTTTATTTTTAATCGTAGAAGAATGATTTTTACATAAAAAAAAGGAGATTTTTTTTTGCATTGGTGGTTGTTTTCAAGTCAGTTCAATAGTTTATGGTTTTTTAGAAATAAGAAAATTAAAATATTATGCTACTTATTAAAATGGACTTTAAATATAAAATACTAAGTTTTCGAGTTTAAGCCAAATTTCTGTATATACAAAATAATGTATATTACAAAAAGTATGTTTGATTACATCAGTAATGAATTTATAGTACCAAACAATTTTGCGAGAATAACTAAACTTACTCCATTTTTCCCTGTGTCAAATTTGTTATTTAGCACCATATCAGTTACTTACTCCTTTTTTCAATTTAAATATTTGTCAAAAGCACTTATGTAATAGGTAACGATATTGATGTTTTCCATTATATAGGTAATTAAAAATGTGACATCCATATCTCTCATTAATACCAAGGAATTAGTTAAATGTCAAAAGTAAATAAGGAGCAACGAAATGTTCACATGAACTATTTGTTTTTAAACAATAATAATTAATGTCTGTATGGTTACAAATATACTATATAATAATAACAATACTGAAAAACAATGTACTTTTGGTAAATATTAACTTTATCTACCTACAGTTTTCCTATATTCATTCAAATCTAGAAAAAATAATCAAAATAGGTACAAACTTGGTTTGATTCATAAAAATAACATAATTATATATTTTTTGTCTTATTAAGACTTATTATTTTTTTATTAATAAAAAAACAAAACACTTAATGTAATACAATCACAGAGTACGACAATAACGTACTATTAATAAAAAAAACGTGTTCAAATACAAACTTTAATAAATAAAAAAATAAAAATACGTTTGTCTTTTTATATTATAAGACTTTTTTGTTTATTAATAAATAAATCGTGTTCATGTACAAATTTTAATATAATGAAATATTTTATATAAAATTCAATTGAAAATCTATTTTTATCGTTAAACCTATTGGCAGTTTTAAAATAAACATTTATTAATATTATATATATATATTTTTTTTTCATTTATTTACCATTAAAAAAATATATATACAATTTTTTTTTACTTATTATAACATATAGAAACCACGCAGGTTTGTGCTTATGTTATTAGGGAGTCCAAATAAAATTTCTTCAGTTTAACTTTAATGTTGGTAGGTTTAATTTGATCTTGTAAATCGTGAGGTAGTTTATTAATTAGTCGAGGCATCAAATAAGTCGATGTCCGCTCGCCGTACATGTTATTCACTCGAGTTGTTAAAAACAAGTTTTGTGTCATTTATAATGAAATGTAATTAATCTTCTACAGATGAATCAAATAAGCATGGTATCGACAAATGAACATTCACAGGAGGTAAAATGTTTGGTAATGCATAGGAATAGAATTCGTATCACATAGACTAAATTAAATCTTTTAATGAGGCATCAATAGGTAATAATAAATTGATGATAAGCATATAGGGAATTCATCTCAATCAATACCCAACCAGGAAACCACTATAATCCTTGGTGACTGGAACGCAAAGTTGGGAAATAGCAAGACCGACGATCACTCAAAATCTGTTGTAGGAAGGTATGGTCTCGGCATTAGAAATTAACATAGAGGAAGACTTCTTGACTTTTGCATTGGAAGAAAATTAAGCATTATAAACACCTGCTTCTAATACCATGCAAAACGCCTCTACACATGTAGAGTCCCCGGCAATATTTCCCCAAACCAAATTGACTAAATTATAATAAACACACGGTGGAGATCCAAAAAAATGTAAAGACCTTTCCCGGTGCTGGGCGCGGCTCGGATTACAACCTACTTGTGGCCACTTTCACTGCTCGTCTTAAGGCGCCTTAAGCCCCCGGAACAGTCGCTCTTTCAGACCACGTTAGAAGAGACCCTAAAAGAATGCCCACCGCCTGACGTCACAGCCCGTACATTGGCCCTTACACTTCACACGAGAGACCTCTTTAAGAAAGTTCGCCCGCTCTTCAAAAACTTCCTGGGTGATTGAAGATGCTCGCGGTAACCCAATACACGACCTTGAACCCATAGCCGAAAGATGGTGTAGCTACTGCGAAGACCTTTATAAAGAACCTGCTATCAACAATGATACGCCTTTGAATTGGAATCTTCCGAATCAGCAACCAAACCATATACTACGTTCTAAAATCAAAGTGGCAATAAACAAATTAAAAAAGAGGAAAGCACCAGATCACATTACGTCAGAAATACTGAAGGCTTTAGGCGACGCGGGCATCGACTTATTGCACGAAATCTGCATCTACACTTGGCAACATGGCGACTGGCCCAAAGACTGGTCAGGCCGATCAGAAAATGCGACAACTATTGCACTCTTGCTCTGATCTCTCATGGCCGCAAAATCTTCCTTGCGCCACATACTGAACAATCGCAACCTTACGTTTTTTGGATTGGCAAATGCAGCGAGAACAAGCCGGATTTGTGAAAGGAAAGGGTACACGCGAACAAATCCTGAACCTCCAACAACTTATTGACGACCTCCGTGGCGTAATGGTAACCACGCCAGACGGCCATCCAGGAAGTCCCGGGTCCCGGGTTCAAACTTACTTTGGGGCTAGCTCAATCTGTGTGAATTGTCCCTATATATATATTTATTTAGTATTATTGAAAAAGCATGTAAGTTCAACAAGCCTAACATTATGTGTTTTGTCGACTACAGTAAGGCCTTCGACTGCGTCAACTGGAAACTTTTGTCGAGAATTCTAACGAAGCATCTAACTGCGCTGCTGCAGAAACTATACTGCAACAAACAGGGAATCATATGAGTCGATAAACTGACGTCACAACCTTTCAGTTTTTTTGAATTTTATGACAGTAAGGCAGGTACAGGCTCCCATTTTGTTCAACGTTTATCGTGAATATATTGATAAGGCGTACCTGCAAAAACTGGGAAGGTAGTGTCACGATTGGTGGCGAGAAGATAACGAACTTACTACATTACGCCGACGATACCACACTGTTAGCTGCCAACGAAAGTGAGATGATCACCTTACTGAACAGAATGGAACAGGTCAGTGAAGAACTTGGCTTTTCCATAAACAGCAAAAACTAAGATCATGGTGGTACACCGCACGCAGAAGCCAGAGGTCACTGGCGCGCTTAACCAGGAAATAGTTCACAGTTTCACTTACCTGGGCTAAGAATGTTATGTCACGGCTACAAAGAGTTTGAGTAGAAAGAAACATGTCCATAAATACAAAACACTAGTTGGTGACCACTCCGGTGTTCTCAATTTTCATATATGGTGCCGAGACCTGGACCCCAAGGAAAGCGGATGGAGGAGACTACTGTAAATCCCATGGACGGATCATTGCATCATTACTCAAAGAGCTCAATATATCTACAAGGCTTTCTACCATCTGCCTCCGTAGAATTCTTGAATTCTTCGGCCACATTGCCAGGAAACGTAAAGACGTCCTCAAACGACTTAATTTTCACTAGCAAAGGGACGATAGAAGACCTAGGGGGGCCCGAATGCGTTGGTCTGGCCAAATCCGCACCGCTCTCGACTTTTATGGAGCTATTCACGCCGCCGAATATAGGAACAGGTGGCGGAACATCATCAGAGAAAAGTTGCTTTCTAGACGTGTTCACCCTTACTTTGCCTCCGTTGGCTCCCCGTGCTCAGTATTCAGTGTTGTGAATCGGTGCAACAAATTATTCTTAGAGGAAAAAAGCGGTAATCGATATTTAAAATTATTTTTTACAGTGTTTATAAAGACTAGCATTATAAATGACAAATCGGAATAAGATCATAATATTTATTACCTATTGTTTATTTTGTATAGGTATTAAATTTTAACGAAAAGCATCATAATCTTCAATATGTCCTATTGGTCAATTTGTTCTTTGCGTTTTATCACAAATTCCTTTTTCTCGAAAATCACACATTCTGATTTTTTTTAAACAAAGTTTCGTGCAATATAATTAATTTAACAGGAAAAATATGAAAAAAAAAATGTATTTTCAAATATGGTAAAATCGGGATTTCGACGTAATACCACTTATGTCTTTATTACCCTGGGGTTGCGAAATATGTGCCTCTCCTACCTATAGAGATAAAAATAATCACCGTTTCCTGTTGCACAACACAACTACAACTACAACTGCTACGCACAACTAATTTGCGAATTTTGTTTGCCCCTCCCGCGCGTCCGCTTTCTTCGCCGCGCTCGCCCTTCGCGCGAAGTTTGGTTATTTTTTAATGAAATAATAAGATTTCGTGCATAAAAACAGCACAAATTATGAATAGTGTTTTGTTACACTACAATAATCTTATAGACGTAACTTTAGTAACTTGCATTTTCTTTTGTGGCTTTTACAGAGTGTTGTAATAAAAAATTAAATAATCAATAAATATCGTGGATGAATTCGACACAAAATATTTTGAATAACAGATATCAGTAATTTGAAACGCTTAACATATATTTAACTTATTGTAATATTTTTTAGAGCTAGTTGGGTGACGTGTTAGGTATTGATGAAATATCAGGATTTTCGTGGACAGAGATGACACAAAATGCTTGTATATATTAGTTAGTACTTCGTTATTATCATGAAAGTAAATTTTTTATCTCTAATTTTCTTTTCGTCCAAAACGGATCGAAAAGACAAATACCTAAATTTCTACCTATGCAAGTACCTAGGATGACACAAACTAATGTATTAGGTTGGGTAAATGGCCCGAAAACTATATGCGAAATACAAGCAACTTTAATGTTTTTGAAACATCAGAACCTAGCGCTACAGGTCTATCCGTCTGTCCGCGGTGAAACACCGAGACGCTTAAAACTAGAAAGCTGTAATTTTACATGTCTTGAGTTGGTTGGTATTGGTAGGTAGGTTCTTTTCATACATTACTTAATAAAATAACTACATTAATGTTTTAACATTTTCTTTCAGTGATAATTGTGGATGTAAGCTCAATCGTAAATGACGATCCAAATTTTATATTGTACAAGCACCATCTGAATAATGTTCTGCACTTTGATGTCGGTAAACCTACATTGCTTGTTTTTAAATTTGGTTGGAGCAAGTACTTCAGTGATAGGAATAAATATTTGGGTGTAAATGAGAATAATGGAAGTCTAAATTTTCCAAGTGAGTACAAATTTTATAAAAGTAGGTACATACCTACAAATAACTTATAATCCGCGCCATGAGAGATGAGTGAGACCTAACAAGGTACGTACTTTTAGGTACTCTGCGCGAGTGAGTACGTGATTTGACTTAGGCGACAGTAGGCGTTTTCTGTACCATTTTAGCCAATAGGTATTTTAGCACAAATCGTCTACTGCGCAAGTAAAATCACGTACAATCAAGAGCAGGTCGACCTTTACATATTGGACTTTGTACCGTTCTTACGTTCTATGTCATACATAAGAGCCAAAATTGTACTGCAAGTGTAAAGCTTGACGTGCACCTGACTGTACCTACTCGTCAGGTTTCATCTCTCGTGACTTGTGGGTAGGTTCTTTATCAAAGTATAAAAACGGACGGAGCGAGACATCATAGAGCGAGAGTAGTTTAATTCGTCCGTGGGTTTTTCATCCACTGAGCAAGTAATCACTACGTTTTATTTTCATCGGTAACCTGTGTCAGTTTACATATCGGCAGCTGTAAATATTTATTTTATTCTAGGTTTGAGCAAGGAAGTGGCAGAGTGGATAACTAATTCCCACAAAAACGTAGTGGGTATCGGCGTGGATGTGGCATCCGTTGACCCAGGCAGCAGCACAACATTTGAAGTGCACAGAATAGGATCAAAGGCGGGTCTTTATAATATTGAAAATGTCAATTTACAGCAACATGTTCCGAGTAAGCAACCCATATTTTTTCTTTCTGCCTTTAATTTCATACAAAAAGCGAGTCGGTACTTTTTATTGTTCTTTTTGATACTTCTGCCTACCCAATGTATGCCGCAAATGTATCATTTGCTTAAAAAGTCACCCAGCAAAAGAAAACAATCCATGAAAATAATTTAGCCAGGTGAGTTCGAATTTCAGCCTATACAATTTTAATGTGATTTAGAGTTTAGTTAGATCCTATTTAACTAGACTAAACTAATTTTGACAGGACTAGAGGTGTTGCTATCCTTGTCACTAATTGTAAACCAAGGAAGGACGACAACACCTTTGGTAAAGTCAAAATTAGTTTAGTCTACATAAATGTACAACAGAATTAGTACCATTGTTCTTATCTGGGTATTATTTTGCATACTTTAATTAAACGATGTACGTTAATATACATTTCCTACTTTTACGTGTACTTCCAGATCATCATTGTACGGCGATGGTGATGCCCATGAAAATAGCGCTGGGCACTGGCGCCCCAACGCGCCTGGTAGCAATATGTCCCAAACAATGAGGTCCCAAACCAGCAAAATTTTAAATCTAATTTTACTCTGATCCAAGTAAATTATAAAAAAATATTTTTGTTTTATTCTATTCAACAACAGAAGTGTCCTGCGCGATGAATGAAAAATAAATGACCTGAAATGGGATTGTATGTGCGCCACTAAATGGAGAAATTACATACCTACTTAATTAATTTATTGCTTTGTATAATAACTATATAGTTACTGAGGGCTACTACGAAACGTAAATCCGATATTTCGGCCGAAGTATCGGAAAAATTTTAACCGTGAAATACAAGGTATTTCATGGTTATTTTAGTAATTCCTTGAATTCTATCGATGAAATAACTTGTACTTTATGGTTATTTTAGTAGTTCATTGAATTATAATCATGAAATAACTTGTATTTCACGGTTAAAATTCTTCCGATACTTCGGCCGAAGTATCGGATTTACGTTTCGTAGTAGCCCTCCTGACCGACCGGACCGGACCGGACCGACCGGACCGGACCGGACCGACCGGACCGGATGGAACCGTACCGTACCGGGCCGTGCAGGACCGGAATTTGTTCTGAAGAAAAATATGCTAATTGTTACTAGGCCATGCGGGCGAAGCCGCGGGCAGAAGCTAGTATATTATAATTTTATTGTGTAGTATAGTATGAAAAACAGTTCACGTAGGTAATCCCGCTATGTATCAAGTAACAAAACCTTTAATTTATTTTTTGAAAATATTTTTGAAGTGACTCATAGTCTTAGGGAAAATTTCGTTAAATAACCTTGGAACTAAGTAAGTTAATGTTCTTTCCCCGAAATATTTTTTTGCAGATGGTTCCTTATATCTCTTTACATGTTTATTTCTAAGCTTCTCGTAGGGTTTTACTACTTGTTTATATTTTGTACAATTATACCTATTGATCCAAACATATTACCTACATATTTAACTGGCAATATATTACATTTCTTAAAAAGCAACTGATAATTTTTATTACAATTTTGTTCTGTTTCTTTATTCACCAATAGTTTAATTAATCTTAATTGTATGTTTGTAATTTTTTCTATTATATGTGGGAAAGGTATGTCCATATGCACACAATCCATAGCCTAAAATAGCATCTGCAAGGGAATGATACAGCATATACATGATTGGCTTACTCATTACAGCACTAGGATGTACAAATTTACATAGAACTGTTCTTAAACTGTTACAAACTAGATCGATATGCATTTTCCAACTGAATTTACAATCTATTGTTAGACCTAAGTATTTATAATGCGAAACAAATTCGAGTTTTTCACAATTACAGTCAGTTTCATTACCATGCAGACACTCATAAGTATGACCAATTATGCTTTCAGTATCATTGGGTTTTAACATATACGGAGAATATATTAACATACATTTTGTTTTCCCTATGTTTAGTATAATACCGTTGTCGTGCGACCATTATAATATATTATTGAAGTCGTACTGGATATTACTCTGTAATAAATTGATATCCTTAACGGCATATATCAGGCATGTGTCATCCGCATACATGTACATAACACATAACAATCCGTGATCCAGTGTATCAAAAGCTTTTTTAAAATCAATAAACAAAGCAACTACATACCTTCTTTTATCCAAGTGATCATTAACATCATCCGTGAATTTAGAGAGTGCCGTTGCAGTATTTCCGATATTACATTATAATCTTCAAGGTACTTGCCTATTTGTCCCACTATCACTTTTTCAACTATTTTATTTACTACTGATAATATGGCAATAGGGCGGTAGTTTGAGTAATCTAAATGACTACCTTGTTTAAAAATTGGGCGAATTATAGACTTTTTAAGATAACTGGGGTACATACCCCTTTGTATACATAAGTTAACAAATTTGGCTAAAACCGGACTTATTTCTTTGTTTATATACTTAAGATCTTGTACACGTATACCATCCAACCCCGCGGATTTTCTACAACTTAACTTGTCTATAATTTTTTCAATATGATTAGCAGTAACTTTCTTATATCTAAAACTGAAGTTAACATTTTTTACATAATCATCGCGATTTAAAAAATTTAAAAAGCTTTAGAATCCCTATAAATAGTATCAAACGCACAACACAATTTTTCGTAAATAGCAAGGGGACAGTCCAGTTTATGGAACGCATGCCAGTCTATTCCATCCAACCCATCACGCACCGATTTATTATTCACTATAGTCAATCAATAGTGGCATAACAATATAAGGCATATTTATTTATTTAAACTTTATTGCACACAATACATAATGTGTATACAAAAGGCGAACTTAATGCTAAAGCATTGTCTCCCAGTTTACCTTTGGGACATCTTAATCGGTATAAGGGGTGCAGCATAAAAAAAATAAAAATAAAATATTGAAAATACATAAATAATCTAGATTAAATTTTAACATACATATACAATTACACACTAAATAAACTACCTATATACATATATAAATACTTACATAATATACCTACCTATACGCGTAAACAATACATATTATATTTTCATATAAATATAAGGAATCCTTACCAACACCCAAGCGAAGCCGGGGCGGTCCGCTAGTGATAAACCAATAATCCTGATCACGCTCGATCGCAAATCGCGATGCAAGTTTCATTCTATACAAGCACCATTTGGATAATTTTGCCTGTTGAACTGTTGATATCGGTAAACCTTCCTTGCCTGTTTTTAAATTTGGTGGGAGCAAGTACTACACAAGTGGTGAATAAATATTTGGGAATGAATGAAGTCAATGGAAACCTAAATTTTCCGGGTAAGTAAAAATCTGTCTAATAAAGTCTCAGGATCTTGATTGCACCGCGATAGTTTTTAGGGTTCGGCAGTTAACAAGGAACCCTTATAGTTTCGCCATGTCCGTTGATCGATGTCTGTCCACGATCTAGCTCGGAGACCCTGTACTATACTATACTTTTTACAGTACCTATAGTCAAATACAGCCACCCACCCCCCCTACACGCCAATTTAGATCTAAAAACGTAGTGTGTATCGGCGTGGATGTGGCATCCGTTGACCCAGGTAGCAGCACAACATATGACATGTTCCGAGTAAGCAACTCATGTCTATTCTTTCTGCCTTTAATTTCTTTAATATAAAAAAAACTAGTTTCCATTCTTTCTTTCGTTACCTATTTGAATGAGGGTTTCAAGTAAGCAATATCGTTTCAAACAATGTTGCAAGAAAAAATCATAATTTTATATTTTTTTATTATTTAGGTAGGTATTTAGGTACTACTAGCTTTGGCAGCATCGCTCGCGCAGACGTGTTGTAAAGAAGCATAACAACAGTCTGTGAGACTAATGCCCGTTTTCGCCAACGACCCCTAGCGTAGAATGCGTAACTTTTAATTTTGTTTTACCATCATTTCCCAAAATATTGTTTACTTATGCCTGAATTATTTTTTAATTGTTTACGTTGAAAGTGTACCTACTTGTGTGTAAGGCCATAACCGTTTGCTAACTAGATTTCTAAGTTAATACGATACGAAATATCTTATCACAACTTGCAATTCAAATTAACGAACGTGTTTTTACGGTGTTTGTAAAGACATTGAATTTTATATTATGGAATAAATTATATAAAATGTTATGTAAAAATATTCAAAGAAAAACAAACTCGTTAAATGAAAATTAAGTCGGTCTAATAGTCTACACTACGCAATAAAATTATATCTGTACTAGCTTTTCCCCGCGGCTTCGCTCGCGTTAATTTTATGACATAGATCTCGTTTGACAACAAAACATACGTTAGTACTATTCAGAATTCTGTGCCATAGCGCAACTTGTGGCGCCATCTGTTGGCCGATACAGCGCCCTCTATAGTAGAAAAATTATTTTCCCATTGGAACGACATACTTTCACGGGATAAAAAGTAGCCTATGTTGGGCTCTGTACCCCTAACAATATGTATGCATATTTTCATAATGATCGGCTGCTTAGTCAAGCCGTGTAGGAATAACAAACAACAAACAAATCCACTTTCTCATTTATAATATTAGTAAGGATGAATTGTCTTGTTTGTATGTATATCTATTTATATAAAAAGGTAATCATCAAAGAGCATACAGATTTTTAAAATTATTGCTAAGAAAAATTTAGAACCAACTCCCCTTTCTAACAATAATGAAAATAGATCATCAGTTTGTGAAGTTTACGATACTACAGACGGACACACAGATAAACAACCTTTTCAGGGTCGGGGTTAAAAAATAGTAACCGCAGCTCTTGTATATGAAAAATTCAAGAGAATACGTTACGTTACTAAACATTATGATTTTTTTATAGTATGGAAAATTCTTAACTCTTAGCTGACAACATTTGAGTTGATAACGATAATATCAATCAATCAATCTTTAAAACGAGATTTGAAAGGACTACGTAACATAGTTTCAAAGATTTGCATCGTAACGAGTTGTGTCACTATACGGCGATGGTGATGCCCATGAAAATAGAGCAGGGCACTGGCGCCCCAACGCGCTTGGTAGCAATTTGTCCCAAACAAAAGCCAAGAAATGTTTAAATCTTTTATTCTGATCGAAACATAAATGAAAAATCAGTTTTAACAATAGTCTTAATAATATAATTATAGTAATAACAAAATATAAGAGTACTTCTTATAGCTATAATGCTACATGAAAGAAACTTGGCGCAAGTAGCCGTGAAAGTATACCTTGTCCGGCAGGCAGTCCGTTAGAAAAATAATAAAGAAAAATTTTCATTACAATGAAATCAAATAATCAAAGATGGCAATAACTTTATGTTTTCAAAAATATTCCAGCTTCAATGAGACTTTCATTAATGATATCGCCATTGTCATTTCTCAACTCTACCAATGGCATTGAATCGTCACTGAACTCCATAACTTTGACGTGGAACGGTCCCTTAGCCAAGAGTTTCTCACTGTATTCCTTCATAACGACATCCGTACTAATGTCCTCAATGAGCTTTACGCCCCACAATTTTGCTGTAATAGAGGACGGGGGCAGCTTTGCCCACTCGGCGTCTATTTCTCGAACGTCCGTCAATGGAATTACTCCCATGTTACCATAGTCGACATATTTCACTTTAACCTGCTTTTTATCTTCGCTATACTGCAATATTGATGCCCTATACCACTGATCGTCTTCATGGAACAGAGCTATGCACGCTTTGTTTTCATAGATACCATCCAGTGGACTCATGCTCCCACCAGATTTTTTAATATCTTCGTACAATTCCTCATAAACTATTTTACTTTCATCATCGTGAATGACAAGCAGACCTAATTCGTGTAGATCATAAACTATTGTAATATCACATAAAAATGTTTGCTTTATGTCTTTGGGATAGAAAATGAATTTGTAATCGGAGGAATCCTCTTCATCTTCCATAAGTGTATTCCAGTCTTTACCGGCCATTGATTCCATATTAAACGAATCCGGCGTCGCTGAGGACAATGGAGTAGGCGTAATGTCATCTTCAATTATAAAGTCTGGGCCGGAGTCGACGATAATATCTTCTTTAACTTGTTTAACGTTAACAACAGGCTGAAACTTGCGTACTACAGCTTTTGAGCCGTCTGTGTACACTGCCATCTCAAATTCAACTAAGTGATCATTAAACCACAGCCTGTCATATTTCAGATCAATGGGCACTGCGTCCCCGACCGGATCACCGGTAATCTTCACGAAACATCTTTTTTCAACAACAGATTTGTGAACATAATCTAATGTTTGCCTGTCCCAATTTCCGCCGGCCGGCTTTATGCGGCTAAATACGCATTTATGTGCCTGTACCGGTATTTGGTGAAGAGCAATACTCTTTCTAATGTTCTCAAATGAACATACTTCTTCATTACCATAATCCACGTAGTGTATTAAACAATTCGATGCCTCATGATTAACTTCCAGTATTCTTCCTCTGTAGAAGCGGTTATCTAAAAAGTACAGCGCTACACATGGTTCGCCGACTCGCCATTTATTATACTTGGCTCTAGAATCTGGATTCTTGAAGCGGACATCGAGTGCTTTACGAATCAGATCCAAGGTATCTTCCTGTGCTAGTTCATGCAAATAAATGTGTCCATGATTATCTATGTATCTGTAACAATAAAGGTAATATTATTTTCGTTTATTACAATTCAATACGCGCTGTATATTCATGACGATATCGGGAAAAAGAAGTGCGTTCTCTGTCAAAATATAGTAAAATTTAATGTCTGTATTTGATTGTCTAATCCAATTATATAGCTTCGTTTGAGAATAAATTGTCAATTATAAAAAAAATAATTACATATCACACGTAAAATGTTTGTAATGTTAAGAAAGCATTTAATAAAAACTTACGTTGGCACTCCTGTAAATTCTGTGTACTGTATTGGTTCAGCTGGCAACCAATCTGTTATGTATAAAGTATTATCTGAAATTCCTTCTGCCTGTTCCCGATCGTTATCCTCTACTGGCGACGTCGGGGCTGTATTCTCAAGCTTTGATTTTGGTTCCACATCTAAGGGTTCGAAGTGCAACCAGTCACTAACTGATCCTTGTATATTTAGAAAAGAGATCATTTCGTCATCAGGTCTTCCGGTGTCAACAGCAGATGAGGTCTGAAAAGTATTTTAAATAAAGTATCAAACTATGAACGATGAAGACAAAATATATTGTAATAAGACTCTCAACTCACCGCTTCAGACGCATCTGGAATACCCAAGCCCTGCTCAATAATTTTCTTATTTAGGCAACGCCATTCGGAGATGTCGGGCGAAAGGGCATCTCCCTGTATCGTGTGGTATACCCAAATCTCGACCGGCATACTGTTGTCTTTAAAGTTGCCCAATTTGGTAATGAAAATTCTTCTATATGCATCAAGCAATTCCTTTAGAAACTCTTTGGTAATGCTAGGCCATTCATTGCTGACTGGTATCACACCGCATAGATGGCATTTGATGGCAGCATCGCCCATGGAAGCAAAATCAGGAGTAAGGTCTCGTAGGCTGGCTAGCGGCACAGTGTCGACACAGGCAAAATCGGAGAAGAATAGTTTTGCATTTGTATCTTCAATCTGTATTATGACTGCCCTGCGCCACGACTCTGTTTGACTGTAAAAAGTACAACAGCGGTCTCCTACTTTCCATGTTTTTTGCATAGATAGTGGTGTTATCTTAGCCGAGCTGTAGAATTTCCGCATTTTCTCGAACAATTCACTGAAAATTTTCTGTTGGGGAACCAGCGACACATATAGCAGTGATGGCGATTCATAATGCAGAATATTAGCTTCCAATCTCAGAGGACCTTTGTCTTTGGCATCTAAATCATCCTTATTTTTTTTGGTTTTAGGAGGCTTCTCTTTTTTTAATATAGTAACTGCTGTGGTACTTTTCTTCTGGGAGGTGGACGGTTTCGGGTCCAGAGGTGATTTGTTGGTTATGACTTGATTTTCGACAGGATTATCCTTGTTAAACATGAATATTCTGGAAGAATATGTAAATATTTTAAAATATTACCATTATAAATGTAGACGATATTGAGACGCTATAGTACGCGCCAACAACGCGACTCACAGCTTATAAAACAATTGAAAATAGATTTCGTTATGCACTAAGTAATAGTCAGTTTGAACTTCGTTAATTGTCGGCGCGAACCAGCGATGTTGGCGAATAGTATAAAAGAGGTATATTATATACCCAAAAGTGATGGCGAATTTATGGTTGATCATCTCGGTGTTGACGCAGACGGGCTCGTCGTCGTCCGAGCGGTCGAGCAGCGTGACGCCGAGCGAGCCCTTGCCGCGGTTGTCCTCCACGTGCATGGCGAGCAGCCGCGCCTGGAAGCGCTGCAGCAGCGCCACGGCGCCCGCGCTCCACTGCCTGTTCAGCGGCGTCACGCCCGCCAGGTGGCACTCGACGGCCTATGAATTCACTTGAACACGTCAATGGCTGTTGAGAACAAGCTAGCTGGACAATATTATTTATCACTATTAATTAGTTGTAAACCTACACATATTATATTACTAGCTGACCCGGCAAACTTTGTTCCGCCTTAGAAGCACTACCCTACCCTACCCCACCCCTACCCTTACCCTACCCCACCCCTACCCCTACCCTTTTTTTTTTTTTTTTTTTTGTTTATAGTCAGGAAAATGCATTACTGCATGTCCCGCCGCTGGGGAAGCGACGGGGGTCTGTCGGGCTCCCCCTTTAACCACTTGGGTATACCGACTAAAAACCTGACTGACTGCCACCTCATCCACCTAGATGGGCGGGGCCACGGGAACTAAGATACATCCGTGACCCCGCCGGCGGTTGTCCGAAGACCCACTCGTTGGGCTACGGCACGGTTGGCAGCGCGCACAAGACTAGGCGCGCCGCAACACTCGGGGGACTTCCGTTCCAATGGGCGGCGGTTTCCCCCAACCGCCGCCCGGAAGCCCCCTACCCTACCCTACCCTTACCCTACCCCACCCCTACCCTACCCTACCCCTACCCTACCCCTAATCGAGTTTTCATTGTTTTTAAGATGTATTCTGCTATTCGGGACGGAAACAAATCCAACAAATCAAAAACCATGGCAATCGGTCCAGCCGTTCTCGAGTTATAAGTGTTGTAACAAACACGACTTTCTTTTATATATATAGATTTGACTTAATATATAGCAAAAAAAAATATTATTGCATACATGCAACCACTTTTCAGCCAATTGTTGAAAAATCCGGGAAATATTCATAAAATCAAGAAAAACTTGCAAATTTTAGGACGGGTTTCACTGTTTACAATATTAGTGGGATTATAAACTTACGAGAGCTGCGAGGGTGGTGAACCTCATGTCGAGGCGTCGCAGCGCCTTCCAGTGCACGAGCAGCAGTTCGCCGGAGTCGGGCAGCACGACGCGCACGCGGCTCCTGCCCGGCAGCTCCACGACTACGGCGCGCGCCCATCCCGTGCCCGGCGCTTCTTGGCCGCGCACCTTCGACAGATTCACTGCGCATACCATACCTGCAGCCATATAATAAAGTCAAAGTTTAATATTTTTATTCAAATAAGCCTAATACAAGCTCTTTCAAATCGTCACAATTATTCCTACCACCAGTTCAGACGGCATATATGTAATAAGAACTGGCAAAAAACTTACTACAGATTTTAAAAATAGGGCGAATTATTTCAAAATAATCAAAATCATCTCATATTAGTGACTACGTAGCGATGTCTTTTCTAATACATATCTAAATATATAATTAGGTTGATATATTGAAATTATGTTTTCGCATTGCCACGAGCGACACAATTAACAGCCGCGGTTCAGAAGAGTGAGAGACCACCACCCCAGCTGTAAATGATAGCAGGCGTAGTCCATCAGGTTCAGAATTTTGTAGACGCTTTATTTTGAGAAAAGTATACGATCAAAAGTAATTTCTCTAATCACTAAGAATGTGATATGTCGCGTTGTTTGAAAAATTCAGTATAAATCTATATATATAAAAATGAAACCCGTTTTCCGTTGTCACGACATAACATGAAAACGGCTTGACCGATTTGGCTGATTTTTTTTTAGAATATTCCTTGAAGTACGAGGATGGTTCTTACGGAGAGAAAAATTTTCGCTAGTATTACATAAACGTACACTTACCACTTTCTGGCAAATATATTGTTCCCGAATTGTCATTGACATTGTATTCGTTGTCCAAATCTTCACTAAGTTTGTCGTAAACATCTTGCAAGTGACGCTAAAAAAATGTGAATTTTAATGTAAAGTTACGTGTAATGAAACGACGTGTTTTTCCCCCGTTGTGAAAATTTCCGTGTGAAATTTAGTCCTATACATATACATTGATTTACATATTATGTCAACGGAAATATATGTAATCCGGAAATGTATACAATTCCTAGGAAATGTGTTATTATAAAGGTGGCCTCGATCCCTTTGATCGCTCGGCTTTTGATGGTCACAAGCTAACCCTAACGTAACCCAGAAAATCAGAAATATCTGTAAATAAAATAATTGAAACACGTTGTTCAACAGAGAAAGGTGGGTTAGGTAGGGTTAGCTTGCTATACATTTCTGGATTACATACATTTCACATACACATAAAAGTTAGTAATATTAAAAACGTTTATTTTCTCTTTATTTATTTTTTTATTTTTATTAATTGTTATGTTCAGGTTCGGGTGTACTAACACCCTCTTCTGAGACACCGCCAAGCGGGAGCGTAGGGCTCTCACCGCCATCTTTATATGGTATCATTTAATTAATGTTTAGAGTACAAGAGAAAAATATAGTAACTGAATAAACAAATAGTTCAGCGAGCCTAACATGCTTACACTAGAGATAGTTTCTCGCACGCGACAAAGCTTCTTCGCCAATAGCAATGCCTGTTTTGTCTACTGGAGACATAACCGAGATGCGTTATTGGCAGAGAAAATTTTGTCGCATTTGTCATGTTAGCCCGGCTGGTGCAAAACGGTCCACGTAAAAAAAAAAAAAAAAATGTTAAAACTATTAACAATGAAATCGACCTTACTTTCCTCACGAAGAATTTGTCAGGGCTCACAATATGTGTAATATAAACATCTTCCATCGTCTGCGGTTTCAAATCATAAGTGCTGGAGTAAATTTTTGGCTTATCCTGTACTCCCAAAGTTCTAGGACGCTAAAAACATATTTTTTGTTAATTAATTCACACATTATACGATCGTAGCAAATCCCATCACATAAATAATTAGACGCACGCCTTCTGGTGCCGAAAGATGGGTCACTCCCAATCCCAAGGCGTGACCACTGGGCCGATGGGCCGTCGTGGTTTAATTAACTTTACTTAATTTGTATATATGTAGCATTTGAATATTAGCATTTATAATATTAAATGTGGATCTGTGCTCTTTCATACATTATCGTCGCTTATGTAATAATACCGCGTAAGTAATATTTGTAATAGGCGACGTTATTGAATTACAGTACCTACTACATTTTGTTTTGATAAATTTATACTCACGGGTAACTTTGGGTTGGGCATCTTAGCTCGTTCGTGGAACACTAATGCATGAGCCAGGCTGATGCCGTCTTCAAATGTGGTCACGTCACAATCGTACTTCAGTGTATAATCTGATGTAGATCGAATATGACGTACGTGCATCACAGCTTGTTTGCTATATTAAATATAATAAAAACAATTATAATTCGTCAATTTTATACCTGTTCTTACAGAGAAAGTTTGTGAGGCTTTTGTAGCAAACAAACAATTACGATGGTTTTCTATAAATGCTTTCTGTTGTAGTTATTACATGGTAGATATTATTTTATGTACGTATGCATGATTTTTCTAAGAATGACAACGTAATATGATTTTGTTGATACAGTACATTTACAATTGTCAAGAGTCATTTGCGGAAATGTAACACCTAATGTTCAGCAAAGGTTTCAAGAGATCGATCAAAAACTTCTATCCACTAATGTCGAGATTGCTGGTGCTCCCGAGGTGCCCAACAAGGATGTAGTAAGCGTAGTCAAGGAAGTCGCAGCTAAACTAAATGTAAACACGGACTACATAGTGAGTGCCCGACGAGTGACTTCCAGGCGCAAGGGGCAAACCGGGACCTATTATCGTCGAGCTACAGTCTAAAGGTACATGCGAGCAATGGTTAGCGTCCTCGAAAAGACCGGAATTGGTGGCCGGTAACATTTGGCCGGACCTACCCGCCGAAAACGCCGCTGACCGTGTCTACGTCAGAGCAGCACTCACACCGCATACCAAGGTATTATTATATAAAGCCAAATTAAGTTTAAAAGGGTTTTTCAAATACATTTGGTGTAAGGATGGTAAAATTTACGCTAAAAAAGATGATAATTCTACACGAGTAACAATAATAAGTTGTATTTCGGATATCGAGTCTTTATATGAATCATAAGAAGGTATATATTTTCAATAGATTGTTATATGTCTTTAAGTAACCAAAATAATAATGAACAATATCACAGAAATACATAACTGTTGTTCGATTGACTCATTTATAAACAGTACTCCCTACACCTCATCAGATCTGTTTTGTTTGCATGTTAATATACGATCAATGATCAGGAATTTTGATAAATTACTTGTGTTAATTCACTCTTCTAATTGGCCACTTGATATTATAATTTTAACGGAGGTAGGCATATCCGATATAATATGTACTTAATTTATTTCACATTCCAGGTTACAAAATGTACACTCAGTTGCGGCAAAGTAAAAAAGGAGGTGGTATAATAATTTATGTTAAAAACTGTTTAAAATTCACGACCACTGACACAAAAACCTATTCCTTTGAAAACATAACCGGAACATTAATTACTAAAACCAACTGTGCCGTAACTCTGTGTGCAGTATATAGACCTCCTTCGACTAGTAAATGCATTTTTGTCACTGAACTGTCAAAACTTCTAAATAATTGTAATTCCAATAACACTATTCTCATTGGTGATATTAACATTGACCTAAAAACAAACTCATCCGACTGCCAATCATACTCCGATATGCTGTCCGAGCACGGGTTTGTTAGAGGTATTTCCGATTACACTCGAATTGAAAAACGTTTACATAAAATTACTAAATCATGTATAGATCATATATTTGTAAGATCATCACAAACGGCGTGCTCGGCAGCGATTGATACTGTACTGGCAGATCATCGTGTCATACTGATCGCTTGCGAGTGCAACGCTGCGAATGCGCATTACAGGCTGATTCAAAATTGAGTAATTTTAATTATTGCGACAATGAATTGTTTTGCAAAGAACTAAATAATATTGATTGGACTGTGACAAACGACATGAAATGCCCAAATGAGATAAACAATTTCATAAAATGTAATTTTGAAAGCGCTGTACAAAAATCATTAAAAATTCATAAACTTAATAAAAAACAAAAATTCCATGGATCAATCAGAATATTTTAAATTTGTGCCAAAAAAGGGATTCTTTATTTAAACAATGGAAAAATTATACTACAAATAAATGTCTAAGATTGCAATATACTAAAACTCGCATTAAAGTACACAAAGTTATAGAATATTATAGAAATAATTATTATAAAAAAACAAATAAATAACAATGATGGTAATTCAAAAAAATTATGGCAAATCATTAATTCTATCTGTGGCAGAGTAACTCGTCAATTGATCAGTTAATTACAAACGCATTTAACGGTCAAGACTTATCATCAAAAACTATTGATGACAATTTTGCACACGAATTCCAAAATGCATTTAAAGCCATATTACCTAAATATAATATACCTTTGTTGATGGACAGTGATTATAACAACCAATGTGATAGAACTATTCTCATTAAAAAGGCGTCTCCAGATAATATAAAAGACATTATAAATAAACTTCAGACTTTGAAAGCTCCAGGACAAGATGGAATCAAAATATGTAGTAGACATAAAAAAAAATTGTCACAATATATCAACTGCCATTGCAAACCTAGTCAATACTAGCCTGGCAACAGGTAAGTACCCTGAAGATCTCAAAATTGGATGCGTGCGTCCTGTGTATAAGAAAGGCAAGCATAATGTTTATTCTAACTTTCGACCGGTCCCCTTGCTGTCTTCAATCAACAAAATTATAGAAAAATATATTAGTGGACAAATTCATACATTTTATGACAATAACGATGTAATCAATAATAATCAGTTCGGATTTCAACCGCAAAAAAGCACTACTTTATTATTGTCTAAATTCACGGATGAAATTAACAATCATCTAAATTCAAAAAAACATGTTTTAGCCCTATTTATTGATTTTTCGCGAGCATTCGATACTCTTGATCACCAAATTTTAAGTAAAAAATTAGAAAACACAGGGGTTCAGGGACCTCTTCTTTTATGGTGTAATGATTACTTCAAGAATAGATCATGTAGTGTCAAGGTCAACGATAGTCTTAGTGACTCGTACATAGCCAGTGAACGAAAAAAACATAGAAGAGACTTCAAACAAAATCTTTTTGATAGACGGCCCCACGACGTTTGTTTTCTATTAACATCACTAAGTAATGATTGGGTAGGTTGTCAACGCTTATCGCTAATTGGCTAAGCAACGCAATGACATCATTGGCGCTGGAAATGAACGCATGTGACATTTTTAAGGGGCGGCAAAAATTGTCAAAGTGGACGAGTAATGTAAGAAGGTAGCAATGAAAGATTTGAATATATTTTTTATGTATTTTTATTTCTTTTTTTAATAAATCTATAATATTGTAAAAGTGTAAAAAAAGTTTGTCTGTACATTGAATATATTTCCAAAAAAATTGTTTAGGGCGATGAAGAATAAGCAATAGAACAAGAATTTCGAAAAATATTGTCCGCCTGTTTGTATGTATGTTTGTACTGCTAATCTCAGAAACGGCTGAACCGATTTGGATGCGGTTTTCACTAATATGTAACGATTTGCTCAACTTAACATTTAGGGTATGTTTCTTTTCAAAATTCCCACGGGAATCCGAGATATACGCAAACGAAGTTGCGAGGGTATATCAACGCACAGCCCAAACCGCTGGGTCTAGAGATTCCAAATTTGGCATGTAGGTTCCTTACGACGTCTAGGGATGTACTAAGAAAGGATTTTTCAAAATTTCCACGGGAAAGCGAGATATACGAAAACGAGATTGCGAGGCTATATCAAATTTGGCATGTAGGTTCCTTACGACGTCTAGGAATGTACTAAGATAGGATTTTGAAAAATCCCACGCACACGCATGCGCAAACGTAGTTGCGAGAGGACGCACAGCCCAAACCGCTGGGTCTAGAGATGCCAAATTTGTCATGTAGGGTCCTTATAAGGACCGGACCGGAACGGATCAGACCTGATCGGTCCGGAAGGAACCGCACCGTACCGGGCCGTGCCGGACCGGACCGGTTTTTTTCTATAGAAAAATGTGCTAATTGGCATGTAGGTTCCATATCAGGACCGGACCGATCGGACCGGACTGGACCGACCGGACCGGATGGAACCGTACCGTACCGGGCCGTGCAGGACCGGAATTTGTTTCTGAAGTAAAATATGCTAATTGTTACTAGGCCACGCGGGCGAAGCCGCGGGCAGAAGCTAGTAATAAATATGTATATGTATAGGGAAAAATCACACAGATGGAGCTAGCCCCAAAGTAAGTTCGAAACTTGTGGTAAGGGATGCTAACTCAACGTCACGTTACTATATTTTATAACAAATACATATTTAGATAAACATGATATACAAGACCGGGGGCCAAAAAAAGTTCGTTTTCCATCATGATCCGACCGGGATTCGAACCCGGGACCTCCTGGGCTCCTGAGTGGCGGTCTTGGTGGTAACCATTACGCCACAGAGGTCGTCGTCGTTTTGCGTATGATGTAGATGCATGACAATAAAAAGTTTGCCTTCAAACGGGCGGTTTTGATTTTTCTACATATTGGTAATAACTTAATTCTAAATAGGTTTTAATAGCCAAACTATGTTACTCGCACGCACTTAATAAAGAGTCTGGGTAAGAAATAAAGTTAATTTCAAAATCCAAAAACTTTTTATTTTTTTATTGGGGTAATAACAGTGTCACAAAGTCAGAATACATGAAATATATAGTTTTACATTAAGACGTTATAACTGTGTCACCAGCACCGTTTACCACGGTTTACTTTAATTAATTTATAGCAATTGAGATAAATTTGCACTGAATATAATCAACAATTAAGTACTTAGGTACTTTTGTTTTAAAAATAATAATTCGTTTTAGACCAAGCTAAAAATGTTGGAACTTTTAGTTTTGGTGGTTTCCTGTCTTTTCTAGCGAACTGCTTTCGTCCATTGTTCTTTCTTATTCGGGTCTTGTGGAAATCTATCAAAGGCGCCGAGTATTTTTTAATGTAGCATGGACAACACAAACATATTTTACTTCAAACCGTAAACGTTCAATATTAATTTACTTAGTCCATCGGGCATAACACCATCCCCATAGAAAAAAATTGATCCATGTTTTTAATGAATATAAAAATAATGTTCAAGTTTACGAGGCTATTTACACGTGATAATTAATTCCAGTATTTTTATTATGTAGATGAGATCGATTTATGCACGATTTCACCGCACAAGAAGGCATAATTTACACTTCACTTTTAAACTAGACAAAAATACGAACATCGACATGTGCCGTCACAGCCGAACTAAACTACTTCGTGTCACAATTTATAAGCCCCGCCTACCGTGGCACAATCCGCGTTGGGTTATTTTCGGGCGCTAGGAATGCTTCTATGTTTTTTTCGTTCACTGTACATAGATTCCGTGCTCGGTCCTCTTCATTTCAATGCATATGCTAATGATATGAATAATGTTATTAAGCACGGCACAGTATACCAATATGCTGATGATACATGCATTATTGTGGCAGAACGTGATTTCAATACTGCTTTAGCGAAATTACAGTTAGATTTTGATATCTTAAATAAGTGGTGTCATGACAAGAAACTCGTTCTAAATAGCATTAAGACCAAATTGGTACATATACGGTCACCACATGCCAAAGATAAGTCAAGTATCAACAACAGATTAAAAGCCCATGACCATCAATGTTTACACCTACCAAAACCTTGGCCTTATCATTGATGAGAAGTTTAACTGGTTTCCTCATGTGGCACGTGTAGGTGAAAAACTTAGAGCGTTTTTGGCTAATATGTAAGTAATTAAAAATAGAATTCCCTTTAAAATCAAAATAATGCTTTACAATTCTTTGGCTGATTCCATTATAGATTACGGTTTGACTAGCTATGGTAGAACATTTAAGAGTTATCTTAATCATATTTATAATCTGCAGTTAAGAATTCTAAAAATGATCGTACCATTTAATATAAGGGAAAGGTATTCAAATGACGAACTGGGTTTATTTAAATACTGCAATATTCTTCCAATACATTGCAAGGTAACCTACAGCTTACTAAGAGCAGAATTTTTCAACAGGGACATTCAAAAATCCATAACTCACGATTCTAACACGAGAATTTTTTTTAATAGAAAATTAATTACAATATTAGCAAAAAACGCCTATGGTGAAAGAACAACCCATTATTTAATTCCACGCTATATCAATATTCTTCCGCGAGAGCTCATACAAACTGTCACAGTAAAAAATGTAAAACGTAAACTTAAAGCGCATTTTTTGAACATCCTGTGTGAACGAAACCGGTTCGGTTCGTTGCCGTTCACTAGCAGGCGCATCGCGCAGTAGGTACTGCGCTTTAATATTGGCATTATGTTGATTAACTTTTGTTTGTATCTATAGTTTAAGTATTATTTCAAACTATAAATTTATGTATACGGTACTACTACTTAAATTTTTTATATGTTATCCTAGGTACTTATATTATGCAGAAACAAATGTGTGCAAACTGGACAAACACTTGTGGTTTTTGGTTTGTTAAAAATGGAAATTGTATCTTGTAATATTTTTATAATAATAAAAAAAAAAACTAAATTGCATGAATGCTTATACGTTACAAATGAAGGTAAACAGGGTATCAAAATATGATTCAAATTTCTAAAGATTTTATGCAGAGGATTTACATTTATCAATAGTATGTATTTGCATTTATACTGTACTATGTAACTCAAAATTTCATAACGATGCCGCCTAGTCGCTGACTTAGACCATGGCCTGACGCTTAAAACTATCAATAGGTACTTACTTGTCGATGATGTCTCGAATTAGTATTGAGTCATCACTGTTCCAATTTCCCGTTTTTGGCTCGCAATTGGCTAAAGAACAATTTATAGCCAATGGTATAGGCGCGGTCAGCCTCGGCGGAGGAACGAGACGGATTCTATAACAATTTTTAATTTATTAATATTATTCATACATACGCTAATACAATTAACTTATTTAAAAAAAAGATACATACTTTTCAATAGTAACAGACTCCGTACTACCAAAATCAATGGAAAACACATGTAATATAGGTTTATTTACATCCTTTCTGTCGATGCTTATAACTCGGCAGCGCTGCCACATGTTATCGGCGCGACTATGTACAAGGTAAATTTTTCCTGCGAAAGAAGAGAGTATGTTATATGGAATATTGATCTATTGAGTGACACAGCACATCTATTTATACTCTATTAATTAGAACAGTTATGTGATAACCTTAAAGTAGACATTTTATATGTAAAAATGTATTAGAAATAGCAATGAAAATAAAAGTCAATGGTCCAGAACAGGACTAAGTGCGGAAACCACACCCACTAGAGGGTTTATGATGATGATGATGATGATGATCGGTTATTTGGTGCGGAAAGTACATTTTGCTACGAGCTTTAACACTACATACCTTCTGCAATATGACTTATAGACGGTTTAGGCAGAGACACAGCATTACGAAATTCACGTAACATTTCCTTAACTAATTCCTGATGGCATGCCCGCTGAACAAAAAAGTTATGTGGGTCAATAATATGTGTTATATAGATCACCTCTTGCGCACCTAAAATAAAAAAAATAATATTATATTAACTTGTATTAGACATAAGTAAGAATATGCTATATTATATACACACTACCACCAATTGCTTTTTCATTATAATTTCACTCACCTTCGTAGAGATGTTTAGGATGTTGGTTTTCAGCAAAAGGCATCACTGGTTGTACCTTTTGGCTTACATCACCTATAAATAAAAAGTGTTAATGTATTTGATAATGGAATAATTTAGCATCGAAATATAGGTATCCTACTCCCTACTAATATTATCTATATAAATAAAATTCAAATTCCTGACTGACTGACTGACTTAACTATATATCAACGCACAGCCCAAACCGGTGGGTCTAGAGATTCCAAATTTGGAGTGTAGGTTCCTTACGACGTCTAGGGGTGTGCTAAGAAAGGATTTTTCAAAATTCCTACGGGAAACCGAGATATACGCAAACGAAGTTGCGAGGGTATATCAACGCACAGCCCAAACCGCTGGGTCTAGAGATTCCAAATTTGGCATGCAGGGTCCTTATAAGGTCCGGACCGGAACGGATCAGATCTGATTGGTCCGGAAGGAACCGCACCGTACCGGACCGTGCCGGACCGGACCGGATTTTTTTTCTGAAGAATCAGGACCGGACCGGACCGACTGGACCTGATCGGATCGGACTATATTTATAAAATTCAAAGTCCTGACTGACTTAACTATATATCAACGCACAGCCCAAACCGGTGGGTCTAGAGATTCTAAATTTGGACTGTAGGTTCCTTACGACGGCGACGTCTAGGGGTGTACTAAGAATCGGGACAAGCCCACCACACATTCCCACCACTGTGTCTCCTGTGTAGCCAGGATCAACAACGGCGACCTCAGATAGACAATAAGCAATGAAGCTTATTGACGTCCCGGGGAATAAACTACAGCTGTCTTGGAACTCACAACGAATTTAATCAGAAAGAAGATAGTCGGAGTAGGAAGTATTGAAAGGACTTCCCTCCTTAACAACTACGTGAGAAACAGCAATTTGAAGCAAAAGGCATTATACCCTAGAGAGATGGCAAATCAAGTGAGGCTCGATTGCCGAGCACCACGGTCTATTCTTACATTACTATTGGGACCTAATGCTATGAGCTGTTGTTTACTATTTTGATTCCAATAATATGTATTGCAAAACCTTCTAAATGCCTGATAATTCTCTCTGCTTGCTACGAGTTCAGAATAATAAACTACGCCCGAAGTGACATGTAAAGAATCCAACATGATTACGCGTTCGTCATGCCAAAGATCACACTCCCACAGAACGTGATGAGCTGTTTGTTCTACTCTGGTATTCGCGGTAGAACATTCACAGAAAGGAGAAGGTACAACCTTGAAATAGAATAACTTGGCCTTAAAGTTTCCGTGTCCAGTTAAAAATTGAGCTACTTGATGGTCGACCTCTAGCCAGGTTTTCTTTAATCTGTCTCTCACAGAGGGAAATCAAAAAACAGATACAGATGGCGGCCTTTTACGGAAGTCTCCCACCTTTCCTGCCATTCCGATAGAAGATTCTGTAATACGTCATCTAACGGGTTAAATAGTCTATTTATTTTGTCACGATCACGTGTCTTAAGGAACGCGGGGGTCATTTCTTTTGATCGATAGTACATTGACGCGCGACGCTGTATCTCCAAATCGACGGGTATTACGCCAGCCAGCACAGGGAGTGCCTCCGTGCTGACAGTTCTATAAGACTTACACAAAAATATCAAGGCAAGACGCTGACTTTGCAATAATTTTCTTCGCGCGGCCCCAATTGTTACACGATCCGCGAAAACCGCTGAACCATATGTTATACAACCCAGGTATGTCGCAGTATAAACCATTTTTAACGTTCTAAAAGTTAAACCCCAGGTTGCGGCAGATACTCGAGTTAAGGCATAAAAATTCTTTTTGGCTTTTTCTCCTACCTGCTTCATATGTTCAATGAAACTAAAGTTTTTGTCTAAAAGTAAACCTAAGTAGCAGACTGTGATTTTATTTGAAACTGAAACTCCATTAAAGCGAAAGCGCGGAGGGACTTGTAAATTTCCCTTAAGCATAAGTTGATACGTTTTATGAGGTGCAAATTCTAGACGGTTACGATTTCCCCATTCGGAGATAATATCAAGACTCGTTTCAGCTAATTTTTCTAAAGATGCCCGCGAACTAGCATTAATTAATAAAAGACCGTACTAAGAAAGGATATTTCAAAATTCCGACGGGAAACCGAGATATACGCAAACGAAGTTGCGAGGGTATATCAAATTTGGCATGTAGGTTCATTACGACGTCTAGGGATGTACTAAGAAACGATTTTTCAAAATTCCCACGGGAAAGCGAGATATACGCAAACGAAGTTGAGAGGGGACGCACAGCCTAAACCGCTGGGTCTAGAGATGTCAAATTTGTCATGTAGGGACTTTATAAGGACCGGACTGACCGGACCGGACCGGATCGACCGGATCTGATCGGACCGGATGGAACCGTACCGTACCGGGCCGTGCCGGACCGGAATTTGTTTCTGAAGAAAGATATGCTAATTGTTACTAGGCCACGCGGGCGAAGCCGTGGGCGGAAGCTAGTACTAACATTAAAAGGCGAAATTTATGTGTTTGTTACGTATTCACGCTCAAATGGCTGGGCCAATATTTATGATATTTGGTATGTAGTTGATACCTTTTATCCCGAAAAATAGGCGAATCCCGTAGGATTTCATCAAATCTGATATAGATGGCGCCACTGTGCATAATTATATACACGCAAACGAAGTTGCGCGGGTTTCACTAGTCTTATATAGGTTTAAGTACCCTGCAATATTGATGGCGAGCTCAGTGATGGAGGCTGGCAGGTCAAGTCAGGACTCTCACGTCAATTCGAGAATACTCGAACGTTTCCTGCCTGCGGATCTAGGTCCTGCGTGCTCTTGTCGTTAACGCCAATTTTACATTTTAAATTAAACTATGCCACGTGAAATTATTCATGTTGTATGTATAGGTTAATATTTTATTTTTCTCAATAACCACGTAATTTTTAGACAAAAAGCACCGTATCTGGTTTCCTTTTGCCTTGTCTTTTAAAAGTGTTCAAAATTGTTTTCAAAATGGTATCGAAAATAATATTAGTATTGTGAATTACTTATTTCGAAATAAATATTCCTGAACGAATTAAATAAGATTTCTTACTTAGGTTGACCGAACTTCTGTAGGACATTGAGGACTCACTGCTGGCTGAGTTGATCGAAGAAACAGATCCACTCTTGCTTCGGTACTGCGGCGCATTCTTGTAGAATCCGACGTGAGGTGACTGCGGTGTAGCTTGTCTCTCGCTGGTGTTATGAACTACAGCCTTCTTACTTTGCCGTACATCTACACAGAAATTATTATAGACAGTAGTGGCGTCATATCACGACGACATGACGACCTCCGTGGCGTAATTGTTACCACGCCGGACGGCCGCCCAGGAGGTTCCGGGTTCGAATCCCGGACAGGTCATGATGAAAAACGAACTGTTTCTGATTTTCCTGGGTCTTAGATGCTTATCTATATATTTATGTGTTATAAAATATAGTATCGTTGAGTTAGTATCCCATAACACAAATCTCGATCAATCTGTGTGATTTGTCCCTATTTATAAAAAAACAAAAAATATCAACCCATAATTATCCCACTGCAGGGACACTGGGACAAATGTGTTGCTTATAATGAATTGAATGTGTAATATAATGTACGTTCGTGAATATATTCGATAGATAGACAATATCTAGAACTCATCAAACTATAAGGGCATTGAGAAACTGGTTGTTAACATGATGTTGATTTATCTGAAAGATAGGCAAAGTAAAATCCAATTCTGCACTCGCACCACCCGCCGTGTGGGCTGGGTGCTCATCCCCACAACATTGACCCTCTGATGGTGTCCACGCGAAGGTTTGAAAGAACGTTTCTCGCTTGCAATCTATATGGATATGGAATGAGCTCCCAGGATGTTTCCTTCGGACTCTGACATGGGACTGTTTAAGGCGTACATTAGAGGTCTCGTCGGAGGTGGGCAACGCATTGGTAGTGCCCCTGGTGTTGCTGATGTCCATGGGCGGCGGTGACCACTTTCCATCAGGTGGCCCGCTTGCCTGTTTGTCTGCCTTATAATCGTAAAACCATTGAATATTGACTTACCTTTGGGCAATTCTGGTGGATAAGAGGGTAAGGTCGGTGCAGGAGGTATTTCAAAATCATCACCCAATTCTGTAGTTGAGTATAGTTTATAAACACGATTAGTATCCTTCGTGAAACTAATATAATTGTGAATCGTATCAACAAAGTCCTCTTTAACTGTTATTCTAAAATAAAATAGTGAGATTAGAACATGTATGGTATGAATTTACTTTCATATTAAATAATTGTAGCAACCATTTCACCAACCAGTCAATGACGACATTCTAAGAAACATCAACAGCAAGAGTGGGGGAGGTCACCCACATAATAATATAAATATATTATTTTAAAAAACAGCAAGGGTCGATGCCGCTCATCGGCGAATAAAATTATTAATTTTGCTGTGCCTTCGCAGGGTATATGTCTGAACTCAATGTAAATCCTCCACCATATGTACTTGTTATGTAAACACATGAGATGCAATAAATGAGTTTGAAAAATACTTTTGCGAAGTGACGATGACACCGATGGGCGGCCTAATAAAAATGTATTGTAGCGGCATGCCAGTAACATTTTTATTTTTTGGATCAACAGTGAATGTGTATTTTTTTTGTTTTACAATTTTAAGCAAACATAGGTTCCTGATACATATTTTTACTATAAATTATCTAACATATGGGCTTAACTAAAGCTAACTGATACTTATCAAGAACCTGTGAAAACGCCCTTAGTATACTTACTTTAAAAGATATTTTGGCTCGACGCTTTTCAAATACCACGGAGTGTTAATAATTTCTTTAGCAGTAGTAAGGAGAACGGCGAGATTAGTCTAAAAAAATCAAAAATTAAAGCAAAAACACTCCATTTTGCTTTTTTATATTATTTTAACACAACTATTTTGGTTATGTAATAAACACATAAGTAAATTAATTCTACTAATATTATAAAATGAAAGTTACTCAACGACGCGAAAACCTTTGATGAATTTGGCTAAAGCACACAGGTGTGATTTTAATTCTAAATACAGCAGTTTTTGCGGGATAGCAAACATTTAAGTAGAGATAAGATAGTACGCGAGCGAAGCACATAGCCCGCCAATATAACATGTAACGTACCTGTTGAAGTACTTGTGGGTCTGTGCATATGGATAGCATATTGAGATTTTTTTTTGTTTTAATAATAGCGTCAGCAACATCCATTTTGGCTGTTTGAAGAGATTTCTTCTCTGATAATTTATCATTTAAGACAGTATTAATAATTTCCATTTTATGCTTTTGCAGTTCAGCATCAAACTTTGAAAAATGCTGTTCGATGGAAGCGATTGTTTTAGTATATTCACAGGAAGAGTTTGTTTCGCTTTCAATATTATTTAACAGGTGACCAATGTCCTAAAAACAAGAAATAAAATAAAACAGCTACAAATTCAAAACTTACAAAACTCAAATTATCAAATAGATATAAGTAGGGTAGGTATTATTACTGGATACTTTATCAAATGAAATCAATTATACAAAAACTAGGCACTTTTTTAGTCTTTTTGAATAATTAAACTGGTACAGATTTATGATCACATTTGATTTGCACACTGGACTGCAAGTATTCAGTTTTATTTAAAGTCTTGATTATTATTAATTTATTGTGGCTAGAAATTATAAGCCGTTTTACTTACAACTGCAGTTTTAGTAAGCCTTCTAAATGTTTCGTCAACTTTTGGATAAATTGTGCTTAAATCTTCAATCAAACCTTCATTCTGAAAAATATTACATATTAATTAGGATACTTTATAAACACAATCTATTAATAATAATAATTTAATAATTTATTTATTTCTCAAGCAAGTTGTTACAAAGTGCATAATCAATGCAGAAGAATTTAAACATTATGGTGCTTTTATTTTACTTACAATTTCTTGCACAGAAGCAACATCGTGGTTTTTGCAAGAGTTTGCGCCGATCATCATGCAATCCATACACACAGATTTTTTGCAGTCATTGCAATAGTAATCCAAAGGCTTTCCTTTATGAATTTTACAATCATTTGGTTCACTGGTTGGACCTGTAGATATAATAATAATAACTTTATTCCTTCTAGGTAAACAGTGTCTTCTAAGTAAAATTACAGACTCTTGCCGGTCATAGTAATTTAGGAGAAGAGGGTCACATCAAAATAATTACTTATATTTGCTTGCCTTCAGTTGAGCCCAGTATCAAATTCTATCACAT